>CM053789.1:137173488-138373488 GCA_028749045.1 Cupressus sempervirens | reverse complement strand
TTTTCCCTCGGTGACCATAAGAGAACTTATTTCAGTTTTTAGTTTGGCCATTTTCCTTTTACCTTTGCTGATGGCCTGTGGAATTTTGATTTCCAGTTCAATTCTGACCTTTTCTTCATCATAAGTACCAAAAATTCGTTGCCTTGGGTCTAATGGCTCATTTACCAGTGCTTCAATGATATCCCTGGTTTCATCAATATTTACCTCATATGGAAGAGGTTTCACCCATGCAACTCGGGGTCTAACTGCCTGTATGTATACCTTGTCATAGTCAACCATGAAACAAACATCATCCTTATATTCTTCAACAAGTTTTGGAGGTATTCTGAATTTGTTGTTCATCCTTTCCTTGAAATCTTCAAAATAATTGTCCATTACTTTTTCAAAATTCATACCCATATCTACTATGAATTCATTTATTTGATACAAAATTGGAGTATCTTTCCTCCATACAACTGTACCTTTGGATGGAAAGAATTTCTGTATATAGAAAAATAAACAAACTAGCAAAGAACCAAATTTACAAGGGTTTGTCTTTGCAGTCCTTATGCTTTCCATGTTTTTATTGAATTTTTTTAATAGCACATCAGCTAGGTCAAACTCCATATTTTTCTTTACAATTTTATATGCCAAATCTACAGCTTTGCAAGGTACACTATTCAGCCTGCTGGAACTATACAGTTTGTATGCAATAACATAAATACCAAATTTCAGTTCTATATCTAAAACATTGTTGAGTTTTAAACCTCTGCCATCCCATTCGGCTTGGGTTTTCTTCTGTAACTCATCCTGTCCTAGGGTTTTGGTGGTTTTGGCTTTGCTGAGCATTGGGAGACCCATGATTTTGTGAATCATCTTCTTGGTTATCAAAACTGGTTGTTCCAACCACAACTGACCATTATGTACTCGGCTCAAGATATACCTCACCCATTTCACTTGAAAACTTCTTGGCAGATGCGGGATATGGGTTAAGCCTTTGGTTTCTAAATGTTTGAACTCAAGTTTTAGGGTTCCATCCATGCATAACTCGGCTAGGGTGCTATCCATATCTAGTGTCCCTATTTCTTGCACAGTACATTTGAAATGAGTACGAATATCATTGATTAGAAGTACCTTTGGAGGAATCTGTGATTGAGCTCCATGCGGGTCGAGTGATTCAGCGATGGCAGGAACAAGCTTGAACGTCGGTGCCTTCCATTCCGTTCCCTTCACAAGCATTTCGGATCCTTTCTTCGCCTTGCTGCTGCTGGTGCTTGCGGAAGCCATTGCTGCTCGGTGAGTAAGAAGATTTCATAAGAATACTTCGCTAGAAAATTTCTTCAACTCACTTGAATTCGCTTGAAAGCCCTCTTTTTGTAAATCTCGAATTCGCGGTGAAAAATGAGGTTGAAATCTGCCCTTTTGAAGAAAAATTCATCATTAATGTTCAGCACGGAGGTAGCTGCGATCGACAGGCTATCATCCACTAGCTCAGCTTAAACTTTGCAACTCGGTGACCAAAATAAAATAGGTTAATCCGCCCTTAACTCGGTAAGAGAAGAACCAACCATGCTTGGTAAGTGCAACTTGGTGAAAGAAGCCTTATTGCACCCGACTGAGCTCGGTAAGGTCATGTACCAACCATGATCCTGATGTATCTGAAATACTGATTTGATCATATTTTCATTCTAGGACTGCTTAGGATATTGCTTGTAGATACAGTCCTGGTCTTATCTTGATGAGTCTTAATTGGAAATGGGAGAGTCACTCACTTCTTGAGTGACCATTCCATCACTTGAATTATCTGGCTCGGTAGACTTTGGAATCCATTGCTGCTTCATTTATTTCCGAATATTGTCTACTTTGATTTTCTTTTCATCCTCGACTTTCTTTATGTTCATGCAGTTTTTAGATATATGACCAAGTTCTGTACATGTATAACATCTTACAGTGGTATCCCTTTTTCTTAGGTGATGCCTTGCACAGTTTATGCCAGTATGACCATATTCTCCACAATAATGACATCTGCACCAAGTGTTGTAGTCCCAACCAAATATTGCTTTGACAAGTTGTTCAGCTGGATTAAAAGATTTGAATTTGCATTGTGATGCCTTATGACCTTGCTTTTGGCATTTGTGACATTTACCTTCAAATTTTGGTTTCCTTTTGCATTCATTGGCTTTGTGTCCATGCTGATTGCAATTGTAGCACTTTCCATTAAATTTGCCTTTTCCATTGCTCCAACATCTATTAGATGTATGACCTAACTTACCACAGTGGCTGCAAGTAGGTTTTTGATTCTTTTGAGTACCCTGTTTGGAGGATTCACCTTCTTCCTTGTATCCAAGGCCTGCTTTACCATTTTGTTTATGAAAGTTTTCTTCATTTTGTAGATTCAATTGATCCATGTCTTTTTGAGATTTTACCATTCTCTCATTGACTTGTTTTTTAGAGATTAGATCACTTTGTAAGCTTGCATTAATTTGTCTTTCAGTAATTAAGTCATTTCTCAAAATCTCATTCTCAGATCTTAGATTCATAATTTCTTCATTTGCATTAGATAATTGAGTTACAAGATTTTCAAGCTGAGAGGATTGATTATTCCTTACCTCTAAGTCTTCAGCTGCCTTGTTCCTTTGCTCCAAGATTTCGCATAGCCTGATGGACTGGATTCCTTGTTCCCTTTTGAGCTTTCTTACTTCTTCCTGCAGAGATCCATTCTTTTCTAAGAGTTCTTTGATTGCTTTGTCAGCTTCATCTGAACTATTTGATGGTGAGAGATCTTCAATCTTTTCTTCAACATACTGATGGTCATTCATTTGCTTTGCAAGTTCTTTTCTTCTTTTCAAGGATTGTAAAAGATGCTCTTTTGCTTCATTGAGTTGAGCCATGGCCATTTTCAGATCTAGCTTTTCATTCTCAATAGTTTTGTCAAGTCTGAATATCTCCATTGTCCTTGATCTTTGCTCAAGCTGTGAAGCTTTTATCTTGAGAACCTTATAGCTCTGATACCAATTGTTGGAAATATTCAAGATATGACAAGTTACTGAGAGGGGAGGGGTGAATCAGTAACTTCTAAAATTTCAAACAATAAAACTGTATATTGATATATTCATCATTCATCCAAGTAACCTATTGTAAGCATGAAACAAAATCATTTGCAACACTTGAACACATAGATTTGGTGACCCAGAAACCTTCCAAATAGAAAGTAAAACTGGGGTGGGGATGAAACCCACAAGCTTCGTTACTGTAGTATGAGGTTGGCCAGTTAAGGCTTACAATGATCACTTCTGGTGATCTGCCCTGTTAGGAGTACAAAGGATTGCTAGATCCACCTTGTTAGAGGATTTCCAAACATACAATAAAGTATGCACTCTGTTAGGAGATTTACAAAAGACTGTTAAGTCTACCTTGTTAAAGGATTTGCAAAAACTGATTCACCTGTTAGAATGAAACAGTGGATCTGATTACAACTGATTGCTGATAAGATCCGCTATGCTTTGATTCACCTTGATGTGATAGATAAAACTTTTCTGCTTCAAAACTAGACCTGCTGAATATCTTCACAATTCAGCCCACATACTTTCGCACGCATGTATTTCTTTCGCACTTTCACACTTTCACACTTTCACATTTCCACTCATTACCATTTCCATAACTGTTCTTGAATGATACAATACATTGCATATATATACCATCCATATAAACAATACATGCAAGGTCGGCTAAAACAACAAGTGCAAATCTCTATACAAAGTCGGCCCAAGGTAAAAACTTGGGTTCACTGAACTGACTCGGTGTCCTTCTGATACTTGGCGTCCACTGCGTTACTCGGCATCATCATGCACTCGGTAGAAGTGAAGGCATGGTTCATACTAAACACTTCGAGTAGTTCTGAACTTGGTAACCACTGGAGACTCGGTAGAAGAGATGTCACTCGGTGAATACTTCTATCTGAACTGTTGCTCGGTGATCAAAGGAAATACTTGATAGAACCTTGTGACTCGGTGATAGTTAGTTTCCTTGATATCTGTCTGAGCTCGGTAAAAATTAATTTCCTTGATAACCTCAGGAGCTCGGTTATCATGAAGTTCTCGATTACATCTTAGTACATCTTTACTCGGTCAAAACTGATTCCTTTCTTTACCTTGAACACTTGGTAAACACTGATTGCTTTGTTCACCTTGATCACTCAGTAAACACTGACTTCTTTGTTCACCTTGATTACTCGATAAACACTGACTTCTTTGTTCACCTTGATTACTCGGTAAATACTGACTTCTTTGTTCACCTTGATTACTCGGTAAACACTGAGAACTAGGTAAAGCTTGGCTTCCGGTGAGAGCTCGGTAAGCATTCAGAATCCAATAAGTGTTGTAACTAATGAAAAAAATGTATCATAATGCCAAAAACACTATACTTTATCTAGAATGGATAGGTATAGCACAGAGTCTCAGAGGACATGATCTTGGACAATTGATATCTAGAGTCAGAATAGTAGAAAGGATGGTTATTTAGACATTCGAGATAAACTTAGAAAAATAAGCCATGACATGTCTGAATAGTTGGTTGAGCACCACCATATAATGAATGACATGTTGTCTGACCCAACTAAGGTGGATAAGTTTTTTGGATTTCTATTTGGTAGATTTTCTCACAGGGCAGATGACACAATTACCAAGAACTTGCATGAGGAGTTTGAGAAACTAGCTTATAGCCAGGCAGAGGTCTCAGATTCTACTCTGCCATAGGAGGTATTGAGAAAGGATATTAGGTAGATTGATAGTAATGGTCAAATTGATACTCAAATTGAGACAATTGTATATAGGTCGTTAAAGGGTGATATCACAGGTATTCAAGATGGTATAGTTACAACAGGTAGTGAATACAGCGTAGTGGGTTCAGATGATGATTATGAGGATGTTGTTGTGCATGATGGTGAGATACCTGGTAGAGATGAGAAGACATTGAGCATTCATGACTTTGCTAAGAAAGAGTACCGGGCACAGTTAGATGCTTCATCACATAAGGTTGAGGCTAGTAGTACTTCACATGATTTGTCCAGCCAGCTGAAAGTAAACAAAGATAGTATTGTGACTTCATTATCTCATCATGACAGGTATGTGGAGTTAGTTGGTATTGGTCATATTACTCAAGTGAGGATTTTTCTTGAGTTACCAGCTAATTCTAGTTTACAGATATGGACTCAAGATTGTTATATTGGCATTTGGGATTCAGTTGACTGGAGATCTTTAACACTTTTTGGTAGCAGTGTTTGTTTGGGTGCTATCATGGATTTGATTAGTAGATTGCATGGTGTTGTCTTTTCTTGTGCTAGCAGCTTGTTCAATGTTGGTATTAGTTTTTATACACTAGTGTTGGGCTTTGTTCATATATCTAGTCGACCATACTTGCTGGAATGTGTTGATGATCTTTCATATTTGGCAGTGTGTACAAATGAGTCCCAGGATCATATTGGCATTGATGACATCCAAGAGGATGCAGTGGGTAGTTTTGAAGACTTATTTTCCTTGGGTATAGAGGAGTTGGATAGCAGTGCTACAGTTTTTGATACTCTGTATGTTGATATGAGCTTTAGGGTTGATTCACAGGATATGGATGGTAATACTCTAGAGACTAGTAACTTTGAGGATACTCCTTTAGATAGTGCATTAGAGGAGGTTTGTAGGAGACAGTCAAGCTGATGAGTCTAATTAGTTGAGAGTTAGTGACCGAGACATCGCTATCACTTGCCATCATTTCGATGCTGCTCGTCAGTTGTTAGCAGTTTATGGATGGGGTTCTCCTACTAGTAATGAGCAAGAAGGCAGTTATCTTTCCTTAACAAAGATCCACTCTTTATGGGAGGCTATTCAAGTTTTGAGACAAAATTATATGCAGTTGGTAGCCAACAGAGATTATCTTATGGAGTGGGGGAGTATAGCATATGATGCATTATTGGCCAAGGAAGATGAGGTCAGTGAGCTTACTTAGCAGCTTGAGGTGACTTTTGAGATTCTTGAGAGTACACAGTTGGATTTCAAGGAGTCACAGTTTCATTTGGCTAAGGTGACCATGGAGTTAGAGCAACTATAGTCTTTACCAAATTTTGTACAGTCACAAGCCATGGTGTCTGGTGATCTAAGGATGTCCATGGTTGAGATTGTCAAAGACAGTGGAGATGGGAATGAATCCATCCTTGATACTAACATTGGCATATCGGGTTCATCCCCACTAAAGTCAAGTTTAGTTGAGTTGGGTGCCGCAACAGATTGTTGTGATATGCCTGACATGGTGGTGACCTCTAGTACTAATGGCACGAAAATTAGAGATGTTGTATCAAAGACCATGTGTGATGTTGGTGAGCCGACAGTTGGCATGGTTCCTGCTAGTAATATTACTCCCTTGGTGATGTCTTCAGAGGTAGTAGTCAGTTCCAACTTGGTTAGTGATCAATTGTAGTTAGTTACATTTGGATTACAGTCTGAGCCACTAACTAAGATTGGCTCATTCTATCAACATTACATTGTGAGGTATGCTCATCAATTCACCTTTGATGACCATGTTGATGAGATGATGATACAAAGATGTACTTTGGTTCCTAGTGCTTATTATCAGTTATGGGATAGTTTGACACCTCAGGATGAGAGTTGTGATGGGCATGACATGGCGATAGGTTCTGTAGTTGACAGCTTGATAATACATGACTTAGAGCAGGAGTTTTGGAGTGATGCTTCAGCGGGTGTTGTTATTGATTTTACTCCTTTGGCTATGAAATATTCTGACTTAGCTGGTGATCAGTCATAGTGGGTTGTATCACTTGTTCATGGTGAGCTGTTGACTGAGGTTGGGTTTTTTATCAACATTATATTATAGGGTATGTACATCAGTTAGCATTTGATCCTTGTGTTGAGGAGTTGATGGCAGGCAAATTTAGTTTGGGTTCCATTTCTTGCTGTTTATCTTATGATGGCTTTTCAACATCAGGGGTGCATGGGAGTTATGGTTATGAGATAATGGCTAGTGATCTACAGAGTTGTGTTGACTGCAGGAGTTGTACAATGTGTGGATTCTCCATACATGGTACAGTTTCATTCGGGAGCATTCACCATTGTTGCAGAGTTGGATTGTACATTTCGTATAGGCCAGTAGGATGCGTTGATGGTATTTACTATGTTGGTAGTTTGATTTATCCACTTTACTTGGGTTTTGATGTTCTAAGAGTTTGTTTCTCATGGGTTTCTGACTGTGGAAGTTGTGACTTTGGAGTTTGGTTGAGCAGTAATTGTCAGTTTGATTATGGTTTCCTCTTGGTTATATTGCAGAGGATATTGTAGGACCTTGTGTTAATTGACAATAGTATAGTTCATGACTACATTTGGGATCTAGGTGGATTGATTGGTTTATTGTTCAGCCATTTCTTGAGGACAAGCAATATTTGGAAGGGGAGGACTTGTCATGTCCCCTTTTCAAATAATTAAAAATAATAATCTTTGCTAAGGCAGGCAGGCCCAAAAAGGTGAAGTTTTGGAAAAAGGGGATAATATTTGGAAGCTAATGGACTAATAAATGAAAATTATTATTAAAATATTTTTTATTAACCCCTCTTGGATGTGAGTTAGGGTTATGCCCTCTTTTAAGGGGTTTGGAGGCATTTTGGGCTCATTCCAGAACTTGATTTTTGCTCATTTATTTGTTATTCTTCAGAGGCTACCAAACTTGTGGAGAAGGAGACCCAAGAATGAGATTTTGTAGGTTTCCAAGAAGTCTAAGGATGGGATTTTGAAGCTATTCCATGTGCATGCTCATGCGGAGTTTTCCTTTGTGCTGAATAGCGCAGATTTGTAGTTTTTTTGGGTGTGTTTTTTGTAAGAGTTTGGTGTTTCCGGTTGAGTATTTCATATCAGTTTGGGTTGCTGCTTTATTTCAGAATTTTAGATTTTAAATAGATCTGAATATATTTATTTGGTCATTATTATACTTCTATGATATATTATTAGTGTTTTTGTGGTGTTTTCGGGCTATTCTATGTTGTTTTCGGGAGCCTGATGAGCATTGTTTTTATCCTCCGTTTGGGAGCTGTTGTGTAAATGTTATACAGATATGAAAATGTCATTTTATAGGATGTTATTCTGCTGAAATTTCTATAAAAATTTCCACTTTCAAATTTACTAATAATATGTGAAGCTGTGAAGTTTTTGGCACTATTTCTGGCATACGCGATTTGGGGTTTATTGAGAAATTGGTGGATCTTTGAAAGATTGGTTGTTTGATCTTAAAGATCTGATTAGAGGCTTGAAATATCATACAAAATCAGTAAAGGAAAATTTCACTTTACTTTTATGTTTATTAGAGATGTTAGATGCATGTGAATAATCTTAGTTAAAAGTTTTAAAGGTTAAATACTGTTACTTCTAATTCACCCCCCCTCTTAGAAGTAAATCTTCCCATTTGTAAATTCCAACAATATATAGCATCTAAATGCTATTTTGTGTAATACCATGTAGATTTCACTAGTAATAGAGCCTAGGGATAAAGAAATGTCTATGAAATATAGTTCCCATCTCAGGCATTAGAAGTTTGACCTACTATTAATATAAATTACAATTATTTGGAAAAATTACTCAATAGGTTACAACCTTTAGGGAAAAGAAAAGATCCCTCAATAGCTTTAGCACAAGGCCTTGATGTCATGAATATGGTGTTATAGAAGAAACCACATCTATTCATTCAAAACAATATATCACAGATAATCAACTATGTGCAAACAAATCAAATATTTTGAAACTACATACTTTCTACACATTAAACTTCAATTTTGAATGTTATTTTACACATAGTTATCTTTTACTATTGTTTTTCAATTACTCAAGCCTTGTTTTAACAAGAAGCTATTGGGTATAGGGAAGTCATTTTGCACA
This sequence comes from Cupressus sempervirens, assembly GCA_028749045.1. NCBI lineage: Eukaryota > Viridiplantae > Streptophyta > Pinopsida > Cupressales > Cupressaceae > Cupressus > Cupressus sempervirens. Next base: position 138,364,585 of record CM053789.1, on the reverse strand, counting down.
CTATTAAAAATTGTGTTTGATGCATTTCCCATAGATGACATGAATACAACATAGGATATTAAGATATCATTCTAAGGTTGAAGAATTGATAGAGAAACATCTTTTAGTATCTATTGCACCTCAAATATCACTTGAGATAAGCTCAGCTAATTCAATCATAAGTTTTACACTTTCTATTATAAAGATGCTTGTTGAGGGGCACAAATGTTTTATAGACCCTTTTATGATGCCTTTAGTTTGTGTTCTTCAGTACCTCACAAGGGAGATGGGAGAAAATACTAACATTATTGCAAAACATGTATACTTACTATTTCTTTAATGCTTTTAGTTTAATGAGCTAGCCTAAGTCATGCATCTTATGGCTCTTATGAAGTGGCCTAAGTTATGAAACATCATCTATTTTGAATTTTCCTATTCAAGTAATTATTGTTTTAGTGTTCTTGATACATTTTCACTTACCTCCTTTTGGCTACTATTACTTCTAAAAATAAACTCTTTTGTGTCTTATCTGTGCACAATGTCATGTAGGCTTATTAGTCACCATTTTATTTTGAAATGAAAAATACATTATAATCTATTTTTTTCATCTATTCTTGCCTTTTAAAAAAAGAATTTCTTTTGTGTAACTACATGGTCAAAGGGTGGATGTAGAATCTATAGCTGCAACTGCATGTTTGATGCATGAGCTTGGTGATGTACATCTAAATTTAAGGTAATACTTAAAATAATAAGTGGAAGAACAATGCTTGTACTTGAATGCAATCACTTGACTATGCAAATATTGCAAGCTCAATGATCTGAGAAAGGCACAGATTTCAGTGTACTCCTTGCAATACTTGATATAATGAAAGTTTGGATTGAAAATAAATTCAAGTCATCTAGCTTTGGAACTCCTAATGCTATACATAACCTATTATAAATAAATATACTACTAAATATGCTACTAAATGTACTCATACAATGCTATACACATTGCATGATTTTTCTTCAAAGGGTATTAGCTCAATGGAAGAGCACCTACTTTTAAAGTAGAAGGATGGTGGTTTGATTACATCATGCCCAATTATAACTAAATATACTACTAAATATGCTACTAAATAAACTAATTATGTGACCAAATAGATCACTACATATAACACTAAACATATGACTAAATTAACTTTCAAATTTATAACTAAATATCCAATAGTGGCATGTTGTGATGGTTAAGTTGTTGCATTGTTATCCTTGTCATCAAGGTTCAAATCTCATGGGGATGAGGTCCGCTATTTATGGCCTCATTGGTTCATAGCACTAGGTCAAAGCGTTTACCCCTCTTATATTTTTTTTTCAAATTTATGACTAAATATGTGATTAAATATACTACTAATTATATGACTAAATGTGTGACTAAATCAACAATCAAAATCAGTTACTAAAATTAGTCAAGTGACTAATGGTAGTTAATATCTAGTCATTTATAACACTACTAAATATACTACTAAGTGATTTTAGTCACAAATTTTGATATGTGACTAAAATATACTACTAAATGTACTACTAAAAGTCAGTCAAGTGACTAATAGTTTTTAGTAGTATGTTTTAGTCATAGATCAAAATTAGTGACCAAAATCTCTTAGTAGTATATTTAGTAATGTTATAAATGACTGGATATTAACTATTATTAGTCACTTGACTAATTTTAGTCACATATATACAATTTTTAGTGGTTTTATTAGTCACATATTGTTGTTTTTGTACTAGTGAATGGGAAATTGAATGTAAACTATTGGTGGAATTCTAGGTGGAGATTAAAAGACACAACACCTATGACCTCCATAAATGCCAAGTATCAAGTCATGCACAAATTGTTGAACATCCATCAAGGTGTTGGAGCAACTTCATGCACATTTATGAAAGCATAGGTGCTTCAAATAATTTGAATCATTTGAATGGATACACATCTCTGATGAGGAATCAAAGAAATGGTTAAATACATGTGAACAATGGAATCATCGACAATTTAAATTATGAGCTTGTCACATTCAAGGAAGTTTCCATCATGTCATATTATTAGAAAAATAGAAGGCAATGTAAAACAATGTAATAAAATGCCTCAAAAGTGTATGACCATGCAAATGAAGGAGTAAGAGTTGAGTGTTAAATTGATTTGTTGAAGACTATGAGGACTTCCATGCATAGGAAACCAAAGTCAATGCATTGGAATTAGTTGATAGATTTTCATCTCTTAAGGATTTGGTTATTGCATGAATCATGAAGTTCATCAACTTTCAACCCGATCATTTTAATGGAATGCCTATGAGATACTCTCACATTGCATGTAATGATTGTAGGAAAAATGTAGGGTTCAATGATATTGGTATGTACCTCTATGCAAGGGCCAACCTTTTAATAAAAATCACCATGGAAGTAGTGAATCTTTGGCAACACTTGGAGAGATAGTGAATATAAAGTCAATATTTAATGGACACTTATATGCCTTATGCTCTTGATCTCTTCATGGAAAGATGGATATGTGCTCATTAATAAAGTGATTTAATTTGAATAAATTATTCAAAGATCAAAAGAGATTGACAAGGTTTGATTATTCGATCTTCTTCTCCAAAGGTGTTAAGGTCCAAGTTTCAAGTCATGTTTGGTTAATTTTTGTAAGGTTAATTAACCTCTCCTAAATCACGCATTTAGGAAGTAGTTATTAACCACAGAGGGGTAGTTCTTAACCTCAGCGTCTACATAAGGGTTTATTTTGACTTTGTAAAGGGACTTTTTGGACTTTGGAATATGAAAACACTCATGTTAGAATTTTGGTGATAAGATCATATTTGAAAAGTGTATACAAATTTTGTCTTTGTAATAAAAAAATCCTCTTAGGTTCTTGGTGCAAGAACATAAAGGAACGTGCAATTTGAGTTCTCTTCTTTCAAATTCTAAATTGTTAAAAATGTTGATTTTCTTTGTAGTAAGCATTTTCATGGTATTATGTAGATGATTATGAATCTTTGGATCAACATTGTGCTAGTGGTAATTCTCAAGTGTAGATCTTGATTGTTGTTATTAGCGGTTTAAGTTATTTCAAGAAAGATGTGAAGTTGTGTGGTGCATTCGTCATCAATAGTTTTCTCTCCATCTTTCAAAGTTTTAATTCATTTATGTTGAAAAATCAAATATACCCATCATACGAGGGAGCTGCCTTTCTCAACCACATAGGAAGATTGTAATCTGGTAATGATTGGTTTTAATCTCTCAACTATTGGCACAGTCATCACCATTCATAGGGCGAACAATGTCATCTCTTAAAGGTAATTTTATAGTGGCAAATCTATTTACCAACAAGTTCTTGCTTTTTCTTGTGTGCATTTTTTAAAGTTTTCTATTTTGATAAAAAATCTTCTATCATTCTTATCTAAGTTTTCTATTAAATATATACTACCCATGGTATGCATTTGTGCATGTAACAACTGCTATATATTGGTTTTATTTTTTATAAAATTAATAGTTAGAAGAGAATAAGTTGAATTATTTAATCAATATTTTAATATTATTGGATAGTTTTTTTACATAAAAAGTCAATATAAATATTTAACTATTACAAAAATAATACAATTTAAATATAATGTTAGTATTATAAGTTAGTTATAATCTTATTTTTTTTCATTACTCAAGTATTTAATTTTGTAACATTATTAAATAAATTTTATGTGCTTAATATATAATTTTATATATAAGTCATTCTCAAATAACACTTCTATAAGACCCAAAATATATCAGAATAAAATAATATTAATCATTTTAGAAAATAAAAAATACAAAATTAAAAGTCAAAATCAGAAATATAAGTACTTATATCTAATTTAGTACAAATAGAAAAGACAAATTATTGTTCATAAATTGAATAGAAAATAAATAAATAAATAAATGTCTTATATAGATTATAATTCAAATTAAGATTATGGTTATAATTCAAATTAAGATTATGGTTAAATTATTGTAACAATGTATTATCTATTATAAATTTTATGTCTCTTTTTAACATTAGCTTGGGATTTTTTAATGGACATAAGTGTGAATTTAAATTAGATTATTAAAAAATAAAGTAGTATGTTTTAATAAATCCATAGATCAATAAAGTTGACAATATATTTATTATAATGTATTAATCTATTATAATATTTTATGTTTAATATGTGTGTTGGTTCACAAATATAATTTAAAATGTTGAAAAGTTGTAAGTGACAATTTAGAAATTTAATGTAAAGGTTGATAATTAGATTTAATGAATGAATCATGAAAAGTTTTTATTTTATTTTTTGGTTTTTTTCAATGTCTCAATGTAATAGGAAATCTAAATTTAGATATTAACACGTTATAGTAGATTAAGTTCTTTGATTTTGAGTATTATCAAATCTAAAAGATACTATTGTATTCAATTGCTCCCATTTTTCAATTAATTTACACCAATCACAAATGACAATTTTTATATAATTGACATGTTTCTAAAGTTTTTTTTAATTTATTGATAAATTTTATATTTTCTAAAAATTAATTTTCACCAACTATGATTGGTTGTTTTGATTTTGTCTTATAGAACCCCTTCGTTTGGAGATCCATAACTTGTTTTCATTGGCACGATTTTAGGATTGAATTAATAAACTATATTATGTTGACAACAAATAATGAAAGATACTAACTAATTAGTTTTAAAAAAATTATTCATTTATTTTTTACAACACAATCATAATCTTTTACATTTAATTTTCATTGTATGACACATTTAATTTTTTTATTTAAAATTTATCCACCTTTACTTTTAGAAACTAGATTTTATATTGAAACCTACTCAATCATAATTAATAAAAGAAAAATTATAGAATCATAAATATTAATAAAAAATATCCTAACTCAAAATATTTTATTAAATTTATATACTGTAGTTTTACATGAAATATTCTTATTAAAATAGTCATAACTAAAAAACAAATCTACAACATTTTATTTCACTATCATTTCTAACACCTCCAACTAAATGTATGTTGGGCATGCTAATACTATTTTAGTTATGTTTTTGAACTACATGGTTTTGTTTTCTAAGTGATAGGGGGTAGTTCTAGTTGTAGGTATTCTACTGGTTGTTGACCAGTTTGACTGTTTAAGGGCCAACCCTCTAGTTTTGGCTGGTTTTAATTCAAAAATATCTCCAACTAAATGTTAAAACAATATCAAGAGGGTGATTAATTATTTTTCTAGCATATATCTACTCTTTAATCTACTTAATCCAATATTAATTCACTACAATTATCTACTAACAATATTAATTCACTATAATTATCCTACTAATAACTATTTATTATTATTATTATATATATATATATTAATCTACTATATTACAAAATTAACAATCTATTAATTCAAATAATCTTATTAGTACTTGCCGATAGGCTAAGTACTATTGTGACAATTTTTTGGATTTCATGCCTTAACTTGTAATTAAAACTTATTATTTTTACGAGTTTAAATTTATCATTTTGAAATTTATTTATAAAATGCATAGTTAGATGCAAGTTTTTCAACTACATAATTTCTATTAAATATTTTTTGATGATTTGATTGGGTGAATCATTTTGAGTCTTGTATGCGTAGGATTGAAGTTAAATATTTTTGTTTGTGAATAAGTTAGTTTATATTATACTTTCAATATTCTATTTATAATTTTTTATTTAGGGATTATGGAGAGGGAGCGAGAGTGATTTAGGCGAGGGTAGCAATAGACACCTGCAACATGGTTGAGAAAGAATGGAGGGCTAGCAAGCGTCCGTTCAAACTTCAAAAGGAATGAAGGTTGGACTTACAAACAACACAATAGAAATCATTGGCAATTCAATTGAAATGAACAAACAAGAAACCAATGATCCCTTCCTTTTTCATGAGACTGCGATCATTTCATCCCACCGCAAAGGTTTTACTGACAAGAATGGGGGAATGAGAGGAAATGGGGAAAATATGCACAAGGCCAAAAGCTAGTCTACACAAAGTTTGATAGATTTGACTTCACCAAAATACCTCATAAGTTTTACAGACCAAAGTAATTTCAACAAGCAAAGGAAAAGGAGGTAGAGGCAATCAGAGATCCAACCCAACAACTAGATGCTCACATCACCTATGAGGTAACATCTTCCATCCAAATCCATAGTGCAAAATGGTAAAAAAATATTTTTGAGCTACAAGATAAAGCTTTCTTTTTCAAATGGCTTGGCCCATGGCCTTCTATAACAAAGATCAGACTAGGTTGTAAAGCAATATGGGGCAAGGAATGTAGGTTAAAAACCCTAACAAATGGTTTTTTATATGTGGATAGCCCCTAGTAAAAAAGATAAAATAGATATCCTAAATAATGGTCCTTACCTTTTAGAAGGTCAAGGAATCTATTTGAAGGATTGGGAGCCAAACTTTGATCCAAGGAAAGAAAAGTTTTGGGTTTTTCCTATATGGATAAATCTTTATAATCTACTAGTAGAATATTGAGGAGAGGAGGTTTTAGCATAGATTGGGAATATGACAAGAACTTTTATCAAAGTAGAGGAAGTTCTAAACTTAAAGTATTCATCCACACACCCAAGGTTCCTTATCAATTTGAAGGAAGGAAATCCTATCCCTGACTTTGTTACCTTATACACAAATACAAGATTATGGCAACAATCTATTGAAGTATGGGAAGGGGTGGAAAGCTTGATTCCAAAGGAGGTGATGCAAAATAGAAAGCATTTAAAATGGAAGGGACTAGAGGAAAACAAACTATTAGATGAGCTAGAATTGAGGGAATGCCTGTGAGATATGGAGAAAAGGTCAAAGGAACAAAATCCCTTAAAAGAGCCCAACAAGTAACAGGAGAGCTTAAACACAATAAGGATAGTAGTTGCTATGGAGAAAGTTTTTATGGCTTTAGAGGAGAGAAAGCAAGGGGATAATGTGGTCTCTACCCAAGTGGTTAAAGAAACTCCTATGGAACTATGGAAAGAGAAAGAGGAAAACAATCTATAAAAGGAAGTCCTGGACCCTCAAGAGGAAACACCTATGCCAGAAAAGGTTAGTTTTATTCCCTCAAAAATCCTTGTTTTGGGAAATCATGTAGATAAGAGTCCACCTTTAAAATCAAAAGCATACTTCAAAGAAACTTCAGACATAATGATGGGGACACCTTTGATAATGCAAGCACAAAAGGAACTGCTAATGCAAGAACCATAAAACAACTTCTATAAGGATATAGAGATCTCACCAAGTATAAATCTTTGTGATTCTTTTGAGGAAACAATGGAAATTAGTAGCATGAAGGAAGTAGGAGATTCAACTCAAGAGGAGCTAGAAAGGGAGGAAAACCTAAATGATCTAGGTTTATTGGAGCATCTAGGTATTTTGGATGAAAGATCTATAGAGAAAACAAGCTCTAAAATGCAAAAACCAAAAGTGGGGAGTAAAAAGAAAAGAGGCCCCAAATCAATCAAGACAAAATTGGAATTGGTAGGCAATGTGGCAAGTCAATCAAAAATTTTAAGATTAGGAAAAGGTTTAGCCTTTTCCTAGGATCCATGAAAACCCTATCATCGAATGCTAGAGGCTGTAATGCCCCTAACAAGATAAGATTGATCAAAAGATGTCTTGATCAATCAAACCTAGACATGGTGCTTTTACAAGAAACAAAAATTAAGGAGGAGGATTTTGCAATGTTCAAGAGTAAATTTAGAAAATGGGAATGCTTTTTAATAGGGGTTCAAGGTAGTTCGGGAGGCATGGCTATTTTATGGAAATATGAACTTCTAGAAATAAATGTTACCCATGTTGACACAAACTGGCAATGGGTAAAAGTTTATGTTAAATAGTTACACTATTCCTTTTCAATGATAAACATATATGGTCCAAATAAGAATGCTTAGAAAAGGACCTTATGGCAGACCATTGTTGATAAACTACAAGGTTTAAACAATGTGGTGGCAATTTTAGGAGGTGACATCAATGCAATTTTTAACCCGAAAGACACAAAAGGTGGGAAAGGGTGGATTTCAAAAAGACAAAAAAATTTCAGTAATTTTGTAAATGATAGAGGATTAGTGGAAATCCGTTTCAATAAAGGTGAGTTCACATGATAAAATAGAACAAAAGGTTTTGCACATATTTTGTAAATGATAGAGGATTAGTGGAAATCCATTTCAATAAAGGTGAGTTCACATGATAAAATAGAACAAAAGGTTTTGCACATATAGCTAAAAAGCTAGATAGATTTTTCGTGGTAGGCAACTGGGCAAAGGAAAATTGGTCATGTTCTGGAGAAATCCTCCCTTTTCAAGGATCTGACCATTTCCCTATCTTTATGAGAATTCAAGATGAAAAAACTCTGGATAGATTCCCTTTCAAATTTAAAGCTATGTGGCTAAAAATAGAAGGCTTTGCAGATTTGATCGCTGACTAGTGGAATAAAGCTCCAACAAGAAAAGGTAACAAGGCTTTCATCTTTTTCAAAAAACTACAATTTCTTAAAGACCAATTGAAGATTTGGAATAGAGAATACTTTGGTAATATTTTTGATAAGAAATTGGCCTTAGAGGAGAAATTAAAATCTTTGAAGAAGATTATAAGGAGGAGAAATCTTTGAGAAAGGAACTAGATGAGTGCCTTGCCAAAGAAGAAATTTTTTGGAGGTAGAAATCAAGGGAAGTATGGTTAAAAGAGGGAGATAGAAACACACATTTTTTCATAATTTGGTCAAAACAAGGAGGGAAGCTATTTTTGAAATTCAAAATCTAGAAGGGGTTCTCATACAAGAAAGTGAAGGGATCAATTTAGAAGCAGTAAATTTTTTCTCTTAAAAGAGCCAGTAGGTAGAAAAATAATCTAAATGAGGTGGAAGAGGTCTTAAGTGTCATCTCGACTTTGATTACTAAGTCTCAAAATAGAAAACTAATGGAAACTATCACATAGTGTGAAGTTTGTGAAGCTTTAAAAGGTCTGGGGGGAGACAAAGCACCAGACCTAGATGGGTTTCCTGCAATGGTTTTTCAAAAATTAGGGTTTATTTTTCAAAAAGAATTATGGGAAGTGGTTGAGGAACCTAGGCAAGGGGGTTTCATTCTTAAAGATTACAACAACACCTTTATAACTCTAGTACCAAGAAAAGCCACACAATTGACCTTTGAAGACTTTAGACCAATATCTTTATGTAATACAATATATAAGATCATCTCCAAGGTCATGGCCAATGGACTTAAACAAGTCTTAAACTCAATCATCTCAAAAGAATAGAGTGACTTCTTACCAGGAAGATCCATTTTTGAGGGTGTTGTTGTGGCACATGAAGCAATCCACACAATCAAAACTTTGAAAACAAAAAACATGATGGTTAAATTAGACATAAAACATTCCTATGATGAAGTAGATAGATGTTTCTTGCTGAGTGTTTTAAGGCAGTTTGGTTTTGGTTAGGAATAGTTGCAATGGGTTGAAAGTTTCATTTTTACCCCCCATTTCTCAGTGCTCATAAATGGAAGCCCTCAATGTTTTTTTGAACAAGAAAAAGGTTATTATACAAGGGTACTTCTTATCCCCTTTTCTCTTTATTATTATGGCAGAGGTTTTGGGAAGGTTAATCAATAGACAACGAGAATAGGGGTTGTGAAAAGGGATTGAAATTACAAAGGCAATGGAAGCTCTAACACACTTGTAATTTTTAGATGATACCTTTCTCATAGGAATAGAAAATGTTGAGGAAGCAAAGGCCATGAAATGAAATTTAGAGCTTTATGGAAGAATTTTAGGATAGTTCATAAATTGGAATAAATTAGAGATTTTCTTCTTCAACACCCCATAGTGTGTTAAAGTTAAATTTTTTAGGATCTTGAATATAAAAATTGGAATGTTACCTAGTAAGTATTTAGGGATTCTTTTGTTTGAAGGTAGAAATAAAGAAAACCTTTGGAACAATTTGATAGATAAATGCCAGAAGAAAATGGAAGGATGGAAAGGAAAGTGGTTGTCTTCAATAGGGAGAATCCTAATGCTCCAAACAACAATCTTAGCCATGCCAATTCTTGCAATGATGTGTCTAGATATCCTCAAAAATTTTGTTCGAGTTTTGGAAAAAAAGATGAGGAATTTCTTTTGGAATGGGTCAAGTGAAGGAGATAAAATACCCTTACTAGCATGGGAAAAGATTTGTAGACCCAAGGAAAAAGGAGGGGCTGGGATTAGAAATTGACAACTTATGAACAAAGCTTTGGGAGCCAAACTAATATGGGAAATGTATAAAAACCCACAACTATACTAGGTGAGAGTTCTAAAAGGAAAATATTTAGATTTAGATGAAGCCCATAGGATTTTCATGGTGAGAGATCCACTGAAAGGATCAACAATCTAGAATTTCATGATTTCTTGCAGGTAGATTATTCTAAAGCATATTTCTTGGTGTATTGGAGATGGGAAACAAGTAAAATTTTGGGAGGACTATTAGAATGGACATGAAGTTTTGGAGCAGGATGAAAATTTCAATGAGCTAAAAGTTTGCCTAAAATAATGATGGGGAGATTTTGTGTTTGATTATATGACAAAAAAGGATGGTGTGGAAGGAAGGGAATGGTGTTGGAAGGATTTCTCAAGGGAGGAGCTGACAGAAAAATAGAAGCTACAAATAAAGAGCATCTTAGAGGAAAGAAGAATGCTTTTGAGCTCAAAGAAAGATAAAATTATTTGGTGTGGATCCCTTTTAGGAAATTATTCAGTCAAATTAGGCTATAATATTATGACAGTCTAACAAATAGTGAAGTTTTCATTTCCAAATACCTTTGTTGGAATAAGGATATACTACCCAAGGTAGGATTGTTTGCATGGTTGGTTTATAATGGGATAATTTTAACTATGGAAAGGCTAAGGAAAATAGGTATAATAGGACCATCAAGATGCCCATTGTGTGAAAGGAATGAAGAAACTTTAGATCACCTTTTGGTTCAATGTAAATATGCAAGGAAATGATGGGATTTAGTTCAATTTAAATTGAGATGGTAGGGACCAAGAGCCCAAAATGTAAAGGAGGTCTTTGATGGATGGCCAAGGGAGCAAAGCAAATCAACCTTCTCAAGCATATGGTTAGTTGCTCCTTCATTGATTGTATGGGAATTATGGAAGGAATGTAATAGAAGATTTTTTCAAGGAGAAAAGGAGACTTTGAAAAGATATTTAAATAATATTATTAATGCTATTGAGGAGACAGTAAGTGCTTCAGCCACAAAAAAGCAAGTGATGAAGATACACTATACAAAGGAGGACAATGTGTTACAAGCCTCATGGCCAAGGATAAGATTTAAATCTCCATCGGGAGCACTGGTAACGAAAAAGAAAAAGTTAAAGCCTAATAGGATAGAATGGAAAGCCCCAATGGAAGGATAGGTTAAAGCTAATTTTGATGGAGTGGTGAGTGGAAATCCAAGAGCTTCAGGTGTTGGGGTTGTTCTGAGAGATAGTGCTAGCCACATTTTATTGAAAGGAGCAAAAAAGCTACCCACAAGCACCAATAACATAGTAGAGTGTGGAGCAGCTCTATTTAGTAGTAAGGCTAGCTAGAAAAGAGGGAATCAAAAAGATACATTTAGAAGGTGACTCTCTCACAGTAGTGTAGGCAATATCAAATTTGCAAATTAGCACATGGAACCTCCAAATGGTAACTAAACTAATTGTGCAAGAAATTAGTAATTTTGAAGATTTTAAGGTCACTCATATTAAATGTGAAGGAAACATAGAGGTGGACATATTATCAAAAAGGGCAATATCATCTAATGATGGAGTGGTGCAGATTGAGTATTCAGAGTTTTGGGTAGATTTGAATCACCCTTGTAAGTGATTATGAAATGTGGGAAATGTTAAATGAAAATGCTCCCAAAGGATGGGTCAATTAGAAAAGTGTGATGAAAGTAGATTTAATTGGTCCTTTGGCTTGTGTGGGCAGTGAAAAACGTGCAAAAATAGAAGCAAGTTTCATAAATAAAATGTCAACGCACTTAATCATGACAGAGCTGAATTAGCAAAGTGTGAGAAAAAAAATTTAAATTAGAAGGGTAGGCATCTCAATGCACAACTCTAAATTAAGAAAGAGTGAGTGTGAAGTATCAACGGACCTGACATTTACCTTGAAATTAGAGAAGTAGCAAAAAGGCCTATTTAGAAAGGTGGTAGATCAATGTCTCAAACAAATGGTTAAATGCCCATCAAAAGATGTCATTCGTGCGATGCAAGAGACCCTGGGTCCCCTCTTCCAAGAAGCAAACCATCGATGGAAAATGTAGGTGGACATAGTAGCAGTGTTGATGGCATGTGAACTACAAGTGAGTGACCATGAACAAAATGTGGCATGGGCTATGGAGGATCTTTTTGAAAAAGCCTTAATTTCAAAAATGGAGTCACTTTTGGAGTGGGCACACCATGGGTGGGTCTTTGATTTTAGTGAAGGATATGAAGATGATGACAAGGGGAGGGAGAAAGGGATTTTTCTCTTTGTCAACTAGCCAAGGGGGTAGATGAACAGAGAGGCTTACATCAATGAATGTCGTCAGGCATGGGAAAGTCTAAAAAATGTTATTTGGCTTCATTATGAACAACAATGAAAGACCACTTTCCCAACTAGTTTTCCAAAGAAAAAGAGGTCTACAAGGAAATTTTGTAGATTTTAAAGCAATGGAGGACAATCCTTTTGTTTTTGAAGATAATGATGCCCCATTTTGCAAAATGAAGGATAACAGGGTTTTTAGTTGGTAGTGATGGAAGGTAGTGTAAAGAATGATGCCATGTTTATTTGAAATAAGGACCTATGATGTGGAAGGCAAAAAAAAGGGAGGTTGAATGGAAATGACTATGGTTCAAAATTTCAAGAAGGAAAATGCAATCACCAAAAACATTTTTTGTTTTTTAGATTGTGAAAGAATGTCGGCTTCGGCTATGTTGAGGTCATCATAACAAAGATGGTAGTAGTAGTAGTCATATAGTTTTTGAATGTTTATTTTAAAAGTTTATAAGCCTGATCAAGAGGCATCAATGTAATGGTAGTATAGGAGGAATAAGGCATATTGTAAATGATGGTCCTCAAAGATAGAAAATGTGGACCTTTTTGTTACCTATGTAAATCATATTATATCAATAAAATATATACCTATTACCGATATAAAAAAATAATTCTATTTTTAAGAATTAATTTTTTTTATTCAACTAAAATATTTTAAAAATATTATCTATACTTATATTATATATTTGAAGAAACACTATTATAAATATTAAAATATTTTTATTTTCATATTATAATTATTTATAATAGTATATATGATATAAATGAATATAATTTAACTATATAAGATTTGTGTTGATTAAAACATTTTATATACTTTGATAAATTTATTATTTTAATATTAAATTTACACTAAAAACTATTAAAACTAAGGCAAGTACTAAGCCATTATATGGCACTTGTTACTATTCACGACAAGCACTTGCCACTATGTGGCACTTGTTTTTAGTTGTAAGAAAGACTACATAGGCAATATAATACTATATTTTTATTCATGACACATCTTTTTTCGATGTTCCATTACTTAGGTATTTAATTTTGAAACATTAATAAATAAATTTTATGTATTTCATATATAATTTTATATATAACCCATTTTCAAATATTGCCTAACAATAAGGGTAGTGCTTCCTTAAAATCCACTATTATAAGACCCAAAACATATGAGATTATAATCATTTTAGAAATAAAAATGCTTATATCTAATTGGTTGAAGTAGAAATGACTAATCACTATTTAAGTTTAACTAATTACAATCCTATTAGCCTACGACAAATACAATAAGTCGATAGATTAGATTTTATTTTTAATTTAATATATAAAAATATTAAGAAAATATTTGTAATAGACATGTTGCAACTTGTAGGACTTTGATTTTATGTGGTTGGTGTGAATATTAACTTAGATTTTCACATTGTATACTCCTTAAATGAGAATTAAATATTTAGAAGAATTTTGTTTGTTACATTAATGAAGAAATATATATGGACCCAAAAAATAGTGTGATAGAAATCAATACACATAATGACAAAATTTAAATTTCTCAACTAAATAAATGTAAAATTAAATTCTAAAATTTGATTCAATACATTTAGTTATTCTAGTTCTCATATATATATGTATATGTATATGTATATGTATATGTATATGTATATGTATATGTATATGTATATGTATATGTATATGTATGTATATGTATATACATATATATACATACATATATATATGTATATATATACATATATATGTATATATATGTATATAAATATACATATATATATATATATATGTATATAAATAGTTATATGTATGTATGTATATATACATACATATATATATACATATATACATATATATACATATATACATGTATATATGTATATGTATATATATATTATATATAATATATATATATACATGTATATATATGTATATATATATGTATATAAATAGATATATGTATATGTATATATATATACATATATATACATATGTGTACATTATGTGTATATATGTGTATATATATATACACATATGTATATGTATATATCTATACATATGTATATATACATATACATATATATACATATGTATATATATATGTATATGTATATAGATATGTATATATATGTATATATATATATATACATATACATATATATATACATATACATATACATATATATATACATATATATATATACATATATATATACATATCTATATACATATCTATATATATACATATATATACATACATATAGATACATACATATAGATAGATACATACATACATATATATATATATATATATATATATAACTAACTAATTGAAAGAACTATTGGAAAATTGATTAACTATTGAAAACTACTACTAAAAGTGGCTTTATAGTAAATTATAAATGTTTTAATTTATAAGATTAAATCGATTTATTTTAGTTTTGAAACATGTAATAGATATAATTTTTAAAACTCATTTTATCATAAAGAATTTTTTTTATTATAACTTGATTTTCAATTATAAAATTTCTTTTTTTAATACAAATGTTATGAAATAGTAAATTAATACATTAGTAGTAAATCTATATGTATATATGTTAAAAGATATAATGATAAAATATAATCAAATGGTAATGTATTAAATACTTAAAATTTAATTAAATTATTTATTGCATGTAATTCATTAAATTTAACTTATAGAAACATGACTTGTTAACATGTAATTTAGTTAAAGTTATATATGTATATAGAATTATTATTTTTATATAAATATTATATAGTTTTGTGATTTTTTTTTAAAATATGTAATATATTTTCTATCAACATAATATATGTTAATCAATCCATCTCCTAAAATCATGCTACAAAAATGAATGATGGATATAACTTCTCCAGAAAGGTCCTATAACACAATCAAATCAACCAATCAAATTGGTGAAAAATAATTGTTAGAACATATCAAATTCATAAATAAATTAAAAATATTTGAATTACCCAAAAACTAACCATTTTTTATTGGCGTTAATTAATTGAATACTCATAGAAAGTGAATAGAATAGTAATATTACCCACAACAAGTAAAATAAAGACTTAAATATAAAAATGTTAACTTTGCAACCTAGTATAAACATTCAAAGTGAGAAAAAATATTATACAATTCCTCCTCTTCCTTGTTTGACCCTTAAGGAGGGAAAGCTTGATGAATTTTAGACATCTTAGAATTCATGAATATAGATTGAGATGATAATCCTTTTGAGAGGCCTTGGGATTTAGTAGTAAACAAATAGTAGGATCGAGTTTTCATTTGTACTAGTGTTATCTTTGTTCTTCCTTATTGACTGTATATTGGGTTTGTGTTTCAATGCTTGGTATTATAAATCAACATGGGTGCCTAATTTTTTGATGGATTTGTCTAGTAAATTGTACCACAACTCTATGGAGATTCAGTTCCAGGCATTTGGCCTTGAAAATTATATTTGATATGCAGGGTGTTTTTGAGTAGGGCTTGTAACCAATTTATTTATTCAACATGGGTTTATATCCTAGTTTGTTCAATTTCTTAAGGCATGCTTCAATTAAGCTGATGACTAGATTTCACATTCTATTTTTCTCTCACTTGATCTTTTGAGACACATTTATAGTTGAAGACATTGGTTGTTGTATGTATTGATCGGATGGGTTATTCTATTGTCATCCTCTATCCACACATAGTGAGCATTTTTGCTGACAACTTCGGTGCCAATTTTGGTCTTTTCTATGATGTTTTCTCTCACCATAAAGGGATGTTCATAGTTACTTATTAATTTGGGCCTCTAATGTAACTTTTTTGTAATCTAATTATTAGTGTGACTTTGATTTTTTGGGTAGGGCATTAGAGAAAGTGTCGGGTTTCTATTTTGAATTGCTCTATTTCTTAAAGAGCATTGATGTAATGGGATATCTTTTTGGGAATATCATGGTTATGTTGATATATTGTCACTACTTCTGGATGCGTCTCCTTCTACATCTCTATATACTTTGTAATGAAAGAAGTTTTTCTTCATTGTTTCTTTTGTCTAGGAGTTTTTTTGAACTAGTTTTATTATTAATATAAATATACAGTTTCACCCAAAAAAATATTAAATTGTAAAATAAATAAAATATTTTTATTTAAAATCTAAAAAATTTAAAAAGAAAATATGTAACTTTAAAATGTAAAAAAATATTTTACAGATCTAAAAACTAATTAGTTTCATAATTATATTTTGTTTTATGAACAAAAATCTTAAAAATACATCTTTTTTTAATGATTAAATTTAAGTAAATCAATTTCAAAATATTTAATACTATGATAACAATAAATGAATAGTTATGACTTTATCAATCCTAATTCTTTGCTTGATAGGGTGTGCATAAGTGTTGTTGAAATAATAGAGCATGAAGACATAAACAAGCTTGCTACCCATTGTTAAGAATACAATTTTGAGTGATAGTTGATATTTTTATATAGCTCATATCCTATTTAATAGAAACTTTCTTGATTTTCTCTATAAAATTCCTCCTTTTATAATCATTTTTGACAAATCTAACTATATTAAATATATAAAGCACTAATTGGTTCTATTCTTTAAAAAGAAATTAAAAAACATCTAAAATAAGAGAAAAGTAACCTTAAATAAATTTTTATCACTTGGTCTGACAATTCACTAGTGAAAATTTGTAAAATTTGGAAGCAATGGTCCCACATATAAGTATCTCGCCTTTATAAAAGTATCATCTACACACACACACACACACACACACACACACACACACACACACACACACACACACACACACACACACACACACACGTGTTTGTATAATTTTTAAAATTTGGTTGATAGGATATTAATTTGAAACGTTGGAATATTATTTTGCATGGTCAAAAAGTAGTCCAATTTTGGTAGTTAGGATAACAAAAGTTATTAGAGCAAATAAATTTCATTTATTGTGTGTTTTTGTTCCCAAAATGTTGTCTTATGTTGTCCAAAATTTGTCATTTAGGCTTAGAGGTGGAGCTTTGGTGGAGTTGGAATTGACATATAATTTAATTGTTTGCATGGTAAGTGACAAGTAATTAAGAGTCTTGTACAATGAATTGAAAACTTTTTCTTGATGACAAAAATAAAAACAATCTTGGAAATTGGGACAAGGTAGATATGGTAGAGGTTGAAATGATGTGTGATTTAATGAAGCTTTGATTGTCATTCAATCATTTAGTTTAGGTGCAATATTAATAGGTATTATTTTTCAATTATTCATCTTTCTTTTATTTGTATGAATTCTCATTCCAAAGTTGCTTAATTAGTGGTAGAGAAACTTCTTTGGTGGAGTAGTCATAAACTATGTATTTTTTATGTAATTAGTTAAAGGTTTGTGGTTAAATGCTAAAAAGATAGATTTAAGTAGTCATTTTCTTAATGCTTGATTACTTTATTTGTATATTTTTATTTTTGAATATTATTTGTGTAATGTAATAAATGACACACATCAATGATATGAACACTTTCATTGCACTTGATCACACACTACCATTGTACTCGTCAACAATACCACCACACTACTCAACATTGTCACAACTACCATACTAGCTAGCATTATCGCGCATCAGATAATCATATGCATTATACTATTAGCATGAATTCTAATGGTATTCCTATGGAGCAGTATCCTAGCAGTATTGGGGACATGATTTAGTATTTTCATGTTGTATCCATGACAAAGTTTTGTATTGATGTCAATATTTTGGTTATTCAGTGTAGCATGGTAGTGTAGCAAACAAAGATTGGATTCATGTGGTTCAAGGATTGAAGATCAACTTATGTACACTTAGGATTATGTTCTAGAATGCATCTAGATGCTACAATTAAGAGCATGTATAGAAAAATGAATACTAGATAGAGTTATGAAGGATTTGGTGAAGATAGCTTTTAGACAGTGTTTCTGGAAAGTAGGTACTAATGTTTAGATTTTATCTCCTAATAGAGATAAAATCTAGTCAAGGGAAAGCTGAGATAGAGGTTGAAGACATGTTGAAGATGACTTGGTCAAACACACATAATAAAATGATGAATGAGTGTTAGGTTATGAAGGTTGTGAGACAACATATTACTTATAGTTGTGAAAAGATGTAATATTGTAATGTAATGTGTAAAGTGATATCTTAAGTTGGTTGTATATTATTATTATAAATTGGGAAAGCCTTAAGGATGACACAATAATTTATTTTAGTGCTTGGTATAAAGGAAATTCATTTCCTTCTAATAGAGTCTGGCAATGAAAAGTGCAAATATTATGTATTGAATTTTTCAAGCTTGAATACAAATATCTTTTGGATCAGAGCAAAGATTGGTGCATTTGAGGTACAGTGAGATTACAAGTGTTGATCTTTAAAACTTTTTTCCTATTAGTGTCCAACACTTTATCATTCTCTAGGAAATGTTGGTCTATCAAGACTGTGACTGAGCCATCCAGAGAAGGCCAAGCTACATGGGCTTGTTTATATTTCATTACATGTTGATGACAACCAATTATAACCTATTTAATGCTCTATTTTAATCTATCTTACACACTTTTCTACATACTTCTCTATTCCGTTTACATCCCATTTCATTCCATTTTACCATTATAACGTTGCATATAGTTTAATATAATTAAGTAGTATTTAATATTGTTTTGGGATTAAAATAAAGAAAATACATTAATTGATTTCTTTTACTAATCTTTATTATTGCAACATGTTCACTAATGGGTGCAAATTTTCTTGTCACCTATCTCACACTTTCTTCCTGTCACATGTTGAATGAGAACCAATAACACTCTCTACCATTCATTTTCTATCTCCACATATAATATTTGTGCAGTGATTAAAACAAACATACTCATTTTGGAGATGTAACAAATAAAACAAAACCCATGCTGGAGATATGAAGGACTTCATACATGGCAGGGAGTAAAATTGTTATTTCCTCTCCTCTTCTTGTGTATACCTTCAATACTATGCAGCAAACATCCAGAATATATAAACAATCATTATTGCTGTTATAACAACATTTTAAAACTATATTTTGCAGCTTGCAAATCAAGATCTACGTAGGTGTGTTTTTACCATTATTTATTCTAGCTAAGAAATCAGTTCCCATTCTTAACTATGGAACTAATGAATCCACCATCTTCACAATGCTTAATAACTCCTTTCATAACTACTTAAAGAAAAGGAATCCGATTAGCTATTATTGTATGACAGAGTATGTGAAAAGTGGTTAATCTATTCCTTCAAATAGTTAGCAAAATAGACCATGTATTTTAGTTATATATTCATGGTTTCTATGCATAGTTTGTTGGTCTCTAGCTGAAAATAGATTATACATTGTTTTACATACTTGTTATGTCTGGTCTATATAAGAAATGTAAAATGGAGATGTAGAGGACAATTTTGTACTATTCTTCTAAGAAATAAAAAGACTGTATATTGTGCTGATCAATCTCGTGCTCAACATCTTCTATCTCACCACCTAACGGAATGAGGAGGGGGCCCACTTCTTGGAATGTCTGGTGTGTTTTCTAGGTTTTATTTCAGTGTGGTATGTTTGTATTTTAGTAATATCAAGTTTCATTTGATTATTGTTTCTGAACTAGTTGATAATTTGATTTGTATTGATATTGTATGCTTGATGTTCCTGTTGTAGTTTGTAATTTGATTTTTATTAATACAATATGATTACTATTTTCTTATAATTACTAATGGTTTATCATATTTTTGATTCAATGAATAGAAACAATTATATTGTTATTGCTGGTAGAAAGACGTTTAATTTTTGATGTTTTTAGTAGGTTTCAATCGAGTTCCTATCACAAGAAGTGATAGTTCCTGTTGCTAGGATTTTTTTAGTTTTTCTTAGGTTCAATTTTGCATGTTATAGTTTCATTCATAATCACTCAGGTCACAACTATCACCCCTTGATAGCATGTTGCTCGGACACCTTTCGCAAGCTTATGCTCTTGGATTGACACAAATAGACCAGCCAAACTTTATTATAAATCATTAATTCTTTATTATTATTTTCCCTAGTGTTGGCCTATTATTTTGGTGCCATTTTTAGGGAAAGGTGTCAAAGGAATGTTAGTTTTCTTATTTGAGTTAGGAACAATGCGTTAGGATGAACATTTTTGCAATTGTTAGCCTTGCTTAAGTAATTAATCTTAATTTGCATTGCGTAAATCATATAGATGCATTGCTTTAGAGCTTTGTTTTAGAGTTTTCAAGTAGGCATTAGACATTTGATTTAGTAGTTGTCTTAGAAATTAGATTCCATTTTACATTATCATTAGTTTTTATGAGTTATTATAAGCTATTTTGAAGAAAAATGTTTAAAATGATGCAATTTAAAGGTTGTTGAAGACCATCAATTTTGGTTGAAAAATGTTTCAAAAATGCAAAATTTGAAGGGAATTCAAGAGGCAAAATGTGCTTGGTGTCAAGGGCGCTACCCCTCAACCCTGCCCTGTACTGCGACAGGGAGCACACCTTGGGCGCTACCCCAGGACCTTGTAAGTGGCGTTGCCCCTTGGCCCCACCGGTGGCTACCGCCCCTAGACCCCTGCCTTCAAATTTAAAAACAGAAGAAGAACTTGGTGGGGAAAACATGCCAATCAAAGGTGATATGTTAATACCCTCTCTACCTAATGAATGCATCTTTTCTTATCTTGATCTTCCCTTATCAGAGGTATGCAAGAATTATATCCCTATGTTTGAACATGAACAAATCATTGATGAATTCTTAGAACAATGTGATTTTGATGATGAAAATTTAACCACCTATTTTTCTCTTTGCTATAGGAAAGAAGACCAGTGCATATACCTTAACAATCAAAAGAAAATGGTGAATGAGGTGCAAGCTTTTTATGATCCTTACCATGATAAGGATGAAAGTGAACAATTCTTCCTTATAGCTAGTACTCCATGTCAAATACCAACCCAAGAAGATCAAGGTATGCATTATGTTGGTGACATATATTATTACTCTAATTCATTACAAAACCAACATTTCTTCAAAACATACTTCTCCACCTTGCATACACAATGAATGTAATCATGCATACTCATAACAACCACCATATCCATCCTTATCATCTTTATTCCACCCATCATACTTATTACCATCAACTTTATTTCCTTCACATTTCTTACCATATTCATTATGTCATTCACATCATATTCTACCCACTCCACCATATCCACCAAAGGCAACTATATTGCCTCATACACCACTTCATAATAAGGTGGCTAATGATAAATACAATATTGAGCTTTCAAGGATCCCTCCACAATTTAATGATGTGCTTGAAATCGATAAATCAACATTGGAATGTATTGATGCATATAAGGGATGTGATTTTGGCTTACTTAAACTAGAAGCACAATATTATTTATCGAAATATAATCAACTTTGTTCTTCTTTTCTACTTAGTGAATTCCAAATACCTAAAAATGAGCCCATACTTCAAATTACATCAATTTTAATTAATGGACTCATGAGTAGGTGTGTTAATATCAATCATGCACTAAGTAATATTAAACCATATGTATTCCATATTCCACAAATGTGTTGCCAGATCCTCTAAGATCTATATTCTATTTATTTTGTACTTACACATATTGATATTTGGAGGCCTATGGTTAAAATGTGCATCCCTCACATACTTGTTGATTTAGGACCAATAATTGATTAAGCACAATCATAAGGGATTCTTTGCATTAATGGCCAATGTGTTAAAATTGGATGATCATTATTCCCCATTGTTGATTCTTTTTATTCTCCTAAGATGACAAAATACACTATGGATGATTCATTTATTTAGCAAGGACCAAGGTATTACTATCCATATATTTTTCATTTTTGGTTCTTATCTTCAGATGATCATTCATTGATTACATGTGTTGATTTCTTGATTCCGTGGATGATTCAAATTCCCTATGCTTTTATATCCTACAGATAATTTGGGAGTATATCCATTGAATTATTGAATATGTGATTTATCTATGATTCAAAAAGGCTCACAAAATTCTAAGATGTGTTACTCTCTTTGGGTTACCTAATTTCTTTGGTTATCCTAATGATTTCATGACCTTGTAGCATGAAGTTAAGTTGGGGGGAATTCCTCCAATCTTGTGGTTCTTGGATGATTTCAATTAAGCTTCATTAGTACTTATAATAAACCTCCACATGTGACATCTCCATAATTCAAGATATGTGTTCTTGTGTTAATTAGCATTACTATTATATGAACACAAGAGTTTATTTGTATTTATCCATTCTATCAATTATCTATTCATAGTAATAACTCTATCAATCATTTTTAATACTAAATAACCTACTTAATGATAGCATTATTAAATGGATGATATTCATTTACTATGCTTGATATGATTGGTTTTGAGAATATGGTTACACATCCCTTGTTGTGGTGTGATAATCTTATAATCAATACTAGTTGATGACGCTTCTCTACACAAGCATTGCATAACACACTATGTTGCTTTGTTCACATTATGTGGGCTTGCTAACTATATGGTGCATATCCATTTCACTGGTGCTTTACTATTGGAGATCACAAGAAGATTTTGGCATAAGGTGTTCAACACCTTGAGATGAGATTTCTCTTCCATAGTGATTAATTCAATGGAGGAAAATATGCAGCATGGTCTATAAGATTCATGATTATTCAACAACACATCTGAAGATACTTTGAATATAGTGCTAGCTACTACACTCCTTCCTTGAGTTGTGTCTTTCTAGATTTCTATGGACACATTGGTGACTATTATTGGTTTTCACTCCGTACTCATGTATTTGGTAATGAAGGTGTGTTACTTGCAACTTTCCATTTTCATCCAATGGATATTTCCCAAGCTTCACAAGAATAGGATTTCATATCTTTAGGAGATGTCATCTTATTTTGTCAACATAGAGAAATATGAGAATCATCATCCTTGTGAGTAATACTCTTGCCCAAGTGTCCTAGTATATTTTGAAGCTCTCTAGTCAGTTTTTAGATTCAGTGGTTTGAGATACATAGATCAACAATGTTTCTAGTGCAATAGTTTGTGGTTCCAGTCCTAATGAGATTATTCCTGGTCATCATTTCAAGTTCCTCATGCAATCAAGCTTCAACAGTGCCTTTTGTGAGGTCATGGACAAAAATTAAGCTTTGGATGGTACATTTTTCATCATCCATGTTAGGATTTCATTTCTTCGGTCATTCTATGCATTTATTGAAAAACTGAAAAAATAAATAAATAAATAAATAAGAAAAAAGAAAAAAAAAAGTAAAGAAAAAAAAGAAAAAGAAAAAGAAAAACAATAAAAGATCCAACAATGAAAACCTTTGGGCATTGTTGGCCAGTTAATATCTGAAAACCAATTTCTAGTGGATGTTAACTGCCTAATAAATTCTTAGTGGTGAAAAATGTTTTTACAGCGCCATTAAGCAGTGAGTGATTGAAAACTAGCTTGCCAGTGGTCACTTGTCATTATCAAAATTTTTCAAAAAGAAAAAGAAAAAGAAAAAGAAAAAATGTAATCATTGGTGTTTCTAGTTTCTCTGCTAATCCTTCTTTTCTAGAACACTCATTGGTTTTAGTGCTTCTTTCCTTTTTGGCACCTACTATCCCTCACTCTTGTAGCTCTACTCCTCTTTAGTGCGATTTTCATATCTCTGATCATCACTAGTCTGAGTTGCCTATTTAGTTGAGGTGTTTTTAGGGGAATCTACTACTTTTTATATGATCTACACAAGTTTAGTTGATGATGGTGGCCCCTCCAAATTTCCATCATTCTCCTAGTTTTATGGTTCCTTCCAATGGTATGCTCTTCCATGATTTCAGTCAGATGGTGGTCTTTTGTGGTGTTGCAATTTTGGATACCTCTCTTCGTTCCTTCTTGATAATTCATTCATTTTGGTGGTCCTGGTTGCCGAGCTACTTTGTGTTCCCACTTTGGTCTCTCTACACATGCATGTTGGTAAAAAAATCAATTTTGTTTTTCCTTATTTTATCTCTTAACTTTATTTGTATTGCTTATTATATTGAACACTATGCAACACCCCTTCCTATCCTCTCCTTGTTTCCCGTAGACAGTCAACCTTTAAGTTGGGGGGAGGCATGTCACTCTATTATCTTCCATCTATCACTCTTACTAGACCCATCATACTATCTAGTTTATTCATCATACAACAACCTTTGTTTTATCTCTTATATCTCCTATTTTGCCCATTTAAAATCCTCTTATGCAAATTGAGATAAAGTCTCCTATACGAAACCTTTTGAACCATGATGCTATAAAAAAAAAATGAAACAAAAAGAAAAAGAAAAGAGAGTAGAGAAATAAATTATGAAAATTGAAAGAAATATCCCTATTGGAGAAGAAAAAAATAAAGCTTGTCATGTGAAGCAAAGAAAGGGATTTGTGTTTATGAGTTATCATGGTTCGAGGTGGAGACAAAGCCAAAATCCATAAACCTAAAGTGTTTTTAGTTAAAAATAAAGACCTCATGATCATAATGATTGCACAAGGATGTGCAATAAGCTAAGTTGGGGGGAATGATGAGAGCCAATTATAACCTATTTAATGCTCTATTTTAATCTATCTTACACACTTTTCTACATACTTCTCTATTCCATTTGCATCCCATTTCATTCCATTTTACCATTATAACATTGCATATAGTTTAATATAATTAAGTATTATTTAATATTATTGGGATTAAAATAAAGAAAATACATTAATTGATTTCTTTTACTAATCTTTATTATTGCAACATGTTCACTAATGGGTGCAAATGTTGTTGTCACCTATCTCACACTTTCTTCCTATCACATGTTGAATGAGAACCAATAACACTCTCTACCATTCATTTTCTATCTCCACATATAATATTTGTGCAGTGATTAAAACAAACACACTCATTTTGGAGATGTAACAAACAAAACAAAACCCATGTTGGAGATACGAAAGACTTCATACATGGCAGGGAATAAAATTTTTATTTCCTCTCCTCTTCTTTTGGATACCTTCAATACTATGCAACAAACATCTAGAATATATAAAAAATCATTATTGCTGTTATAACAACATTTTAAAACTATATTTTGCAGCTTGCAAATTGTCATGCCCAAAATACAGGGCAAGAACACACAATTTTTAAAAAAAAGATAATAGGATTAAAAGTAATACAAAAGAATTTGATTAGAATTACTTAACTTCCTCATACTCACATATCATTGCAAAATTATAAAATTTAAGCACAACTCAAATGCAAATTTTCTTAAAATATTTTAAACTTAAAATTGCATTACTAAGTATATATCAACCTGTTATCTGATTAATCTAATTTAAATGAATGTGATTACCAATCATAAAAATGTGCAATAAGGTAACACCATCACATCAGATTTTTTTAAATTACATATGCAAAACTAAAAACAAAGCTATAAGACTCAATGAAAGCATATATACTCAAACACCATTTTAATGGCAAACCTGATTCAAGGGCTCAACCGGGAAAGAATCAGGAAGAAAACCCGGCTTCGTTGCCAATCCAACAAATTTTTGAAATACCAATATACATAGGATATCAATCCCAAATTTCAACAATATAATTGAATTTTCTTCATGACCCTCATCAAGGGGTTCATAACAATTTCTGCAACACATTTCTAGAACCATGGATGGAACATAATTATGATCAGGTGACAACAAGCATGACCAAGAACAATTCAACCATGCATATTCACACAAGGTTATCACTATATGATCCAAAATGAATCAACACTAGGGAAAGGTGGATTCTTCCAACCAGGAGAAGTCAAGCACAACACCTAACAGATGCCCAATCGGGGCTATAAACCAAAAACTTTCATTCTTCCATTTCAACATACCATAATCATACAAGGTTTGTGCTGACAGGTACGGGCCCATAACACCCTACCCTTTCTCCCTCTTCTCATCCTAAGAAGAGACTCTACACTGGTTGGAGTCCAACTAAATAGACCTTTCCCAAAATTGGTCACTTCTGCCCTATCCAAGGGTGAGTAATACCAAAACACCCATGCAAGAAAATCTCAAAATTTCAAACATAAACATGAAAGGAAATCATCCAAATAACATGATTTTCAAATCTTCCCAACATAACCACAATCATACAAACATTCACATAACAACAAGGTAGCATAAGCATGAAACAAACATGAAAATCTGCACAAGAGAGATGAGAAATTCCTACCTTCACAAAGAGGTAATGGCAATTAACAAGTTTGAGTAGAGTTTCCCCTTCTTTCCTTCAATCTTCAAAAAAAAATCCTCTCTAAATGTAGAGATTGGGTAACAACCTCCACTAGTCCAAGAAGGGCCTCTAAATAAGCCTCAAACTCAATCACCAACAAAAACAATAACTTCTCTCACCCACGTACAAATCTAGAAGCTCCTAACTCAACCCACACTATGGTTAAATACTAAGTGGAGGTGAGGTGATGCAACTCATGGTAGCCATAGTCAATTTTCGCACAAAGGAAAAAAGAGACTTTTTGAGTGACCTCAAAAGTCAATAAAAGGGGCTTAGGGGTTGGAAAAGACCCCCAACCCATACCCATACCCTTTGGGCATAAATATTTCATGTTTTAAAGCCTTAGGAATAGGTTTGGAACCAAACAAAAGCTAGGAAATAATTAGGACCAACTAACAAATCTAAAAATATAGATTAAGCACTAATCCAAATTAAGGGTTCAGCTAAACTTGATTAAGAACCAAATTATTAAAAAGACACTATCTAAATCCTGACTTAGGTCCAAAGGTTACACAGCTAACCCTAACTAGCATGCTGAAGAACATAAACAATTCACGAGTGTCAAGCGACACTAAAAGAACATAGTTACAAACATTAACATTTACTGATCATGAAAAGATACATACATACATCTCACAATTAATTTAATTACGAACAACAAGGTTTCCACAATTAGCATATAGGGATCAGTTTCGTTTCTCCATTAGTTTTCTTAGCTAAAATATCCTGCACACTCATTGCACCCATCAGTAGCTCAAGAAAATTACATACATATATTCAAAACTTATCTGGATAGTTACATAAATCAAAACATGAATCTTTCATATAATTAACTGTTTAATTTCATTTCTACTCACATTTAATCATCAGTAAGCACATAATCAATATAACATAACTTAATCATTAATTCAGATTAAAATACTAGGATAATCATCATTAGGCATGCATATACCTAACATCATAGACATCACCATTTGAGGAATACTAAACTCTTTGGAACATAAAACTTAATCATCAAGGTGTCAAAGTCAACACCCTTATCATCAGTTAAAAGAGTCTCATATCATCGTTAAAGAAATTTTAATGTTAGAAGAGTCAAGATAATGCAGTTTGTTCTCAAATCACTAAATATTTAAAGCATGAATGCATTAGGATCTCAATTCTTATTAGGACATCTAAACCATAAAACAAAATTTCATAACCATTGTTACTTCCTACAACAGTTTTAATAGAAAGATACATATTTAATTAGTACATGCGAGGAGGAACCTTACACAAATCAAGATCTACGTAGGTGTGTTTTTACTATTATTTATTCTGGCTAAGAAATCAGTTCCCATTCTTACCCGTGGAACTAAGGGAGCCACTATCTTCACAATGCTTAATAATGTCTTTCATAACTACTTAAAAATAAGGAATCTGATTAGCTATTATTGTATGATGGAGGATGTGAAAAGTGGTTAATCTATTCCTTCAAATATTTAGCAAAATAGACCACATATTTCAGTTATATATTCATGGTTTCACTAATACATTAGGGGTCAATTTGCGATGTCAATTTGTGACGGCAAGAAAAGGTAATGTGTTTTTGGCTTTTTTTTTTTCAATTTTAGCCTAATTCCTTTGCAATTGCGACACCACTGGGATATAAGAGAAAAAAAAACCGAAAAACCTCATTTGAAAGAAATTGACACAGGGTTCTTTGAAAAGGAAAGGTGCGCGGGAGACTTCAGCAGCATTGAGAGGGGCATTGAGGTGAACTCGAGGCATTGAGAGGGTCAAGCAGAGACCCACATTGGCTAACTCGATGCATTGAGAGGGGCAGAGACCCACAACGGCTAACTCGATGCATTGAGCTTGTTTGACCTACTATATTTTATGGGGATCTCTATGGTGAAAGGTCCAAGCTTATTTTATTTTGCATAGCCTTGGGTGGTAAGATCTCACTCCCAAAGCCCATTATGGTAGGATGGTAGCAATAGATTTATGACTATATATTAAAAATTTGGTATACAAGTTGGAAAATTGTTACAAGTATCCCATTACATGAGATCAAGATTCAAGTTTAAATGTTCATATAATGAATAAAATTAAAAAAATCCTTGCTCAATATTCATTAATTCAAGTATAAAAGTAATAATAGAACATTATTTTCATTGGAAATGAAAGGCCCTAAGTCCACAAAATGGCGAGTAATAAAAAGTACATTTGGTTGCATGTATCTTACATAGAAATGCAGTGGTATTATATATCTGGCATAGTTATGAAAGTATGGCCCTCATTGCCAAGGTCTATAGTATCTACCATAGTAGTAAAAATCTTCTTAGTAAAAAAAAGGCAAACCAAAAGATTCAAAAATTATCGAACTATCATGAATCAATCAAGAAAAAATCATATTTTCAACACACGTAAAATAAAGATGAAAAAATTAACAAAACATGGTTTTATAGAATAGAGATACAAAAATAAAATAAAATGAAAGCTTATTCCATAAATTATGAGATACATTTTTTCTTATTTATGTTCATATTGTATTTGATTAAATTGTATTGCACAATGCATACTCCACACTGCATAAATGATAACTAATTGTTGATAGTTTTCAATTACAATTTCCTTTGTATGAAGTCAACCTAAAAACTAAGTACAAAGTTGCAAAAAATTCTATGTTCCTTTAGAGTCTTGGGAAGGGTGGGACCTAGGATGTTGATTTGGGGATGGTGGTTAGCAAGGGTTGATTTGGGGACAATCATTGGCACAGTTTTAGGGATGGAGCACCTAAAAGTGTCAAGAGGCAATGTCCCTTATAGGGATTTGGGGTTAGTACCCTCAGCAAGATTGACAAGCAACATCCCTTTTGTAATACAAGCAACATCACACTACCATTTTTCACAGTGATAGGATGAAACTTGATTGTAAATTAGAGTAGATATAATTCAGGCATGTCCTTCACAATTACATAATCATGAACATTGGCAATTAGTGATTAATCAAAAAATCACATTTTTTGGCTTCATCAACACATTCCTCGCAACATCATATGAAGTTCCTTACATAGTTGGCAAATGCGGGCTTTGCAAAAACTTTGGTAAATTAAAAATTGCTTAAGTTTATTTAAAAACAACTTTCTATTATACATAACAATTTTTTTGCTATCCAAGATTTTACTTGATGTTGTTTCTAGAAGTGATTGTATATGTTTTTTGAATCACAATGTTTCAAATCTCACTCTATGATCTATCATCTAGATGTTAGAGAGAAAAAGGGATAGAAAAATATATTTTTTACAAAATCAAATGATAAAATATATCCAATGAGTCCAAAAATGAGTACAAAAGTGTTTTCTATCAAGGTTGACTCATTTGAATTTAATTGAGAAGACTAAATCCAAAAATGCATCAATGCATTCCTTGCAGCATCATACAAAGTTCCTTGCATGGTTGGCATACTTAGGACTCAACCAAAATTAGGATTGTCTTTATAGTGATTATCTTTAAAAATCATCATCATGATTCATAAATTGCATTAAAATATTTTAAATCTTCATCTTCCCTAGTCTACTAAAAACTTGGGGTAGAGGTTCTAATCCTTGCACTCTATTGTAGCTCCTCACTTCACATTAAAGGTTGTATTTTTGGCACTGAGTTGGCCAAATAATATGTGACAACTAATCATGCTCTTTTATCATTCTTGTTTAACTCAGTACCAAAAACATAATATAGAGCACTTGTGCTAATTTAGAAGCATTAGCAGTGATGGAAGCAAGTTGATTGGCATCCTTGTATTGAGTTGATATTGTCATTATTAAACGAAGTATGAAAATATGAACAATCACATTATATCTATCTCTTGGATCAGGTAGTATATCCCTAATCAAGATGGATTGAATGAAAATCATATGGGATCGAGTTATGATCCTCTATATTCATACTAGAGACTTTGATGTTGAAATTGGCTTAGCAAATAATCATGACGATGACCATAGGGTCTCTTGATAATTTGTTTGGTGACTAATCATAATTGATAACCTTTGGATTTGTTGGATAATTAAGTTTATGCCTATGTGTCTCCTCAAGGAGACATATAGTTGAACAGTTACAACTGCCCCTCATATGCCTCTTGATTGCACTAAATAAGATGACCGATCACAAGAGATGGATTATCGAGATTCATAAATGATTCTATCTCTTCAGATTGGGAATTCTAATAAGTGATCTAATTATATATTCAAACCTGCCAAACATTTTTCAATATTGAATTAATTCATATCCATTCTATATTGATTATCACCTAGAGAGATCCATTACATTTACAAAGATCCTTCATTATTTAACATGGTATTAGAGCCAGGTTAATAAAGGTATCACTTTAAGAGAGGAAGGCTGCCAGCTATGAAATCAATACCATATGCCTTTGCAATTTTGTGCCCAAGATGGTGAGAGATTTCAAGCCACCTCATTTTTGTCCTCTCTAATGTCTGCAACAAAAGAGTATCTGTAAATTTGTATGATGTTCTGCACAGATTTAGTTTCGATAACACTCGTTGAGTAGCATTTGGCCATGAAAGAGAAGAGGCAAAAATCAAAAAATTAGTTTTTAGGTTGCTGTGCTTGTTGGCACATTTTGGCATGAGGGAGCAAGTACCAAAGTGTTGGGCCTATCACTCTCACAGAGGGTGCTCCTGAGCTTCCCATTTCTACAAATGGTGTAACACTTGTTTAATTGCATGTTTAGTTTGGCATGCAGATGAGCATGTGTAATATTTTTCTTGTAGGGAGACATAGCATAATAAAAGGAAATATGGTTAAAAGTATTTGTTCAGAGCTCATTTTCAAATCGTTTGAAAGATCACTCAAGTCATTCTTTAAATGTATGGATTTGTGGTTTTTTCTATCAATGCAAATCATGTTTTTGTTAGTAGGCTTAATTCCTTTTGATTACTATCTATGGCATTTTTTCATCTTCTTCACAGGGGCAGGATAAGTCATACAAAAAGTTTCAAGCAGTCACCGTAGCTTCTGTTATTGCTCAACTAGTTAACAATATACGAAACAAATGCATCATTTATCCATCTATATATTTTTACTATTTTTCTTAAGTTGACAATGCTTCCTTTTAAATCTATTTATGTTAAAGCAGGATGTATCAACATTGACTGTAGTAGAAAAACAAGTTACACAGATGAAAACTTGCATTGTTGCACTTACAGCTGACATTTGACACTTGGAGTTGATATGCACGTTTCTTTGAGGTTGGTGATAACAAAGAGCTCATCAATTTTCACTGTGTTATCTTCTGGCTACAAGTCTACACCATTCTTCACTATTTTTTATTTATACATAATACTATTTTATTTTTCAAAATTTTTATCATTGCCACAGTTTTTGACAGTTGGCTTCTTTGTATTAATGCCTATAAGGAGCCATTGGACATTGGAAGATAAATTTTATAAATCTCAGGTAGTTTATCTATGAGATTTCTTTTGGATTTGGTTGTGTTACATGAAATGCTAAAGTAAGATGCATATCAAATATATAGTTGTGGATTTTGTGTTATGTCCAACTCAGACATGGGCATTTCTACCTACGGTTATGATTTTGTGCATCATGAGCTTGACTTCATTTTTCATGCCTAGCAATGGGAATTGTTGCATGTGCCTCATAGCCTAAATTTATATCTGGTTTAGGAGTTTGACAAGAGAATTGTGTAGAATATTACAACTTTTGAGTCTGCTGTACTTGGCCTCACTAAGGCTGATAAGCTTATGAGATCTAGGCCCTAGTGCCCCAAACTTTGGGTCCAAGATTTTGAATCATTTTCCAAACAGTAATACTAATTAGGGTTTTGTTGATGGATTTTTTGTAAAATATTTCAACGGCAACACATAGAAATTTTCAGGTGGCTGGAGATGAGCAATTAATCAATTCTTATTTTATTGCATGTTTTCTCTCCTGCTAGTTGGGATTTGTTTCTCAATAGATAATATTGTGTTTTTCAATTCATATTTGATATTACTCTTCAGCTTTCTTCATATATCAATTTCTCACATAGTCTTTTTTAAGTTGTTACTTGAATTCCTATTTATCTGTTCATAAGTTGCCTTTGCCTTTCAATTATGTAACACTTTTTCTACCTTTTCATCTAGTTATAATAAACTAGAATGTCTCCTATGGACTTTATATTCAAGCCTGAATCAAAGAACACATTAAAATAATTTTCATGCCACTGACATGACATATAAGTGACTTGAAACTAATTATAATTTAAAACAAGAATTTTTGGTTGCCCTTCTCTTTTACGTACTCTTTGAGTTTTCCATTATTAATAGTCATATTAAGTTCCTTAGGATCCTAGTAGGGTATCTTCAAAAATGACCTGTATTTTCACAACAATATGCCAGCTAACTGATTTGATTATAAGTTCTAAGGAGAATGGGAGAAGAATATATAATCCAACAAGGAAAGCTTAAAGGAAACTAAAAACTTTGGCAAAAATAAAATAAAATAATCATCTGAGTTCATCCAATTTCTAGATTTCTTGGGAATTTGGTAGAAGCTCCTCTATTGTCTTGAGTATTTCATGCCAAATTATGGGCTCTCTTGTTAAATAAGAATACACAGTTTAAATGGTATACTCTTACAAACTATTAGCTCTTTTGTTGCTCACTTAGCTAATTTCCCTATAGCTACGAGCAAAAATTAACAATAAATATTTGACATATTATCAGTGTTGATCTTCTTAAGTTGGGCATTGATTTCAACCCATTCTGATTGATTTGTACAGATTCTTATAACTAGTTCCATATATTTAATTACATTTAGACACTATCTTTTAATGCTTTATTTCAGTGTGCTATATATTCTATTTCATATTTGTGATATATGATGAAAGTATTATAACATATGGAGGAACAGTCCATGAGTGGCATGGCCAATTGAAATGGTTTTAATTTCAATTTTACACCATTTGATACAAATAATCAGTTTACCAATCGACCCCTAGGTTCATTCCATTTGCAGTAAAATCTTCATTACATAGAAAATGTTCACAAAATCTATGTCAATGCTCACACATCTTTTTGGACTTACGCAAATCTATGTCAATTCTCACACATTTTATTGGACTTATGCAGGAACTATGCTGCCCTGCAGCTCTTGTTAAATATGTTATCAACTTGACTTTTCTATTAAAGGCTCTCATGCTGAATTGAAAGCCAGGTAAAGAAAAAGATATTATACACTATTTTGTTAGTACCCTGTGCAGCACAACAAACTTGTTCTTACTATAAGAAAATTTTCTTTTCTTTTGTTTCATTGCAGATCTTCTGCTTGCATGGAGGTCTCTCCCCATCATTGGACACACTTGATAACATTTGGGCTTCGGATTGCATATAGAAAGTGCATCTATACACATAAGTATAAACTTCTTCTTTTCCTACAACACATATAACAACAATTTTAAGTGCTTGCAAGGTATATACTTATGAATAAATATTACATCTTGATTTAAATGTATGAAAACAATTTTCATTCCTTTTAAGCTGTTGGAATATTCAAATATGGAAAGAGTACTTATGAGAGGGGGGGTGAATCATAAGTATCACACTTTAGCCAATAAAACTTTTAACTAAAATTAAACTGCATCCATGTAAATACATCAAATAAACATGTAACAAAACACATGCATCAATAACACATAACATTGGAATTTGGTAACCCAAAAACCCTCCAGGAATAAGAAGGTAAAATTGGGGTGGGGATGATACCCAAAAAAATTACTACAGCAATATTATTTAACCACATCTGATGGTCTGCCCTGTTAAAGGCTTTGCACTGTGTCAATAGTGACCTGGTTAGAGGATTTCAAACACTTAACATGAAGTGTCACCCTGTTAAAGGATTTAATCACCTAATTAAAGGATTTACGTAATAGCTATTAAGCTAACCTATCACCATAGGATTTTCATTCTAATACAATTGCTAGAGAGTATTAGGTACAATGAACCTGATAGATTACAATCCTTGATTGTTGAATGTAGGCACCTATTTTACTTTCTCTGATCTTGATCCGTTTTGTGATCTGATAATCCTTGCTTCTGAAAATAAAATTCCTTGCAAACCCTTGTATTTCTTCTCACACCTCTTTCTCATTTTACAATGAAATGTCATCTTCCTTATAAAGACATTTGAGAATTTAGGGTTAGGTATGGATCTACGATCCATATTCAATCTCCATTTTTTGCTCATTATTTGTATTTATTCTATTGGTTGCACGTCTTCATCATTTTTCTTATTGGCTACATGTAAATCACATAGGAAAAATAAAAGATTCGATCTCATCATTAAATCTGTTGAAATTTACCTTATGTCAGTTGTAAAAACTATTTGCATCATAGTTTGTGCAATTACAAACTCTTATGCTGATATACTGAGTTACTCGGCTCCTGAAGTATTGCTGATATTTGTCACATGCTATTTCTTGGATAGCTTGGCATCTTAACAAAATTGTATCACTCGACACCTTGTATAGCTCGGCACTTGTTAACACTCGGCACCTTGTATTGCTCGACAATTGTTAGCACTTGGCACCTTGTGTTGCTCAACACTTATACTTCACTCGATATCTAATCTTCACTCAGTATCTAATCTTCACTTGGTATTAGATCTTCACTCGGTATCTGATCTTCACTCAGTATCTGATCTTCACTCAGTATTTGAAGATCACTCGACATGCATGATGTACTCGGCTTCCAATGTGGAATGTGATTAAGTGTGTTGGCACTCAAGTGTCAAAAACCATTATGAGGTTAACAATCTCCCCCTTTGACATGAGTGACAAAAACACTTAATTGACCTTATTTGTACATTTACTAATATGATTGGTATATACAGAGTTTAAAGAAAACTTGATCAAAATTTGTAACTTACAATATATACCTCAAAAAAGTTTATAACTCCCTCTGAGTTGATTGTGCCTTATCTATATATCAAGCTCCTCCTTTATATATTTTCTCCTTTTATGAATCCCCCATTAATTTATCTCATAATATCTATATCTCCCTCTATTAATCTGTATCTCCCCCTTTTTGACACTTATGTCAAAGAATGTTTAAGGGTTAAGACCATATTTAGCCAAAAATGTGCTGTTTACCTCCATAATCATCCTGAGAGCTGCATCCCAATTGTTCAAAGCAATTTTTAGTGACTTATGCTGGATAGCAGTCTTGGTAGCAAGATTAATAAGTCCATCTGATGTAGAAAGATTTGGGTCTTTCTTGAGAACAATTTTAGCATAGACTTGTTCTTTATGGAGTATCTCTAAATGTGGGGTAATGGAGGACTGGAGCTATATTAATTTGGCCTTGTTATTATCCTCATTTGTTGTTAGTATAGCAATTTTCTTGTGAGTGTGAAGCGATTGAGTAAAATGCTTCTCACTTTGAGCTGGATCATTTGGTAGCTGCATGCTTGAAATGTTTAAATTTCTTTCCAAGCTCAATATCTTTTGGCTTGTTTCTTGTGTGAAGTATGAATAATCACACAACTTTTTGTACAGTGAGAATATATTCTCAAGTACCTTCTTCACCTTGTCAATAAGTTTTGCCAATTCAACTTGTGAAAGTGTAATTTGTCTTGATATTTTCTCATTCACTTTCCCTTGAAATTTTCTTTCTGACCATTCCATAAGTTTTGCATTTGTTTCTTGGTCTTCGTTGGTCACCTGATCAATAATATCTATTAATTGTTCTGTGATATGCTTTGACTCATCTGGTGATTGCAAACTGAAGGCATCCATAAAGATGTCCTTAATCTCATAAAGTGTTTGCTTATGTTTATACTCCTTTCTGAGTATTTCCTTTCTTTTCCTCTTATTCAGTGCATCCTACACCTCATTGATTTGATCAATGGTTATTGATTTTGAGTCATAGCTTGGCATGACTATCTCCTCATCTAATTCAGGGTCTCCATAGTGAAGTACCCTTGCAACTCTGGTAGTACTAGATGATGGTACATAAATTTGTAGTGGCTGGTGTGAAGGAGTTCTGGAGGTAGGCAAATTTATTAATGTTTGTATTGCCTCCTGTTCTTTAGGGGTTTTCACTGTTTCCTCCTCCTTCTGTCTATCATGATCAATTATTGTAATTTGTGGAAGTGCACCTTGTGTTTGTGTTGTAGGATTAGATGTAATAGTCTATCCTATTTGTTCTATTCCTTTTTCTACAGCTACACTTTGCTTCTATCTTGCAACATCAATTATGCTTGTTGGTATTTGGAATTGACTACTAGTAGTTGTAGTAGAAGGTGGTTCTTGTGGATTCACCTTATCTTTGACTATATTTTCTACTAGTTTCTGCAATTCATCTATACTGACCAATACTGGATCTGTACACAATATTGCTTGTTGTGTAGATTGGTCAAGAATTCTTTTAAGATCTTCTGCAGTTAGTGGATTGATATTCTGACCAGAAGTATCAGGAACATCAGTAATAGTTATAGTATCTGCAGGTGAGATGGATGCTTGAGGAGGGCTAGGGGGTGGCAATTGTGTGTCTTGCACACTCTGATCTGGTTGCTGCTCTTGCTCAGCTATTGCCATTTCATCCTGTTTTTGTGTCTCTTCCTCCTCTCCATCTTTCTTTTCTTCATCTCTTTTCTTTTGTTCTTCTTCTTTCCTCTCTTCTTCTCTTTTCTTTTCTTCTTCTTCTTTCCTTTTTCTCCTCTCCTCTATTGGTATAGTAGCTTCTTCCTTGTATTCTTCCTCAAGAAAATCTTCAATCTTTTTGTACAAGTTCTTCCATGATTTCATTTTTCTTTGAACAATCTCGTTCATCCTATTTTGGAGTATAAAGAATACCCTGTATTTAGGTGTAAACCTATTATTATGCCTTTTGAATCCCTTCCTTACTTGTTCTCTAGTCAAATTCGGCAATACACTGGCTAGGGTTGATTCCCTCATCTCCTTCTCCATTTTCAAGCAAAAATACCATCTGTCTTCTACAATTTTTGACAGTTCTTTTGGCAATTGACCATCTAGTTCAAGTGGAGTGTACTTGAATTGTGCCATCATTCCATACACTATTTCTTCTATCTTATTTTGTTCTTCTTTAGTAAATTTACTAAAATCAACTTTATTTAAGTTATTTAAGTCACCACTTGCAATCTTTTTACATAAGGTATCAACTGATGAATTACTTACCTTTTCAGTTTGATCTTCTTCATTAGTGTCAGGTTTAGCCACATACCTTCTTCTTTTCCTCGACTCTTCCTATGATTCCTTGACTTGTTTCTTCTTGGTAACTTCCTCTTTGGCCTTTTGAGTGGAGGCCCTTGTTGATGCTCGTGTTGTTGGCTTTTGAGGTGATGGTGTGGAAGCTTTCTTTGATCTGAGCTTGGCTGAAGGTTGTTCTATTGCCTTTCTCTTCTTTGGTTCAGCTTCAATTGGTGCTTCCTTGGCTTCTTCTTCCTCTGCACCTTCCTCCTTGTCTTCTCCAAGACCTTGAGTTAGTTCCATTGGCCCTTGTTCTTGCTCATCTTCATCATCACTGTCATCTTCTTCTTCTTCTGCATCAGCCTCAATTTCTTTGCCAAACTTCTTCTTAACCTTCTTGATTAATTTGTCTTTCTTCTTCAATGTGGAAGTAGTTTCTAGTTCCATGTTTATTTTTGATCTTACCACATCATAGGTGCCAAAATGTGGAGCACTTTTATCTGCTTCTTTTGCCAATAATGCAGTTATTGTTGCAGATGCCTCATCAATATTGATTTCATATCCAAATGGCCTTGGCCATCTTACCCTTAGTATTACTGCTTGAATATAGGTAAAGTCTATGTCAACTAAGAAACATATATCATTAGTATGTTTTTCTACTAAGGAAGCTGGTATCCTTGATCTTTGCTTCATGGATTTCTTGAAATCCTCAAAATAGCTTGTCATCAAGGTATCAAAATTTTCTCCCATTTGTTCTATATATTCATTAATTTGGCCAATGATAGTTCTGTCATTTCTCCATGCCACTTTACCAAAAGAGGGAAACTCATTTTGTACATAAAAGAATATGCAAACTAGGATTGCTCCAAATTTGCATTGTGTGCCCTTTGTTCTTCTTATGGCAGCTAGGTTTTCATTGATCTATTGCAGTTGCAGTTCTGCAAGATCATAAGTATGATCCTTCTTCACCAATTTGTAGCCTACATCTACTACAATGCATGGTACACTGTTCAGTCTACTGGATTGATAGAATTTATGGGCAATGACTCTAATAACAAACTCTACTAGAGGATCCTGTATGGTATGAATTGTCATTCCTCTTTTGTTCCATTGTGCACCAGTATTCTTTTCAATGACCTCCTTTGATTCACTTCTCAGGGTTTTGTACCAATCTAGGGTTGGGTACCTTGTTACTCTATGTATAATTTATTTTGTAAATTTGATGGGAATATCTTCTAACCACAAGTTTCCACCATGGATTCTTCTTAGTACAAGTCTAACCCATTCTATTTTGAATACAGTGGGAAAACTTAAAACTCGGGTCAAACCCTTTCTTTCTACAATTTTGAATTCTTCTTTCAGTACTCCATCTACAAACAGTTTATCATATGCTTTTCTAATTTCCACATCTCCTAGAGCTCCTATCTTGCAGTTGTAACATTTCCTCACATCTTGAACCATTACAACTTTTGGGGGAATGTGGGAGAGAGCTCCGACTAGATTGTTTTTGTAGGCAACTTTGAGAATAGGATGGAAATCAGGTTGCTTGACCTCATTTGAAACTAATTGAACTTCAAATGACTCTATTTCTTTGGTTTTCTTTGAACTTGACACCATTTATGCAAACTAGGGTTTTCACAACAAAAGGATATGAAACTACGTAGCTCGACACAAATGAAAATACCTTAAGATCAATGAAAAACATGTTGAATGAGGTTGCAATCTGCTTGAAATGCTGGATTCTTGTTGTGAAGTCACTCAGCTCTCTTTCTTCTCCTTTGCTTCTTGATCATGATAAGCAAAACTTATTGAAATCGCGATAATATACCCTAGTTTCATTGCATTAATTGCTCAACTGCCAACTCAGCTTTTGAAGAAATTTTGACCTAACTTAGCTTCCACTATACTTCCACTTTACTCAGCTTCCATTGGAGTTTTCAACTTGACATCGGTTATCAGCTCGATCGCTGTTGGGAGCTCGACATCTGTTTTAACTCGGTATCCAAAGATAGCTCGGCAACAACATTTAGTTTTTTTCTTGACATCTTGTTTCATGTAGATTTATACCTTGCTTAGCTTCTTTGTCTTGGGACTAATGTGTGATATAGCTTTGTATATCAGTCCTGTGTACTTCTCATACTTAGTTTGATGAAGTGTCATCACTTGACCCATTGGGTGAAGTGATCCCTCCACTTGATGTTTTGCACTCATCTTTCTTTTTCCAAGTTTTATTCATTTGTCCCCTTATCTTTTTGACATCAATATTTTGTTTTCCTTTGTTCTCTTCAGTCTTGGGTGCCTTTGATCTTGTAGGACAGTTTCTGCTGATATGACCAATTTTCAAACAACTGAAACATGTAGTTTGATTCAACCATCTTTTGTAGTTCCCTTTGAAATGTGTTCTTATGCAATTTTGTGGTATATGTCCATATTCTTGGCAATAGTGACAACTATACCTAGTGTTGTAGTCCCAATGATAATGACTTACATTTCCTTCTATTTTTGTCGGTTGATTTGATGTCCACATAGGTTTTGATCTGCATTCAAATGCCCTATGTCCATACTTTTTGCAATTATAACAATTTCCATCAAATCTTTGAGTCCTTGTGACATTGGATCTACAATTTTGTGTCATATGTCCTTGCATGTTGCACTTGTGACAGAAACTTTTGG
Organism: Cupressus sempervirens; assembly: GCA_028749045.1. Lineage (NCBI taxonomy): Eukaryota > Viridiplantae > Streptophyta > Pinopsida > Cupressales > Cupressaceae > Cupressus > Cupressus sempervirens. The sequence continues at coordinate 138,323,751 of CM053789.1, read as the reverse complement.
GTATGTTTGATTGATTGAATCTTCTACTCCTGCACACATTAGTTGTATGTCCCTTCTTATTACAGTAATGACAAGTGGGTTTTGAATTCTTACCTTTATCACTTCTTTGTTTAGCACTTTTTGATGATTCCCCAACTTTAGTGCTATTGTATCCTAGTCTTGATGTATCATGGGTAGATTTTGGTGATTTCAGCAACTGTTCAAAATACTTGATGGCTTCACTTGATTTATTGAGATTCTCTGCTACCTCTTTTTCTCTATTCAATTCATTTTGCATTTCTTCATTCTGCATCTTCAAAGTAGAGATCTTAATATCTTTTACATTGAGTTCATGATGAAGGTTCATCATTTGGGCAAGTGTATCCATCTACATGTTTGAGATCCTTGTCAATTCAGTACATTTTTCTTCAAGTCTGTTTGCAAGATTTCTTTTGTCATTTTCCATCATGAGCTTGTCATCAACTGGTCTTTTCTTTTGCTCAGTAATTTCACATATCATTATGGCCTATGATTCATGTTCCATCTTGAGAGATCTTATCTCATCTACTTGAATTTTATTTTTCTCCATCAATTCTGCTATTGCTACATCAAACTCTTTTGTATCTTCATTGGAAAATATGTTGGTGGTATCAATCTCCTTGTAGTGTATATCATTTTCAGCTATGGCTAGATCCTTCCTCTTTTTGAATGAGTTTCTCAACTTGTTTCTGAATTCCTCCAAGCTATGCAAAGCAAGTTGCACATCAATTACCTGATTTTCAATGATCTTTCCAAGTTTGAAAGCTTCCATCTTTAGATCTTTTCCTCCAAGCTGTTAGGCTTTTCCTTGTGAGAACCTAGATAAGCTCTGATACCAATTGTTGGAATATTCAAATATGGAAAGAGTACTTATGAGAGGGGGGGTGAATCATAAGTATCACACTTTAGCCAATAAAACTTTTAACTGAAATTAACCTGCATGCATGTAAATACATCAAATAAACATGTAACAAAACACATGCATCAATAACACATAACACTGGAATTTGGTAACCCAAAAACCCTCCAGGAATAAGAAGGTAAAAATGGGGTGGGGATGATACCCACAAAAATTACTGCAGCAATATTGTTTAACCACTTCTGATGGTCTGCCCTGTTAAAGGCTTTACACTGTGTCAATAGTGACCTGGTTAGAGGATTTCAAACACTTAACATGAAGTGTCACCCTATTAAAGGATTTAATCACCTAATTAAAGGATTTACAAAATAACTATTAAGCTAACCTATCACCATAGGATTTTCATTCTAATACAATTTCTATAGAGTATTAGGTACAATGAACTTGATAGATTACAATCCTTGATTGCTAAATGCAGGCACCTATTCTGCTTTCTCTGATCTTGATCCTTTTTGTGATCTGATAATCCCTTCTTCTGAAAATAAAATTCCTTGCGAACCCTTGTATGTCTTCTCACACCTCTTTCTCATTTTACAATGAAATTTCATCTTCCTTATAAAGACATTTGAGAATTTAGGGTTAGGTATGGATCTACGATCCATATTCAATCTCCATTTTCTGCTCATTATTTGTATTTATTCTATTGGTTGCATGCCTTCATCATTTTTCTTATTGGTTGCATGTAAATTGCATAGGAAAAATAAAAGATTCGATCTCATCATTAAATCCTTTGAGATTTACCTTATGTCAGCTGTAAAAACTATTTGCATCATAGTTTGTGCAGTTACAAACTCTTATGTCGATATACTGAGTTACTCGGCTCCTGAAGTATTGCTGATATTCAGCACATGCTATTTCTTGGATAGCTCGACACCTTAACAAAACTATATCACTCGGCACCTTGTATAGCTCGGCACTTGTTAACACTCAACACCTTGTATTGCTTGGCAATTATTAGCACTCAGCACCTTGTGTTGCTCAGCACTTATACTTCACTCGGTATCTGATCTTCACTCGGTATCTAAAGATCACTCAGCATGCTTGATGTACTTGGCTTCCAATGTGGAATGTGATTAAGTGTGTTGGCACTCAAGTGTCAAAAACCATTATGAGGTTAACAGAAGCTTCATTCATCTCTAGGTGCAGTTCACAAACTCAAGAATAGTGGCTTTTGTTCTTCAGGATACCTTTAGGGGAAGAGTATGTGAATGCCCCCTCGTGTCTGGAGTCCAGTTTAGAGGAGATGGCTATTTACACTGCTAAGGTTTGTTGAATCTAATTCTACATAACATTGCTTGCTATTGTTGAATCTAATCTAATGTATATTTTAACTAGACCTGTAGCTTATATGTTTTGAAATTTTTGTTAGGCCTTGTAGTTTGTATAATTTGATTGTTCGAGAGCTTCTACAACTAAGAAAGAAGGCTCGTCCATTAATTTTAGTTTTACCTTCCTTAAAAAAGAGTGTCTCTTAGGCTCGTCCATATCATTGATAGTTGAATTTAAATATGAAAGTATGTCATGAAGGTCAATGAGAGGTAGATGCTAAATGTATTGCACAAGAACAGGGTTATTTAAGTACTATTGAGTCAGTATTTTGCACTTCTTGGTGTGGAGGGCTTCAAATGTGCTCAAATTCCACTCACAACTAGAACTGCTATAGGGCTGGCAAACTTCGAAGATTGTGCACCACAATCTTCTCACTACAAATCTACAAAGACACAATTTAGAGATTGAAAAGCTAGAAAATAAATTGAAAGTTTTAGTAAATGATTGATTGATTTATTTATTTGTACAAAGTTATTACTTTTCTAATGTATAAAGGTGAAGATAACAGCCTTATGTCTGTGTCCTTGTAAATTTCTTCAAAATTTTGTCCTTAAGGTCATTGTGAGGGACCATATTCTATATTCATGTGTTGGGGCCATCCATGATGTTAACTTTCAAATTGTGTTTATTTCTATTTTTCAATTTACTCATGCCAAATATTGGTAAGCAGTGTAAAAAGTACAAATCTAACTGCCACTCCAATGCATAGTGCTATGTACAAAAGACTGATTCATGCATATGTAGAAGCAAAGGGTTTCCATGAGCTAGAGGTGGAGAATTTAAATCCTAAAGCTACTTGTCTCCATACAAAAACCACAACATTTAAACCAAGAAAGAGGAAAAACTGAAGCCTCACTTGAAAAAGGAAGAACGAGAAAAAACCAAGTTAGGAAGTGAATGGGAGGAAGATTTTCAGAATCTAACCTTAATAGGCCATCAAAAATAGTGGTAACAAGATTCAAGGAGAGAAAATAGTTTTTGGCACTTGGAAGGAATAGAAGTAGTTAAATTTTTGAGTCCTCCTTCTATCACAAATGAAATGAGTACATGGATTGATGATGATTATGAGATTGTTCTTACTACATCTCAACGTCATACATTGAGGATGACATTGTAGGGATTGAATCTAGGGGTCATCATTCAGATTATGTGAAGCTACTTGGAGATAAGGATGTTGATCAAAATTATCCTTCACCTTTTAAAAAGTACATGACATTGACTAGCATGTCAGTGTTTGTGCATGAGAAGAGTAATATTTCTAATGTCAGTCAATCAAAAAATACATTGTGTGTCAAATCTAATCACCTCGAGGAAGATAGACAAAGAGATGTGATAGTGAAGGATAGGAACAAGTAGGTGAGAAAATGTTTTGATGAAACTATGGCAAGTGAAGAACTAGGGAAATTAAGGGATCATGCTGAAGATGTTGAAAGAGCTCTATGATATCTAGGCATGCCAAGACAATAGCTTCACAAGAAAGAAAGAAGTTGCAGAAAATTAAATAGGAGAGATTGTTCAGACTAAGTATTGTAATTCAAATATTGCTTCAAGAACTTCACTCATATTTACCTTGTCAAAAATCTCAACATATAGCATTGAAGTCCTTTAAGGATGAGGTAACAAGACAGTAAGCAAGAATAGATCAATAGCTATATATCGTAGGACCTTGGATTGATATAAGCAAAAAAATGATAAGTTGATAGATGTTCATGAAAACATAAAAAATAGAAAATCAAGGTGTAGGAACAAAACACTTCAAGGAACCAAAAGACAAAGGAAGAAATGATAAAGTGGACAACCTAGCTGAGACCTATGACTTGAAATGTTGTCCAGAGAAATCAGACAAGGAAAGTTTGGAAGAAGAGAGATTTGACTTCAGAAACAAGGATAACTTTTAGCTTGTTAATAATCCCTTATTTGAGGTTAGAACTAATGTTTGATGTTCCCTTATATGACTCCTAAGGGTCTGTGACTAAATCCTTATATTTTAAATCACAATAAACTTCTTTCTATTATTACTTATACTCAATTCATTATTTTGCCACAAATAAATGTTAGGTATTAATAACAATATTTTTTGGGGGTAGATATATCAATGCAATTGTGCATGTATCTTGATGTTATGTACAAGTAATATCACCCATGCTTCTGATATATTCTTTAATTCACTGCTAGAGAGATGCAACTGATCTTTGGTAAAGAATATAGATGAACAATATGCAAATGTCTTTTTAAGTAGTTCTGATATCTTCAATCAAACTTTGATAACCAAAAACACTTCCAATAATGATGGAAATGACTTTGTGAAAATTCCAAATCCAATCAATATCAAAGACTAAACAAGGATTATATATATTGAAGTTGGAAGTATAGTGACAGTCAACTAAATGACCTAATATCATAGATCCTGATGATCTAATGTTGATTATTGATCTGCAATAAGTATCATTAGAATTTCTGTAGAGCAATTTGCAAGACCAAGTAATCACTGTTACAGATTTATCATAATGTAAAAGTGATATGTACTATACTGGTCTAAAGTTATTCACTGTAACTAATATTTTCCTTATTGAAATTTGATATGATTGATTCTGTTTGGTTTGTAAAGATGTTGGATATTTATTTGATCTCTGTCTGATATAATATCTTTGTAATGGTGATGACCCAATGATGGGTGATCTATACTGTTGCAATTTTTGATGTAACTCTTGTTACTTATGTGATATATATGTCACTATTCTTGATCATAATCATTGTACTCATGGGATTTGGCTTTCTGCTGTCTAGTGGATTACTACCACTTATGTCTGTGTAGAATATAAAGTAATCTTCTATCTAAATAATGTCCTTGGACTGGTTATTGATGCCTTTTTAATATCATTTCAAGAATTGCAACTCTTCATTGCATCTTTTAGTATTTGGCTCCTCTGTCATTATTGCACCCTTTTGGATAACTAATCTGTGATTAGTATTTGTGATCAGCATGATATAATTTAAAGAGAAAACACTTACATTTTAGTATCAAGCTTGTTTTATGAATGAATGGAGAAAAACTAGCGACATATCCATTTTAGCTTTGTGTTTTTTATTGTTAGTATTTGATTATTAGCAAATAACTATACATCCTTGTGAATTGGAGTTTCAGAAAAGATTTAATATTATTTGGATTTCTTTCTTATTGTAGCAAAGGTTATCAAGTCCCTGAACATTCCAAGAGGTGTTCGGCATGTGCTTTTTTGAACACTTAATATTGATAGGTATTTTAAGTTTTAATAATATGGATCTGTATTATTCTACTTTTAATACAATCTTATTGCAGGTTGATAGATTTTCTTAACAAGTTTTCAAAGTGTTTTCTATAAAGTCATTGTTCACTCTAGTTCGATCATCCTGACTTTTAGCTGCAGGTGCCTTGCCTTTCGTCAAGCATAAAGCTTTCCTTAGGCCTATGTAATATGGTAGGTAATTTTTTGGGTTTCTCCTTACCAATGAAAACTTTGATGTGACCCTTACTGTATGCTTTTTCCATGCATAACATGAATAAAAAACTAGCAATACTACATTGATGTGCAATGGGTACACTGAAGAGGTAGAAAATCAAATAGAAAAAATACATTGTTCTATGTTTTGCATGTATTTATGTAATACATGCTTACTAGGCACCATTACGAATATCTTCCTTATTTATCCAATGAGAAAGGACTCTAATTGGAAATTTTAGGAGCATATCTCATGATTTTTGTATTCCTCTTGCTACCTCTCCCTATCTCCATCTCTGCTTTAGCTCTCTCTACTTATTTTATAACCTATTTATCCCTCTATCCCTATCACCCTCTTTCTATATCTCCTTATATCTTTCTCTCTCATTCACCATCTATATATCTCTTTATCTCCCCTTCTCCTTATTCCTCCATATCTTTTTATCTGTTCCTCTCTATCTTTCCCACTTTATCTCCCTGAACATCTTAGATTTTAGAGAAGCAAAAAGCTTTTTCTAGTTAGGATCAAGTGAAGTAAAAGGCACTGTAGGCTGAATATGCTTGCGGTGGGGCCACTGTGGTGGCAACGACAGTTGGCATCGCTGCCACAATGGCCCTACCCAAGACCTAGCCACAGACATCACAATTGCGACATCCACACATCCATTGCGATGGAACATGCATCACATGCATAGCAACTCTGTCGCAATTCTTGCATTTACGTCACAATTGCGATGCCATTGGAAGAATTGCGATGGCTGACGGGGTCGATGCCACAGCTACTGCACCGTCGGTGCCATCACGTGTCCTCGTTGCAATTTTCCATGGATGTCGCAATTGTGATGTCAAGTGAATTAATGGGCATAGCGACCCCGTGGCTAGATGCTGACACGACCCCATCGCAATGTGATGACAGATGTCAAAATTACGACAAGAGTCGCATGCATTACGATGGGATTCGTGCCAAATTAGAATGGTGAAATTACGACGGAGTGGCATCAAAATTGTGACGGTAGAGGATGAACATCGTAATTTGTGGCTAAAAAACAATGATGTCTACTACCATCTTAGTAGTGACACATTGCCGTCGTAATTGTGACACTTAGCCATCGCAAATCGATGCCAAATGTATTAGTGTTTCCATTGCATAGTTTGTTGGTCTCTAGCCAAATATAGATTATACATTGTTCTACATACTTGTTATGTCTGGTCTATATAAGAAATGTAATATGGAGATGTAGAGGACAATTCTATACTATTCTTCTGATTAATAAAAAGACTGTATATTGCGTTGATCAATCTCATGCTCAACATCTTCTATCTTGCCACCTGATAGACTGAGGAGGGGGCCCACTTCTTGGAATGTTTGGTGTGTTTTCTAGGTTTTATTTCAATGTGGTATGTTTGTATTTTAGTAATATCGAGTTTCATTTGATTATTGTTTCTAAACTAGTTGGTAATCTGATTTGTATTGATATTGTATGCTTGATGTTCCTATTGCAGTTTTTAATTTGATTTGCATTAATACAATATGATTACTATTTTCTTATAATTACTAATGGTTTATCATAGTTTTGATTCAATGAATAGAAGCAATTATATTGTTATTGCTGGTAGAAAGATGTTTTGATTTCTGATGTTTTAAGTAGGTTTCAATTGAGTTCCTGTCACAGGAAGTGACAGTTCCTGTCGCTGGGATTTCTTTAGTTTTTCTTAGGTTCAATTTCAAGTGTTATAATTGCATTCATAATCACTCAGGTCACAACTATCACCCCTTGATAGCATATTGCTCAGACACCTTTCGCAAGCTTACGCTCTTGAAATGACATGAATAGACTAGTCAAACTTTATTATAAATCATTAATTCTTTATTATTATTTGCCCCAGTGTTGGCCTATCACATGTCAACCAAGTCAAAGATTACCGAGCACCCAAGTGGAGATTGAGCATATGGATATCAAGAAATGAAAAAAGTTAATTTATGTCAAGTGAGTTAGTATATGTTGTGCCTATAGAAGCCAAGAGACAATATGAATGTTAGTTATGATTGAACGTTAGGACATTCAATTGCTAAGTAAACTAGTTTTAACATATGTGTTTGTAATGGTACAAAAACTTATGTAAATCATTTTGGCCAACTTCTATATGACATTTATGGATTGTAGAGAGAACCAAGGAGAAAATTATGTGTTTTTTTAGAATGCATTAATCCCAAGAAAAGAAAATTAACCAATCCAAATATTAGAAGGATTAAATGACAAAAGAATGCATTCTAGATCATTGATTATGATCTAGAAACTTCCACAATTATCTATGTGAGAATGGATGTAACCATAAATCATTATGAAAAAAGAATCAAGTGAAAATAAGTGTGGAGTGAAAATGTATGTGAAGGAAGATTGTGAATGAGTAAAAGGGCTAAGGACAGAGAAACCTAGTAGTGAAGGCTAGAACAAAGAAAATTAGGTAAGGAGATTGGTGCAAGAGCACATCTATGATAGGAAGTTTGGTGGCACCAGGAAGATGGCATGCTGTATTAATAATGCAAAATTTTATTGTGACAAGAAGTTAGGTGGTGACAAGAAGATAACATATAAAATTATTAATGCAAAAATGTATTATTGAAGGAATTCTAGTGATGATAGGAAGGAAACATGCAATATGATTAAAATGCAGAAGTTTTGTTATAGGAAGTGTGACAACAATAGGGGGAAAACATATTAAAATGTAGAAGTTTATATTATGTTGAAAATATTTATAAATTTAAGAAAGAAATCTACACCACAGATGTGCCAAATATAATGAAAAATCTTTTGTAACTGAAACAAAATCCAAAGAGTCATGCAACTGACAAGATTATGAATAGTCATTTGTAATTGTAAAGGGCATGATCAATAGAGAGAAATCAGATAGTACAGTGGGAAGAGAAAAAATGTGAAATTTATCCCACTCTCTAGCTATCAATAGTCATGGTGATAGTTGTAGTTTTTTTTAAATCTTCAATAAAATTTAGAGTTCTATGTTATTTCATTCTCTATTTTTTGTTATACTCTCTATGGTTCATGTTCCTAGATTACATTCAAAGTTGGTTTATGTTGTCCATGTATTAAAATTGCTATAAGGAAGAATTTGGTTAGTTTAAGTTAAATCTATGTTAGAAAGTCAATATTGCTACAGGAAGTCAAATGAGTTCTTGTCACATCTCTACACATTTGTTAGTATTAGGAGACCAAAATAATGTAAATCTGAGTTAAGAAGGATAATAAATCCTGACGGTGTATGTGCCCCTTGATGCAACTTAGTAGAGTGATTTATTTCCTCCTAAGTTTTCTAAGGTTAGGCTCTACATCAGAGATCAAATTAAGACATTGAAGAGAACTGAAATAAGATTCATAGAGAAAACTAAAGGATCAAATATTGTGACATTCTAACTAGTGTATCAAGGTGAATCTCTTAAAATAGTGGGTTTAATAGACCTTGTTAAATCTCTTAACAAAGTGCTTACTTCATTGTAAGTTTTAATGCTTTAGTCAAGGTAGGTTTAATAGTCTTGTAATGCTTTTAATTGAGAAGACTCCTCATAAGGTAGATCATTAGAAGTGATCAAATTGTAGCCCTAATAGACAAAACCTTTTTGTTGTTGCAATAAAGATTTGTGGTTGTCATTTCTAACCTAGCTTTACCTTCACCTTGGAGGGTTTCTAGGTTACCAAAATCTTTGTGTTATGAGCTTACATTTTCATGTTGATGGATGTTGTGCTTACATTTCATTTCAATTTTAGAGTTTATGATTATATGGTATAAGATCTAAGATATGAGATGGATTAGGAGTGAATGCAATTAGTTTTTTATTTTGATCAAGAAGTGATATTTTTTATATATCTTGATTCATCCCCCTCTCAGTATCTATATTTCCAATAAGACTTCCAACAATTGGTATTAGAGCAGCATTCTCTTGAAAGAATTCTAATAGCTCAAGAGTTCAAATCTTAGAGATGGAGGCTTACAAATTGGGAAAGATCATTGACAATCATATGATTGAGATCCAGATCATATTGCAACAACTTGAAGCAACAAAATAAGAGTTACAAGAATACTTAAAGAAAAGGAAAAATATGTCCATCGAGTAGAATGGTACACTATATAAGGGGGTTGATACCAAATGATTTCTTAGTAGTAGGAATTCTAGTGGTAGTGATGCAACAATATCAAATCTATTGGAGAAGAACAACATGCTGAGTGAAGAAGTTAGAGGATTGAAGAGAGAACATGAGATCTAATCAACATGATTATGTGAAGTGTTTAAAAAAAGAGAGATGAAGAATACAAGATCAAGGTTGAAGAAGACAAAAGACAAATGTTACTAGACTTAAAGAAAGGTCATTTGATGTTCAAAAGCTTACAAACAATCAGTTAAACATGATGAATCAATTGTTACTTCCAAATAAGGAGTTGAATAGAAAGGACATGGATATTACAAATCTAAGATCACAAAGTGATCAACTTGATGGCTTGATTTTTCACCTACCCAAAATTTTGTGAAAATTCTATGAAAATTATGAAGAATTGTGTTTATTCATGCCTAGGGTTTCTAAAAATTGTGTTAACCCTCATAAAAAAATCTCCGGGGAAAAATCTCGTCTTCTATTTGTTTGTGGTTCTTTCAAAAATTGTCTTGCAAATTATTAAATAGGGATGAATTTTAAAAACCTTTTTTATGCAATTATATTCCCAAGTTTTTTTACGTGTTGCTGCATTATATTTCATGCTTTTCTTATCTCTTAAGTGATGACATTGTGATTTCCTTTTAATCACAACATCACTTTATTTTATTCACTAACCTTGTTCTAGGATGTGAGAGTGCGAAACAAGCATCAAGATGGTCAACGCAACATCGTAGCTATTAAAACCAAATATCAGGTTCATGCTATGAAGGAGTAATAAGATAAAAAGCACATGATTGTAAGTCATTTCTACCTTAAGAGATTTCAAGTTGCAATGCTACGAATAGAAGTAGATTGTTAATTTCAAACAGCTCTCACATGATCCTGGGTTTGTTATAACTTAATTTTTTTAAAGTTAGAATAATACACATGACATAAATAGTGGTCAAAGGTGAAACATCATAGTATCATGAATGGTTAGTTAGATAGTGAAGGTAGAGTTGCGAGGATGCAAAAAAAAATAGTGGTGAAGTTTTAAGACTAGCACATTTTCATTGGTGGTTAAGGGAAACCTCAAGTTAAAGTAGCAAGGTTGTGAAATCTTATAATTATGCCTTCGTGGGGTTCCTTGCTGAGTTAAGAGTTTAAGTTACAAAGTAGCAATAATGTAGAAGGTAGTCAAGTTAGCAGTTGGTTGCAACATCGCATGAGTGAAATGAAAGCTAATGTTTCAAGTTGTGAAGCTATGAGGACATCTAATAGTTAGAAGAAATGCTCATTGCTCTTTCACAAGGGTTTGTAATGAAGTGATAGTTTCAATTGTGATGATGTAGAAAGTAATCAAGCAGTCAATGTTTAAACTATCAGAACATTTCAAGGTTTAGTTGAGAATAGGATTATGCAGTTGCAAAGCTGTGAAGTAAACTAATAGTTAGTATAAACAAATGGTCACAACATAACATGAATAAGAAAGGCTTTGTACTTAATAGTTGAAAATGTGTGAAAAATAATTAGGATGGTCAAGGCTAAAGTAATTGCAATCATGCAAGGAGTAAAGATTAACTTAGGGTCAAAGATGCAAAGTGGCAAAAGCTTAAGATCACATTGTCACAAGGTTTAGTTGTGATTACATTTTGAAAGTTGCGAGCTTACAAAATTAGTTCAAAATAGTTAAAGTTAAAAGCTAGTACGAGATCACTAGGTTTTCAGTCATAGTTAAGATCTTTAATATGATGTTGCAAAATGAAGTAATAGATAAGGAAAATAGTCAACACAATGTCACATGGTTAAAGCAAGCATCATGTTTGGTGGTTGCAAGGAAGCGATAATGATAAGATTAGAAGCATCGCAACGTCACAAGTATAAAAGATATTAACTCTAAAGCTATGGTGAAGATGCAGAGTAAGGAATAAAATAGTCATCATTAGATCACAATAGTTAGAGGAATAAAGTGTTGAAAGGTTGTGAAGCAATGAAAAACATAAAACTAAGTGTTCGTAGTTTCACAAGCCAGTGCAGTTAGTAGAGAAATGAAGTTACAAAGAAGAGAACAAAGGGAATCACACCATCACATGCCAAACTTAGCCATTAAAAAAAAGAGATGCAAGGTTGTGAAATAGTAAAAATAACCCTATTCACATGGTTGCAACTAGAAATAAGAAACGAGAAGAAACTGTGTTGAAGGAGCGATAAAGTGGTCATCACATCAACACAACTTCTAGTTTTAAAGTATAAAACAAGTTTTAATGACCCTGTTTGAGTTGGATGAAAATAATATGAACTAGAAGTATGAAACATGAAAAAGTGTAGATTTTGCTAGCTTTTCAAGAATTGATAGGTTTTGAAGTGTGTAGATTTAAATGCCATTAATGCCATGCTCCTATTGCAAAGATAAGATAAATTTTGAAGGACACAATTTTTTGTTACTAGTTACAAAATTGTTTGAGTTTTTATAGAAAAAATTGAGCTTGTGTGTTTCAAAGTGATTAACTAGCATACAACATATAGGGTTGATTGAATTTTTCTAAAGAAATGGCTAAGAAAGAAGGAAAATTGATTGTACAAGTAGTAATTGAATAACCTGCATCATAGACAAAAAGCCCTAGTTCATTTGTTGAAGAATAGATACATATTTTACTTGGTTCTACTAATGCACAAGCTACTAATGATCACACTTTTAGAGATCCATATGCATTTTGTAGAGATGCAAAGGTCCCAAATAGAAATGGATATGAGTTATTCTAGTTCTTCTATAAGAACAAAATAAAAAAGGTTCCAGTTTGTAACCCTTGGGTTAGAAATTTGGGTTAACTAATCATGCCAAAAATTTTTATGGACGTGGACCTAGTGAAGGCTTTAATTAAATGTTGCAATCTAGTCAGTAAATCATTCCACTAGAGAGACAAAATAATTTTCTTATCCCTAGACAAAGAGGCATTCATAGAGGCATTTAATTTGGGAGGCCCAATGTCATTACCTATTGATATTGATGACCTGACTGAGAATTTCAAGAACCAAAATAATTTTTATATGGGCAAAGAAATGACAAGGCATATCCCCTATAAGGACCCTTCCCTAGTATCCCATTATAAAAATTAATAACATGAATATGATTAGGGCTAGGAAGAGTAAGGAGATAAGATGTCATGTTTTTGTCTCTTAAACATAGGATGTGAACTATAAACTATTACCATACATCTTATGATAGAACAATGGTAAGAAGGTTTTAGAATCTAAGTATGCCATGATTGGCATTTTCCTTATTAACAATGAACCTGAGATCTTATTAAGACTGATTTATATTTTAGTTATTGTTGTGATAAGTACCCTATTTAACATTACATTAGGTTGATAAGCTAAGACCCTGTGGAATGAAGACTCAAGATGTCATAACTTAGAAACTATGTCGATGGGTTTATGATATTTTATGGCCTATTAGGATAATTGAATTAGAATCAACACCCACCCTTATAATATTACTTATAGTAATAGATGAAAATTGTTATAAAAAAAGGGATAAGGGTCCACATAGTAGAACTCAATATGATGTAATGAAATGAGTTAATTATTTTCCAAGTAGTATTAGGTGGATATGTTGATATTCATAAGGATAGATTTTATGACCCAATAAAATGTAATGGATTCATTCAATGATTGTTACAAGCTATAGTTGTCATTGCACCAAAAGATCAACCTATTAATGCATGATACAACCATTAGACTTATAGAACATAAGAGGTGGTTAAGCCAAGGCACAAATCTTGAAGGGGAAGGATGGTGGTTAGTCCAACAATTCCCCCCTCAACATTACCTAAGGATATTTGAACCTATGACCAAGATTTGATACCACTTGATACAAGCTAGAGTTGTCACTGCACCAAAAGATCAACCTATTAATGCCTAATACAACCACTAGACTTATAGAACACAAGAGGTGGTTAAGCCATGTCATGAATCTCAAAGGAGAAGGTTGGTGGTTAGTCCAATAATGATTGATTTAAAAAACTATATGACTATGAAAACATCCTGATTACTTGACATAATTGATACACCTTATAATGTATTATCTCATAATGATAATGAGTTACTATTAGTAATCAAACTATATTTAATTGAATCAAAGGATACTAGTTGTGATGTTTACATTTATGAGATTTTAACCTAAGATATTTATTCAAAACAAATTTTTATGTTGGCTGATTTAACCATGTAGATTCAACATTTCATCAGTACGATAGGAAACGGATTATGATTTAGTTCAAAATGTTAGTTGGATCATTTTACTAGATGTTAGTATTGATATGCAAATTCTAATATTTTAATGTTTTAAATGTTGTATATGAAAATGATTAGAAAATAAAAGTTGATTATGATAATTGAGAATGTTAATGTGAATTATTCAATATGAAATTTGTAATGCACCTATATGCATGAATTTTATATGATTTTTTGGCTATTGATGTAAAAGTTAAGTGTGCAAGCAATTGAACCATGGAATTTTATTGGGGAAACAAGGCCCAAACTTGTGTGGACATAGTTTAGCCAAGGTGAATCTTTGGAAGATTCAAAAGCCTCGTTGTGATATGTTTATCTTGGACCAAGTTTGGTGCCCATGCCATAAATCTCATTGCACTTTCTCAATGATGTTATTCTTCTTCATATTATGTTAAAATTCACGTCATGTGTTTTCGTTGAGATTGTTGGTATGTGCCATTGTTTTGATTGATTTCTTTTGCATATTTTTCCTTTTTTTGTGTGTATGAATGTTAATGGGTGTGAAGGATTCACTCACCCTTGGGAGGGAAGAGAGGTCTTGGGTGAAGTGGTTTTTTGGGCTCAACATTGAAGTTGAGATATTTCCCTCTTGGAGAGGGTTTTGTTGTCCATGGAGTATGGGCTCTATTGAAGCTATTGGTGTAAATACGTACTTTACTATTTACACTTACTTAAGTTTACTTAGGTTAATGCATTATTTAATGATTTTGCATTATTTTATTATTTTTATTTGTGAGACACCTAGGAGTTTTCACACCTTGTGATTTGTCATGTAGACAACACAAGAGTATGCAACTCTATTTGAGCACATGGTGTCTACAACACTATTTTGCGTGTCTCACCCTTTTAGACTTATCCTCTCATCACTGCACTTACTTCTGTGCTTAATGGAGGATAAACCATATTTGGTGGACATGTGCTTGGTTGTATGACACTTCATGGTGCTAACTTCTATGCATTCTAGAAGCTCTCCTAAGACCTTTATATTCAAGCACTCCTAGTGTATTGTTGAACCAAGTTATTGAATACATTGTTATTCTGATCATACTCTCTCCATTTTTGGTCTT
The DNA here is from genome assembly GCA_028749045.1 of Cupressus sempervirens. Taxonomy (NCBI): domain Eukaryota; kingdom Viridiplantae; phylum Streptophyta; class Pinopsida; order Cupressales; family Cupressaceae; genus Cupressus; species Cupressus sempervirens. The sequence goes on along the minus strand of CM053789.1, from coordinate 138,308,501 downwards.
CAGTTGTGCTTGTGTTTGAGTTCTTAGTTCTTGGGTGAATTTTTCCCTTAGGAAAATTCTTACATAGTATCAAAGCTTGGAGACTTTCTCATCACATAGCTGCTCAAGACCATGCTTGCTTCATCACCTCAGCCCGAATACAGAGTGCTGCAAAAATTGGTAGTGTCAAGCGTTAGATCTGACCTTGCCATTGCGTCCGAAATGTTGAACTGGTGAAAATTGACTATAAGCATGCCTACCTTGGCCCATAGTCAATCGTGAGGCAAATTTTTTTTGCAAATCAAAACCTGGAGGCCCCAATTTGCAGTATGGTTATGATCTTATTTTTCAGATCTGTCATTTAATCTTATTTCAGATTTGTATTTTTTCTAGATTTTTGTCAACATTTTTTTTTAAAATTTTCGAATTTAATTTTTGATAGAGAAATTTTTTTAGCTAACCTGGGTAGTGACACCTCGGATCTACCATTTGGAAGGTTTATTTGTTTGCAAGATATTTGTTTTTTATTTTCACATAGTACGCATAGTACAAATTTGGCCTCACAAATTAGAGAGTTGTGCCCTGCAAATTCAGCCACAAAGACCCCCCACTGGCTAAACACAATCCACATACTCAACGACAACAAAACCTCGCTAGCCCTCTCTATTCATTTGAAAGACTGTGGCCTATTCATTTTATACATCACATATAGTGCATCACCCACCAATGTGTTACTAAACCAACAACTCCTCCTGCCTGTGACTGTTCTTCGGCCCCCGTTAGCACTTCCTGGTGCATGGAAAAAAAATTTCACCGGTAGAATAGCTCCAATAGGCATTTGTATTGCTGTGGCATGATCTTCTAGCAACAACAATAGTCTTCTGTCACTACGTTCATGTCGACCTGCAATCTGTAGATAACGGTGGGGTTTTTCACTCTCCCACGCAAGCAACTTCAAATCTCTGGCATGCATGTTCATCCTTCTTTGGAACCATCTTTTCCGCCCTAGCAACTGCTGCATCTTCTAGGCGGCCTATGCAGTTTTATTTTTGGCATCGACGTTTAAGCCCTCTAGCACTATTTTTAGGATCTGGCGATTGTTGTTTGCATCTTCAGCATAGATGGTCGCAATTTTGTTTGCATCGACGACAGATTTTGTAGATCTGACAGGGCACAAAATAGAGATAGTTTTCCAGCGATGATTGCAAAAATTCTCACCCGTGATCTTTCCCACCTACGCATGACAGACTGCCACATGGCGTTAAATTATATGCTTAGTTGTACTCTGCAAGCCTCGCATGCCTAGTAAGTATCCACGTGGACTATTCTTTTTGCCACGTAAGAAGATCAAAATTGCCACATTACCACGTGGATAGCCAAAATTTTGACTCATGTTTTGTCTGTATAGTATGGATATTATAGTCAATAGCCAGGTCACCCCAAGGCATTATTTTTTGCTGACATCATCATTTTACGATGTTAAAATTGATGCCCATATGGACATCATTCTAGGGCATTTTATAATTGTGTTGATGGTCATTTGATCATCAAATTTAAACTCACAATTTCTCCTCCAAACCCCTCTCTAGATTGCTTTTCAGTTTGGTAGCCTAACTTTGCGAGCTCATATCTCAGACATCCAGACTTCAATTTAGGTGCAATTGTTTTCAAAATCTGGTAAAATTTCTTGTATTTTCTACTGGTGGTGTTGTTTTTTGGTTTTGGTGCATAGATTTTGCAAAATTTGCATTTTTTGGCGACTGTATCTGCATAATCCCACCTTTTGCAACTTTAGAAGCTCCATATAGGTACATCTGATCACTTTTTCAAGTTTTATTTTTTTTGAAAGTGCATATTTTTTTGTCTACTTTCTAGATCTGAAGTCAGATTCTAGCATTGTGTGGACAAATTTCTCACTTTCAGAATTAGGCCTTCTTTGGCATTATAAAGCTTTGGTTCTTTTTCAAAATTATTGAAAAACTAAGCTACAGTGCTTAAGTGACAGATTTAAGCCTTATAAGGCAGTTGTAAAAGCAAAATTAGAAAGTCCACTTTGTTCATTTTGTCAAGTGGCTCATTGTAAATGCACTACTTATAAAGTGCCAAAGCATCTCTTTTCGAGGGGTCTTTTGATTGAGTGAAAAGGGGGGGTGTGTACTCTATTTTTTGTGTCTCTCTATTATTGTGCTCTTTCATTTTCTACATCATGGGTTTTAAATGTCCTCTTTTAACTTCACACAACTATTCTACATGGAAAGATATTGCATGGAGTAAATTAATGGAAAAAGGATATAGTTTATATGTTGATGGTACAATTACCCAACCTACTAATGCTAAAGAACTCATTGAATGGAAAAGATAAGACCATCAAGCTTTAGGTGTTATCAAGAGTTGTATACATAGCGATCTTCTCTTGCACATTAAAAATTGTTCAAACTCTAAAGAAGCTTGGGATAAACTTGAATAGTTGTATGGTAAAGTGGATGAAGAAAAGGGATTTTAGATTAAAGATGATCTACTTCTCTTAGATCCTAAGAATTATGACACAATTTAGGATTATATCATCAAAGTCAATGAGTATAGGGCACTTCTAAAAGATTGTGGAAATCCCATGAAGGATGATAGGTTAATTCATCACATCCTGAAGAAGCTACCTTCTGAGTATGCTAACTTTGTTTCAAGTTTTAATACTCATAGGTTAACCATGGGATCTGCTTACAAGAAGCCTTCCTTTGATGGATTTGCAGACATGTTGATTGTTGAACAATCTTACTTGGTGGATTTTGGACTTCTCAAGTCATCTAATACCAAAGCCTTAGTGGCTAGTGATGGTCAGAAATCTAGTCAAGGCGGAAATAGCAACAACAAGAAGAAGCAATGGAAGCAAAAAACACAATCTAAGACACAACATGACTCCTCTCAACAAGGCGGTTCTTCTTCAAACAAGAAGGGAAGTAATGAAAAGAAGGACAAACTCTTTTGTGCATACTATAAAAAGCCAAATCATGACGAGCATCATTGCAAGACAAAAAGAATCGATGAGTTAGAAAATCTGCTCAAGAAGAATAAGATTCAAGTGCTAGGTTCTTCCAAGGATTCTACTCCTAACTCTTCAAAGGGTGAAGGTCAAGCACTTATGGAAAACACAAGTTCTTCTTCAGAATGGATACTTGACTCAAGTGCCTCTTACCACATGGGTTCTTCAAAGCATGACTTTTCTTCATTGAAGCAGTCAAAGGTACCACACATCTTCATGGGAGATGATGCTAAGATAGAAGTTGAAGGGAAAGGACATGTAGAAATGGAAGATGGAGAATTCAAAGATGTTCTCTATGTTCCAAATCTAAGCCCTAATCTCCTATCAGTTTACCAAATCACTCACCTTGGAGATGGTCATAAGGTTGAGTTCCTTCCCGATTTAGTGATGGTGCACAGTCTTAAAGATGATTCATTGGTAGCAGTGGGGAAATTCAATGATGACAAGAGGTTACACTCGTTCTCCCACTTTGTGCCTAAGAGTTCTTCTCAAGCCTTGTTAAATCACTCTAATTCAAACATCAACTTATGGCATGAGCGGTTTGGTCACCTTGACTTTCACTCTCTTCAACAACTTTGCTCAAAACACATGGTCAAAGGTCTACCCAATATCAACTTTTCTAAGGGGGAGTGTTCATCTTGTTTAGTGGATATGAATCTCAAGGAGAAGTATGATAAAGGGAAGTCTTCTCAAGCTCCAATTGTTCTTCAGCTTGTTCACATGGTATTAGCTGGACTATTTGCAGTGACTTCAGTTAGCCAAGGTCGCTATGTACTCACATTTGTTGATGTATTTTCCAAATTCACTTGGGGTTTTTTCCTCCATCATAAGAATGAATTAGTTCATAAGCTTCAAGACTTCAAGACTCATGTTGAACACAAGTCAAGGAAAGCCATCAAAGTATTAAGGGTGGACAATGAGAAAAGATATGTTGACAGAAGACTTAAGAACTTTTGCACAATTGAGGGGATTGATCTTTAGAACTCACCAACATTCAGTTTGCACAAGACAGATGTTGCAGCAATGAGGATTAGGACTCTCAAGACCATGGCAAGTTGCATGATAAAGGCCAAGTCTCTTGATCCTACACTTGAAGTTGAAGCCATTAGTAGTGCTACTCACATACTTAATAGGTCTCCTCATCTAGCCTTAGATGGCAAGACTCCTTTTGAGGCATGGTGTGGTAGAAAACTAGTTGTGAGTCACCTTAGAGTCTTGAAGTCCAGCATGGGCAAACCTATCTTCTAGGAGTTGCAAGGGACCGACACCTAGGCCTTGTACCTTTATTGGTTATGAAGACAATGTGAAGGCTTATAGACTTATGGATTCTAAGACTCATGAGATATTTGTAGAGAATAATGTTCACTTTGAGGAAAATTATCCCAACTTATCCTCTACTCCTCTCTGCACTTCATACACAGTGGAAACTGATAGTGACACTAGCGATAGTGCTTCAACAGGTTCAGACACGTGGGGTTCTATTGACAGTTGTAGTGAGAGGTTACATCAATCTAGTCCACATGCTTATATTGCCACAGTGAAAGGTCCATCATAGCTTGATACATCTCATCTTCTAGCTCCAGCTTTAGTTGACTTGGGAGACAAGCTTGAGGACTTACATCTTCTCATTGATGATGATTCTTCTACAGTTTTTGTGATTTCTCACTCCGACCCTCATGTCCATTCTTTACATGATCAATCTATATAAGTTGGTGTGATTGTGGATACTTTTGAACAATAATTAGTGTACGTCTCTTTGTTAGTAGAGGAGATAGATGGTTTAGTGAAATAGGTTTAACAAACATCCTTGATAGATCTGCATTCATTTTTTTCAGCACTGTTGGTAGGGGTGAACTTTAGCATTAGTATAGGGATGCTTGAGCAGGTTTCAGGGCTAGCACACATCTTCAGGATTGTACCTTTTCCTTTGTTTCTTCCTAAGGGAAGGAACACCTTTCTGCATTCTTGGACCAACTTCTTCATTGGAGCAACATTCACTTGTTGGCATTCTTCTTTTGGGGGGGGAACCTATTCTGTCTCTCTTCCTTCACTTATTCTCTTATGTATATATTAGATTTTTTTCATAATGGGGGGGTCTTGATTAATCCATCCATCGATGCATCCTCTTTTATCTCTCTTTTTGGGGGAGGGTTTTTCCCATGAGATTTTCCCTCTTTTCCCACTTCATGGGAGATTGCATCTTCATTATGTACATGGGTACCTTACATGGCCTAGTAGCCGGCACCCATTATGCATCTTCATCCTAGTTTGTAAGCTTAAGGGCATTCCCCTCAGTTGCACTTAAGGGGGGGTGTTGGTGTAAATACGTACTTTACTATTTACACTTACTTAAGTTTACTTAGGTTAATGTATTATTTAATTATTTTGCATTATTTTATTATTTTTATTTGTGAGACACTTCGGAGTTTGCACACCTTGTGAGTTTTCATGTAGACAACACAGGAGTACGCAACTCTATTTGAGCACATGGTGTCTACAACACTATTTTGTGTGTCCCACCCTTGTAGACTTATCCTCTCATCATCGCACGTACTTATGTGCTTAATGGAGGATAACCCATATCTGGTAGACATGTGCTTGGTTGTATGACATTTCATGGTGCTAACTTCTATGCATTCTAGAAGCTCTCCTGAGGCTTTTATATTCAGGCACTCCTAGTGTACTCTTGAACCAAGTTATTGAATACATTGTTATTCTGATGATACTCTCTCCCTTTTTGGTCTTCAATTGTGCTTGTGTTTGAGTTATTAGTTCTTGGGTGAATTTTTCCCTTAGGTAAATTCTTACAGAAGCCATATGCCTTATTTTTTATTATGAGAGATATAATTTTATTGATGTGATGAGAAGGATATATTTTGATAGCCTTGAAGAGGCATTATGCAATTGCAAATGTATATGTGTATAAGGATATTGTTGAGTTTTCATTTTACATGATGCTTAATGGAAGGAATACTTTTGAACTCCCCTCTTGCAAAGGTAATTTGGGATCAACTCCAAGGTTCTGAGAAAACTTGTGACCTGCTAGAATCTTTTTAGTAGAAGATAAATGTATTTTTTCATAGGGAGGCCTTTGCTAGTTCTGACCAATTTCAAATAAGATGTTGAATCTACTTGCTATCTCAAAACAAATAACCACACAAAAAGAAATATATTTTTCTATTTTATAATGAATGTTTTAAATATGTAACTATATGAATTTCTAAATTAACCAAGTGTTTGTAAAGAAAATAATGAAGATAAGGTAACAAGAAGTTTTAAAAAATGACTTGAAAGTAAATTCCTAATGGACATAGGCCACAGAAACAACATGTCTGTGAGTTATGCCTTTGAAATGATTAGTAGGTAACCAATGAAAATAGGAGCAAGGCTTCCTCAATTCCATTGATGCAATTGTTGATGGGAATTTAGTAACCATAAGATGTGTCACTTTTCATCAGATCACAAGGCCATGAAAAGTGCACTCATGCAAGACAAAAAGCTATGTAGGAACAATATGGTGATCTCTTCTCCAACTAAGTATGCTGATGATCACACAATCAAAATAACACAATAAAACTATTGGCTCAATTACACTCCATAAAACATACATTCACAAAATATAACGCACTCAAGAAAGAATAACTACACTCTAAATGAGAGCACCAAAAGCATATATTAATGCATCAAAATAATGGCTTGGAATACATATTACATTCCTCAGTTTATAAGAAATTATCTCCTCAATTTGTGTTAAGAATGAGAGATCTTTTTATGCAAACATATGCTTCTAAACTAATAAAACAAATCTATTTAGGTACAAACTGACTCTCTAACCGGTGCTAAGTATGATTCCACCCTTATTTATATCATTTAATCAGTGCATGAGCCTTTACATGTCTTAAAACAAAGAAAGCATGAAAAAAAAAAAGGAAATCCATTAGATGATGTACGAGTCTCTGGAGATGCCAAAAATAGAAGCTAAACCTTGGGAGAAGTGAACCTTTGGAGACAAGTTCAAAAAATGAAATTTTTTATTAAGTGTCAAAACTAAAATTCTAGCTTTTGGGTTTTGTTCCCCTTCATACTAGAGCTATGTTTGGGTATTTTCTCTTGAATTTCTCTATAATATCCATCGCTTGGGTCACATTTGAAAAATCTAAAACTTCATATTTATCCTTTACCTTTTGTCGATAGTTGTCCACCTCTATGCGAGTCTCTGCAAAATCTCCCAATTTCACATCTAATTCTAGCAGTGCCTCTTGGGTCTTAAATGCTTGTCTAATATCCTCATTAGTGAAGGCTTCTTAAAAAGTCTTTTGGAATTTTTCTAAAACTACTTGCATAGTCATAAGTATATCCCTTGACTCATCTTCAAAAATGTCAAGGCAAGCATCATTGTAATGTCTCTCTACTTCCAAAATCTACTCTTGTGTTTGAACCTTGAACTTATGAATATCCACATGTAATGTCTCCTTTACTTTATTACCATTTTCAATCTTCTTAATCTAATAATCTCTTTTATCTAACCCATCTATTGTATATACATCCATCAACATCAAATACCTTTGACCTTTTATTGTCTACAATGCTTGAAGGTCATTCCCCCAGGTATGTACCTTGTCCATTAACCCAAAATCTTGGTTCAATATAGAAACTAGCTTATTTGCATTACTCTACATGTGGTGTAGCAATTTAAGATTTCCTTCTATGATTTTTACACCTTTTTCTTCAAAACTTTCTCACCATCGCTGACAAGCCTTCAAAAATTGATCTAATTGAATAGTCTCCTTATCTGTCTTGTCTAGTGCCACACTTAGAGTCTCCTTCAAATTTTTAGGATCTGAAAAACTAACTACTTCATTCAAATATACTCTTAGGATCTCATTCTAATTTTAGAGATTTAACACTTTAGACTCATCCTATTCTAAGTGCTTAAACATTTCTTTAATTCCCATAGTGACCATCAATTTGGCAGTATCTATAGTAGGTTTTTCAAGCAAGACCTCCTTGATTTGATAATCTTTTGGAGTTAAATCCTCAATATTTGCATGTAGAGGAGGGATAGCAACATGGGTGAACAATTTTTTATTTTGATTAATCATAATGAGGGCCAATGTTCATGTACCACCCATGGGTGGCTTAGGTTTCTTGAGAGCCTCAACTAATTCTCTCATTCCCTCTTCCTCAATACAATACATCTACCTTTTGTGTCTAACCATCACCTCTTTTCTCAACCATCTTGGAGTATCTTCCATTAGAGATTTATCCTTAGATGAAGAGGGAGCTTGTACTACTAGGCATTTTCCCTTATCACTCCTCTTTGGAGTCTTCTCCTTTTGTGAAAGATCCACATAAAGCATCTCTATGTTTGTTGAGTCCACCATCCTCACCTCTATATCTTGAGAATTCTATTGAGGTTCCTCATATATTTTCCCCTCCTCTGATACTTCATCAATGGGTGTTTTTTGTGGCTCTTCTTCCTATTCAACTCATACCTATTCTTTGTTAATTGGAGGGAGAGGAGTAGCTGAACCTTTCTCTATGCAAGATAAATCTTGATTTGGTGATGCTATATCAATTAAAGGCCCTTGTGGTTGAGGTGAAATTTAACTCCAATCCTATTGTTGAGGTTGATTTGTTAGTGTATCCCTTATCTGATCTCCTATAGGTTTAATGCATACAAACATGAAATCAAAATCTGACATCTTAAAGACATTAGCCCCTTGGTCCTCTTTCTCATCAATCAATTATTGTAACTCATCCTCTAAAGTTATAGCCTCAATAGGTTGTGTAGGAATAGATGGTGGTGTTATAGTGGAGCTTCTTCTCTATTCTACCTCTATATCCCTAGCAAGACAAGCCCATTGACTCAAGAGAAGGTTATCCTTTTCATATTTGTCATCCTTTTCTTCTTTGTCTAGAATAACTTCTAGGATTGATGGAAAAGGAACAACCTTTCTTATCACCTTTTTCCTCCTTATCCTCCTAATTGGATTTTTCATCTTTCTTTCCTTGGAAGCCGATCAAGAGGCTTCTTCCTCTTGTGTAGGTAGAGACACTTCCCATTCTTTTGCTTCAACTCCTTTCCCTTGTTCTGGAAGTGGCACTAGTGGATTATCCTACATCTGGATGGCTTCTACATTTTTGACCCCTTCTACATTCTCTACCTCTTATACATTCTCTTCCCCTTAGTGATCTAGTGCTTGAGTTGGCTCTTCTTTAGGCTCAACTTGTTGAGGGGAAGTTCTTTTCCTTTTATTTTTACCCTCCTATGCCCTGAAGTATCCAACTTCTCTATCAAGATGATGCACCATTTTCAGCCTTATTGGAGTCTGAGCTATGAATGTTGGCACTGTCACCTTCACTCCTTTACCTTTCACTGGGTAGGCTACAGCTTGAAAAAATATAGTTTGTGGAATTGGATCTAGCATGAATGGTGTCTTGATCCATTCCTTGGTTAATTGGATGAAATGCCTTGCCCAATGATTGATATCTACATTTTCTTCTCTATGAATCTCTGCATTCATAATAGGCTAATCATTTATCTTATCTCAGTTATACAAGGGATCTAAGACCTCTTTGGTATCCTACTACATGATCTTTAACGGGACTTTCATTTTCAAGGCACTACTTGCCAAATAGAGGGTCATCCTACAATAATCCCTTATTCAGATTTTGTAGTCATCCACTACATTCACCCAATGATCCTCTATGGAATCTTTATGTTGGAACTATTTTCTTGCCAAGTACTAAATTCTACCAATGTTATCAAAATATGGACAAGGAGAGTTATGATCCTCCAAGGGATATTGATCCCATTCAAACTTAAAAGTCACATTATCCTACTTCTATTTAACACCAAATAGACCTATAGTGATGGGCCATAGCTAGGTCTTCTTATGTTTCTTTCTTACTCTCTCATATGAAGACAAGAGTTGTCATGCAATTTCTACTAATATGAGTCTATCACATGGATATCTAGCGAGATTCTTTGGATTCATGGTCGTACCCACTACCCTTAAATAAGTGAATGTCTTGAATTGGATGTAATAGGCACCTATCTCTATAATATTTATCGCTACCTCTTGTGTCATCCTTTTTGCATAATCTCCCTAAATGAACCTGATGATTGCAAAAATGAAGGCATCATTGACTATTCCATATTCCTTGTTATGATCTAAAAGCTTTTTCCTCACCAACTAGGGGTATACCACATAAGGCCATGCATTAGTATCTTGCAAGTTACCCCTTTTGAACAACCTCAAATAATCTATTGCTCTTGTAGGTAACAGATACACAAAATAAGATTTCATATAGAACCTTTGGTTGTTTTTGATTGTCACCAAGTTTTAATCTAAATTCTCATTGAGAATTGAGGCCCAGTCAATTCACATTGATGGTTTCAATGAAGTATAACATCCATCTATTAAAGTGTCCTGCTGCTAGTAATCCCATGATTCTGCTCAGGAGCACTATAGAATGTCTGATATCATCTTTCTTATAACCTCTTGTCGTATCTACTTTGCTAGCTTTTTTCCCAAGAGGAGTCTTATAAATGAGATACAAGGATTGGATAATTTCTAATGCTTCCTCTTCATGTTCTCTATACCACCTTTTCCTTGAGGATATGTTAGTCTTATAAACTGATCTTCCCTTGGAAGATCAAAAAATTTCTTGATGTTCTTAGGCCTTAGATCTAGGATGGTCTCTCAAGTTATGATTTTTACAACTCTCTCCTCTTAAACATAGTTTTCTGCTAATGCCATAATCAACTCAGAAGACTGTACTAAAATTGGGTGTAACAATGCATTTACTAGCCTTGATTTGATGAGTGCAGATACCATTGGAGACCTCTTAGTTGGTTTGTTGCATATGAATAAGAATGTATTCTAGTCAATATGGCCAAGCTCAGTGTCTCAAATCTCTGAATATGCATCTTGGAAGCGTGACTTTGATGGAACACCTTGAAATTTGAAGACCACTGGTTTTAGAGCCATCTTTGTAGTGAGGAAGGATGAGGAGGAAGCCATTTAATCTTCCCAAAAGAGACATCCATTAGTCTATAAGGTAGAAAAGAATAATTAAAACAAACCCCAGTTATAACAAAAATAAACCCTAAAACCCTAAATCCTAAAAATTGTGACAAAATACCTAAAAACCTTATAAAACATCTCTAATAGAAAAATATTGGTGTAGCTTGCACACCTTAAGGGTGCACTAGGTGTGTCTTTCCCCTTCAACACACCTTCAACACTAAGGGTGCACACCCTTGCAATGTGCAAAGTGTTGAAAAAAGGGTGTGCACATAGCACACCTTGTGGGATGCACTATGTGTGCACTCTTATAATACTTAGGAGTAAAAGGTTTGTCTATGAAAGGTACACATGTGCACACCTTGGAAAGGTGCAGACATACACACCTTAGATAAGTGCTCACATGTGCACCTTTCACTTAGGTGAGAGCTTTTTTGTGTTTTAAGTTTTATTAAAAAAATTCTTTGTCAAGTTTGTGAGAAAAATGGTGCACACCTTACGCACCTTAGATAGGTGTGCAAGGTGCACACCTTTTTTTTGTTTCTTTAATGTGTGTGTGTGTGTGTGTGTGTGTGTGTGTGTGTGTGTGTGTGTGTGTGTGTGTGAAAGAGATGAAGTGAGGATGAAGTGCACTTCACAATGTGTAGAAGTGCACTTGCCAAAAACTTAGAAGACAAAATGAGATAGGAGGAAGGGGTCTCAAGCTTTTATGGGCTCGAGACAGAGCACACCATTGGAGGTGTGCACCTATGTATGTGTGTAGGTGCACACTTCCAAATGTAAGTGTGCTCACACTAGCACCCATTAGCACACTAGCTCACCTTCCAAGGTGCGCTAGGTGTGCTAGTGTGCACCTTTGCATTGCAAACTCACTTTTCTATTAAATTCTTCAATTTCTAGCAATTGGGTTTTTTGACAAAGAGCCAGACTAAGAAGAAACACTAGGTAAAAACCTAAAAAAGACTCAAACCCTAAACTAAGGATCTTTAAAGCTAAAAAATATACTAGGTGGTCTCCATTTCTAGGCAAAATGGGTTGTGCATTGTGAAACCACAATAGATATGACAATCTCCTCTTTGGAGAGCCCACCTTCACCCATTGTTTCATGATTCTAATGGTGAATCATTGTGTTAAACCTTGAAGGAAGTTTATATGTGTTTTAATGTCATGTTACATGCATTGTTATTTCTTGAGTGCAACCTATTTGAGCCTTGTTCCCTAGCTCAATGGGTGGCTTCTTAGCAACCTAGGATGGGAGGTGAGCCTCCATGGTTCTTGTGTAAATGTTTTGTAGGTTTTGTGCTTTTGGATCCAAGAAGAAGCTAGGGTGGAACCCTAGTTATGATAAAGAAAAAGGATTAGGTCTTTATGAAATGTGGTTGAAAGGATGAATTCTTCTTCATGCCCTTGTTGTAATGTATCTGTAAAGAAAAAAGTCCATTGTTGTCCTTTGAATTATAAACATCTATATTTGTGTGAAGAATGGTTCCATGAATAAAATGAAGAAATTTTAGACATTACCATATGTATTGTGTTGTAAGATTCAATTCCATGTATTAGATGAAATGAAATGAATGATAGTTATGGTTGAATGCATAAGAGAGTTCCTTCCATAAGAAATTGTTGATTAGTATTCAGAATGAAAATGAAAGTGTAGGATTTTACCCATTTTGGGTTTACAAATAAATATAAGAAGATGCATCTCAAAATAGTTTATATAAAGAAATTTCATATGAATCAATTCTATAAGAAACTACATTTAAGTTCCAACTGTAATAAGAAGATGGATCCAATAGCTCATTAAATTTGTTCATTGTATTATGGGGTTAGATTATTACCATCAAGGGATTCAAAAATAACTTCAATAATTTAGAATCCTACACTGAGAAGTGAAGACAATATCAAGGTCTTACAATATCTTAGTTGGAATAAAATATTGTGTAGCCAAATAGATAACATAGTATGAACTTCCATAAACAAATGCAAGTTGTAGATGCATGTATAGCTCTTTGTCTTTCCTTTGGAGAAATGAAAATGAAGTCAACCCCTATTATAGTATAATATAATATTCAAATAGAATATTGGATCTCCTTGAAAGGAAAGGGACATAATAATGTAGTGTTACCAAGGCAAAATAAATCATAAAATAAAATTGTCCTGTACCCCAATATATGCAAATAGCACTAACTAGCCCTACCCTATAAAAATACAAATACTCTAACAAACCTCTTTTTCCCCCTTGTCCCATGCATTGGAAAGAGATACCTTTTAATATAATATAAATTAAATTAAATTTATAAACTAAGACTACATAGGTTCATACATGCAATTTGATCTTGGGGAAGGGAAGTCATGTGACTCCACCTCTCCTCTCTCCTCTCTTCCTTAGGCACCAAACAGGGCCACCCAAGGACAAGGATGAGCCCCACATTGGTACATCATATCTCATTTCCACATAGGCACCCCTCTCCCAAGCACATTTTACCTTGGAAGTGAGCGCTATAAAGAAAATGACTAGGTTGCTATAACAAGAAAAAAAGAAGATAGTGTATGTCATGTGACTCCCACCTCTCCTCTCTCCTCTCTTCCCTAGGTGCCAAATAGGTCCACCCAAAGACAAGGATCAGCCCCACCTAGGCAAATTGTATCTCATTTTCACGTAGGAACCCCTCTCCCAAGCATATTTTACCTTGGAAGTGGGCGCTGTAAAGAAAATGACTAAGTTGCTATACCAAGAAAAAGGGAAGTTAGTGGATGTTTAATCAAACTAATGGTTCCATCTTCCTTGTATAACTCCAAATTGTAACATGTACTTTCCTCAGAAGTTCCACCCAACAAAGTGCCATGTTAGGCACCACTTTTTTTTGTAGGGCTTAAGGTCTTCAGTCATGTGGGCCATTGGAAGAAGATTGGATTGAGTCTTGGGTTGGGCACATAGATAGAGGGTCAGGGAGTATAGAAAATCAAGTGGTTTTTGATTGTTGAGGGATGTATGGGTGATACGTGTGGGCTTGGAAAGGTGACGAGGATTGTTTTAATGACATGCTTAGGTTAGTAGTTAGTTAATATTAATCAGTTAGTAGGTTAGGTTAGTAACTTAGTTAGTGACTATTAATAATAGTTAGTAATAAAGGTTGATGGATTATTAGTGATTAACAACTTGGAATGATAGCAAGGAATTGGTTGGGCATAGTAATTAATAGTAGTAAATGTTAATGAATATAGTTGGTATTGATGGTAAAGAATCTAATATTAGTAATAAGGTAATTAGTAAGAGAAAGGTTAGTGGGTATTAGTAGAAAGTAAATTAAAAGATTTATGTTTAGAGATAATATAGTGTTCAATAATAAGTTTAAAATTGATGTATTGGAAGGTAGTTGGAATTAGAAAATAATAATTGTTTAATATTTGGAGGGTGCTAGGTAGATAAATAGATAAAATGGCATTCAAGGTTGAGTAACTAGTTGGTGATAATGTATTTGGAAGTCTATTATTGACATTAAATAATGAATATATAATGAATGTATAATAATTACTATATATGATGTAGGAGCATCCAGTGGTGTAAGGGCAATCCTATATCACCCAAAAAAATTATGCTTAGTGATAGTTTCTGTTTAATGTGTTTTCATTTCTGGATACCCATTTGGGTCAAATAAAGGTTCCAACTCTCATAGTTCCACTATTAGTTTTCTGGGTTAGAGTTTTTAAGCACCTTGGGATACGTATAAATGTAAAAAATGAGTTATTTTGTAATCAAGCCAAAATTATGATGAGTTAGAAGGTGAAATTTGGAGGGATTATTATACTTGTAATTTAAAGTGCTCCAAAAAAAGAATCAGGTCAAAAGGTTTTACCGTTAGAAAGTTATTATAGTTTTAATTTTCTTGGAGACCACTCAAGAGTGCTTCAAAGTCAAATTTGGTGCACTAAATGGCCTTGTACAGGGTTAAAAATGGGAGATGAGAAAAGCTCTCCATAAGGCTATAGAGTGCTTTGAGAGCTTTTCAAAAATGTAAATGATTCATCAATCGGAGTCATGGTTCAAAAGTTATGCCTCCCAGAAGTTGGACTACTATTTTTGGATTCTTCTAATTTTACACTGACTTCTAACATGATTTTTGGAACCTTATATTTTGGCATTGGATGCCAATTGGCATATTCTAGAATGTATTCCTAACCCTAAATCATTTGGGGCTTATTCAAGAACACTTATGGCATTGTAAAGATAGTTCTCGGTGGAGTTTGAGAGAAGGTACTGTGTGGAGGATTTCTTTCTCTAGAATCATACTATTGTAAGCCCATAGGGAATTTTTCATTGATAATAATATTTTCCCTTTTTCTTATGTATTAATTTTGGTCTTTGGTTATGTCTCCTTCAAGTGGTATCAGAGTAGGTTTTCCTGAGTGTGTAGATAGAGTGCTGAATGTGAGACAGTTTGCACCAGGATTGTGAGGTTGTGGGTTTGAGACAAGAAGATGCCTCCATGAAGGGAATATGGTGGAAGGGCTAGAGTTCTTACTCTTGAGGTTAGAACCCTCTAGAGACAAGTTCAAGCATTACAAGAGGAGATCTGAAGAGGACTGAATGTTGTCATAGGCAACAAAAGTGAGGAAGAAACTGAAAAAGAAGAAAATATTGGACATGAAGGAGAAGATGAAGGGGAAGTCCTAAATCAAGTAGAGGAGAGGCTTTTTAGGGCCATTTCTAAGCTTGGAAAAAGACCTAAAATTGATGTGGATATGTTTTCAAGAAATCTAAACCTGGATGAGTTGATCGACTGGATCAATGAAATAGAGGAGTATTTTGAGTATGAGGATATTAGGGATCTAGATAGGATTAAGTTTGCAAAGGCCAAAATGAAAGGCCATGCCAAAATCTAGTGGCAAGAGATCTAGCTGGAAAGAAATAGAAGAGGAAGGGAGAAAATCACAAGATGGGATTGCATGGTGGACAAACTAAAGAAGCAATTCATTCTTGTTGATTACAAGCTTGATTTGTTCAAGAAAATGCAAGGATTAAAGTAAGAAAGAAAATTTGTCTAGGAATATACAGAGGAATTTTATCAACTTCTTATTAGGGCAGGGTGTATAGAATAAAATAAGAAGGTTTCCCATTACTCAAGTGGGTTACCACCTAGCATTCAGGAGGAGTTAAGTCTGGTTAGAATGACTAGCATTGAAGAGGCATACCAGTTTGCCCTGCGATTTGAAGAGAAGCTAAAAAAAAGGTTTGAATGAAGGTAAAGAGGGCATGGTCAAGGAGGAAGGGGTGGCAGTAGGTGATCTAGAGGCTGAAATGAGACCCAAAATAAAAATGAAGATGTAGATACTAGTAAGAACCAGAGGAATGATAGTTTCAATTTCTCTTGTGATAAAAACATTGGAGATCAGAGAGGAAAAGGTAGAGGACATGGACAAGGATTAGGAAGAGGAGGATTCCAAAGAACCTATTTCCATTGCAATGAAGAAGGTCATCATGCCTTTGAATGCCCTCAACAACAAGGAAGGACAAATAGGAGAGCTGATGGTCAAGCAAGGGCTGATCATGTAGATGAGGATGCACAATCATCACATTCAGAGGATGCAAAAAGAGGAGAGGTTCTTGTAAATGAAAGGGTCTTACTAAGTGGTAATATTGAACCTAGACAAAGGAGGAGTTTGTTTTGTACCAAGTGCAAGTGCAAAGATAAGTTTTGTGATGTGATTATTGATGGTGGTAGCATAGAAAACTTGGTGTTTGAGGAGATGGTCTCTAAGCTAAAGATCAAGAGGGAGAAACACTGCCAACCCTATCAAATTGCTTAGGTGAAGGATGATCATAAGGTCCTGGTCAGTGAACAATGTTTAGTGAAGTTCAAGATTGGGAGTTACCATGATGAAGTTCTCTATGACATTATTCACATGGATGTTTGTCATTTATTGTTGGGAAGACCATGGAAATTTGATAGGCATGTTGTACATGATGATCATGCAAATACATACTCCCTGATAAAGGATGGAGTTCACCAAAAATTGAAGCCCTTGGTAAAGGAAGGTGAAAAGGTATGCAGTAGTGCTAGAATATGTCTTGTTGATGGAAGAAATTTTTTGGATGGTATGAAACATCAATGTATGTGTTATGCTTTGATTCCTAGAAGAGATAAGGAAGGTATTAGTGAAATTCCACTTGAAGTTTTAGGCCTATTAAGTGAGTACGGGGATGTCATAACTGATAATGTTCCAAAAGGGTTGCCACCAGTTAGGCAAATTAGTCATCAGATAGATTCAATTTCCTAACAAGGTTGCTCATAGGATGACTCCAACTAAAATTGAGAAGCTAAATAGACAGGTTCAAGAGCTATTAAGGAAGGGGTTGATTCGAAAGAGCCCAAGTCCATGTGTAGTACCTACAGTACTAGCAACAAAGAAGGATGGAGAGTGGAGAATGTGCACAGACTCTTGAGCTATAAATAGAATAACCATCAAGTATTGGTTTCCTTTTCCTAGAATGGATGATCTTATGGATTGCTTGAGTGGGGCTCAATACTTCACAAAGATAGATCTCAAGAGTGGTAATCACCAAATAAAGATACGAGAGAAAGATGAGTGGAAGACTACATTCAAGACCAAGGAGAGTCTATATGAGTGATTTTTCATGCCTTTTGGACTAACCAATGCAGCAAGCACTTTCATGCTGCTTATGAATGAGGTACTAAAGAAATTCTTGAGAAAATTTGTTATCATCTATTGGGATGATATTTAAATTTTCAGAAAGACTTTGGATGAACATTTATTACACATTCATAGAGTCCTTGAAAGGTTGAGGGAAGAGAAAATGTTGATTAACTTGAAGAAGTGTAGCTTTTCATAAAAAGAGTTAGTCTACTTGTGGTTTGTTGTATCATCTGAGGGTCTCAAAATAGATTCAAAGAAGGTAAAAGCCATCTTGGAATGGCCTACTCCAAGGTTTTCTACTAAGGTGAGATCATTGCATAGTTTGGTTAGTTTTTACAAGAAGTTCATTAAGAATTTCAGTGGTATATGTGCACCCTTGACTGAAACAATAAGAGGGGATAGGAGAGAGTTCAAGTGGACTATAGCAGTTGCAAGGAGTTTTGAAGTATTGAAGAAAAAGGTGATATAACAACTTGTGTTGGCACTTCCTAATTTTAGTAAAGTGTTCCAGGTAGATTGTGATGCTAGTGGTAGTGATATTGGGGCTGTATTGAGCCAAGAAGGTAAGCCTATCACATATTTTAGTGAAAAATTGAATGATGTAAAGAAGTATTTTGTTTATGATTAGGAGTTCTATATAATCATTCGGGCCTTAAAGAAATGGAGGCATTATTTATTGCCAAAAGAATTTGTCTTTTATACTGATCACCAGGCATTGTAGTACCTAAATAGCTAAGGTAAATTGAACTAGAGACATTTGAAGTGGGTAGAGTTCATGCAGAGCTATACATCTGTGTTGAAACATAGAAGTGGAAGGTTTAATAGGGTTGCAGATGCATTGAGTAGGAGACAATTGTTGTTAGAAGTAATGTAGGTTGAAGTGGTTGGGTTTGATGAACTCAAAAATCTATACCTTGAGGATCCTAATTTTGTTGAAGCATGGAATGCTTGTAAAGAACCTATTATTGTAGATAGAACTAAGTGGATAGATTATTTGATTCAGGATGGTATGTGTAGACACTCAAAAATGGTTTGCATCTACAATTTTATCACTTCTTCATACTAATTTGTCCCATTTTCTCATTCTACTAATTTTGATCTTTTGGCCAAATTGATCATACTTTATCATTTGTATCCTCTTTCACATCAATTTCATGTCATTTTGAAATCATATCTAATCAACTCGAAACCATTTCATATCAACTCAGAATCACCCCAAATCAACTTGAAATCACTCAGAATCACCCAAAATCAACTTAAAATCACTCAGAATCAGTCTTAATCATCACAAAGTATATCAAACATCCCTAATAATTTCATATCAACTCAAAATCACCCCAAATCAACTTAGAATCACTCAAAATCAGCCCTAATCAACTTGGAGCATATCAAACATCCAAAATCAATCATCATTTATCCAATCCTAGGTATTGTTGCATCTTTCAATTCCTTGGAAACCTATTAACCTATTAGTCTTATCAATCTGACCTTAGTATTGTCACGGCTCTCAGTGCTAGGTCAAACTATCATTCATGTCATTTGATCTTTGACGTTGTTGAGGCTTTCAATGTCAGATGATGGCACCATTAACCATTTTAATAATATTGACAATGTCTGGCAATGTTATTATGATCAAACCTTATCAATCAACCTTGATCCTATAGCATTTGCGATGTGAGTTAAATGTTACATATCAATCAATTCATGTCATGTGTCCTTGGCATGTTATCAATTTCAATAAATAAATCAATCTAACCATGGCTTTGGTCTACTTGTCATTATCTCATTTGATCTATATCATCATCATATTTTCATCAAAGGATACAGTCCCATTTATTTAATCAATTTGGCCAATCATCTACTAATTTTCTGTATAGTATTAAATAACCCATAATTTAATCCTATTATTCTTTCTAATTATTCTTCCTAATTATTGTCCTCAATTAATTAATTTTATTAGTTAATTGGTTCATCATTCACAAACCATGGAAATTCTTAATTTCCTAAGTTCCATTTTCCATCATTAATTCCATTTTCTACTAATTCTTATTTTGTGGAATAAAAGGATTTTTAATTCAAATATTCCATAAAATATTGCATCATAGTGACACTTGGATATGACACCTTGTGGATTCTCCTTTGACACTTGGATAAGATATGTCATAATCATATATTCTTATTCTCTTATGCATGTCCATATTTGGCTTATTTGTCATAGATTATTGGCTTTAAGTGGGTTGAGGTGTCTTATGATGTGTCATAGATTCTCTTCCACATTTAGCCAAATTTGACTTCCACATGTCATAGAATCTTACAATTGGCATATTTTATCATATGCATCATGGATTCTCAAAGGAATCTCTTGCCACATTGCATATCTATGGGTGACAAATCCAATGCTCTCATCCTCCATGTCAATTATAAAATGGACACTCTTTCTCTCATTTTTGGTCCTGATGTCTTGGAAGTCTTTGTCCTTGAATCCTTGAAGTCTTGGAAGTCCTTAGATCCTTAACTTCTTTGTATTTTCACACCATTTTCTCTCAAAGCTTAAATTAGAACTTCAAGTATTCTCATGGTATTATCAATATCATAGGCTTTTGCTTCAATTTTTTGTACACTATATGCAACTTTGGAGCTACAATCATTTGGAGAAGAAAGAAGGACATGGGAGCCACAAATGAAAGAGGGGGTTTTTATTGTTTTCTTTATTAGTTTGGCTTTCATGGTAGACTAGTGGGTGCTAACGTATGATTATTGAGTTTTGTGCTTGTATATGTAAGGAAGGAGCTCACTTGGAAGGGTATAATGACTATCTACTCTTCCTTTTCACACTTAGATTAATTATGGGGTCTAGTAATATGGTTGAATCCTTTCATTCTATGCATTTTGTTTGCTTGCTATCCTAGGGTGCACTCTACTCTGTTAGCATACACTTGGGACTCCTAGGAGTAGTTTTAGGAGCCTGGAAGCCACAAAACCCCTTTCTGCTATTTTTGAATTATGACCTGTGTCATTGATGTAGTCTACAATATTTGGGTGCACTTGGTAGTATAGGTATCAAAAATGTTCAGTTTCTAGGTCTTATCTAGGCACCAATTCTCCACAGTTTGCACCTAGGCTCCCAACTACATCGAGAAACTACCAACTACACCCAACTAGGCCCTAACTATGTCATTGATGTAGTCTACACTATTTGGGTGCACTTGGGGGTGTTCTAAGCCATTTTGGCCTTCTGGGGTGCAATCTGCTCTATCAGAGCACACCTGGTTCATAGAAAACACACACAACAATCAGAATCTACATGTAAGGTTTCCATTTCCTTCTAGAACATAGATTAGATGATTTTGTGTTACTAATAGTCTACTTTCAGCATGTGCCAATCATGGGATGAAGACATGATCATAAGAAACTACTAATGTGTGGTTTGTAGGA
Organism: Cupressus sempervirens; assembly: GCA_028749045.1. Lineage (NCBI taxonomy): Eukaryota > Viridiplantae > Streptophyta > Pinopsida > Cupressales > Cupressaceae > Cupressus > Cupressus sempervirens. The sequence continues at coordinate 138,287,360 of CM053789.1, read as the reverse complement.
CGTTGTCGAAGACTTTATGTGTCTATCAAAACTATGTGTGTGGATTTCCTAGATTAGATAACACTTCGTTTGGTGCTTAAAATGAACCTTTTTTTTTTTTTTTCTTGGTGTGTCTACAGTGTTTAAATCCCTAGGAGTTACATTGGACGTATCCTCTCCCCTCACCATTTGTGGATCTTGGGTGTAAGAGAAATTCGTGTAACTTCTATAAGAGGCCTACCTTGGACCAAGATACTCGATATTGGGTATGCCAGGAGATGACCTCAAAGCAGTAATGGGCCAAAGCCAGGTCAATGTTCTAGTTTCTATATAAAATTTGATTATGGTGAAAGCTGTGTCAGCGATATTACTATGTGATAGCTCTCCTCTAGTACCCTTGTGGTGCATGAAACCATTCACTTTTTGAATGGAATTCCCTTACTAAAAACCATGTTTTAGTGCCCAAAATCCTTTCTATCCACTAGCTCAAGGGGTCACCCATGCCTGTGAAGACATCCTACATTCTCATGGTCCTTAGTAGAGGCAATAGTCCCTTGGGAAGTCATGCCCCTTGGGAAGTGGATATTGGTAGCCCTAAGAAGTGAGTGTGCTAAAAGGGGGAGCCTATGGTGCCAAGATCCTAGGTTGTCCACTCTGGATAAGCACTATCAAACTTTAGTTCAAGTAGGAATTCAGTGGATATAGTCCTAAAAGCCTAGGTTGTGGTGTGTTTGTTCACTTTTAACAATAACTATTCTTATCTAAATGTGTCTTGTGTGTGTGAAACATAATCAAGATAATAGCCAACATTTGAATTTACACATTGAACCTTCTCCAAACATCACACATTGTCAAAACTTTACAACCTTTATCAAACTTTGCAAACTTTGGTTCAACACATTCAAACCTTGGAAAATATGGTGACTTGTGCTCCTAAACGTGCTTGGAAAAATGTAGATCTCATCCTTGCATAGACTCCACTTGCATTTACCCTAGTCTAGGCCTCATTCATGCATCATATAGACTTCATATTGCACCTTTTAGTCCTCATTTAGTATCCATTACCTTTCATATTGCATCCATTTGTGTTCAGTTTACCTCTGTTTTTTGCATTTCCATCTCAAAATCAGCACTTTGTATTAACCACCTTGCATCTTTGCATACCTATTCATAATATTGAACACTTTATTTATCATTCTAGGTGTCCTAGCCATCATTTTGAGCATTCATACTAGTCTTAAAACTGTCCCCTACTATTTACCTCTCTATAGCATCAATCTAGAAAACATAGCTCCCAAAATTACCTTAGTTTCAGTCCAATTTACCAACTACACCCTGAAACTACCAACTACACCCTAAAATGACCAACTATGTGATTGACATAGTCTACATTATCCGGGTGCATTTGGTGGTCCTCAAACCCAATTTTGGATACCAAATAGCATTTTGGGGCTTCAACAGTGTCCTTAGGTACTTGGTTAGCTCCCCTTGCATTAGTTTTCCTAGATCTACATTCTGCACCACTTAGTCTTCATTACCTTCACTTAAGAAATCTTTCCCTAGGTCATAACCTCTATTTTTCACCTCCCAACCCATCCTAACATCAACCCCAACATCTTAGCTTCCTAGCATATCACTTTGGTAACCATACCCTTCAAAATCAACAAACATTATTCCTAGCTTACCAACTATGCCCAAACTGGCCCAACTATGTCAATGACACAATAGGTACTATTAGGGTGCACTTGGCACTTTTAATGCACAATTGGGCACCTACAGGACCATTTTGGCCTTCCAAACTACACTTTAGAACCCTAAAACTACATCTAGGAGCCTTCGTACCTCCCCATTCTACACTTGACAAAAAATTGCATCTTGCACCCAAAAACCCATTTTGCATCATAAGTATTGTCCATATTACATATCCTCTCAGCATCACCACCATTTTGAGTACCTAAAACATCATTTTGAACCCCCAAAACCTTTGAATTTAGTCAAAAATCTAGACAAAGTATGAGTCTTAGAGTATCTCCTAGTGTTGACAGATAATGGATCTTCACTAATATTTTTATCTTTTCTTATCACTTTCTTTTGTCAAAATCTATCTATGTCTTGATAGATTTGACCTTTTCATCTTTTATCAATTTTTTCTATTCGTCTTTTATCACTTTTTTGGTCAAGATCCAAAGTCCTTTATCACAAGGTTAAACTCCTAGACAAAATACTTTCTAAAGGTTTTACCTAAGTTCAAAACTTTCCATATACTCTTGTCATAGCATAATCATATCCCTAGCTTCCCTAAACATCATTTTGACTTACCCTAGTCATATATCCCTTTCATCTTGAATTGATTAAAATCCTTAGCATCATTTTCACTACTAAACCCTACCAAAGTGTCCATCAACCAAATTGCCTTCTTGATCATTTACCCTCATTTTTCATATCCAAAACGTCATTATCAACCCTTGGAAACCATCCTTTGCATAGTCTATCTTAAATACATCAACCTTTGGCATCCTTACCAAGCCCAAGACATAAACCTAATTGTCATTTTGCATACCTTAGAGTCATTTTCATACCCTCTAGCCAACTTGAAAATGACACCTTGCATTTGCATTTGCAAAACATTCCTCAAACATTTTCACTTTGAAAATAAAAAACCTAGCTCATTTTTCATTTCCTCACATTGTATAACATCCCTAAACACTTAAAAATCCCAAAAACACTCATATCTTGCATACCCACATCTTAATTATCAAGTTTTGACCTCTTTTGCACTTCGGAGGTAGAAAGTCCATTTAGGTTTCTCCCCATCGCATCCCCATTCTTAGGTATCATACCAACAATTACTAGGACAAAATCAACTCAAAGACCTAAATAACTTTATCAACCTTTGTTTTCTAAGGCAAAACCACAACCAAAACCTTGTCCAAGATAGAAAAAGACCAAGAAAACCCAACAAACCTTTGACAAAGACCTAATCAAGGCATCACAACCATTACTAGTAGAACACTTAAATATGTATCTGCAAGACCATCATAATCAAGCTATGGCACAACAAACCTTGAAAAATGACCCTACTATGATATTTCCTCCAGACACTTCCCCCACACATGGGATGGTTCAATGGAGTCCTAACTTTGAACCTTTATTTGTACCAATACCACTAGGAGGAGGAAGTGTACCAACCACACCCAAAGATGAACAATCACACTCCTTTGAATTTAGCCAACCCAACATAAGTACCTTAAACTATAACACATCAAACATACAACAAGGTATTGTACACCTAAGTGATGAATTTGACACTAACTATGGCATCACTGATGAAGAAATGGCTAGAGCATGTCAAGACAAAAAAATTTGCAAGAACTTTAAACTTTTGGTAGCCCAAGAAATTGTCAAATTCAACCCAAATGTGGAAGGACCTAAGTCAAAACATCAAACCAACACAACTATGTAAGACATACAACCCATGATCAATTTGGACTTAGATAAGGTAAAACAACCTTTGGAGTTTTCAAACATGATAATGGCACCTATAAGGTCTCATCAAGAATCAACCATCGAAATCCTCCAAAGTACATTTGAACACATCAATTTTAACCCCTTGTTTGATGAAATACCACCAATTCCTAAACACCCCAAAAGGACATTAAGATTTGATTTTATTCACATGATGCAACAACAAGATGCACGTAAAGGGACTTATGCTCTAGGGATGCCACACATACCTTCTTTGGAGGAAAATCAAGAAAGTACACCTTTTCTCCTAACCCTACCAAGTGGTATGACATCAAATGTTATGAAGCCTCCCTCGAGTACACTATGTGCAACATCAACTACAACAATCCCTATTGATGCACAAAGGAAAAGCCTTATTGACATTACACCTATTCTCAGCAGGAACACATCTCATAGCCAAGTCAATATGATGTCACAAGGAGGAACCTCTAACACACAAAGGAGCAAAAGAAACAATACCAACATGAAAATTACTTCTCAAGGACATAAGCAACTACCCCATCAACATCAATTTTTGATAATCCAAGGACCTAATCTCTCGAACACACATCCAACATATCAAAAACAACATCAACCACAACAACAACAACCTCAAGTGGTGCAAACATCCAACATCCCTAATATGTAGTCCAACATAAACCCACTTGACCTCCATGCAATGTATCAACAACAATTCCAACAACAACAAGTGATGTTTGTTAAACAACAAGAGAAACTCAAGCACTAGTTGGAATACCAAAGATGCCTTGAGCAACAAATCACATACTAGCAACACTTATTACAACAACAACATGTGCCACAAGTTCCCCAAAAATCACTTATCACATAACACAACCAATGATATGTCCAAATACTGGATAACCAAATATCATCATAAAACACACTGTCATCATCATGCAATATGATCAATTGAACAACATAATAGTCTAACATCTATGATACTAAAATTAAGTTATAACATTCGATCTTTGGGTCATCTCAAATGTAAAACATAACATGAGTAACAAATATCTCTCAGATCATAATATAACAAGGTAAAATATCTGCAGCACATAACCAAAGAGTCCAACATGGAAAATTCATTTCTAATTACATAAGTATTTAATAATGGTAGTTTACACAACATGAAAAGGCACTTAAAATAGATAAGTGAACACAATCATAAACATGACTAACCACTGCTACAAGAACTTAGTCTAGTGTAGCACAATACTAGCACACAATGCAATCTCTGCACACCTCTCAAGGTAATCATGGAACAACCTCATGATACTACATCAATCTTGGTAACCATTGGCACAAACCTTAGTGAACCATAAATCACATCATAAACTCATAAATCAGCCAAAGCATAATGAAAGCAACTAATACAATAACATAAATCTAATCACCTCAATGGTGTAGACCACTCATGGTCACAATCATGATCCATCACAACAAAAGATCAATAAGGTTGCATCCATCAAGATGACTTATAGAAGTCAAATGGGAGAGGCACTACATCATCCCCCCTAAAGACTAGGCTTACTCCTAGAAGCCTACAATCCAACAATAGAAACCAAAACACTTCAAGTACCAAAAATCAAAACTGAGCAATAGGAATGACTCAACAAACTCTCCACAAGTCAAACCAAATCACTCCAATATTCTCAAACCATCATGTCAAACCCCAAATAGGTCAATCACAAGAGAAAGGTGTCTCACTCACACAAGGTCCTCCAACAAGGAACCTTCTAGGTGCTAGGAAAAACCCATCTAGCCATAAAGTCAACAATACAAGGTAAGGAAAAAGTCACTCTACCTTGTCAACACGTGCCCAACTACAACATGCACCTACCACATGACCAAAAATCAAGGAAAAAACACCATACACTTCCAAGAAGAGTTGGAATCATGGGGAATTACCATCCCAAAATTTCCAAGAATACTATCATGTCACACATGAGCATCCTTGAATCCATGTAAACTCACCCTTTGAACAAAGAGGATGATGGTTTACTAAAAAAATTACACACTCCAAAAGACTACTCACTACTAAGAGTAGAAGCACAATGCCTCGCTAAGGTACAAAAGCTCAACTACTATAGGGAACTAGGGTTACACAACCCAACTAGACAAGATATCACCTTTCCACAAGGTTGCAAAGAATTCAATAATGGACAAAACCATGTACTATCTATATACCAACTCATAAGATGGTAACATGTTTCCAACGATACCATGTCCCTCCAACACCATGCTAGGAATACTACACCCAACCTACCACTAAACTCAATCTCCAACCTCAAGTCAATAGTCAATGAGAAAAATTGACTGAGATAATCCTCTTGAAGAAATAAGCTTAGGGAGAAAGAACTATAGAGTATTAGGACTAACAGGGAATCTGTCTCAACCTCTACACTAAATCAGCACAAGACATGTTAGGTAATTCACAATTACCCAAACCATCAACCTACTCATTTGAAAATGCTAACTGAGCTAGTGGCATAATCACGCTAGCCTACTCTCTCAAGAGAGACAAGGATACAAAGATGCACCAAAGTCAACATCCAAAAAGGAGAATCTAGACTCATCAAATAACCAAGTCACTCCCAAATGACAAGGCAATGTCAACCTTGAGCAAGGAATGCTCACAAACCACAGTTCACCTCACAAGGGTGGGTCAGTGCTATGGCAACCACACAAACTCAAGCATGAATCCCAAAAAGTACCTAGTAGATTATGAAGACTAGATAACTTTTCCATTAAGAATAACATGAAAGTTAAACTTCTTCAATGTCCATAAACATGATGATTCATGATTGAATTGGCCTCTACTTGATAAAGGGTACTTAGAACATCGATTTGTACCTTTAAAAGTGCGAAAGAATTGCTCAATGTTCCCTAGGAACAATTTTGCATTAGCACAATCTCGTGCAAAGTTTCTCACCCATCCAAGAAAGAAAGTGCAATGAACTAGGTGAGAAAGTGCATGATCACTAGTTTCTCGTGCAAAATTTCAAATCAGCAAAAAAATTTCCTTCACTCTGGAGGCCATAACTTTCACATCTAAACTCAAATTGACTCCATTTGAAAAGCATCAAAAAGATAATGACAAGGCCTACAAAATGATAGAGCTGAGAGAGTCCTAAAGCATAAGAGTTTGAATCACCACTCAAGAAAAAACAACATAAGACATGGAATGAAAGGTAGTTCACACACTAAAAACCATCATTACTTATCTTTCATAATTCATTACTTAAACATAGCATAAGCACTAATGCATAATGAAACTAAAAGGTTTTCAAAGAAAGGGTTCAAGAGTCACCTACCATAAAAAAAATACATATATTTTAAACCATTCAATTACATTAACAACTTTAAATCTATCAAAGACACACTAGCATGTTCTCCATGATATTATCCCTTATATATACTACCAGAGGTTCGAGATGAACATGGTAGAGTCACAACACACAACTGGGCAATAGTTAAAACACACTAATAATAGTCATCATGAACCAAAACAAAAGCTTAAATGGGGAATTGTTAATTCAAATAGTAAATATCAAAAAGTGCACATTTCAATGATAAGTCAAATGTGACACTGTCACAAAGAGAGCGATAGATAAAATTTGATGACTATTCCAAGAGAGGAAATATTGAAAACCAATGCTAACCCAACAACATGAGGAAAATACCTCTAGCCAAATAAAATAAGGCATCAATCAAATCACATGACATGTGATGACTAAGGATAGTCACACAAGAGGGATAAATCACCACACAATGCTAAGGAATACCTCATCCTAGTAGCATTAGAGAACACACTCACTCACATAAAGAAGTATACCATTAGTAACCTCATGCATATGCAGAAAACAATAATTTCCATGCAAGGAAACAATTAGATATCCATCAGTTTAATGAAATTTTCATCAACTTATAAATCATTCAAATTGGGGGCTTAAGTCATTAACCCAAAAGATCTTAATACAACACCTACTTCTTTGCAATGATTCACAATAAACACTTATTTCTCTATGAAAGGAACCATTTCATTACTATAATGATATAACATAGAATCATAAATAACATTCATTTATTTACTTACCATAAGGAGAAAATAAGGAAATAATGCTCCTAACTCTACAAGGAGAAACAAAAGAGGCACTCAAAGCTAACACATGGACACCAATCAGTGGTTCCATCCAAAAAGGTCACACATGCAACCAACCAAACAAAGGCACATCGATTTTTTCTACAAAACAAGGAAAAATCACTTCCTTCTCCTCACATTGATCTAGTTGCATCTACTAGATAAGCAAGTCCATCCCAAGTAGGCACTCAAGCAATAAAAGATCATGAGCTCTTTTCCAAGACACTCGAAGTCAACCAACACAAAAACAACCACAAGGGCAACATAAATGTAGAGATCCTAATCTTTGAACATGGGCTCTGATGCTAGATGTAATACCCCACCCAGAGATTCTTGGAACAAGGATTCAATTCAAGCCAATATTTTTTTTTTAACAAGTATGAATGCACATGACAACATCATACAGGGATCACAAAGATTGCAATGAAAGACTACACCAACAATCCAAGTAGCCAATTGATCTCCAAACACCACTACCAAATAAAATGAATAGCAACATCAAATTTTGTGAATTCCCTTACTTTAGACACTTTAGCTACTTTAGCTAAGGTTGTGTATTCCCCATCAAAGGTCTTCACCAACTCTTTTACCTTAGCTTGCAAGTCCAGATTAGCTACAATTGTAAAAACTATCTTCAAAATGTGCTCAAAGACTTTAGCAAGTGTCTTCTCCAAAGACTTTAAAGATTTGTTTTTCTCAAAAAAATTTCTCAAGGTGCCCAATAGCTCTTTCTAGTCTTCATCATTAGATGGAATAGGTACTGCTACTAATGTTCCAATTGCTAATGCTACAGGAGATATAGTAGTCTTTTTCATTTGTTCCTCTACACTCTTCTTTTCCTCAACCTCTTTCTTCTTCTTCTCTTCTTCAGTTAAATTTTTCTTTTCATCTTCTTCTTTATGCTTCTTCTTTTATTCTTCTTTCCTCTTCTTTTCTTCAAGTTTCTTTCTCTCCTTTTCCTCTTCTTCCTTCTTTTTCTCTTCCTCTTAATCATCAGAACTAGTATAGGCAGTCACTAGTACATTTGACCCCATTTTTAGACCAAAAATTTCAACTATCTATTAAAATGTTTTAGATTGGTTGTAATATGGAAGGAAAAATATCCATTTTAAAAAAATCCATGCTTCTGTTGGTTAAAATTTTGACAACCATGGTTTCAAAGTTATTGCAATTTTTTGATTTCTGGAGACCTCCTAAGAATGCTTCAAAGTCAAATTCAGGGCATTAAATGACCTCGTACAAGGCCAAAAAATTGGGGGATGATAAAAGCTGGTCCATAGGGCTATAGAGCACTTCGAGAGCTTTTCAAAAATGTAAACCGTTTGTCAATCAAAGCTACAGTTCAAAAGTTATGCCTCCCAAAAGTTTGGTTACCATTTTAGGATTCTTCTAATTTTGCACTGACTTCTAATGCAGATTCTAGAACCTTCTATTTGGTCGGTGGATGCCAACTAGCACTTTCTAGAATGTATTCCTAATCCTTAACCCTTTGGGGTCTATTTAAGGACATTTTTGGCATTGTAAAAGACAGTTCAGAGTGGAGTTTGAGAGAAGGTATTGGGAGAAGAATTTATCTCTAGATTTGTGCTATTGTAAGCCCATAGGGCATGTGTAGAAGTTCATTTTCTCTGTATTTCATGTAATAGCATATTTTCATAGCAAATAAAATTTTCCCTTTCCTATTGTGTCCATTTTGAGTTGGGTTGTGTCCCCATCAACTTAACATGTTAAAAAAAAGGGACAAGTTAGGGTTTATTGTTATGTTTCATGGAGCACATGAAGGAGTTGTATAGGCATTCCATTTGGAGCATAGGAGTTGTAGGAGCTAAAGCTATTTTAGAAATTTAAATCTCACAAATTTCAGATGGGAAAACAACATTTCATTCAATCCCACTTTCTACACATAGTAATGATACTTGCAAGAAATGATTTGTGACTAATGTTTAGTGATGTATTTTATAGTGAAATAACAAAATGTTATCAATAATCACACTTTTTCCAAGCATCCATGAATACAGAGATGACGACATCCAATTGGGCATCCCCACAGTCAATTTTAAGGGAGCCAAAATGCTTGTAAATCTTGCTATAATTATCATAGCCTTTGTTGCTACCATTATCTTCACAGCCATTTCCATGTTTGTCAATGCCATTGTATTCCTTTGCCCTAAATTTAGAATTAAAACCCCTCAATCTTTAAGTGGGTAAATCTTAGATGAGCTATTTCAGTATTGACATCTCCAACACTGATGATGAGAAATGTGGGTACTGACCATCGTGAGAATATAAAGGAGCTCCTAAACTCACTGAACATTTTAGGCATAGATCCATTCTACAAAAGCCATAGTAGATTCATTGGACTCCAAATAAACTATCATGCATCTATACTTTCTAATTTGGGCATCCTCTTCACTAGCATGTTTTTCATGGTATCTTATTCTCTCTTTAAGAAAAAGGAGGAAGGCAACAATGATGATTCACAATGAGATGATTTTGTAAGAATATCTCCTCTCTGGTAACATAGCTATTATTCTGCTATCCTTTTTTTTTGCAACATTATAGAGGTTAAGTATCTAGACTGTATTCTGAATGGTGGGTAAATCTCGAGCATGTGTAGGGATAAGTCATTTTTTCAATCTTATCCTCTATTTTCATTTTGTGATTAAATGAGTGATTTTTTAGATCTAATCTGATCACACCATGATGAGCTATAGAAATTAAAAATCTCCAAGCATCATTCAATAAATATGATGAGTCTGAGGATAGATAACCATGTGCAAGAATTTCGTATTTCAAATAGAAGTTCTTGATTCATGGAAGAATAATATGAGGCAAAATTTGATCTGTGAACTAATTTCAATCATCGAGAAGTTTACAATAGGGTGGTTGAATTGGGTTTTCATTTTCTATCAACTATATATGAAATTTTCAAATGTGACCTAAAAAGACAATTTGCAACTTTGATTTAGCTCAGAAAACTCTAAAACTTAAAAAATGAAGATATCAACAAATAAATTGTACCTAATTTGGTTGATCATCTTAGCAGAATAGATCAACCCCAAATTCAAACTCATGTTGCTCCCATATTAAGATATCTAAGAAAGAAAAAGATATTCATTTTGATTGAATGTGAAGTAACCCCTAAGGTTGTGAAGCATTTGGAATCTCCCTATGAATATCTTCAATAGATGCTAAAGTTTTATGCTAAGATAGAATCTCTTTCAATGAAATGCAACCACCAATCTACAAATTTACTGCTAGCATCACCAAAAAAGTCAATTTCCCTTCTTTCAAGATGTCATGTTTCTGATGTTGAATTTCACAGTAGGAGCCATTTACAAGACAATTAAGTTTCATGAAAGCCTAAAACCCATTCTTGAAATATAAGATGATGAGGAGATGCTAAAATAGGTTTGCATCATTGTTTTTTCATTCTCTAAGGGAGAGAATGAGCATAAAGAGGCAATTGTAAAAACTGACGTACCACAATTCTATTGAAAAGCCTTAGAAATTATAGGAGCTATCTCCCTCCCAACCTTAGAGCTATTCCTATGATTGGAAACCTTCATCTTCTCAAAGATAAAAGTAGGCCAATTCATTAGATTCTACACTCACTTTCATTGTTCTATGGCCCTATTATGCATCTTAAATTTGGTAGCCACCCTATTTTAGTGGTAAGTTCTTCAGACATGGCCAAAGAATGTCTCAAGGTAAATGATAAATCCTTTGCTTCCCACCCTGAGATTACACAAGCCAAGAATTTGGGGTACAATTATTCTATTTTTGGTTGGGCTATTTAAATTTTCAATGGTATTTTGAAAAATGCCAATGGTATCAAAGCTTCCATTGACATCTAGTTTGTTATTATTAAAAAAATGTAGATAGGGTTGGATTGTTGTGAGATTTCTATAGGTTCATTTTTAGACACACTTTAAGCCTTCTTGTTTAGGGAAAGATGTTACTGACTCTGGATTTATTGGTTCAATGAGTTGTGTTGGGCTTTATGGAGTGAACTTTCTTTTTGGATGAGAGCAGCACTTTAATTGAACTCTAAGAAGCACTTTGCAAAATTGATGAGGGTTTGTTTATTGCCAATGGCTTAGGTTTGGTATGCATTTCAGAAACTTTGAAGAAGTATTTCTGCCATTAGAGTCCCCAATTTACAACTCAAAGATTTCAAAAATTCTCCAAGGTGAGCATATCAAGAACAATTAAAGATTCAACAAGAGAAGTATCCTAGAAATGACAAACTAGATTGTTTTCAACAAATACAATCTACATATTTAAAAAATCCAAACTAAGTATCATGGGCATGTCAATAGCATCCACACCATCCAAAGCTCTTGTTTTGGCATAGGCAGCAATAATGTTGGCAAAGGTTGTGTGATTTAGCTTTATACCTACCAATTGCATTTTATTGAATATAAACACAAATGTTATATATTTCTTTAAACATATATACTTATATGTACATATCTGCATATGTATGTATGTATATATGTATGAATGCATATATATATATACACCTTGAGATGTTTTATGCACTGATGCCATGACAAAAACCTTCTCTCCCAATGAAAGAGTTGAGCAAGACCTATTAGAAACTAAAACAAGAAATGGGTATTTTTTTATGCAGCAAGTAGATGCATTTCCAAATCACTTGAAATTGGGGATGGATGTAGAGCTATGTTTAAGAAAAACCCATAAAGAAGAAAGTGCAAGGCCAAAAGAAGCAATGTTAAATCAACAATGTTGACCAAGTTGAGATTAGAAACCCAATCAGTTACATACATACATACATACATACATACACACACACACACTCGCACACACACACAAACTACCTCCCATAAGTATATATACCTATATATGTATACATATGCAGATCGGTAGTATAGCATGTGTCTTTAACAAGCCTACTATAATAAGAGGTATCAAATATACTCAATTGATCTGTATACATATGTATGTTTATATATGTATGCATATACATATATGCATACATATATATACATAGGTATGTATATGTGAGTGAGATAATTACTTTGATAGATGCTAAAATTCAACAACAACAAAATCACATCCTCCAGCTCCTTTACATGCTCCGTGAAAATGAAACAATGAAATATAAAACCTTTTTTCATTTTACCTGGACCACTACATAAAGAAGCTGACTATTGACTACAACAGCAGTGTTTCTAGGAATTGTCCATGGAATTAATTGCAATAGCATAAAAAATCTGGCAAATTTTGTCCAACAGGAGCATGGATTTTTAAAAAAGATATTTTTCCTTCCATATTTTGACCAATCTAAAAAAATTTAATAGATGGTCAAAAATTTTGGTTGAAAAATGAGGTCAAATGTACTAGTAAAAACACATATATTGTTTTTTATGTGTGAAAGGAGCTTGTGGTTGGAAAAGGTACTCACATATATTATTTCTGGCATTGTTATTTTTGGAATGGAAACAAGATGTGGTTGACAGAGCCACTTGCCTGAGAGTTGCTAGTGTTGATGAGTAGTGAGAGATACTTGCTTGAATATTAGGAGTTTTATGAATGTGAGAATGTTGATTGTAGTCATTGGGATTAATACCCAAGCCACTGACTGCAAGATAATTACTTGTAGATCTAGATCTTCATCTGTCACTACTCCACCACTTAGAATCCCATTGAACAGATGCCCACTAGAGATGATTAGTCAAGCTTAAATCAAAGTGTTCAGTCAAGTTTTATAAAAAATCTTTGAAACATTAGATACCTTGGATCATATTACTAGTATATCTTCACAAGTCCAATCTATTAGTTGGAATGTTAAATACCATAACTTAAATTAAATTGCAAGTCTCTCTTTAGTTCTCTTAGATGGTTAGCCTACTATTATAAATTAGAGTTAATTTTCAAGTTTCTCTCATTCTCATGGATAGTTAGCCAGATAAATTTGCAACTAATTTACTAAGTTTCATGTTAAGACTAAATTCCTTATAGCTGTTATGCTACTCAAAGTCCCTACTTCAATCCTGAGCATATTTTGCCAGTTGTGTGGTTTTTTTCTTGAGGGATGCTTTTTTAGATGCTTTCCATTTAATATATGTTGCATCATTTGCAAGCTTTAGGCTGTGTGTGTGTCTTGGATCTTGTTTTGTCATGTGCTTTTGTGTGAAGCTTGTGTTTCTTCCTCGACATCTTCTCCATTTGGTTTCATGATCAAGATTTTCTAATGGATGGCAAGACCCTTAATTTCTTTTGCAAGGTCTTCTTCTCATGGGTGTGATAGACCTCCTTGGTGCTTTGAGTTCCATCACAATTTACTATGTTGGTTGAAATTTTCCCTAAAAAAGCATTTGCCCAAATACTTAAATCTATGTAGCTTCATACTCTAGAGCAAGTGTTGGATAGGGCTTGTCCCACTCTCCCCATATTCTATATCTCCTAAATGATTTCATTTGAGCATAAATAGTTTTCTTGGCGAATTGAGCAACTTTCTTTCCTAGTTTCAATGGTGTGAGCTCTTTCCTTGGCTCTTGGTCTATCAATTGTAGAACTTTGAGCTCAAGCAACTTATATCAGTTTTACCTTGAGATATTTTATGCACTATTGCCATGATAGAAACCTTCTTTCCAAATGAAGAATTGCCTAGTCCATAGCCCATAACAAAGATGAAGACCATCAGTTTGTGGTGCAAGTTAATCACTATTAATCATTGGTGCAAGTTTACATATATATATATATATATATATATATATACACACACACACACACACACACACACACAAACACAAACTATCTCCCACAAGTATATATACCTATATATGTATACAGATGCAGATTTGAGTCATTCATATGCTCTCCTTTGTATCCCTATACCTACAATTCATGTTCATGGTAAATATGAGCACCGTTATCTTGTTGTCTTTGTGAATGTGTAACATATTTAGTTTTGATTACATATAATTATAATTGGCCAATGTTCATCTATGTATAGGTAGAGTGTTGAACTAGAATGTGCCACCCCACAAAAAAATAACCATCTTAGAAGATTCATATGTTTCCAAGACAGTTTGATAGTTTTTGGGATGTTCAGAGTTCGAATCTTGCAAAGATTATAATCTTTGAATGTTATTTTGAAATCCTTGGGTTTTATTCTATATAAAGTTTTAGATTACGGTAAAAATAGGTTTTGAAGGGACCCCAAAACCCTAAAACAACATCAAAAAAAAAAAAGCAATAAAGTCCACCAAGTTTTACAAGGAGCTGGAACCTACTAAAGAAACAGTATCAAAATCAGGTTTTACAAATGACCTTGAACCTAGTATAATGACTAGATAAAAACTAGTAAATAGGACCAAAAAAAAAACTTGTTACCATAACCAGTAACTAAAACCTAAAAGAAACCAAAAAATAGAACCCATTAAAGGTTGCTATTGCAGCTCTTTAATCATATTGGTGACCTCCTTTCCAATCTCTGCAATGTCCTGAATGGAATTAGTAGGCGAAGCAACAATAGTTTCCAAAGCCTTCTTCCTCATACTCTACCTGGTCCTCTTGCTTGGACCTCTTAGAGATATAATTTCCTCATTTGTCTATTTTCCAAGACTAGCAGTAGCTACATAGATACTTGAAGTCACATGTTCCATTTTAGTCCCACTTTCCTTAATGAGCATCCGTAGGTTTTGTTCATAATATTTCAATTTATTTGGGATATCACCCACTTGCACCTCCATTTTGCTAATTGTGATGCAGTCAGTTTCTTGATTATGTTGCATAATATCCATTTTCCTTTTTAGACCCATAATTTCATTATATATCCATGAATCAACTTGAAGCATGGAGTCAAATTTGAGCTTAGCTAAATGCAAAAAGGATAGCTTAGTTTCTATCTATGAAGAATCACTTATATCCTATTTTGTAACCTCATGAGGAGGTGAAACCACCCTTTTTGTCTGTTTCCCAACCCTTGTGGTGATGGGGTCCTCATTCTTGTCCTTTTTCCCAATCTCTCTAGCAGGTGAAGGATTCTTGACCATCTATTCCTCTACAATGGGGTCTTCAATTGGCTTTTTTGTCTCTTCTTTGTCAACACCATATTTAATCTTATTACCCTCATCACCAGATTTACCCTGATCAGAATTATCTTCACTATTTTCTTTGAAGTCCTTATTCTATAGAAAGTTATTTGAAAGTGAGGATCAATTGAGATTTTTGGTTTTTTTTAAAATATTTTTTTCTCTTTTGGTCCTAAAGTCCTCAGTTGTTTCGAATTCCTCCTATTAAATGGATTGGATTTAATTTCTCAATAGACCTCTGGTAAGAATTGCAATTTTTTGCTTTGACAATTCTAGAAGTGTCTCTACATATGAAGCCAATCCAATGTTGTTTGGTCATGTAGAATCTAGATGTGAGGAGGTTGTAAATAGTGAGCCTCAATATCTTCAAGTCCATACTTGGCCTGCTTGCCTTGATTTTATGTGGGATGATCTGGATGGGAACTAGTTGACTAGTGTTTTAGCATTGGAAATAGATTTGACATGGGATGTGCTTTATAGCACTCAAAATTAGTAGTACTTCAAAGCCAAAAAGATTGGAGGAGAAACTTGAGACTCAAGTTTAAGCATCTTTGGTGGCCTATTCTCCACCTAAGCAGATGTATATTTAGAGAGACTATAAGTTGTTGTGGAACATTTGATTTTCATAAGCAACATGATGTGGGACTAGGAACCACTAACTACTGGGAATTTAAAGGGGTATTTGTCAGATCATTGAACTGGGTAGGGTAGGAATGATATGTTTGAACCTCTCTTATATTAATCTTATTGTCTATAGATTCTTTTGGGATACATAGGATTAAGGAGTGAGTTCAACTTTTTTGTTTCTTGTATTGATATTTGTAACCATATTGGATTTAATTTGTGGTGTTAAATTAATATGATATACCTGTTTAAGCAGTTATCATGTTCTAAATGTCCCAATATGCTTCTGTGCAAAAAAAAAAAAATTCTTTGTATTTCAAAGTTATGATAGCCTATAATTAGCTTTAGAGATGAATTTCATAAGTGTTCTAGAATGTGACATTAGAAAAAAATCAATACCAATGATTGATAGAAGTGAGGAGGTCATAGATGCTTGATGTTAAATATTTAGTTGAAAAACATCAACTTGATTTTTGGATTATGATCTGAACATCAGAGAAACAATTTTGTTTCATTTATGACTGATTTGAAATTCTCAATCATTGATGTCAAGTAATTAAGATAAAGTTTTTTGAGTCTCGATAGACTTTTTTTATATTGATCAAATTTGATAACAATGTGATAACATTAGGCAATTAAACTGTTTTATTGTGTGTCCTCCAAGGCACCATCCTCAGCTCACCCAATATGTTTCATGGTTTCTAGGGCTTAATCTTTGTCATTCTTATATTTGTACTATCCATTTTAAGCACCCAAAAACAAACTAAAAGTTGGGTAAAGGAGTTTAACAACACATAAAAAACTAGCAGTGTTATACCATGACTACACTTTGCTCATGAATTCTGTCAAAAAATTCACATGCCTTGTCTATGCTTCTATTTTTCAAACATGTCTACCATGGAAATTGTGACTACAACATCTAAAAAAAATTCTTTATTCTTTAATGCATATCCATAGCTTATTCTAAAGCTCTTTTTTTAGCACAGGCATCAATAATGCTAGTAAAGGTTGTGTGATTTAGCTTTATACCTACCAATTGCATTTGCTTGAATATAAACACACATGTTATATATGTGTTTAAACATATGTAAACAGATAGTTTTCTTGGAAAATTGAGCATCTTTCTTTCTATGTTTCAATGGTGTGAGCTCTTTCTTTACCTTTTGTTCTATGGACTGTAGAACTTTGATTAGGCTTATTTACCTTTGTGTGAACCAATGCACCAAAATATTCTACATTTCTTTGGCCACTGGAATTTGTGTCATGGTGGGAAACCATTGCTTTATAGCCTTGCTTGAAGCCAATTTGTTTGTCCTCTTTTGCAGGAAGTGTAAGGTGCTAAATAGTTTTACATATTCCTATTTTGAGAATAGGTGACTTGTCAGATATTTGTTTTACGGGGGCAAGACCTATTAACCCCTTACCCCCCTTCTTTTCATTGCCATGGAATATTGTTTTTTAATTGTAGGTTATTTAAGGATTGCAACATTTACCTCCAGTGACCACCATTTCTTTAACCAGACTAGAGATCTCCTCAAAATTTTGTCACTCCAATTTCCCCCAACATTAATATTTGTAACCCTCTTAGCCATTGTTATTTGTAATCCCCAATATGTTGGGAAGAGAATCTAGTTGAGACGGATTTTGATCCAACCTTGAATTTGTTTTTGGAGGTTCTTTTATCAGAAATCCCCCCCTTGTATAAAAAGAGGTATGCCTTCTTAAAGACCCTTATGAATGGCATCTGTAATGTATACATGACTCCTATCCTAGCCTATACCAGGGGTTTTCTTTGCCCTATTCTTTTTCCCCCAGTGCTTGTAGTTGAATAGGGAAATTTTTTTGTAAAATATTTTGATAATATAAGACAAAGTCTTGATTACTATTGTGTATTAATGAATTTTATATCATATTAATGAATGCTATGTGATTGTATTGATTGAATGCTATAGTTCATAAATTGATGAATGAAATGAATGAAGTATGTAATTAGATATTAATGGGGAATTTAGATTGATGTTAGGGGGAGGGGGGTGAGGCAAAATGAGTTTTCACCTTCACATGGTTGGCCTTGTTAAGTAGAGAATATTATAGTATTCTTGAAACCAAGTGAAGCTCAAACTAACATACCAAGGAATTGAAAAACCCAAATCCATCTACCTCTCATCTTCTCATCCCAATAAGTCATCTTTTCTGCCACTTTTATTTGGAAGGGTCTAAAGCTTGATCCATTCATCATCTACATATCCTAAAATCATAACGCTCCAAAGAAAAGAATGATGTGCTTGAATAATGTACACTATTTCTTTCACCCACTTTATTTGGATTACAATTGCTTGCATCACCAAGTTGAGGTAGTGTAACTTATAAGCTACCAAAAATATGTGCTCATATCTCACCTCAACTGATGCAGAGTCTACAACCTTAATTCACCAAAATCTTCTTAAGTGCCTAGTAGCACCCAACCCACTGCAAGATGCCAAGCAAGGTTACCAGCCTTTGCCCAATGCTGACCTCTATCTCTCCAAGTGGACTCCACTTCTCTAAGGTCTTACCCACATTCTAGGGCTCTTAGCAAACTTGGGTCAAATTAAGGTTTTAGGGACAATAGCCCTCAATTAGGCCAAATATGGAAAATTAGGCAAAATGCTTTCAAGGCTTCAAACAAAGACTGGTTTTGTCATTCCTAGTCCTATATGCCTTAGTTTTTATTAAATACAAATACAAGAACTCTAGCACTTAACATTTGATTCAAATATGACCCCATTTTCCAACAAGATTATTTAATATGAATCCTAAAATCTCTTCCCATGATAGTGGTTGGCTTTGACATGATTTCTACTAAGTTCATTTTTGTGTATATAGGTTGGAATGGAACATTGGGCTCGCTGCGTTCACTGAAAATTCTAGCATGGTGCTCTCTGGAATATCCATGAGGTATGAAATTAATGCTATTGTAGTTTGAGCTAAAGTGGACTTGTATTTTTCTATTATGTATGAAACTGGTAAATAGAGTGGAAAGTGATAGTATCTTATAAGATGGATCAAAAATGTTTAAAAGGTTTGGTAGACTATGGAGACCATAAGGAAACTTCTTTGTAACAAGTACTATAATTTTGTTTCCAATTTAAATATATATTCAACATAATATGATCCATGAAGCAACATCATTTTTGTTGGATGTTTTGAAGCCTAATTTTCTAGAACATGCACATCTTCAAACTAAGGCAAGTTGTTAATATGACCATGAATCAACTAGCTTTTAAACCTAGTTTAAAAGTACAATAATGTGCAAAGTCTGGAAAGAGTGAAAATCTAACTATTTATACATTGTTGATTGTAGAAATTACTATGGTTTTGTCTTTTCTAATTTTATTTTCCTTGTAGGTTCTTGAGATTAATTTGGTCACTTTCCCTAATGTTTCTTATGCTATCTTGGCAAATGAAATTTTCAGTCACTATGACCTTCCTCGTATAGCATAGTTGTGTGAAAAAGTTGGTTTATATATGTGCACACTTCAAGTAGGTGATTCATTGGGAGCACACTCAAGCTTTAATATAGATTGAATATTTTGTATGAAATATTGCCTATATGAATTTTTGTGGAAATATTTTAAATGTTTACTCCATTTTTCCTTATGTCGAATGGTTTCTTAGGAAATATTTACACATCACTAATATTGTAAGTTTGGTTACAACACTATACAGGGTTGTCGGATATCAAATGTGTCATTATCAACACTGACACTATTGAGCCACAAGTTTGTGAAACATCCAGTGCTCTTGAAATTGAATACTAGGTGTTGAAAACAATTGATTTTAGTAGTACAAGGTAACATGGTTCATTGATATAAATTATGTGTCATAGTTCATTTGTTTATAGTATACATGTAACAGGTTTTGAGTGAAATTTACTCAAAAATTAATAGCATATACTTATTTTTTTCAATTGGGTTTTAAAAAGTGTATGTTTGTGATTATCCATGATCCACATGGTGAGATTATACTTTTATGCAAAGGTGCTAATAATGTCATTTTTTAGAGACTTTCTTCAAAAGTAGAGGAGTGGAGATACAAAATGCTAGAGCATTTGAAGGAGTATGGAGAAGCAGGCCTTAGAACACTAGCTTTGGCATATTCAAAACTTAATGAAGAATCCTACTTGGATTGGGAGGCAACTACATTTAGATGTAGGTCTTGTTGTTTGTTGGTGTATTCTTGCATGCTGAATTCAAGTAATAGAGATGAAAATGAGAATTCATTCATTGAGATCTATTTCTATTTCATTTAATTGTAATCATTTTTAACATGTATAGAAGAGATGGATCAAAGAAAAATAGGATATTATTAATTATGATGAATAGAGTCAAAGTCTAGAATAGTTAGTTGAAGAAATTGAAATAAATTTGACTCTTATTGGAGCCACTACCATTAACAACAAGCTATAGGTGCAAAACATTGAGAAATTTTGAGTTTTCAATAAATTAGAAACTTTTACAAATTACACTCAAGGAGTTTTCATTTACTCATTATAGTATGACTCCTTTGGATTATTGCTACAAGTTTAACAGAGATAAGTAGGGATTATTGAGTCAATGAGTTTGACTTAAAAACTACACTGTTGAATCTTGATAGCAATATCACAATTTAGTAGAGATGTGTGTGTTTTATTTTGCTAAGATTTCCAACGCCATAAATCTCACAAATTCTTCTTAAATAGTGTTTTTCCCTATATTCAAGTCTTAAATAGTGTTATGTGTAAATCAAAGGATCAAATATCTCTTCATCAAACTAAAATTGGAGTAGACCCTTATTAATGCATATTTAGCTTAGGGTTGGAAAGGCTAGAGGTTCGTTATTTAATGGACTCTATTCTTAGAAAAAATATGAGTCATTGCCTTCAAATTATTCTTTTTTCAAATTTGTATGGACTCATTAATTTTGTAATGTACATGTGAATAATTGCTTACTTATGTGACCAAATCAAATATATCACCTCAAATGCAAACATTTTTGTAGATAGGACCTTATCTTGGTAGTACAAAACTTTATCACATGCCTCTTACTAGAGGAATGTTGGAAATCTACTTGAATGACACACTATCAATTTGTTTGTATATCTTTTAGTTATTATAATTTTTAGGTAAAAATTCTATTGCCACATTTTAAATTTTGAGGTTACAAGCTTGCTTGTTTGTAATAGTCTTAGTTATTATAACTAGGTAATATTCACCATCTCTCTCTTTGATTTTAGGTTGATATGCACTCTTGCTAAGACAAAATCCACTCTCACTTCAACACTTCATTAATTTGGGTCTTTTAAGTTCCTATGCATGAAATTTTTTTGATCTCTTAGTAGAGCCTTTAGAAGAGAGATGAACTATGTAGTTTTGGAATAAAAGGGGATCTTAGCTAAAAAATTTGAACTTTTTGTGTACGTTCCATTTGGACATGTCCTTGGCTTTCAAACCTCTATACCTATCCCCAATGGGATTGTGGGTATAGTAGGGTAGTAGTGGACAATTTTTTCATCCTCAAGTGCCATTGATGTCTGAGATGTCCCTTGGTTGTTTTGGAGACAGCGAGATGTCCTTAACAGCAAAGCGAGTTGTTTATAATGTTTGAAAAAAAATTGTTTATAATATCAAAAAAAATTGTTGAATATATCATTGCAACATTATAAGATCAGTATAACATGATACAATTGTAACAATAGTATAAAATGATAGCATAATTTATCACAACAACAATAGACAAGAGTGACATAAACAATAGTACTTGTAGTTTAGCAGCACTAAATATATCATCATTAAAATATCACTCCATCCTAGAGATGACTAGTGATGTCTAAGATCTTCCTTGATTGTCCTAGGGATGGATTGATGTCCTTAATGTTTGGAAAGAAAAATTTTCATTAACATCAAAAAAAAGATTGTTAGATATATCATTGTAGCATCATAAGAGCAGTATAACATTATAGCACAATAATAATAGCATAAAATGATAGCATCATAGCATTAGTGATAAATATATTATGGTAGTAGTAGAAGAACAACTAAACTAGTCATGAAGGCAATGGTAGCAACAATAATTATTGTAGTATACTTTCACTAAATCTATCAATTTCATATAAGAGTTTGTTCATCCATGAGATAGCCGGTGATGTCTAAGATGTCCCTTAATTTTCTAAAGGACCTGCAAGATGTCCTTATCATATTTCAGAGAAGAAGTCGACCATTTAAGAGAACTTTTAGCAAGCCAAGCTCAATATTTGGCAAAAAATAAGTTATGTGTTAAAGAACTCGAAGAGAGGGAAATTGCACTAACAAGAAATGTAATAACACTTTTGGATATTCTGTGTATTCATATGCTAGTTTTAAGAGAAATGAAAAAAGATCAATGTTTTCATTTTAATCTTCAATTTATATGGCGGTAATTGGTAGATGTTTATTTATGAATTTTGTAGGGATAGGTTTCGTTAGGAACAAATTATTAATTGATCCACTCTATCATCTTGAAAGGTTGAAGGTCTCATGAAGGATATCACAGGGGTAGAAGAAGACATAACTAGATGGAGGAAGGCTTGTGAGCTAGAAGCAGAAGCTAGAAAAACTATCATGGAGGAGTGCCAAGAAGGGATATTCAATTTTTTTTATATTGTTGTGCTTGTCAGAGTTCATAGTGGACATATGTTGTCTTTCCTTACATTTCACCTTGTAGATCCATACGCAATTGTTTGGATTGTCAATATGGGCAAACATGCATTCATGAAAATGGGATGAACACCAAATGTTTTAAAATGACACTTGTAGACCACCTCACACTCTATGAGTTCTACGATTGATAAAGTTTACTATTAATTAGTATTGTATCAATGTTTCAAACTAATTACATATTGAATTAAGCTTGATAAACAACAGGCTAATGCAAAAAAAAAAAACTAAAACAAAATTAGAAATCTTAATCAAGGTCCTTAGATATGATACTCTCCTATGAGTACTTAGTACTTGGGTTACATGTACCTTTTACTTGTGTATTGATACTTGGGTACTTGCACTCTACAACTTCTACTAGCGGTAGACTTTTTTGTTAATCAGTATTGTATCAAAGCTTCAAACTAATTACCTGATTTTATTTGAAAATGAAATTGCTTGAAGCCATAAAAAATGTATGCAAAAACACCATCAATTACACCCTAAGAACACTATAACCCTTGTTGCACTTGAGTAGCACAATTTGTGGCACCAATCTTTTTGGTATTGACTTCTTGTCAATACTGAGTTGCAACACAATTGCAACCCCCTACCCCAATTGTACAATATTCCCATGGAATTCATATATTCATTTAGTATATCTACTGACATTGATTATGATTTTTTTTTTCTTGGTTTGTGAGGTTTTGATGTATAAAGCTAGGTGGGATTTGATGAGAAATAGCTAGGATTTTTCCAAGCTGGGTAAGAATATAAAGTCATGAATGACTAGGCACTGAATAGTGTAGTTTGTTGATGTACATGGATTTGATGTGTTTTTTTGACTGTAGGCTCTTCTATCTCTCCTTTTTGCATACACACAAATCAATGATGAAGAGAAACCAGGGGGCTACACAATGGAAGCTTTTGTTGAGTTGGGGGAATGGAACAAGAATTAAAAGTCATTAAATTTTTATTGATTGCATTATGACTTATGCTGCCACCTATTTTTTTCCTTCATTCATTCATTTATGATTCAAGAGTGGATATATATTTTGTCTTTTGTTGTGCCCTTGTATACACTATGTAGTAGAAGTGGCTTACATACAATACTTTAATTGCCAGCAAGAGCAACAAGAGGCTAGGTTAGTCAGTAGTAGTGGTAGTAGCAGTAACAGTACTAACTATACCATGCAAATATATTCCACAAATGAGTATGCATATCCTGCAATATTGGCTTGCCATTAGATGACATTTCATGGAGGCGGTCAATAAAATAGTTGAAATGTCAAAAATAAAATAAATGTCTATTGTTCTATTATCTATAAGACTACAACATATATACCTCTTCTTCTCTTGAGTTAGTTTCTTTGCAAGAAGGGACTGCTTCATTCGAATTCTCCATTCAATGGTTTCTCTAGAAGGAAGATTTGTTTGGACACTGTCAAAGTGAGTCTAACACCTTAATCATATTTTGCAGGCTACCTCATGAAGAAACTTTTATCACTGATGTAATGAGCTATTCACTTTGTGGGATGAGTCACACTCTATCTTCAAAACTTCTTTTACCTTCTCAAAAAAATTGTCTGAGGTACCTTTATCTATCAAAAGAAAGTGGTTCATCTGTTGTATTGAAGTACATTGATTTTATTTTATTTCAGATAAATTTACTATATTCTTGTGTACTCTAGACCACTAGATGGAATGCCCTTACTTTTCATGATGTTATAGCTACATTCTCCATCCTTAGCTCTAGTGTTGCCATTACTAGGATTTTGATATCTGCACCTTTAAAGAGAAATGCAAAGCTTGATCTTTGTATTGCCTTGTTCTAGGTTTAAGCTCTGTATGACTAGTTTGGGGTATGGGTTTAGATTTACATTCAATTTTCCCTCATTCATCATTTCACACAAGATCAATGAGGCTGGTGATGAGAAGGAGTGCGAGCACTATAACAATACAAAATGTGAGTAGTATATTTGTAAATAATGTTTTGTTGTGTTTCATTATGCACTATTTTAACATAAGCCCTTTCTTGTTAAATAGCTATTAACTATCCATTGTGTTTAGCAATGTCATTGGAGGAATTTTGCACTTGAAGTTAAACATTTCTTCTATGTCATATTAAAATAGGCTCATTGTTTAGGATTTTAATTTTTAAATATTAATGCACAGACTTTTTTGGGGTTCTTATCAGGGTTTATTTTCTGATCAATTTTGAGATATTCCCCCCCCCAATGCTAATGCTAAATTTCAAATTTGTATATAAGATTTGTTTCAAGTTTAGATTGATCTTTATTTTTTACAACATAGAAATAGTCATAATTCAAATGTATAGTTGGCATAGTGCTCCTGTGTCAAGTAAGGATTTCTTTTGTGAATCCTTAGGCTACGAAGTTTGACAATATTTAAACAAATTCATTTCCTTTGCTATTCATAATTCACATGATGCATTTATTCTATTTATTTTGATTTTCTCAATATAGTTTATGACTATAATCAAAGTGAATTCTATATATAGTTTATGACATTTTTTTGAGGCATTCCATAAAATAGTTCACATGCCTTACCTATGATTTGACATTTTGCATGCATCTTGCACTCTCTCATCTGACTGATGGATTACAAAGAGTGATCTGAAATGATGATACTAAAAAAACACATAGAATCAAATCCAAAACAAATGTACATTACAATATCAAATATCCACAATCCATTTGTAATGCAAGTTCATTTTGGATTTGATTGTGTGTGTTTTTTAGCATCATCATTTCAAATCACTCTTTGCAATCCATCAGCTAGATGAGAGAGTGGAGGATGCATGCAAAATGTCAAATCATAGGCAAGGCATGTGAACTATTTTATGGAATGTCTCAAAAAAAATTGACCAGTGCTTGGCAGTTTTCTACCAAGCATTGGTCGAAATTCTGACCATTGCTTGGCAATTTTCCACCAAGCATTGGTCAAAATTTTGACCAATGCTGTGCAGTTTTCTATGAGCATTGGTCAAAATTTTTGTTAGAGTAATTTTTTTTTTACACTTATTAATTAAATCACTTTGATTTATTTAAATAAGTTGCCTATTACTCTAGTTTTCTTAAGCTATCTCTTAGGTGCATATAATTAATATTTTATATTAATTATAATGTGTAACCTAGCTTTCTTAGGATTTAAGTTACCCTTTTTGGGTTTTGATCTCCTTTTATAAGGATTGATCTCTTTGTAATTTATTCATTCACTTTTGATAATAGCAATCTTTCTTCTTTTATAATCAAGAATGTCTCATCTATGGATCTGGCAATTCCTGCCTCGATAGCTTTTTGCTTCTCTTTCTGTGACAGGTGTTTCCATGTAGATGACTCTTGGGAGTTGTGGGGTTGAGCTTTCATCAACTTCAACATGGTATCAAAGCTCTAGATCTTCATGCCCCTATTCATTTTATGAGATTTTTTTCTTGGCTTTTAGATCTGTGCCTTTTTATTTAACAGGGTTTTAGTTTTCAAAGTGATTTTGTATTGGATTTTTTTTTTTTTGGGGGGGGGGGGGGGAGGGGGTCATTTTTTTTTTTTGATGATTTTTAAGCCCAAAAGGACCTCACCATTGGATTTTTAGCACCCAAAAACCCCTATTTCCATATAAAATTGGTCCAATTTAGACACAGTTGTAATCTGAGGCAAAAAAATTACCCCCAAAATTGAGCATGTTTCCCAAGGAGAGACAATACATTTTTTCCAAAAAAAGGTTTTAAAAAAAAAAGTGCTTTATTGTTAAAAAAGGGGCATTTCATTGTTTTTAGAAAAGTTTTGAAAACAAATAAATCAAAAAAAAATCTCCTTTTATTTTTTTTATAGAAAAAATGTGTGCACTTTTGGCATTTTAAGTGATGACATCAGTAGGGTACATCTACACAATACTAACATCAGCAAGGTACTGACATAGGCAGGTACGTCTGACAACAGCACAGGTCATGGCGTGAGCCAAAATTTGACGGCCTTCAAATCCTCACCTTTATAAGTTTTTTTGTCATAAAAAGCACTTGGCAGTATTTTGGCCATATCTTGGTCATACAGAAGTATTTTTTTGAACAAATCTTATATCGTCAAAAAGCTCTTTCTGAGCCCATCATGATGGTACTAGTTATTTGGAGTTTTGATGTAGTTTGGTTACTTTTTTTGGTAGTCAAAGTTGGATATTCTATTTTGCACTCCAGGAGGCGTATCTTGAGCATCCGATCTTCAAGTTTGGACTTCTTTATATCATTGAAAAGTTGTTTCCACTCTTTCTAGTGATGCTAGTTGTTGTTCTAGATTCTACTCTAGAAATATTTTATTCAATCTTATGCATTTTTGCATTTTGGTAGATATCCTAGTTGTTTCAGGTTTGAGGATCAATTCTGTTACTTTTGATGCTTTGTTTTGGCTTGTACTTGCTATTGTACCAGTATTATTCTTTTTTGGATCATTGTTGATATAATTTGTAAGCATCTTTATGCAAATGCACTAAGATAAAGTGCCACTTCTTACATTTTAGGATCCTTTTCATCATTGTGATTTTTTGTACTCCCACTATTTTATAAAGTTCCATAGGGGGGATAGTTGTTTGTAGATTTTGTGCTCTCTTCCTCTTTTGCCTCATGTAGTGTCGATGACACGTGCCTTTATAGGTTTCTGTACCTCACTCTTGATGTGTCTAGTTCATGTGTTGTAGGAGATTTTTGGCCCACCTTTTCAATTACATGTCACCTCATCCCATCTACATTAAGGACAGGTTATATTGTTGGTCCTATACTTCCTTGTTTGATGGTTCATTAGTGCAAGCTATGTATTTAGTACCTGATCCTACATACTAGGCGATTGTAGTGGCTAGCTACCTATGCATTTTGGTGAGATGGGTCATCTACCATATAGACACTCTCAGTTCATGTATTCTATTTCCATGGAGCTTCTATAGATAAGCAATTTCCTTTTGATAGAGTTATGTGGCTTCTTCATGCTTCAATGTTTCTCTTCATGATCTCTCTTTGTTACTATCTTCTAGAACATTCTTTGCTATCTCTTTTTGGAGTAGGGTTTTTCCCATGTGGTTTTCTCTATTTCTCCATTTCATAGAGATTTTGTTATGATTGGGTACCTCATCAGGCCTTGTTGTCGGGACCCAGTTTTCTACTTCCATAGTTGTGCTAGGTTAGCTTACCTCTTGAGCTTCGCTTAAGCGAGGGTGTTAGAGTAATTATTTGTTTACACTTATTAATTAAATCACTTTGATTTATTTTAAAAAGTTACCTATTACTCTAGTTTTCTTAAGCTATCTCTTAGGTGCATATAATTAATATTTTATATAGATTATAATTTGTAACCTAGCTTTTTTAGGCTTTAAGTTACCCTTTCTAGGTTTTGATCTCCTTTTATGAGGATTGATCTCTTTGTAATTTATTCATTCACTTTTGATAATAGCAATCTTTCTTTTTCGATAATCAAGAATGTCTCATTTATGGATCTAGCAATTTCTGCCTCCATAGATTTTTGCTTCTCTTTCTATGACAAGTGTTTGCATGCAAGCGACTCTTGGGAGCTGCGGGGTTGAGCTTTCATCAACTTCAACAATTTTGACCAATGATTGGCAAAAATTCTGCTAACAATTTTGAAAGTTTTTGACCAACTAGTAAGTTGGACAAAATTTCAATGAGAAATTTTTTGACCAATTGGTTGGTCCAAATTTTGACCAATAATGGTCAAACAATGAGCCCAAATGTACTAGTGAGTGATAATGCCAACAATATTTGCCCCATATGCTTTAAATGGATTCTCCTTTGTGTCTATAGTTATGTGCATACTATCCACTTGCATGGATTTAGTACCAATAACAATGTGAGGTGGAGATAGTGATTGTTATTTCCCTTTTGCCTCTTCCTCTTCATTGGAAGGTGTGTCTTCCTGTACATACACTGGATTGCCAACCTTTGCTTATGCAGTCTCCTTAGGTATTGAGGACATATATTTTATTATAACCTCCTCTTTTTCTTGCTTACCTCCTCATAATTACCTCCCATTAGAAAAATTGCTCTTCTTTTGTTCCTCGACAAGGGCTCAATACCCTTCAAAATTGTCTTTGATTCCTCTTTTGATCTAACATCACATAGCTTGTTTATGGATGAGATCCTCATATTCAAATCTTCTTCTACTACCCTTCTCTTCCTATTGATCAACCTATTGTATAGGTCTTCTAGAATCTTATTTTGAATACTATCAAATCTTTTATTCCTCAAAATCATGTTTCCAATTAAGGCATTCTCTAATTGCCTCCTACCCATACTACTATACATACTACAAAATTTATTCAACTAAACAAAATTGTCATCATTTATAATCTGCATGTTTAGATTCTCTACCTTATGTTTTCATGCTTTCTTACGCGTGACTGTCTTGGCTTCTTGCACATCTTGCTCAGCAGGTTTATCTTTATCATCATCATCTTTTGATCTTTTAGAACTACTCACTTGCATGGTTTTCCTCCTTTTTCCAAGCCTGCTACTAATCTGCTTCACTCGTTTCTTTTCTTGGGGTGTTAGTTCTTGCTTAACCTTCACTAGTATTCCTAACTCTCTCTATGTAATAGGTGCTTCCACCTCTAACTGCCTCTTAGGTTGCTCATAACTTTCTCTTGTCAGTTGCATTTGAGCAACTTCTGCATATGATGCAATAGGTTCTTGCACTCGGTTGTGCCACTATTACTCCTTCTAAAGGTCCTACTACTATAATAGGTGTTGCTATCAATACTTTTGTCTATCTACCGGCCTTCATCTCTAGCACAATTCTCTTTATCCCATTGAATTCATATCTAGTCATGCTAGATTCCTTGAGTATGGAATCTATCTCCTTTTCTACTTAATTTTTACTCTCCTTGCTATGGAGCTCAGACTTTATAATTCTTGACCTTTCCTCATATGTCCACCATCTAGGACATTTTGTATCTTTCTCAAACTTGAGTGTGACCTACACATACCCTTCAATAAGTTTTTCTCTCATCTCAAAGCTTGTAGGCTCAATGAACTTAAAAATAGAGGGAGGTATCCTATACCCCAATTTTATCTCAAATTGAAAAAGCTTCATTATTATTTCAATGTCAATGTCTCTCACATTCTCAAGTTTAGAATTGTAGCTTTGAGTTACAATCTTCATTACACACTTGTTGCTATCCCAATTAATTACTCCAAGAAACTTCTTAGTAACATAAAAGAATAAATGAGTCAATAGGGACTCAAATATAAATACTACACTCTTAGTTTTCTTTATCTTCAAAATATTGTTCAAAAGATGCACTCTGACAATGTCACACAAATTAAATATTCTCCTTTCAATAGCCATCACATATGTTGTATGAATGAATCTAGCTAGTACAGAGTTTACCCCTTGATCCATGGTTCAACTTGTACCTTAAGATTTTAGTCAACAACTTGACTACTTTATCTTGAATAAGATTTAACCCTCATATTTCTTCTGTCAAACTTGGTTTTTAGGTTTGTCTCCACTAATTTCCTAACACTTTTCTCATTAACAAAATTACAACCATAATTTTTTAATCTTGTGACCTTGTGGATTAGGTCATTATCAATGACAATCTACACATCATCTAGCTAGAACATAACATCATGAACTCTACTCAGTATAATTTGGGTCCACTTGTGATTGTCAAATTATGTGTAGAACTTATTCTTCACAGAATTCAAATCTTAAAGGTGTGCATACTCAAACTTTAGGGATAAGTCATTATTACACATGACTCCTAAGTCCTTGTGAATCTCCTAATCACCTATAGTCTTGATTTTGCAATGTATATAATTCCTTATATCCTCTATACGTAACACATTTTTTGGAACTTGCAAAAATGTGCCTACATGATCATCTAGTAAAGAAACAAATGGGTGTTTCTTGAACTCATACCTTGATCTATCACTAACATCATGCACTATTTGACTAGACAGTCTTCAATAATTGTAAATACTTTAGGAAATTGGTTTCAATACACCATAAAATATCTCAAATTCACAATTTTAAGGCTTCTAGAGCTTTCAACTTCAAAAACTTGCTTCGCACTTCAATTTCTGTCAAATCACTCTTCAATTCACTCAAGATACTTCACATGAACAAATGGTATATCAGATCTTTTTTTTGATCCTTAAATCATTTCAAATCGCATTGCATAATAAATGCATATCTACTGCAAACTTAGAATATTGTCTCTTTTTACTAGTGATCTTGATCTTACAATTCCTGTTTACTACAATCACATCAAGACTTGTGCACTAAAACATTTCTTTCTCTCTACATCTTCTACCTTCTATTAATTATGTAATCTCTAACTCACTCTCTAACATTAGTTTTAACCACTCATGCTCTACTTCTTACTGCAATAGCTTAATTCATATAGGTTGAGTCACAAACAATCTATGACTTCAACTTTCCATTAGGTGCATCAAATAATTTCTCTTCCAATACTGTATGTGAACTCTCTAAATTACAAGCCTTTATGAATGCTTCTTTTAATTCTTGAACATGTTCCTTGACTACTTCTTTTTAACTATTGTTGCCTCCATTTTCATTCCTTCTATCATTCCTATTGTTCCTTCTGTGATTAGGGTTCCTATTAAAGTTCCCTTTTCCCATTCTAAAAAACCCTATTGTATGCCCAAAGTTATTGCATAACTTCCATACAGGTGCATTCCTCCTTTGATTGTTCTTATTTTTACTCTCAGGCACTTTGCAATTCCTTGCAATATGTCTAGGATTGTTACATTTGTAACAAACAAACCACTTTCTCTCGCCATTAGGTTTCTCTCCATCATTAGATTTTCTTTGTGATCTACTTCTTCTATTACCTATAGGGTTAGTATTCCTAAACATTCTACTATTCTTATTATCATCAACAAACTTAGGTTTCTTACATTCTACTACCTTATGTCCATAACTATGACAATTATACCAATATAAATTAGTAATGGGTTTAAAAGACTTACTTGTACAATCTGTTTCCATATGTCCAACTTCAATGCATGTGAAACATCTACCTTTGAATTCATGTCTTACCTCTTTGGATGATAATCTTGCTTAGGTTCTTCAACTTGCTATGTTGTTCTAAGTTCATCAAATTTCTTTGTCAATTCAGTTTTCTCAACTTCATCAGACCACTTGAAGTTTTCTTTAGGGATTTTTACTATAGCATCTAGTTCTATCCTAATCTCATCTTTCTTTGTTGACTTCTCTCCAAGAAGATATCCTAGGCATGTCTTTTCATAAGGTCTTTGATGAAGTATTTGTTCGTCAATTTTTTCAAAACTTGTGTAAAGTTTCTCTAATTTCTTTTTTTCTTGTGTTAATTCTCCTTTCATGATGATGTTGTATTTTTTCAAAATTGTATGCTCTATCTTAATAAAATCTAATTTAGATGTCACTTGACTTAAGTGGGATGTATGATCTATATTCTCAAATTTTAGATCAGGTTCACTCTTGTTGCCACCAATCTTGAGACTCAACTTCAAGTCAACAATTTTCAACTCATGTTTCAAGATCTCATTCTCTTTCTTGAGACTTTATGTATCATCATTAACACCAGTTTGTGCAAATGATTCCTTGCTAGATTTTAGATCATCAATATCATATTTCAGTTTTCCAATGTAAACTTTTGCATCTTTGTATCTATCTTTCAAGTTGTCTCTCTCTTCAGTAAGAACGTCAATCTATTCAACAACTTCTTCAATTGTTCCATATTCATTGGGATCTTACTTAAACTATTAAGCCTGTTCAAAGTAACTGTGCTTTGATACGAATTGTGAGAAGAGAGAGGGGGGGGGGGGGGGGGGTGAATTAGTATTCTACAAACTTTTTCCCATAACTGAATATTGTTAATTACTTTATATCTTGCATATGACAATAAACCAACAATGTTGAATAATAAATATAACCATACACGTAGAGAACCCATAACATTATTAACTAGGGAAACCTTGGTGGGGATGCTACCTAGTAGATGATTCACTAAAAAATAGGGTCTCTAGATAAGGATATTGACCTTGTTAGGATTCTATGAAGTATATATAGCATATCAAGTCCTTGTTAGAAGCCTCAATCGTGTTAGTAGTTGGTACATCAAATACAATGTATGTAAGAAGAGCCCACTACCCTAACATGTAATTATATAATTAAGTTCATTCGCATAAGATCTTTATTTATACCTTGTGCATTCAAAAATTGTTGCTCAATTAGCTTCCATGTCTTCACATGCTTGGCATAATATAAAATAATATCCACATAGTTGGCTTCACATGACTTAGTAATTATTTTGAAATTAAAATGATTCCTA
This sequence comes from Cupressus sempervirens, assembly GCA_028749045.1. Taxonomy (NCBI): domain Eukaryota; kingdom Viridiplantae; phylum Streptophyta; class Pinopsida; order Cupressales; family Cupressaceae; genus Cupressus; species Cupressus sempervirens. The sequence continues at coordinate 138,253,980 of CM053789.1, read as the reverse complement.
AAATCATACAACTCTATTTTCTACTATGCTCTATTTTTCACTGTTCAATGCTAGCACAGTTAAACTTATTGTAACTTACCTGTACTAACCATACACACATGTGCATTTGTACTCATCATCATGAAAATATTACAACTTTTCCTCAATTATACATTAAGCTAATTTTCTCCACATTGACCATACTATTAAGATATATATAGTGTACTCCTACAAACTATCTAATACTTAGACAAATTTCTATCTCTAAATGCATAAATGAAATGCTGAGTATATGTTGCCATAAATGACAACCATCAATACATCTAACTGACTATGTTGTCAATAGAGATAATTTCCAATTCCAGCCCATAGTTGATAAAGAAATTTCATCCCATAGCTTGGAATTTGAGAATACCAAACTTCTAGGAAATCTTTTTGTTACACCTTTCCATGAAGAGAAATCCTACCAAGACAAAATGGTATCGTCTATGGGAGATACTATTTTTAGATCAAATTTTATAGAAGAACTGAACTAGTGACTAAGATCCAAAAGTGTTCAATCTAATAGGCCAAATCTTGAGAAAGCCCCCTACATTAAGAGAAACCTGATAGATTTGGATGACCCTATAGAATCTAAAGCTATAACCACAAATTGTGATGACTTGCTTTCCAAGCTAGAAGTCCTTAAAAGAAGGGTTGTTGTAGAAGAAGCCCAAATGCATTTTTTTGGAGAAGAAGAAACATAAAATTACCATGAATAATCCCATTGAGAGAGATAATTTTCTTAGGAGAATGACTACTCTAAAGGAGCAAAACAAGAAATTGGAAGAGAGCTCCTCTAAAGTACATTCTGATGTATTTGGAGATGTTGAATATATGAGATCTAAAGTCCAAGAGAAGGAACATCTCACGAAAGAAAAAGAGGGACCTATTATTTCTCAAATACAACCTTAGAAACCTAAGATCGGAGACTTAATTGTGAAATACCCTGATAAGGGAAAGTAGAAGGTTGCAGGAATACAAATAAATGAGCCTCAAACTCTTCCTAGTAAATCTACCAACCCTATCATGTCTAAACTGGATTTAGACCTAGAAAATGCTAAGAAGGAAAGGTAGGTTTTAGCTAAAGAGCTTGAGAAGGTTGAGAATGAAGCCCAAGCAACTAGAACCAGAAGAAAAATTTAGTTTATTAAGTCTAATTCTACTTTAGCTTTTTGGCCAAATATGTCCTCATAAGTCACACCATCTTTCCCTACTTTTGTACTAGCAATTGTTAGCCAAAAAAATTCCCAATCAACCCCTACTTCATCTTCAACTGCAAGTAGCCAAATACCTACTATTCAATAAATCCAACAACCTCAGATCCCTGTCTAAAGCCAAGCTATTGCAGCAAGTACCTCAAATATTGTAGGATTCCAAAGAAGACCCATTTATATAGAGAAGTATAAACATATGTCATTTCTAGGCATTCCTAGTTTTCCACACTCTATATCCAATGACTTGAGGGATAAGGTCATTAAATTTGCAGGCAACAATGCTATCAATGGTGAAGATCGCCTAAGAAAATTGATTATGAGGTGGAGCATGAAGATGTATTCATGAAGTTATTTGTACATTAATTGAATGAAGATGTTAGGGATTGGTTAAGAAGATTTCTAGATGACAACATTAGTTCATGGAGTGACTTGGAGAAGTTTTTTAAAGAGCAATATGGGGATAACAAAAATACTAGTTTTATGTTGAATGAATTCAACAACATAAAAAAAACCAGAATGAATCCACTTTTGATTTCAATTTGAGATTTCAAAAGGGGATGTATAAGCTATTCCAAGTGATGAGACTTGGTGAAGATGTATGCCTCACTGCATACTTCAATGCTTTTGATAGTAAGATGACATACATATTAAGGGATAAAGATCCTAGGACACTAAGAGATACCTACAAGATGACAGTAAATATTGAGAATAATAGAAAGGCCTTTGGTAAGTTGGGGAGAAGAGATGACCCAAAATTGTTCAATCCAAGGAATAATAAGAAAGAAAGTGAGAAGCCTATTGTAGGTAAGAAACCTGAAGAGGATACAATGGGTCAAGTTCTAAATTTTCTAAAGAACATGAATTCATCAGCTAATAATGCCAATAAGAAAAATAATGGTGATAAACCTCAATTTAACAACCATTATAATAGGAATCCTAGAATGCAAAACTATCCATTTCCTACTCAGTGGAAGGATGGAAAACATATCCCCAATCCCGCTCAAGGCACTAAGGATAAATATGCACTAGATCCTCTACAAATAAATTCTATGAACATGATAGATGATTTACCTTGGTGTATTGTGTATTAGTTCCCTCATTCCCCTAACTATTATGTATTGGCTCAGTATTTCTCTACAAACTAGCATGCACAAAGTGAAGAAGGAGAGGAGGAAAAAGGTCATGAGGATATAGGCTGCAATATGATAAACTAATGTGATGATGGTGAGGAGTTTGATCTAGAAGAATATAAAAATGATGTTGTAGATAAGAGAAATGCTTATCAATTACATCATCAATAAGTGTTTTTAGCTAGTAAAGATCATGATGAAAACAAGGTTTACAATACATTTTTAGTTGTTGATCACATAAACTTGAGAAAACCATCCAAAGAAGAGATTGACAAGATTACTACATAAATGAGCCCAAGTGCACAGTAATTACAATTTGAGAAACAAAACTATCAACAATGATAATTGTAAGCCATCTAGCATCTTCATTAAAGACATTACTCATAAGATGAATGATGATAGTAAAAGAGATAATACAATGACAGTTAAAGTAAAGGATAGTAAGAACAAAAAGTGGAAGCCCAAAAAGAAGGTACAGTTTCAAGGAGTTGAAACTATCAAGGTACATATGCCTAAGAAGAAATGAGAATCTAATGACATCAAGCAAGTGGTAGGACCTACTACTCAAGCACTGGCAACTTTAGGTGTTTTTGTTAAACCTACTATTTATGATCTTGTTGAAATAATTACAATGTTGTCTCAAATTATTGTCAAAGTTCCCTTGTTTGAAATGTTTAGAATAGATAAACATAAAAATAAGGCTTTTTCTTGGTTGGGTGGGATAGGAAATAGTGATATTGTTGAGAAAAAACCCACAATCATGCAATAGACACCACTCATAATAGAAGATAAAGGATTTATGTCTCAAATACCCTAGATGTATTTAGAAAATTCATCTATAGCTTACTTACAAGAAATTGATCCTTTCTTTCTTAGTATGTTCATAAATGACAGAACTTTAAAAAATTGTATGATTGACTCAAGAGCAGAAACACTATTATACCTTTAAAAGTTATGGAAGCCCTTGTCTTAGAAGCAGATACCAAATAGGGTATGTGTAGAGAATGGATGCAAGGGAAGTGCCTATGATAGGTACAATTAATGCATTACCTTTTAGACTAGCTTCCTATCCTAATTTTGAGATGACCATGCCAATCTTTGTAGTTGATATTCCTCCGCATTATGTAATGTTACTCTCTAGAAAATGAAGTGTTATGATGGGAGGTAGCCTACAGTGTGACTTGTCATATGCTACTTTTCATATAAGAGATAAAGCTATCTAAATTGATATAGAACCAAGAGTTACGTATATATTTGAAGATAGTATTGACAAAGATGCTACATGTTTCTTGGATACAAATGTTAATTCACTTGGAGCTAAATTGGTCATTCAAGAAATTGGTAAACCACCATCACTGATTACACAAGAAGTAACTTATTGTCTCATGGACTATGTATTTTGATTTAGAAACTTCTAAGGAAGGATCAAGAGCTAGGGTATTATTGATATCCCTAGAGAAAAATACATTTAGATATTCATTTATTCTAAATTTTACCTATACCAATAACGTTGCAGAGTATAAAGCACTTTTACTAGGATTAAAAGTTGCAGAATGCCATGGTATTAATAAATTGCATTTTATTGGTGACTCTAAACTAATTGTCTCTCAAGTTAGAGGATTATATGTTTCAAATAATAAAAGATTGAAACAATATAGGAAAGTAATCTGGGATATGATTGAGTGTTTTGATGCTTTTGCGATAGCTTGGAAGGACATAAGTAAGAACAAGATGGCTGACCTATTAGCTAATGTAGCTATTAAGCTAGATGACATCATTTTTTCATGTGGCAAAGATTGAAGTGTAGAGTAGGCCCTCAATCCCTGACAATATTCATTGATATGTTTTTGAGGAAGATAAAGATATAATTGAATTTCTAAATTGTGAGGACTAGTTTTGGAGGCAAGAAATTGATTATGTAGCTTATGTTGAGAATATTGATGGTAAAGGGACTATTTTTTGGATAGGAAGTTGTACAATTGAAAACTAACAAGATTCAAATAGGGTTGGTTAATTTAGAGACTGTCATTAATAGTCATGACATATCCAAGGTAGAAAACAAAGAGTTTAATGCTAAGGATCTGGAAGAATTGAATCTAGGGACTAATAAAGCACCTAAGAAGGTATACATTGGTAAGAAATTAGCCCCTAAGATTAAGTAAGAATTGATTGGTTTATTAAGAAAGTACAAACATGTATTTTCTTGGTCATTTGATGATTTAAAGGCCTAAAAAGAGGATTTATTTCAACATGAAATTCTTTTGAAGGATGGTGGAAAGCCTTTTGGATAGAAGAAAAGACCAATCAATCCTACTCTTGCACTCAAGATGCAAGAAGAATTGATAAAGCTAAGAGATGTTGGGATCATCAAGCCTAGTTGACATTCATCTTGGGTGTCAAATCTAGTTCCTATTAGGAAGAAGAATGGAGATATCAAGTTATGTGTTGATTTTAGAATCTTAAACATATCTTCATTAAAAGATAATTATGGCTTACCTAACATGGAGGCAATGTTATTGAAATTTACTAGATTAGAACTCATGTCCATGATGGACGAGTTGTCAGGATATAACTAGGTGCTTGTAAAAGAATTAGAATAGTATGACTACATTTACAATACCTTGGGGTACCTATGTTTATGGTAGAATGATATTGGTTTAAAAAATGCTAGTGCTACTTTTCAAAGAGCTATGGATGTAGCCTTTGCAGATATTATTGACAAATTTATAGTAGTATACCAGGATGATTTAATAGCTTACTCAAAAGATGAGAATGATCATTGCATGCACCTTGAGAGGGTATTCATCAGAGCATTAAAATTTGGAATATCTTTGAATCTTAGAAAATGTGCATTTGTTGTTACCGAGGGTAATTTTTTGGGCCATTTAGTTGGAAAAGGAGTTAGAATAGATCCTAAGAGAGTTGAAGCAATAGATAAAATTTAGAAGCCAAAGAATGTAAAAGGTATTCAGTCATTCTTTAGGTAGATAATATTTCTCTGAAGATTTGTCACTAACTTTGCTAAGACAAGTAGGCCTATTTCCAAAATGTTGAAGAAAGGCTCCGAGATTAGATGGGATGAAGAGACAAGTATGGAATTTCATAAGATAAAATAAGCCATCAAGGATTCCTTTTATTTTAAGAGCTCCAAACTATGAAAAGCCTATGCACATTTTTTCTTTTGCCTCATTTCACATAGTTGTTGATGTCTTATTGCAAAAGAAAGAGGATGGATTTGAATAACCAATTGCATTTTTTAGCAAGTCTTTGCAAGATGTTGGACTTAAATATGACATAAATGAGAAACATGCCTATGGATTGGTTAAAGAAGTAAAGGCATTTAAATGTTATTTAATGGGAACCACTGTAATTGCATTTGTTCCAAGTGCTATAGTGAAGGACATATTCTCATAGCAAGAGGTTTCAAGGAGAATATGTAGATGGATCAATAGGATCCAAGAATTTAATATTGACATTCAAATTAATAAGTTGGTTAGAGGTCAAGGCCTTGATAAACTAATGACAGAGGCTAACCTTGAGGCAAATCAGATTAATCAACTTGATGATGATTCTAGGAGTGATTTGTGTGACATGGACACTTCTGATTGGTACAATGATATAATATTTTACCTACAACATATGAAGGCTCCATTAGGACTCACTAAAAATTAGAAGAGGGCTCTAAAGTTGTAGGCCATTAGATATATCATTGTGAGAGGCCAGTTGTGGTAGGGAGACATGGAAGGTGTTCTTCTGAAATGTGTGAATGAAGAAGAGTCAAAGAAAATCTTGAGTGATATACATGAAGGAGTGTGTGGGGGTCATTATATGGAAAAAATAATAGCCCACAAAATCCTTAGGTCTAGTTTTTGGTGGCCCACATTGTTCAAAGATGCACAAGAGCTAGTAAAGAAATGTGATGTATGTCAGAGATTTAGTGGAAAACTGAATTTTTTAGGAAATTTTACATCAAGTCCAATTGAGGTGCAAGCACATTTCCAACAGTGGGGTATCGATTTCATTGGTGAAATCTCAAATAAGTCCAGTGGAGGGCATTCTTGGATCTTGGTTGCCATGGATTACTTCACCAAATGGGGAGAAGAAATTCCTACCAAAAATACAAGCAAAGTGGTAGTTGTAAGAATTTGCCTAAGGGGAAAATTCACCCAGGAACTAAGAACTCAAACACAAGCACAACTGTAGACCAAAAATGGATATGATCAATTAATCAGAGTATCTTCGAATACATTACTATATTCAAAATGTGATGATCAAACACACTAGGATTGCCTGTATATAAAGGCCTCTCAGGAAGCACCTAGAATGTCTCTAGAAACAACCAAGAGATAAGACAACTAAGCACCTTATCCAACATTCTAGATGAATGGATAAGAATAAAAAAGTGTCATATGTGTGTAGAAGATTCTTGTGTTGTAGACAACATGTGCTTAAAAGAGGTGTGGACCCTTGTGATGTCATCAAGACAACTCACAAGAGTCCACAAACTCCTAAGTGTCTCACAAATAAAAATAATACAAATAAATAAATAATGCATTAACCTAAGTAAACTTAAGTAAGTGTAATAAGTAAATACTTATTTACACCAACACCCCCCCTTAAGTGAAACTTAGGGGAATGCCCTTAAGTTCACAAAACTAGGGTGAAATGCATAATGGGTCTCAGCTACTAGGCCATGTTAGGTACCCATGTACATAATGAAAATGCAATCTCTCATAAAGCGAGGAAAGAGGGAAAACCTCATGGGAAAAACCCTCCCTCAAAAAGAGAGATAAATATGGATGCATGGATGGATGGAGTAATCAAGACCCCCCCATTATGACATACATCCATGTATATACAAGAAAGAATGGAGAAGGACAAAACCTCCTATGAGGAAAAAGTCCCCCCCAAAAAAGAGAAGAAGGAGATGAGGTAGTCCCCCCCACCTTAAAATTAGTGTGCCAATCAGTGAAGAATGCTCCTATGTAGAAGCTGATCCATGACCTTTGGATGATGTTCCTCCCCTTTTGAAGAAACATGAGCAAGGGTACCTGCGAGATATGTCCCCTGGATGGAGAAGGAATCTCAATGCTGAGTAGTATCTCTAAAGCCTATTCAAAAGTCCATGTGTCAATACTGATGATGACTTCCTCCAAAATTGTTGAAGAGAAGTGCAGATAGAACAAGGAGTGTGGTAGAACCTATCTTAGAAAACCAACAGTCTTCTCAACTGATGAAGAGACCTCCTACGGATGCTATACATACGAATCCACAATCATGCCAACTTGGAAGGATTGACCATGTAGAGAATGTGCAATAACTATAGAAGAATCTGCCTTAGCAAAGATAAGCAAGAAATCATCATAAAAGTCTCCCATGTCTACTTTGTGTGACTCCAAGAATAGAGCTGAAATGTCTGGTAAGAAATCATCACCTAGAAGACGATGTGTACCCTGCAGTGCTGAAGTACATGAATCTATCACTACGAAAAAGGATGGAATATCCACCTCAAAAAGAAGATGAATGTCATCAATAATGTCTTCCACATCTTCAATGTGAGACTCCATGAACAACTATGCAATGTTTGAAAGGAAGTCTTCACATGAAGGTAGAGTAGGAAGACATAAAGTATCCTGTTGCACCAATTCTAAAGCATCTGTGGCTGAAATAGGATCAGTAGGAGCAACAAGAGCTGGAGATGTGATCTCATCTAAAGAGGAGTCAACTGCAACTAGTGGAAGAAGATCTTCTGAGAATGGAGGAATAGTTAGATCTCCATAATGCTCCCAAAGATACATCCATAAAACATATGGATCAGATGACTTAATTTTGAAAGTCTTTTTTAGAACTTTATACTCCATGTAACGATAAAGAGTAGGAATAAGAGGTCAACTTGATCAACAGTATACTCAAGATCTGGTGCATATGGTTGTACATTGTGCTGAGAGAGATATCTGACCATAAGTTGACTCCATTCCTTATAGTTATCTGGGTTTAAGTAGATCAAATCTAAATCTTCCTTAATGGACCAATCAAAGAAACCTCCAAAAAAAAAACAAGGAACCCCCCCTGAAAAAGATATTGTTGGCACTTGAAAGCCACTTGCCAATTTAGGGCCTATTTCTAAAATTAGTATTTCTATCTACAAAACCTTTAATGTGATTGCAGATCTAGAAAGTAGACAAAAAAATATGCACTTTCAAAAAAAATGGAACCTGATTTGGAGTCTAGATGAGCCCGTACCAAGCATTTTAAGTGGCAAAATTTGAGATTTTGAAGTTGTAGAAAAATTCAGAAACAAAGATCTCAAACCACCTACACCAATGTCTAAATCATGAAATCCTATCCCAAAACAAAAAAAATTGCTCGCAAAAAGGAGTTTGTATGAGGAAGATATCGTTGTTTGAAAATCGTTGTTGCTGTTATTTTTTCTGAATCGTCGTCACGCCTCCAAAAAACAAATGGCTCTAGATTTTGCCTTAGATGTCTGATTTGGATGAAACAAAATCTGATCTAGGAGTTTTTGGATCTTTTTAATGTTATGCAAATATCAGATTTGCACCAATAAGCTTCAAACTTCACCTGCAAAAAATCTCTCCTATGGCCCTATGGCCAAAAAATTTTTGGAAAATAATGCAGATCTAAAAAAATAGCAAAGATATAGATGAAAAAAAGTAGATCTTAGAATTAAATGTACATATCTGAAATGATCATACCAATTTTGCAAATCAATCCTTCAGGTGCCGGTTTGCAAAAAAAATTTGCCTCACAATTGACTTTGGCCTAGGGTAGGTAGCTTTGTAGCCGATTTTCACCAAATCAGCATTTCAGATGCCATGGCAAGGTTAGATCTAGCTCTAGATGCTCCCAATTTCTGTAGCACTCTAGATTCAGGCTAAGGTGATGAAGCAAACATGGTCTCAAAATGACTATGTGATGAGAAAGTCTCCAAGTTGCTCTGATACCATGTAAGAATTTTCCTAAGGGTAAAATTCACCCAAGAACTAAGAACTCAAACACAAGCACAACTATAGACCAAAAATGGATATGATCAATTAATCAGAGTATGTCTGAATACATTTCTCTATTTAGAATGTGATGATCAAACACACTAAGAGTGCCTGTTTATAAAGGCCTGTCAGGAAGCACCTAGAATGTCTCTAGAAACAACTAGGAGATAAGACAACTAAGCACCTTATCCAACATTCTAGATGAATGGATAAGAATGAAAAAGTGTCATATGTGTGTAGAAGATTCCTATGTTGTAGACAACATGTGCTTAAAAGAGGTGCAGACCCCTATGATGTCATCAAGACAACTCACAAGAGTGCACAAACTCCCAAGTGTCTCACAAATAAAAATAATTCAAAATAAATAAATAATGCATTAACCTAAGTAAACTTAAGTAAGTGTAATAAGTAAATACTTATTTACACCAACAATAATCAACTTCATATTGAATTATATCATTGTTAGATTTGGGTGCCCTAAAAAAATTGTCACTAACAATGCTATGTGCTTTAGATCAAATGAGTATATTTTTTTTTGCAAGAAATATGGCATCACTAGAAATACATCATCACCTTACCATCCTCAAGGAAATGGTTAGGTTGAATCAAGTATTAAAATTCTACTCAAGGTTATCAAAAGTATTTTAGGAGAAAATAAGAGAGTCTAGGATTCTAAGTTGCCTTTGGCACTATGGGTAGACAAGGTTACAATGAAAAATGCTATTAGATGTGCCCCTTTTGATTTGGTATATGGGACCCAAGCAATATTTCATCAAAATAATCTAAATGAGATGTATAAGTTCATCCATGTTTATGATGAATACATTGTTGATGATATGAAACTAAGAATTGATGATATCTTATAGTTGGATGAAACAAGGAGGGATGCTTCTGCACAAAATGCAAGATTGCAAGCACAAATGAAGTATTTCTATGACAAAAGAGCATCAGATAGGAAATTTCAACTTGAAGATTTAGTATTACTATGGAGTGCTATACTGAAAGACAAGGGAAAGCATGGTAAATTTGAACCCATATGGCTTGGCTCTTATTCAATACATGCAAATAAAGGTGAAGATTTCTATTTCATAAGAGAACTATCTGGTAATATTCTTGAGCTGCTAGTTCTTGAAGAGGTGTTTTTCTTAAATAACTTAAATTTTCCATGAATAGTAGCTAGGGTTTTTTGTACATTCTATAGATTTTGTAAATCCCCTATAAATCCTTGTACAATTTTTTCTTGTGTGGTTCTATTTGTTTCCCCTTCTTATTTAGGTGTGCTATCAAAAGTTGTCACGAGTTTCAAGTATGTGGTTTGCTTTTGCTAGAAATTTTTCATTCTTGCATGGATATAAGTTACCCATCATCCTCAAAAAGAGCCATTGATGGCTTGATTTTTCACCTGCACAAAATTTTGTAAAATTTTTGTGAAAATTAGGAAGAATTATGTTTATTCATGCCTAGGGTTTCTAAAAATTGTGTTAACCCTCATAAAACAATCCTAGGGAAAAATCTTATCTTCTATTTTGTTGGGCTTCATTCAAAAATTGACTTGAAAATTATTAAATAGGGATGAATGTTAAAATCTTGCTTATATAATTATATCCCTAGGTTTTTTCACATGTTGTCACATTATATTTCATGCTCTTCTTATCTCTTAAGTTGTAATGTTGTGATTGCCCTTTAATCACAACATCGCTCTATTTTGTTCACTAACCCTACTCTAGGATGTGAGAGTGTGAAATAGGCATCAAGATGGTTATCACAACATCATAGTTGTTAAAACAAAATGTTAGGTGCATGCTACAAAGGAGCGATAAGATAGAAAGTGCATGATTGCAAGTCATTTTTTCCTTTAAGAGATTTCAAGTTGTAATGTTGCGAATAGAAGGAGACTATTAATTTCAAAAAGTTATTGTGTGATCATGGGTTGGTTGTGATTCAATTTTTTTTTTAAGTTGTGGTAATGCACATGACATAAACAATGATAAAATTTGAAAAATCAAAACATTGTGAATGGTCAGTTAGACAGTGAAGGTAGAATTGTGAGGATGTGAAAGACAACACTAGTTAAGTTTTAAGACTAGCACATATTTGCAGGTCATTAAAGGAAACCTCATGTTAAAGTAAAGAGGTTGCAAAAGCTTGTAATCATTCCTTCCAAGGGTTACATGTTGATTCAAGAGTTTAAGTTGCAAAGCAATGATAATGTAGAAGGTAGTCAAGTTAGTAGTTGGTTGCAACATCGCACAGGTAAAATGAGAGCTAATGTTTCAAGTTGCGAAGCTACAATGACATCTGATAGTCAAAAGAAATTCTCATTACTCTTTTGCAAGGGTTTATAATGAAATGAAAGTTTTAGTTACAATAATGTGGAGAGTAGTTGATAAGTCAACATTAAAACCTTCGCAATATCACAAAATTTAGTTGAGAATAGTATTATGCGGTTGTGAAGTTGTGAAGTAAATTAACAGTTAGTATAACAAAATGGTTGCAACATCACATGACTAAGAAAGGTTTTGTACTTAACAACTGTTAATATGTGAAAAATAATCAAGATGGTCAAGGTTAAAGCAATTGCAACCTTGCAATGAGTAAAGATTAACTCAAGGTTAAAGCTACAAAGTGGTGAAAGCTTAAGATCACACTATCACAAGGTTTAGTCATGGTTACATTCTTGAAGTTATGATCTTGCAAGATTAGTTCAAAATAGTTAAAGTTAAAAGCTAACACAAGATCACTAGGTTTTTAGTCATAGTTAAGATCTTTGTTCCAATGTTGCAAAATGAAGTAACAGTCAAGGAAAATAATCAGCTCAACATTACATGGTTAGAGCAAGCATCATGTTTGGTGGTTGTGATGAAGCAATATGGATAAGATTAGAAGCATTATAGTGTCACAAGTATATAAAAAAAATTTAAGTCCAAAGCTGCAATGAAGATGCAAATCAAGGAGTAAACAAGTAATTGCTAGATCATAACAGTTAGAGGAATAAAGTGTTGAAAGGTTGCAAAGTGGCAACAAGCATAAAAAAAGTGTTTGCAATTTTGCAAGCCAATGCAGTTAGTAGAGAAATAAAGTTGCAAAGAAGTGTACAAAGGGAATCACACCATCACAAGCCAAAATTAGCAGTTAAAGAAAAGAGATGTGATACTGTTAAATAGTAAAGATAATGCTATTCACACGGTCATAACTAGAAATAAGAAAATAGAAGAAACCATGGTGAAGGAATGATAAAGTGGTCATCACATCATTTTAACTTCTAGTTTTAAACTATAAAAGTAGTTTTAATGGCCACACTTGAGCTCGATAAAAAGAATATGAGTTAGAAGTATGAAATATGAAAAAAGTGAAGATTTTGCTAGCTTTTTGAGAATTGATAGGTTTTGAAGTGTGCTAATTTAAATGCCATAAATTCCATGCACTTGTTGCAGACATAAGATAAATTCTAAAGGACATAGAGATTTTCATTACTAGTTTAATTATTTGAGTTTTTAGAGCAAAAATTAAGTTGTAGAGTGTTTCAGAGTGATTATCTAGCATACAACATACATGGTTGATTGAATTGTTTTGAAGAAATGGCTTAAAGAGAAGGAAAATTGATTGCACAAGAAGAAATTGAAGAACTTGCATCATAGATTAAAATCCCTAGTTCATTTGTTGAAGAATGGATACATATTTTACCTAGTTCTACTAATGCACAAGTTGTGAATGATCATGCTTTCAGAGATCCATATGCATTCTATAGAGATGCAGAGGTCCTAGATAGAAATAGATATAAGTTTTTATAGTTCTTCTACAAGAATAGAATGGAAAAGGTTCCAGTTTGGAACCCTTGGGTCAAAAATTTGGGTTAATTGATCATGCTAGAAGTTTTTGTGGACATGGACTTGGGAAGGCCTTAATCAAATGTTACAATCCAATCAGTAAATCATTTCACTGGAGAGACAAAAGCATTTTCTTATCCCTAGACAAAGAGACATTCATACATGCATTTGATTTGGGAGGCCCAATGTCATTACCTATTGGCATTGATAACCTAATTGAGAATTTTAAGAACTAGAAGAATTTTTATATGGGTTGAGAAATGACAAGGCATATCCCCATGTCCCATAAAGAGAAGGGAGAAATTCCAAAGAAGAAGGAAGTAGAGAAAATCACACCTCTTGAATTCTTTCAAATGTATTTCCAAAATATAGTCTTCTGCCTCAACAAAGCCCTAGGTTTAGATAGAACCATGAATGCCCTATGTTACAGCTTTGAACACTCAAGACCCCAACACCAATGTTGGGTATGATTATCTTATGTAGATAATTGACAAGATCCATGAGGAGATCACTATTTCTCAGCAAGGACAATTGGAGAACTTTATGTTCCCTCATTATTTAATGATCATGCATTTGATCCTATTCAAGAATGTTGATTCATTTAATCAAAGCTTCTTCAAATGAATAGAGGAAAGGGGAGAAAGATTACCAGTGGAAAGATAGAAAAAGGTATGGAAGAGATTTTACCCATACTCAAATGTTATTTCCTTTTATAATGATTTTGTGCATCCTATTCTAAAAATGATAGGATTGGCTAATGAAAGAATCCCTAGAAGTGTTAGAAAGGTTGTTAAACCTAAAATATGTTTTGATGTTGGTAAAAAAATTAACACATGATTGGGGAAGTGCTTTTCTATTTGAGGAATACACTATTATCAAAATATATTGAAAACCTCAACCTCCCCACATTCTACCCAAATATGTCCCATAAAGATTAGGATTTGTAGAGGTTTTTTGGGGACTAATATCATTAAATAGAGAGTAATTAGGGAAACTTGACAAGAAAAGGACATTCTTGTGTAGATGTAACAAGGTAGGAGATTTTGAAATAGGCAAAAATGCCATTGAAGAAATTGATGCTAATCTATGAGGCTACAAATTACCAACTAGACCAGCTACAACATATGACCCCTACAATGTAGTCAGACATGCCTTAAAGAACATGAGAGGATACAACTTACCTCCTACAAAACCTATGTGGGAAGAGGATATCATTGTTGATAGACTGAATGAGGACATCTATAGAGAAAGGATGATAAAATATAGAGACGTTGGTAGTTTTGAGCAAGAAATGTAAAAAGAAGATACATATGTTAAGGTATTCTATCCTAAAATGGAGTACTAGGTTAGATTAGACAAATGTGTTTAAAATTTTGATGAGATATCAGCCCAAGTGCCTAAAGCAATAAGAAAGAAAGTTAACCCTAAATATTCTAATGAAGATGTAGTTGCTAACATCAGTGATGATGAAAAAGATAATCCTGAGAGCTTAGAGTGGGCAAAATGAAGAAATAAGAAACAAAAGATGGTGGGCATACCACAAAAGGCTCACACAAAAGGCCTTACAAATCATGCCCAGAGGTAGCCAGTACTTTGATGATGTTAGAAGGAGATATTTGGTATCTCAGACATCTAAGGATGAATTAAGAGCAAATAAACTATAGTTGTAAGCTTAGATGATAGATGATAGGATCACTGAAGCCAATGAATTCATGAGTGATGAAAATTTCATCAAAACTGAAGAATTTAAGAGTTTTTTGTTCAAGATGAAACAAGATGAATTAGTTTGGTAAATGAAGCTAGGGGATTTTGATGAGGTGGTTGTTGGATTAGTGCAAAAGTTACAAGAATATGATGCTACCAGTGAAACCCTCACTATGGAAGAGGCCAAAGATCTATTGAGAAGGAGAGGCATGATGGTTTTCCTAGAATGGGATACCAGTTCCTCTTTCCTATTGGACCAAATTAGGAGACAAGACAAATCCATTTCATTCGAAGATGAAAATCAGCTTGGGGAATTAAGAGGGTTAGGTTATAATATTGATGCTCAAACAATGGCAATATGGAGTTTAGCTCCAGAGGATCAAAACCCAACCCTTATGGAAATTAAAGAGTCCCCAAGGGGAAATGTAATATTTTGGAATGTGCACTCCAGCTCTAGCAATGAGATATATGGGATTCAAACATCTTTTTCATTGCAAGGAAAGAACAAAATGGATGTCCTTTAAGTATAGTTGGAGAGAGCCTATGAGAGGTTCATCAAAACCATGAGGCGTTATGAAAAATAAATGAAGAAGACATATTTCTTGGAGTAGAAAACCCTCAAATTGGATAATGAAATAGTAGCACTGAAGAATACTATCAGATCAACTACAAAAATTCATTACATAAGTGTACAAACCAAAGGCTATGTACCTTAAATAGGGGAAGCATTAGGCCAATCAATGGAAGTTGATGATGAGGAGGATTTGGAATTAGGAAAGGAGATAGAAGTAAAAACCATTAAGAACTTGCTAGTTCACAAAATAAATGCACTAAAACTAGTCTCCTGGAATGTGCATAGCAACTATTTTGTGTTGCAAGGAGCAGAATACAAATGTTCAAAGGTAGTTGCCCTATTATCTCCTCAATTTACCACATGGGGTCCTTAGAATCCATTCTTTGATAGTCGTGTATCTCTATTAGCACAAAAGAAAGATATACCAAAGGTGATGATTATAAATACACAAAAATTGATAAATAAGGTAAAGGATTTAAATGGTTTCTTTGCTGGCAAGTTGCAACGAATTCAAAATAAGATGAAAGTAATTACTGTAGGAACACCCAATTTTGGTGAGTGATGTAGAGATCAAATATTGGGTAGAGTGGGCATCCTCTTTTGATAATATTCTAGATCATCCCAAGTTCTTAGCCTATTGAAATGATGAAGCATGTTTGATGGTAGTGTATGACTTGATTGATATGCTATACAACATAAAGGTAGAGTTTTCAAAGATAACTATTAAAGTTAAGAAAATAATAGATTCCAAGTGGAACAAGTGCCTTGAGGAATTAAATGTAGTTAGGGATTCCATTTGGTGAGATATAGATATGGATGTTGCCATCTGGGAGGTCATAGCAAATATAAAGTGTAAGGAAACTTGGCAACAAATAATATAACCGTTTCCACATAACCCATAATAGATCTAAAATAAACATGGAATTAAAATCCACATGCAAGAGAATAGACAACATACCCATAAAATGTGACACAAGATATACCCTGGGAAACCCTCATTGAGGGAAAAATCCAGCCTCCAAAAGCATCCATCACCATGTATTATTCAGCAAAAATACCATTGCCATACAACCATGGAAGCCTTCATGTCCATAGCCACAACCGAGCAAACTATGTGAACAAGCATGAATCCACACATCCCATGCCATGCTTTCAACCTTCACAAATGCTCCCTTGGCTAACCTGTCAAGCCTTGTCCCACTCAACTCTTGCCTTTTGTCTTCTCCTTGTCACTCTCTCTTCTCTCTACAACAACTACCCTTGTGGCTACTTATATAGTAGCAAGTCCCACAAAACCACCAAGTGGTATTACATAAACCATGTGCTACCTAACCCACTGACCCCACATTTAATATTGGGCTTTTAATTCTTTCCCCAATATTAAATAATTACATGAAATATTTTCACAATGTTACAATACAACTCATCAAGTATATCCCATGGGCATCTTTACATGTTGCACGTCCATCTAGGCACAACATTACATAATAAAATAAAATAATAAAATAACAATATTATGCAATGTGTGCAACACCCATTATCTCAACATAAAGTCCTTACCATCTAGTGACAGTGAGTACATAGTGCAAGCATGTAGTTAGGATACAGTTAAAGGAAAAAGGAATAAGGAAAAGACAAATAAAGTAACAGGAACTTGAAAACCAAAAAAAAGATGTTAAGGACAGTTGCTAATAAGTGCCACCTACTAGTTTTGTAACTACATCTAGAATTTTGATGAAGTATAAAGAATGTTTGTCATAAAACAATATCAAATATCTTTGTATTTTTTTCCAATTAAACTTTGACATGTGTCCTTCCATCTAAAGCTTGTTTCAATCCTTGCTATAAAAGGATTTCCAAGATGTGGTGGTGATCTCTAAAGTTTGTATTATTTTCAATATTATGCTATTTGCAGTCAATCCAGTCAATCTTTGTGCCAATTTTTTGTGTGATATATTCATTTTGCAAGTCTAATAGTACAAATGAAAATTGGATGATAGTTTGTCATTTCTTAAGTTATTCATGATCTTTATACTAGTAATGTATGATTTTAAAGGAAAATTAATACAGAAGGAATGTTCTGTAATATCTATCTTTGAATTTTGTCTCCAATTCCACATGTCTATAACTTTGAGATTGAATGAAAAAGTTTCTTTTTTTTTTATTGCAACTCATTGATTTCTTTTAATTCAAGGAGTTAAGTAAATTATTTAATTAAATTGATAGGGTTTCTAGGTGCATGGGAGGAATATTCATAAGAATGAAATTCAAGGGTAACAACTAATAAAATGAATTGTAAGGCAATTAATTAGGTCAAGGTTTTTTTGGGTAGTCTCTGTATACCAATGGATAGGGCACTCATCATCAGTTTAGATTCAAACTATTAAAGATCATATGGTTGTGTAAAGCACAAATTTAAATCAAATCAACTTTTACCTTTTTGTATGAAGAAACAAATTGTTGGTCAACACTTATTTGCAATAGTTTTTTGTGTTATAGTTAGCAGCTATAATCAAGAAGTTATTACAAATCCAAGAAGAACTGTGACCATTTTTGCTATAGGGGATTGATTTGTAGAAAATAATATCAGTGAGTGAATTGTGAAAAAATAATTAAATATCTAGTCTCTCCATCACTAAGGTGCATTCATCTAGGCCCTACAGAGCTTGAAGTGTGGAAAATCCCTATGCTTTTCTCCATGTTGGTCCATATCTAAAAAGATTTTAGTTGAATATAGGAAGTAGCTAACCCTTAGGCTAAATTTTTTCCTTTGCATCCTAGTATTAGGTTCTCTGCAACTTGGTAGTTTTAAAACATTAGCACAATTGAGGAATGCGTTTAGATCTAAGAAATAACTTCTAGAGATAATGAATAAACCAAGTGAAGCCATAAGATACTTTGAAGAATTGGTGAGATCACCAAGGTCATTCAGTGATACTTCTAGTCTAGGACATATCAAGCACTCTTCATCTATTGAGGTATGAGAGTCACCCAAGAGTGGAGAGAAAATAAATGAAAAAACTAAAGGAAAACCTACATGATCTCATTGTAGTAAACTTGGACACACAAAAAAAACTTGTAGAAGCAAGATTGGTAAGAAAAATCTTAAACCTAAGTTTACTAGGAACTATTTTAATCACAAGAAGTAAGGACATCAAGCCGATTAATGTAGACCAAAGGTGAGTGATATGCCTACTACACCTATATTTGAATAACATTGGTACATCTATTAGAAATATGGACATAGAGCTCAAGAATGCATATCCAAAGTAGAATCCAACTAGACAACTAAAAGGCAAGTACATGCACTTAAGAAATGTAACTGTTGCAATTGGGATTATAAAACATGGTGTAATTGTCATTATTGTGGAGAGTATGATCATATTCCAAAAAAATTCATTAAGACACATTTCAAAGGTAACTATAAGAAATGGTTGAATGGAAACCTAGTATGTTTTAGTTGTCTCAAGGTTGGACATGTTAGTAAGAATTGTAGGACTCGAGCACCAGCACCAAGAAATGAACATAATAAAGGAAAAGGAAAGATTGAGATGAATCCAACCTAGAAAAAGATAGTAGAAGCTGGAGGTAGTGGAACAAGCAAAATAAAGATCACCCAATCCAATGGATTAGGTGATCACACCACATCCAACTAAGAAAAGAAGTTATGTAAGGAACTATACACTTAAATGATATATTAGACACCACTTCCTAAAAAGAGATGTGATTAAAAGTACATATAAAAATGAATCAAGATGTACTAGGATAAATTTGAGAGAAGAAATGAGCTATGGAATCAATTACACTACTGAGTGTTAAGCATCAGTAATACTATCTCTATTGATTGAGAATTGCAATATAGACCAAAAGTTTACAATGACCGAGCTGATGTGTTGGCCAAACTAAATGATATTGATTGATCTAACTAACAACAATTGAGTATTTGAAAGGATAGAAGTGAAAACAAAACATGTGAAGGTCGAGATAGCTAGAATGTACCTACTTCAGTACAACACATTTATTGCATAGCTATATTGATAGATTGAAGGTATATGTCAAATTTTAGCATTCATTTTTCATTCACCAAGTGATTTTAGTGCACACAGGTGATTCAAAGATGATCAAGGCAATTTCAATGAAATAAAAGCTAATCACAACATGTCATTGGCAAGATTTGAGAAATTAAGAAAGGTTTTAGTCCTGAGTTGAGTTGATTTCAAAATTGTTGAAGTGAAGTTGTTTAAACCCTCATTTCAAAAATGACATCAACTGCATTTGTATCTAGGAAGGAAATATTGAAGGAGAGTAATGCATGGATTATGAGGAATAATTAATGTCCTTCACCTAAACTCAAGGAGTACCCTAACATTGTGATGACTAGAGATACATCTGGTGCCCTGACATTGATTCCACCAAGAGTATTGATGGTCTGTGATGTTTGATCATGTTATATGTGCAAAATTGTAGAAATTGGAGATTACAAATTGTGGGAAGCTTATGATAAGTTGTGTGATAATGGAGATCTGAAAGATGAAAATAAGATTGTTGTTGAGAAAGGGTTACTCACGCCCTAGCATTTTTTAAAGTATTCAAGGTAGAATGGATCAAGATTGTACTTAGTCAAGTACATGATATGAAAATATAGTTGGAAGATGGACCAGTGAAGATAAGGCTATCATTCACCGAGTTATTGTTTATCCCACCTTGGAGAAAGAAAAGACAATGAAATGTGCCATGAAAGATGTTGTTGAATAATAGATGAAGGCTAAGTGGAAAAATGAGAAATGTCAATTGAAGATATAATTATTGATTTTATTGTGCATGTAATTGCACACAAACTATAGTATTCAAGCCGACTGAATAGGTTTGTGGTGTAAGAGCACCTAGGTAAGGCTACATGGTAACCTAGCACTCCTAGTCAAGTTTTGGCTTGTAGTGGCCTTGACCAAGCCACTAGTGTATTAAATGGGCTAGTGAGTCCTAGAGTGTGACTTATTCATTAGGAGGTCTAATTGGGTCCTTGGAAGCATTCAATGTTACTTGTTTGTCCAATGTTGTTAGGTATTATGCAATTGTTGTCATCATTGTCAAAGGTGGCATTTGTGCATTTAGAGAGCTATATTGGACCAAGAAAGGGTAGAATGTTAGTTTCATGTCCTAAGGAACATATTCAAGAATTTGGTAGAGTTTCAAGAGGATTTGACCATGTTTGGTCTAACTATGCAAAAAAGTTGTCAAGTTGCATGACAACTTTTATTGTAAAAAGTGCATTTTTGAGTAGTAGTTGGAATGACCACTTCAAAGTGGTTGGGAAATTTTTACTAGACCTATTTAAGGCCTCCCTTGACCTATAAAAAGAGTTGTATGACATATTGATGGAAAATTGATCAATGAACAAGAAGATTGTTGAGTAATTTTAACACAGTCAGAGCATTTTAGTATCACTGGGTCATTTAATGGATTGAAATCTGTATTGTAACCTATGTAGGAGTTAGTAGATGTAAGTATTAGGTTCTATGTATGATTAGACTGTACATTTACTTTCATTTCATAATATTTGGTAGAATCTTTTATTTTCAATACTATCACTAGTCTGAACCATGCAATTTTTGGTTGTGAAGTCATAACTCATCTTTCCACTATGGCATATGTATAGTTCCTTGGAATGTGTGAGATGACTCCTTTTAATATAGGTGTGCAAGATATTGGGCCTTGGGAAGCATTTTTGGCATTTTTGCAATGATGCCTTAGGCAAGCCAAGGGAGCATGGTTAGGGATCATAGTGATTGAAATAGCATTTGATGGGATTGAGTGCATTGATTTCTTCAATCCAAGAGGATGGAGAGGAGGATATAAGGGTGAAGAAGCCCTATTCCCAAGTGGAAGTCTTGGTGACATGTCTTGATAGGGATTTGATTAAACCCTTGTGAATATTGTCAGAAAATTGGTGAAACCCTTAATTTTAGGCTTAAATATAACAATCCACTGTACAAACAAGTTGGCGAAGTGAGACTAGGGGAATATGAAAGTCTGATGATCTGATTAAACTTCATATCATATCCATACTACCTCCCATGACCATTTATTAGGTATGTGAGAATATTAGAGGCTCAAGTAGCAAATAAAATTTTAAGAATATTAATTATGATTCTTTAAATAAAGACAATCAAGAAAATATTGAGAAGGCTATATTGGATATGATGATAAATTTAGGTATTGATGTAGGAGAATCCTAGGTTACCTTGTAATCTTTCACTTTTTTTCATTCTACTAGTTGGTACCAAGCTCCTGTTATTATTAAGTGCCAGTTTTTAGTAGTTGTCGAGTTCTTAGTTTTTGTTGAGTGATTCCTTTTGTTGTTGAGTGATCCTTTGGTTGTTGAGTGATTCCTTTGATTTCTAAGTGGTCCTTTGGTTTTTGAGATCTTTTTGGTTGTCAAGCATTGGAAGATGTTGATTTCGTAGTTGTTGTCGAGTGATTCTTTGGATGTTGAGCTTGTGTGGATGTTGAGTGCTAGTTTTGAAAAGCTTGTATTTAATTTGGTATATGTAGTTAATATCTGATGTGAGCTAACTTGTGGCTTGATTATGCATTTAATGTAAGGGCTTATTAGTTGGTATTTACATCAGGCCAACTTGTAGGCTTTCTAGGTTCTAGAATCTTTTGTAAGCCATTTTGGCAAGTATTTAAGGAAGTCTAGGATTGAGTATAGAGGGAAGTAGACCTTAGACTAAGAACACAAGAATGTGAAGTAGAATCATCATGGCTTGTAATTGATTTTTTATTGGTTATAACCCAGAAGGCTTTATAGCTAGGCATGTATTTTGAAAATTTGAAGAATCTAGTCAAAGTGTTTTCTCTTCCTCCTTTGTTTGTTGTTTTGTGTGCTGTGTTTTTCCATTGTGTTAATTCTTGTAAGGTGGTTTGGATAAATGGGTGTGCAATTGGCCCTAGTTATTCTATACTTCCTTACATTAGGTGGTATTAGAGCTTGAGGTTCATCCTTATGGTGATTGGATTGTGTAGACCTTGTTTCAAATTTGGTTCTAGGGTTGTAGATCTATAGATTTGACCTATAACTTGTAGAGGGTTATGATCTTTCAAGAACTTGATTTATAAAGATGGTTTGAGGTAGAGGAAATGATGATAATGTAATATTAGATACAATGAGGTAGATTGTAGCTAGATTAGATGTTGTGGAGATAGGCTAAAGGAGAGGAACACATCTTGATGATGTAAGTGATGATGAAGTAGTAGCATCAAACCCTAATCCAAAAGCTAAAGAAGACCAAGACAAAGCAAGGTTGTTGAGACTGCTATCTAGGGAAAATTTGAAGCCTACTGTAGAAGTTGTTCCTTATGATGGAAAATTGGACACCAATGCTATATTGGATTGGATCTCTAAAATGGAGAAGTTCTTTGAGTATGAAAACACTCCTAATAATAGAAAGGTGAAGATTGTAGTTACAATGTTGAAAGGACATGCCTCACTATGGTGGGAGAATTTGCAAATTGATAGACAAAGGAGAGGAAAGGATAAGATCAAAACTTGGATGAAGATGGTAAACAAGGCAAAGAAAAAATTCCTTCCTAATGATTCCCAAGTTAGCTTGTTGAGAAAGATGCA
Source organism: Cupressus sempervirens (assembly GCA_028749045.1). Classification (NCBI taxonomy): domain Eukaryota; kingdom Viridiplantae; phylum Streptophyta; class Pinopsida; order Cupressales; family Cupressaceae; genus Cupressus; species Cupressus sempervirens. The sequence continues at coordinate 138,230,873 of CM053789.1, read as the reverse complement.
AAATTTGAGGCAAAGAGACATGACTATTAAATAGTATACTAAAGAATTCTGTAGATTGGACATCAAATCTAGACATGTGGATGATGATGTTGAGAAAATTACAAGGTACATAAATGGGTTAAGACCTGGAATTCAAGATGAAATAAGTTTTTTGAAATTGGAAAGTGAGGAGGAAGCATACCAATATGCTTTGAATGCTAAGAGATCTTGAAAAAGAAGCATGAAAAAAGACAAAGAGGTAGAGGTGGTAGATTCCAGAGAGGCAGAGGTAGATCTTATGGAGAAGGTGGTAGATTTGACAATTTTGTGTAAAATAAGGGTAGATTTGAATGAAAAAGTAATGATAAAGAAAAGATTTAGTGGAAAGGTGGTGATTCTTATTGAGGAGGTGTTGGTTCTTATAGAAGAAGAGGTAATTCTTATTCTAGAGGTGGTTTTCATGGTAATTTGTTTTAGATGTGGTAAAGAAGGGCATAGATCTTTTGAATGTAGATCTTCTAAAAGTGGGTAGAATGATAGAAATACTTTGATTCAAGGAGATAATGAGGGTTCACCAATTGGACTTGAGGCTAGAGAAAATTTGATGGTGAGAAGAACATTTTGTAATAAGGGAAGTGATGATGAACCTATTTTAAGGAGAAGTCTTTTCAAGACCAGATGTAAGATGGCTAGAAAATGTTGTAAAGTGATCATTGATAGTGGAAGTTCTACAAATTTAGCATCAAAAGAGCTAGTTACAAAGTTGTAGTTGTAGAGGTTGAAGCATCGTAAACCCTATCATGTTTCATGGATCAAAGATGAGCATAAGATATTGGTAAGTGAGCAATGTATTGTGAAGTTCAAGATTGGACATTACTTGAATGAAGTTTTGTGTGATATTATGCCTATGGATTGTTGTCATATTTTGTTGGGTAGACCTTGGCAATATGATAGATATATTGTACATAATGGAAGATTGAATCAATAAACTCTTTGGGAAAATGGAAAGAATCAAATATTGCTGCCTTTGATTGAGAGTTTGGATGAGTTTAATTGTACTACAATAAAAGTTTGCATGGTTAATGGAAAGAAATTTGAAAAAGAGGTGAAGAGAAATCAAGTTTTTTGTGCTATAGTTCCTAGAGGATTTAGTATTGGTAGTAATGACTAAGTGATAGAAAAAACTAGTAATGATCGAGTGATAGTAGAAACTGGTAGTAGCTAAGTACTAGAAAAAATTATAGAATTGCTAAATGAGTGTAAATACATTATTGGTAAAGATATTCCTGATGATTTACCTCTAGTAAGGAGTATAAGTCATTGTATGGATCTAATTCCTAGAGCTAGTTTACTGAACAAAGCACCATATAGATTGACACCTATAGAGAATGAAGAACTTAACAAACAAGTGCATGAGTTGTTGTAGAAAGGTTTGGTCAGAGAAATTTTGAGTCCATGTGTTGTACCTATTGTATTAGCACCTAAGGAGAATGGAGAATGGAGAATGTGTACTAATTCTAGAGCTATTAACAAAATCACAGTGAAATATAGGTTTCTTATGTCAAGGATGGATGACATAATGAATTTCTTGGGTGGAGAAAAGTATTTTACCAAGATTGATTTGAAGAGTGTCTCTCATCAAATCAAAATCAAAGAAGGTGATGAATGGAAGACTACTTTCAAGACAAAAAATGGTTTGTATGAATGGTTGGTTATGCCTTTTGGTTTGACCAATGCACCTCATACTTTCATGAGGTTGATGAATGTAGTTTTGAAAAGATTCTAGGGTAAATTTGTGATGGTTTACTTGGATGATATTATGATATTCAATAAGACTAAGAAAGAACATCTTGAGCATATTAGACAAGTATTGTAGAGGTTGAAAGAGGGAAAGTAGTTGATTAATCTAAAAAAGTGTTCTTTTATGCAAGAAGAGATTGTGTATTTGGGATTTGTGATTTTAGTTGTTAGTTTGAAGATGGATCTTGAGAAGGTAAAAGCTATTTTGGAATGGCCTACACCTAAGAATGTTAGTGAGGTAAGATCATTTCATGGTTTGGCTAGTTTTTACATGAAGTTTATAAGAAATTTCAATTATGTTTGCAATGTTATGACTAAGACAATGAGAGGAGATAAAAAGGAATTCAAGTGGACTAATGGAGTTAATAAGAGTTTTGAGAGACTTTGAAACAAAAGGTTTCTAAGTTTCCTATATTAGCTTTACCTAATTTCAATAAGGTTTTTCAAGTGGAATGTGATGCTAGTGGTAGTGCAATAGGAGTTGTACTAAGTCAAGAAGTAAAACTTGTTGCTTTCTTTAGTGAGAAGTTGATTGATGCTAAAAGGAAGTATTTTGTGTATGATCAAGAATTTTATGCTATTATTCAAGCCTTGGAGAAGCAGAGACATGATTTGATTTCTAACGATTTTGTGTTGTATATTGATCATAAACCTTTACAATACTTGGGAAGTCAACATAAATTGAATCAGAGACATATGAAATGGGTTCAGTACTTGTAGATTTTCACATTTTTCATTATGCATAAGAGTGGAATTACTAACAAGGTTGTTGATGCATTGAGCATAAGATGTTCTTTATTGACTGAGATGAAAGTTGAAGTTCTTGGTTTTGATGAAATGAAAGAATTGTATGATACTAACTCTGATTTTTCTTAGGCATGGAGAGAGTTTAGAGCACCAAATTTAATAGATCACATAAGTAAGTATGATGAATATTTCATTCAAGAAGTTATGTTGTTCAAAGGTATTCAATTGTATATTCCTAGAAGTTCTATGAGGTTGAATTTGATTAAGGAAAAGCATAGTGGTGGATTGGCTGGCCATTTTGGAATTGATAAAACATTGAGTTTGTTGAAGGATAATTATTATTGGCCACAAATGTATGAGGATGTTTAGAAATTTGTGAAGAGTTGTGGAGTTTGTCAAGTTGCAAAAGGAGCAAGTCAAAATACTAGTTTGTATATGCCTATTACTATTCTTGAGAATCCTTGGAGTGACATCAGTATGGATTTTGTTCTTGGATTGCCTAAAAATATGAAGGAGTATGATTCTATATTTTCTGTGGTGGATAGATTTTCTAAGATGGCTCATTTCATACCATGGAAAAAGACATCAGATGCTAAGCATGTTGCTGAACTTTTTTTAAAGAGATTATGAGACTGCATGGATTACCAAGAAGTGTTATTTCTAACAAAGATAGTAAGTTTGTTGGTTATTTTTGGAAGACTTTGTGGAAGAAAATGTGTATTGAGTTGAAGTTTAGTTGTACATTCCATCCATAGATAGATGGAGTGATGAAGGTTGTGAATAGAAGCTAGGGTAATTTGTTGAGATGATTAGTTGGAGACAAGCCAAGTGATTGGGAGATGGTATTAGCACAAGCTGAGTTTGCATATAACAATTTTGTGAATAGGAGTACATGGAAGACACCTTTTGAGATTGTTACTAGAATGATGCCTAGAGGAGTATCAAATTTAAGATATGTTTCTAATGAAGAGAAGAGAAGTGCTATAGGGGAAGAATTTTTTGATTTTATCGAGTCTTTACATAAGGAAGTGAAGTTGAGGTTGGAACAAAGTAATTAGAAGTATAAAGAGAATGTTGATAAGTCTAGAAGACATCATCATTTTAAAGTTGGTGATGAGGTGATGGTTCATTTGAAGAAAGGAAGATTTCCTATTGGAACATACAATAAGCTGAAGATGAAGAAGTTTATACCTTGTAAGATCTTGAAGAATTTTGATAGTGGAAATGCTTATGAGGTTGAGTTACCTAAGGACATGGATATATCTTCTATATTCAATGTTTTTGATCTGTATGAGTATCATGTGTTAGATGATGAAGTTTTTGTACTTGATGATTATCCTAAGAAGCAAATTTAATAGATTGAATAGATATTGGATCAGAGAGTTGTCAAAAGCACAAGAGGAAAAAACTACTATGAGTATTTGGTGAAGTGGAAAAATAGACCAATTGAAGATGCTACATGTATTTCTCAATCTGAGTTGGATTCAGCTTAGGTTGTGACTCTTGCATGATTTAGGAGAATCATTTCTTTCAACCATAGTTGTCTGATGTAGGAGCATCTTGGGTTGCTTTGTAATCCAACACTTATGTTCATTCTGTTAGTTGCTATCGAGCACTAGTTATTAACAAGCGCCAATTTTTAGTTGTCGCCAAGTTCTTAGTTTCTGCCAAGTTATTCCTTTGGTTGCCAAGTGATCCTTTGGTTGTTGAGTGATTCCTTTGGTTGCTGAGTGGTTCTTTGGTTGTCAAGTTCTTCATGGTTTCCGAGCATTAGAGGATGCCCAGTTCATAGTTGTTTCTGAGTGATTCTTTGGATGCCAAGCTTGTGTGGATGTCCAGTGCTAGTATTGAAAAGCTTTCATTTGCTGAGAAGTTTGTGTTTGGTTGTAGTTTGGACTAACCTTTCTTGTATTTAATTTTGTATAGGTAGTTAATATATAATGTGAGCTGACTTGTGGCTTGATTATGCATTGAATGTAAGGGTTTATTAGTTGGTAATTGTATCAAGAAAACTTGTGGCCTTTCTATGTTTAAGAATCTTTTGTAAGCTATTTTTGCAAGTATTTAAGGAAGTCTAGGATTGAGTTTAGAGGGTAGTATACCTTAGAATAAGAAGAAAAGAATGCGAAGTAGGATCATCATGGCTTGTAATTGAGTTGTTATTGGTTGTAACCTAGAAGATCATATAGCTAAGCATGTATGTTGAAAATTTGAAGAATCTGGTCAAAGTGTTTGCTCTTCCTCCTTTGGTTGTTGTTCTATGTGTTGTGTTTTTCTTCTATGTTAACTCTTGTAGGGTGGTTTTGATAGATGGGTGTGCCCTTGGCCCTAGTTATTCTATCCTTCCTTGCATCAAGTATACACCTTTAGAATTAGGTGAAGGTATTACTAAAGATGTTTATGATAAATTAGATGCTAGATAAAAGTGGGTAATATCCATTGAGAGACAAACAAGAGAAATGACTTTAGCACATGCCTGATTTAGGGAAGACACATATGTATATTGCCCTAAAATATTTTGTAAAGAAATTTGTACCTAAAGAGAGGGCATACAAAATTTTAAAAAATAAAGTTGAAAAAGAGAGCAAAGTCATATGGAAGAAATCATTTGGGTTGCTAGTTCCATCAAAAGAAGAAGAATAGGAAGAGGTTAGAGATGTTGTAGACTTAGAAAGTAGGATAATGGAGAAGAGCTTGTAAAATTAGAAGAAGTGAGATAATTAGAGGAAAGAAGTGAACAACAAGATGTTTTCATTATAGAGGATATTCCTAATTCATCACCATAGAATCAAAATACATTAACTGAGGAAGACTTGGAAAATCCCAAATCAGATACCTTAGACACCTTTCTTCCATGCACCAATCCAATTTTATTACAAATGCAAGATTATGTACAAATTGATAGTGGACCCACTGATGGTTTTGAAGTTACATTAGTTACAATTATTTTAGACATGAGTGTCAAGTAATATGGTTAATAAATGATTATGCTACCATAGTTTACCCCTATGATTGATGGACAAGAAGATAAGCAAGGTGAAGAAGATCAATCTACACAAGACACCAAAGAGATAGAAGAGAAGATAGAATTGATAGATAACAAGAATCCTAAAGATCAAGAGGCTATCTAAGCTCTTTTTCAGCTACTAAGTGCCATTTATATTGATACATAAATTGTTACACCTATTCAACAAGTTAGATCAACTCAACAAGAGCATACCAAACCAAAGACACTTGGATCGAGCATAAAGAGGAAACAATTGCAAATATCACTACCTAGTGATAGCACTCCTTAGTCACAGCTATTGACACACAAGGATGATACACTAGAGACACCAAAAAATTTAGATGAGGTCATCACATTGCCTAAATATGACCTAAACAATATGACACTAAAGAAAATGCAAAATTCATAGACTCTACTAAATTGCAAGACAAAGAAGGAGCAACTAAGAAGGGGACTCAATAAAAATTAGATATTGCATGACATTAAGGACATTTTTGTTGATGCTTTTGATATTCGTGATGTAAATGTCCAACATCCAATTTTGGATCAATTAGTGTATAGTTGATAAAGCACATAATGAAGACATAGAGACCAATGATAAATTAATGAGATGGTATAAAAAGAAGTTTGAGCACAAAGTTTTGGAGAAATTCTCAATAGAACTTGTAGTAAGGTAGGTTAAGCTTTCTAACCTTACCACTAGTTTTGAAGGAATTTTAACAATCATTCATTCTTTGTATATAAAACTTTTGTGATGTTGACTTCTTCACTATGGAGAATCAACACTTTATTGATCTAATCCAAGAAAATTTGAAGGCTTGCACTAATTCATTGAGAAAGAACACAAGTTGAAGTTCACATTCATCAAGTAAATTGACATTTGATCAAGGAAGATTAGCCAAGTTGATGGCTAGAGACAAAAATATTCAAATAAATTGATTTCAATCCAACTCATGTTGCTACCCCATTTAGAAATACTTCAAATAGAGCTCTAGTTGCAAAAAATCTAGTTAAGAAAGAGTTGCATATCTCAAGAATAGATAGCTTAATTGATCTAGCTACTTAGCTAGAAATTTATATTTAGGTTTTGGAATCAATTAGAACTAGATGGAATAAAGGATTGGAGATGATTTTAGCCAATTATAAAACATTTTTGGACAAGTGTAAGTTGAACCTTGAAAACCCCCAAGCCATAAAGTGACAAAATAAGGGGGAAATTATCATGAAAGGGGAAAATCATTCATAGGGAAAACTAGATCAAAATGATTATAATTATAGCAAGTAAAATCAGATGAGTTAGCATCAGATTTCATAGACATGTATATATTGTATAGCAGAGTAAAGTTTTTGAAGACCAAACCATAGTCTTAGGGGGAGTTCTTTTTTTCATATTTTATAATTTTGAATAGATTGCTAAGTCATGACAAAGTGTTTTTACCACTAGTATCAAAGGGGGAAGATTGTTGATCTCTAAGCCGTGTTTCCTATTAGTGTCCAACATTTAGTCATTCTCTAGCAATTGTTGGTTAGTCATCACTAGAATCAAGCCATCTAGAGATGGCCGAGCTGTATGGACTTGTTTATTTTTCATTACCTGCCAAGAAAGTCAAAGGTTGCTAAGCACCCTAGTGGAGACCAAGATACTATACATGCTGAGTAAAATATATAGAGACTAAGTGATGAAAATTTAATTTATTATGAGCGAGTTAGTAAATGATGAGCTTATATAAGTCAAGAGACATCATGAATGTTAGCTATGATCAAGCATCATGACATCAATTTCCAAGTAAACTAGTTTTGGCATATGTGTTTGTAATGGCACAAACACTTATGTAAATCATTTTAGACAGCTTCTATATGACATTTATGGATTATAGACACAACTAAGGAGAAAATTATGTATTTTTTTAGAAGAAATTAATCCCAAGAAAGGAATATTAACCAATCAAAAAATTAGAAGGATTAAATGACAAAATAGTGCATTCTGGATCATTGATAATGATCTAGAAACTTTCATGATTGTCTATTGAAGAAGGGATCTAACTCTAAATCATTATAATAATAAAATAATAAACTGAAAGGAAGCATGAAGGAGTGTGAATGTATGCAAAGGAATATTTTGAATGAGAAAAAGGGCTAAGGATAGAAAAACCTAGTAGTGAATGAAAGAACAAAGCAAATCGGATAAGGAGATTAGACTAAGACATTGAAAATAGAGATCTATAATAAGCTTCATAGATAAAACTAAAGGATTAGGTACTAAGACACACTAACTAGTGTATTAGGGAGAATCTCATACCAAAGTGGTTTTAAAAAACCTTGTTAAATCTCCTAATAGAGTGCTTACTTCATTGTAAGTTTAAATCCTTTAATCAAGGTAGACTTAACAGTCTTGTAATTCTTTTAACTAAGAAGATCCCTCATAGGGAAGATTATCAAAAGTGATCAAATTGTAGTCCTAAAAAGAAAAATGTATTGTTGTAGTAGTAAAGATTGGTGGATGTCACCCCCACCCTAGTTTTACCTTCACCTTGGAGGTTTTCTGGGTTACCAAAATCTTTGTTATGAGTTTACAATTTAATGTTGATGAATGTTTTTCTTAGATAGATTTTATTTCAGTTTTATAGTTTATGATTATATGGTATGAGAATTAAGATATGAGATGGATTAGGAGTAAATGCAGTTAATCTATTATTTTGTTCAAAAAGTGAAAATTTGTATAGATCCTAATTCATCGTTCCCCCCCCCCCCCCCCCCCCTCTTAGTATCTTGTTTCCCAATAAGACTTCCAACAACAAGGATTCATATTTGGAAAGAAAATTTATTTTTGGATAGTTGTTGATGTACATTTATATTATTTAGTGAGGATAATACTAAATTTATTTAGACAATGGGTCCATCATTCTTCCTTACAACTAATATAATTGGCACTATTGATATTATGGTCATTTTTTCTATTAGTGACTTAACACTTGGTTAGTTGGTATCATTTCTACCATACTTTATAGTTACTATAGAGCTTATCATTCATATAGTAGTGACAATCAAGTGTTTTAGTTGCTACTGAGCTAAATAGTCTGATTATAGTGCTTGTTGAATTCTACAACATTTATTGAGCTGCAAAGGCAAAGCATAGTGTTACCTAAGCATAGAAGAGTCTATCGAGCTTTCCAGTAGAAGTAATTAATATCTTAGCACTAACCAAGCTCTATAGTGTTAACCAAGTATATTAGTGTCTACTAAGCTTGCAATGTTAATGAAGATAATTTAGTGTTCATCGAGTCATGCAGTGTCAATTGAGCATTTCAGTAACTATTGATTTTCTCAATGTCCACCAATTAATACAGTGCTAACCAAGTTTGTACTAATTAAAGTGATCAACATGGACCAAGCTTGAGCTTCAATTTTTGGTTAGTGTTGATAGTGTATTTTAAGTGTTAGAACATCACCGAGTTTGTCTTTAGAATATGAGTTACAATAATTGGCCAATTTTGTGAATTATGATGAATTTGGTATTGTAGCAGACTCTACAAGATAATTAATTGGATTAATATATATGTAATACATTATATCATATCCAAATTTGAATAAGAAGAATATATAAGAACAAGTAAGAAGTAGACAAGTGTGAATTGAAGAAGACTACAAGTAGTATATGGTATAGTAGAGACTTATCTATCATAGTTAGGTGATCATTACAATTCAAGGAATCTCATTCAGCAAATCAATGGTGTAGATCATAGATCAACCACTGGCTCATTCTAATAGGTACATAAATCAAATCCTTTAATCGATTGGACTTAACAGTCTTTTGCTAAATCTCCTAATAGAGTGCATACTTCACTCTATGTTTTTAAATTCTTTAACAAGATAGACCTAAAATTCTTATTGCTCTTAGTAGGGTAGATCACCAAAAGTGATCAATTGTAAGCCTTAACAAGCCAACTTTATATTGTAGTACTAAAGTTTGTGGGTATCATCCCCACCCCAATTTAATTTTTATTTGGAAGGTTTCGGGTCACCATATCTTGTGTTAAAGTGTTTTGAATGTTATTGTCTTCATTCTTTCATGCATGCAAATAGATTAGAATAATATATGAAGGATTAATTGGTGAAGTAAGTTTAAAGTTTTATTGGTTCTTGATTCACCCATCTCCTCTTAATAACCTAGCCTACCTTATACTTCCAACAATTGGTATAAGATCAATTGGTTCTCATATTAGAAGTTTAGAAGCTTGAGAAAAGATTAGAGGTATTGGAGATATACAGACTAGAAAAGGCTATTGAGAATGAAAATTTGAATTTGGAATTAGCTATTGGACAATTCAAGAAAGAAAAGGAGAAACTCTCTCAATCCTTGTAAAGAAGTAAATATCTTGTAGAAAAAATGAATGACGAAAGAAATAATTAATGACTTATGCCAAGAAAGAAATTCAGATGAAGTGAATGCAACAATAAAAGACCAACTTGAGAAGAATCTCATTCTTCAAGAAGAAGTCAGAAAGTTGAAAAGAGAACAAGAAGTTCAATCAATTAGATTATTTAAAGTGATAGAACAAAAAAAAAAAGCCAAAGAAGAGATAGAATAAAAGGACAATGAAATTAATCAATTGCCTCTTCAACAAATAGATCTAATTAATCAACTTAATGATGCAAATCATGAGGTTATCAATCTTAGGATAGAGAATAAAAGACTACAGAATGATCTTGGCATGGAAAATTAAACCAATGAGAGAATGATGAAATCTTAAGAAATTATGAATCAATTGAATGAGAAAAGTCAATATAGACATAAAGGTAAAGATGGATTAGGATATATAGATGAAGGTGAATCATATCATCAAGGAGCTAAAAAGAATAATAGAGCTACTTGCAATAATTGTGGTAAGATAGGTCATTCATCAAATAAGTGTTGGAGAAATGGTAAAGAAAAATCAAATAGAAAGTGTTATAACTGTAATAAGCATGGGCATAGAGAAAGAAAGTGCACAGAGAAACCTAAGTTTGAAGGAAAGTGGCACAATTGCAACAAACAAGGACACAAATCTTCAAAGTGCAAAACTAAGAAATGGAACCCAATAGAGAAAATTGTGAAAGCAATATTTGGATGGGACTACAACACATGGTGTAGATGCCACTACTATGGTGAGTTTGGGCACATTGGAAAAAACTATGTAAAACATCACATGAGGAAGAGAGACACTATAAAGAGATGTTTTGTATGTACATAACTTGGAAATCTTGCCAAGAACTATATGAACCAAAAAAGAGTAGAAGATTAAAAGAAAGCTAAATTTAACAACATCAGACAACAAACAAGGCAACAATAGGTATAGAAATATCTAGAGAATGCAAGCCAAATTCATGAAGTTGGTGACACCCAAGTCAATGAGTTGGGTGACATAATCACTTCTACTTAGTTTTCTTTCAAGATCACTGGAACCATAATTTAGGAGAAGTCATCTAACATCATTTCCAACTAGCAAGCATAAAGATCCATATCAACATTTAAGATGCACAAGAATCACCAAGTGATTATGGAAATTCAAGACCTTAATAATCAAGGTTGGGTCACAAGACCTTATTCAGAAAGGTTAGGATGCATATCTTTACCTAGTTCTAGATGCAGATGTTGAGTTGGTGACTCTACCGAGTACCATGTTCAAACTGAGTAGTGGTTTTTGGTGTAAATAAGAATTTTCTATTTACACTTTACTTAATTTTACTTAAGTTAATGCATATTCATATTAGTTTTCATGTAGACACCTAGGAGTTTTCATATTCATATGAGTTGTCATGTTGACAACACAGTAGTTTGCACTCCAATTGAGCACATGTTGTCTACTACATCTATTTATGAGATACACCTTTACATTATTATCCTCTCATTGTTGCACATGCATTCATGCACAATGGAGTATAATCCACTCTTGGTGGACATGTGCTTAGTTGGTATGATTATCTCTTTGCTGACTCCTAGTCATATCAGTTGCCTTTATATACAAGGCACTTCTATGATATATTCATCCAATTATCTAATTAATCCATTCTCACTTGATCATATCTTGTCTCTCTTGTGCTACCTCTTGAGCTTCTAGATCTTAGAATTTCATTCTTGCCTTAGGAAACTTATTACATGGTATCAAAGCTATACCAAATTCTTACATGGTATCAGAGCCATAGGAGCTTCATTGCATAGCCATTGGATAGATTTATTTTTTTTGCAGGTCAAGGTTGGAGCTTGCTGGTGCAAATCAGATATTGGCATCACATTTAGAAGATCAAATGACCCCTAAATTGACTCTTTTTTCATCAAAATCAAACATGTGAGGTGAAATACAGAGTCATTTTTTTGGAGGTGCGATGATGATGATTTAGGAAAAATAATTATAGAGGTTGTTTTCAATCCCTGTTCCTAAGTTTTTTTGAAAATTGAAAATCTCAATTTTTGCAACTTCAAAGGCTTAGTTCGAGCTCATTTGGACACATATTTAGGTGCTATTTTTTTGAAAGTGCATGATTTTTTGTCTACTTTCCAGATCTAGTATCAGTTTGGAGTAATTTTGAGTAGATATAACACTTTCAACATTTGGTCATTTTTGGCCTATTTTGACGCTTGTAATTAATTAGATCCTTGAGAGGTCTTGTGTCTTATCTTCTTGAATCTAATATAGCTTCAGATTTGTTGTTATAACCATCAAATCAGAAGTCCACTTTGGTTCATTTTGATAGTGGTAGTTGTACACACAATAAGTATAAAGTGCCAAAATCATCCATTTTTGGGTGGATTCTTTGATTGAGTGATTGGTACAAGGGGGGTTTATTGAGTGTTTGCACTTCTCTTTCTCTTGTGTTCTTTTATTTTTCATAATGGGTTCTCCTAGATTTCCACTTTTATCTCCACATAATTATGCTACATGGAAAATTAGAACATGGAGTAAAATGATGGAAAAAGGCTTAATTGATTATGTTGATGGAACCATGGTTGTACCATCTAATCCTAATAAACCAAATGAATGGAATCATAACAATAAGGTTGCTATTGGTACTTTGATAAAGTATGTACATGAAGATTTTATCTTCCATATTGATAATTGTAAAACTATAAAGGAAGCATGGGATAAGTTTGCTAGCTTGTATGCAAAAGTAGAAAAAGCTAGGGGTTTTGAACTTGATGAAAATCTCATATCATTAGATCCAAAGGAGTTTGACACAATTCAAGACTATATCACAAAGGCACATGAGCTAAGGTTAATGGCTAAGGATTGCGGAATTCCCATAGAGGATGAAAATTTGATCTATAATTTGATGAGAAAACTTCCTCTAGAATATGCATCATTTTTTTTGAGCTTTAACACTCATAAGTTGACCTTAGGTTCTTCCTATACCATGACTTCATTTTATTCCTTCATTAAGATGTTGATGGTAGAACAATCAAATTTGATGAGCATGGAGATTCTCAAGTCTTCAAAGTCCAAAGTATTGGTCGATAGTAGAAATCAAGGAAAACTGTCTAACAAGAAGTAGAAATCATGGTGACAAAATTCACAACAAGAGAAAGAACACTCAACCTCCTCACCACAAGACAACTCCAACAATAAGGGAAAATTGTCTAAGAAGCAGTTTCTTACTTGTGCATATTGCAAGAAAAATGGACATGAAGATCATCATTGTTATAAGAAGGAGATAGATGAACTCAAGAATCTTCTTAAGAAGAATCAAATTGGTCTACCATCAAGAGTGACCACTTCATTCTCTTCTTCACATTTTGATAAAGGAACAGATCACATGGACAAAGATCAAGCCTTAGTAGCTACTTCAAGTCAAGATTTAGGGAGATGGCTTATAGATTCAAGGGATTCTCATCATATGGCATCTTCATAGTCTATGTTTTAATCATTTGATCCTAGTCATACTCCACCTATTTTGATGGGAAATCATACTTACATGAATGTGATTGTGAAAGGAACTATTCATAAGGGGGAGGGATACTTCAAAGATGTGTTGTGTGTTCCTCACCTAAGTCATACTCTTCTTTCCATCTATTAGGTCATTCATGGAGATAGAGGAAGGACTGTGGAATTCACACCTAATTCAATTTTTATTAGAGACTTGAAGACTAGACAAATCATTGCTATAGGGGTGGTTGATCACATGTCTAGGCTATACTAAGCAAATTTTTCTCATAATGATGACAGTGATTTCTCAGTAGATTTTGATCATACTTCTAGTGATGATTTAAATTTTGAGGAGGACTTTGGCTACTTGAACTGGGGTATTCTCCCATGTGATCAAATTCTTGAGCCAACCATTTCTTCTCCTCCTATTGATATTCCATCTACTATTGTCCCTAATGATAGCTATATTCACATAGCCATGGATTCAACTGATTCAGTGCAATAAGAGACTCATTGTCTTTCAAACTTAATTCCATTGCATGACTACTTGGCAGACATTTCTAGTTTGTTTGTGGAGTCCTACATTGAAAATGTGGGAGACACTATTGAGGATATTCATCTTCTCTTTGGTGAAGATGGTCCTTCTTTAGTTGTTGGAGGGAACACTCAAACACTCATCTTCATTCTCTACTTGATCATTCTTTTGAGGTTGACATGATGGTAGATCCTTTGATAGAATAGTTGGAGAAGATCACTTTATCTTCAAAGGAGATATTTGAGTCTTTGATACAAGTTCTATAGTCATCCTCAGCTGAGCCTGATTTGTCTTTTTTCGTAGAGTGGCATGGTACACATGATTTGGAGGAGGCACCTTTCACTATTGACATGGGGACACTTGAGCAGGTTTTAGAGATTTAATACATTTTGAGGTTTCTTCCTACAGATGGGAGAGGCTTCATTGATACACCTTTGTTTTTGTTTCTTCCTAAGGGGAAAAATGTTGTTCTACACTCATGGAGGAGTTTCTACATTGAGCCTTGCACATCTACCATCGGTGTAAGTTCTATATTGAGGGGAGATTACTTGGTCTATCTTCATCTTCTTCTCTCTTATGGGGGGGATATTTTCATCAAATGAGGTCTTTTTCTCTCTCATTTTCTTTTATTGTACTTATCTCTCTTTTTGGAAGGGATTTTTCCCTTGTGGTTTTCCCTCTTTCTCCACTTTATGAGAGATTGCATTGCATATCATTTGCACTTGCATATTGTACATGGGTACCTAACATGGCCTAGTAGTTGGGACCCATCTTGCATTATTATTTAGCTTTTGTGAGCTTAGGTACATTCTCCCAAGTTGCACTTAAGGGGGGGTGTTGGCGTAAATACGTATTTACTATTTACTCTTTACTTAAGTTTACTTAGGTTAAGACATATTCATATTAGTTGTCATGTAGACACCTAGGAGTTTGCATATTCATATGAGTTGTCATGTTGACAACATAGTGGTTTGCACTCCAATTGAGCACATGTTGTCTACTATATCTCTTTATGAGATACACCTTTACATTCTAATCCTCTCATTGTTGGACATACATTCATGCACAATGGAGAATAATCCACTCTTGTTGGACATGTGCTTAGTTGGTATGCTTATTGTTTTGCTAACTCCTAGTCATATCAATTGCCTTTATATACAAGGCATTTCTATGATGTATTCATCCAATTATCTTATTAATCCATTCTCATTTGATCATATCTTGTCTCTCATGCACTATCTCTTGAGCTTCTAGATCATAGAATTTCATTCTTGCCTCAAGTAAATTCTTACATGGTATCAAAGCTATACCAAATTCTTATAGTGGTAACCTTACCAAGTTGAATGTGTCTTTTGAGGAATATAGATCAAATTGAGTGGAGGACAACCTATCACCGTGTGAACATTTGTATGAAGCATTAATGATGATTGTAAAGACAATTTTTTTAAAAGGAGAAAATTCATCAAATTAGTTCACCATAAATTTCCAAAACTAATGTTAAAAAGAAATTTTGATTCCTCAAGTGATTTGAAGCAATATCTAGAGAATGTCATTTTCATGTTTAATAATTTACCGAGTGAATGACATCTAGCAACAAAGTGAAAAAGGGTTTTGAGATATTGATTCATGGAGTGGATTAGAAGACTCTTTCACTCAAATTGACATCAATAATTATAGAGGCACTTGACCTAATTAGAGTGTAGTCACAAATCCCTCTAAAGGTACTTCTAATTCATGATATCAAGTCATTCTATCACTATTCAATTCAAGAGTTTGGAACCCTAGAAATGAACCAGGCATTCAATGAGATTTGTGTGGATGGTGTTTTGAAACCCAAGCATACACATTTGGAGACAAAGGGTCTAACACACATTATCCATATACCATGATATTTTCAATGGAAATGGATTAGATGCATTTTAAGTAGAATTCACAAAATGCATTTGTGATTGGATCACCCTATCCAGATCACAAAGAAGATGATACATTAGATTACTGGGTTGCCAATGTTGAATAAAGACAAAACTATAAAAATCTTAGGTCATGTTGAATTGATGAAAAGAACTCTTGTCGAGTGGGATGGCAGAGGAATGAAGCTTAATGGAGTGACATACATGGAAATTAAGTTTGGGATACATGTTATTTCTCACAAGTTATATAGCTCGAGTAGATAAAACAATGTTCCCTATGAAGCAGTTGACCTAGCACTAAAGGTGGTGATATTTTTTAATCTTTTAACCTTGCCAAGCTACTATTGAGTCAATTGGGAAAAAACATGGAGAGTATTTGAGTCTCTAAGAACAATCTGTTTGAAATGGGAGAAAATTTTGAAATTATAATGGATGTATACTTTGAAACATTTAGAGAGAAGATGCAGAGCAGATATAGGATTCCTAAGAAGCTAGTGGAAGACTATGAGTAGGATATCTATTTTCTGGTAGAATATGATAAAATCTACATTCAAGTAGTTAGGTCAAGAATAGCATGGGAAAAACCTTTGGGTTATGAGGTGAACATCTATGACACCAAAGATATTAATGAGGCTCTCCTTAATGAGCCTGTGGATCCCAAGGTGTAATGTACTCACTATTAGTGTTAGACTGGGTCACTAATACTTACAAAATAAATGTTGGGATTAAATACTAACAAAGTAGAAATACATTATTTTCTCTTTTATTATAGCCATTATCTTGTTCTTATCTCACCATTTATATAGGGCTACTCATCTCTCATATTAGCATAATAGCCATTTATATGAGGATCTCACTTCCTACACTGGCACTGTAAGATTTTTTCAATCCCCATCTTAGCCATTTATATAAAGACAACTCCTGACTCTATACTAGCACAAAGCAATTTTTATACGCAAGCAATGTACTTATACTGGCACTATGGATTCTTTATCATTTTATAAGAAAAATATGTACTAAATAATCAATTAACTTATATTCATAAATATAAATAAATTTAAAAATATAATTAAACAAATATAATCTATAAACATACCTTTCTTACCTTTGTCTTTTCTTGGTCTATGTGGCTCTATCCTCAGTCAGCCTTTCAATGAATTATTCCTTCTAGATTATCTCAACTCTATATTTACTTTCCAAAACTTTTCATTTTCTAATTATAAGGAAAGGAAAAAATATACTTTTTTATTTCTTCTTTTCCAAGAGTCACAACATTTCATAATATAAATCCTTTGAAAAGTCACAACACTTCATAGTTATAACCCTTTTGAAAAGTCACACTTCATAACTAAAATCCTTTGGAAAAGTCTCAATACTTTATAATCAAAATATTTTTGAAGAGTCACAACTGTTCATAATTATGACCCTTTCAAAAGGTTTGCATCCTTTCAATATCATTGATACCTTTTCAGAAAGTCACTTATTTTCTTCATATTACTTTCCTCTTCCATTTTCCCTTTCTAAACTCCTCTCCACTTCTCTTCCTTTTTTTTCCCTCTCTAAAATAAACTCTCCTCCCTTTTATATCTTAATTTTAAGGAAAAGAAAAAGAAACTTTTCATTAGATTTAGTTAATTTATATTATTCTATGTTATATTATTTATTTATTTATTTATTTGTGTTTATTTTATTTATTATTAAATTCTATTTAGAAATTTAACATGCTTTCAACAATATCGTCTCTTGTATTTAATTTTATTTCTTTCTCTACTACAATGGTGTAGCATGCAAATCAGTGGAGTAGACAACATGTGCTAAATAAGGAGTGCGAAAAACTGTGTTGTCATCATGACAACTTAGTGAATGATGCATACTCCTATGTTGTAGACACCATGTGCCTAATTAGAGTTGCGTAACTCAATGAAAGTTCACAAACTCCTAAGTGTCTCACATAAAATAATAATAAAATAATGCATTAACCTAATTAAAACTTAAGTAAGTGTAATAAGTAAATACTTATTTATTTTTTAAATTATTTAAAATATCATACTAAATATTGTTAGTGTAAATAAGTATTTACTTATTACACTTACTTAAGTTTTAATTAGGTTAATGCATTATTTTATTATTATTTTATGTGAGACACTTAGGAGTTTGTGAACTTTCATTGAGTTACGCAACTCTAATTAGGCACATGGTGTCTACAACATAGGAGTATGCATCATTCACTAAGTTGTCATGATGACAACACAGTTTTTCGCACTCCTTATTTAGCACATGTTGTCTACTCCACTGATTTGCATGCTACACCATTGTAGTCTTATCCTCACATCATCGCACTTAATCTCGTGTTTAATGGAGGATAATCCATATCTGGTGGACATGTGCGTGGTTGTATGACATGTCATGGTGTTGACTTCTATGCATTCTAGAAGCTCTCTTGAGGCCTTTATAATCAGGCACTCCTAGTGTACTCTTGCATCCATTATTGAATGAATATCATCATTCTGATCATACTCTACCTATTTTGGTCTACTATGTGCTTGTGTTGAGTTCTTTTGTTCTTGGGTGAATTCTGGCCTAAGCCAAATTCTTACATGGTATCAGAGCTGAGGAGGATTCTCATCACGTAGTCGTTCAAGATCGTTCATGCTTCAGCACCTTGATTTTGGATGATCCGCAAAAATTGGGAGCATCTAGAGCCAGATCTGACCTCTCTGTTACGTACGGAGCATTGAATCAATGAAGATTGACTATAAACTCGCGTATATTGGGTGAAAGTTGATCGAGAGACAAAAAAAATTTGCAAACCGGCACCCAAAGGCACCGATTTGCAATTGGGTATGATCATTTTTATTGATCTAGTTATTAATTTTCAAATCTATAATTCTCTATAATTTTTGCATTTATTTTTCAAAATTTTTGGATTTATTTTGCGGAATCGTACGGAGAAATTTTTTTTAAAGAACCGGGCTGTCAGAGCCTGGCTCTGTATTTTGGAGATTTTTTATATTATTGTAGGGTACTATAATCAACTGGTTTCATTCTCATTTTTAGGATACATCCCATCCCGTGATCCGTACTGAATATTAGGCATTCATTCTACAGTTTTTGACAATTTCCAGCAGATCGAAACACAAATCTACAGAATACATCAAAAATTTCGGCGACCATCAACGACTGGCGGCTTACATCTCACCCGCAATGACTTTTCAAAATTTGTCAACGTCACCTGGGTGGTAGCACGGAACTAGCAAAACCTTTCATATTTTTGGCTCCACTGCCTTTGAAAGAATATCGGCGGCAGTTTCATTTTAAATAGCGTTATATCTGTTATTCCCACCGATGTGGGATTAAACCCTTCCAATTCTTGCACTACAAATTGCGAACCCTGGCGACAAAATACCAATCTCCGATGGTGACACAAAATTTTGGTTGCATGCGATTACGCCACATGGTGTAGTTTGAATCACCTGTGTAGAGCCAACTGTCTGCCACATCCACCTACAGGTACCTAGGCATGCAGACACTCAGTGATCTGCGACAGCCACGCAGATAGTCAACTATACACACAGACAAATCTACAAAGGTCACATGGCTAGGTCATCTGCTACTTGCACCCCATCATCGCTGAATCATCCACACAGTCTGTCGATCCATGTCAGCATTGACATGCATTTCTTTCACACAGTCCGTACAGATCTGTACAGTATGGTGCTGCCATTTCAGCTAGGTGGCTGAGATTTTGCTGATGTCAACCTACTCACAAGCTTAAAATTGATGCCCATCTAGACGTCAAAATAGGTTGTTTTATAACTACTAAAATGGCCATATGACCATCAAATTTAACCCTATTTTTTGCTAGTGCAACCCCTCACCAAATTGATTTTGGTTTTGGCAGTCCGACTTCAAGAGGCCATATCTCGCACATTTGGAATCCAAATTAGGTGCAACTTTTTTAAAATTGGGTAAAATTTCCTAAATTTTTTAGTGGTGCATCTATTTTTTGGTTTTGGTGCATGGATTGTTCAAAAATTGCATCTTTTGGTGATTGTACTTGGATAATCCTACATTTTTCAACTTCAAATGCTCCATACGAGCACATCTGGAGTCGAAAACAGGTTCCATTTTTTATGAAAATGTGTATTTTTTTGCCTACTTTCTAGATCTGGCATCAGATTATAGAGTTGAGTGCAGAAAATTGTCACTTTCAGCGATAGGGCCTTTCTTTGCTTTGTAATGCTTCAATATTGTAGCACATTGTAAAGTTTCAGATTTGTACTCTATCAAGAAGTTGTAACAAGAAAAATTAGAAGTCCATGAAGGCCAAAATTGGCAAGTGGCCCATTGTAATTGCACTACTGATAAAGTGCCCAAAGCATCTATTTTGGGGGGGTTTCTTGATTTAGTGAAAAGGGGAGGTATTCTTGGTGTTGTGTTCTCTCTTTTCTACATATTTCTTTCATTTTTATGCATTATGGGCAACTTTAAGTTTTCTAAGTTAACTTCTCATAACTATGCTACATGGTCTATCAAAATGTTGTATCACTTAATGCATAATGGAGTTTCTCAATATGTAGATGGTACTCTTCCTAAACCAACAGGTGCTAATGTATCAGCAAGTGAAATTTTAGATTGGGTAGCCATGGATAGGAAAGCCCTGGGTGATATATGTTTGGGGGTAGATGATAAAATCATGTCTCAAATAAAGAAATGTACTACATCCAAGGAAGCTTGGGATACCCTAGAAAGCCTTTATGGTAAAGTGTCTAAAGAAGATGTGTTCAAAATAGAAGATGAGCTAGTTTCCTTAGATCCTAAGTCATATGACTCAATGCAGGACTTCATCATTAAGGTGAATGAATTAAGGACAAAGCTTACTAATTGTGGGAATTCTATAAAAGATGATAGACTGATCTATCTCATTCATAACAAGCTGCCATTTGAATATTCCACATTTTTATCTTCTTTTAACACCTTAAAGACTACCTTAGGGTCTACCTACAAGAAAGTCACTTTTGATGAATATGCTAAGCTATTGGATGATGAAGAAAAGAAGTTGAAAACAATGGGGATTCTCAAATCACCTCATTCCAAAGCATTGGTAGCCAATGAGGGTTCTCAACATTTAGCTGGACAATCTTCAAATAAAGGAAAGGGTAAGAAGAAATGGAAGAGAAAATTTGAGGATGCAGAAAAGACAACAGCTCAATCAAATCAACAAGGCAAGTTCTCAAATTCCAACAAAAAAGGGGACAATAATAAGGAGAAGAAGAAGTGTGCTTATTGCAAGAAAATGGGTCATGAAGAGCATGAGTGTTATCGCAAATAGATTGATGAATTAACCAACATCATAAGGAAACATAATGCTCCATTGCCTAATGCTTCCAAGGAGAAGGGATCTTCTTCAGATTCAAAGGGCAAAGGGCAAGCACTCATGGCTAATGCAAACTCTTCAAAGGAATGGATATTTGACTCCGATGCCTCATATCACATGGGTTCTTAAAAGGAGGATTTTTCTTCATTGAATCGCTCAAGGGTACCACACATCTTCATGGGGAATGATAGAAAAATGGAAGTTGAAGGAAAAGGAAACATGGAAATGGAAAATGGAGGGTTTCAAGAGCTTCCCTATGTTCCAAACCTAAGTTCAAATCTCCTCTCAATCTACTAGTTCACTCACCTCGGAGATGGACATAGAGTTGAGTTCCTTCCTGACTCAGTTCAATTGCACAGTCTTAGAGATAATTCCTTGGTTGCAGTAGGGAAAGTGAATGATCACAAGAGGTTGTACTCTTTCTCATATTTTGTACCCAAGTCTCCTTCAAAGGCCTTGTTATCTCAATCTCATTCAAATATGCAATTATGGCATGAGTGGTATGGTCATCTTGACTATCACTATCTTCAGCAACTTTGCACATACCAAATGGTCAAAGGTCTACCTCACATCAACTTTTCTAAGGGTAAGTGTTCATCAGATTTAGTGGCTATGCCTCTAGAGGGGAAGTTACAAAGAGGGAAGTCTTCTAGAGCAACAAGTGTTCTTCAAATGGTTCACATGGTATTAGCAGGTCCTTTTGCATTCAGCCAGGGTTGCTACATACTTACCTTAGTTGATGACTTTTCAAGGTTCTCTTGGGTCTACTTTTTGCATAGTAAGGATGAAGTTTTGGACATATTTCTAGACTTCAATGCTCATGTAGAATGGAAATCCAAAAAGGCCATCAAAGTACTCCACATGGATAATGGTAACATGGCTGTGAATAGAAGACTTAAAGATTTTTGCAGACATGAGGGAATTGATATTCAAACTCCTTCAGCATTTAGTCTGCATAAGGCAGATGTTGCAACATTGAGGATCTAAACTCTTAATTCTATGGAAAGTTGCATGATTCATGCCAAGTCACTAGATCCATCATTAGAAGTCAAAGCAATCTCCAGTTCCACTCACATTCTTAATCATTCTCCTCATCTAGCCTTAGATGGAAAAACTCCTTTTGAGGCATGGTGTGGTAGAAAACCTATTGTGACACACTTTAGAGTCTTTGGTTGTCCTGCCTGGGCAACCAAATCTTCCAAGGGTCACAAGACAAAGACATCTTGGCCTTGTACCTTCATTGGTTATGAAGATAGTGTGAAGGCATATAGACTTCTAGATCTTGAGACACATCAAATTTTTGTGGAGAAGGACGTACATTTTGAGGAAATTTCTTTGAGTTTGTCCTCTACTCCTCTTCACAGATCATACAAGGAGAAGGATGTACATTTTGAGGAAATTTCTTTGAGCTTGTCCTCTACTCCTCTTCACAGATCATACAATGTGGATATTGATAGTGACACCAGTGACAGTGCTTCAACAGATTTAGATACATGGAGTTCTGTCGACAAATATAGTGAGAGGTCACATCTTCAGTTTAGTCCACATGCATACATCACCATAGTGATAGGTCCAGAACAAAAGGGTACTTCCAGTCTTCTAGATACAAGTTCAGTGATAGATTTGGGAGACAATATTGATGATCTGCCTCTTCTTCTTGATGCAGAATTACCTACTTCAATTTTCACGAGGGTTTCAGACTCTCTTATTCATTCTCTATAGGATCAATTGTCACAGGTTGGGGGGGGGGAGCCCATCTTGTCTCTCTTCCTTCTCTCATTCTCTTATGTATATATTGGATGTATGTCATAATGGGGGGGTCTTGATTACTCCATCCATCAATGCATCCTTCCTTATCTCTCTTTTTGGGGGACGGTTTTTCCCATGAGGTCTTCCCTCTTTTCTTGCTTTATGGGAGATTGCATATCATTATGTACATGGGTACCTAACATGGCCTAGTAGCCGTGACCCATATTGTATTTCATCCTAGATTGCGTAAGCTTAATGGCATTCCCCTAACTTGCACTTAAGGGGGGGTGTTGGTGTAAATAACTATTTACTTATTACACTTACTTAAGTTTTACTTAGGTTAATGCATTATTTAATTATTTTGCATTATTTTATGTGAGACACTTAGGAGTTTGTGAACACTCATTGATTTACGCAACTCTAATTAGGCACATGGTGTCTACAACATAGGAGTATGCATCATTCACTAAGTTGTCATGATGACAACACAATTTTCCACTCTCCTTATTTAGTACATGTTGTCTACTCCACTGATTTGCGTGCTACACCATTGTAGTCTTATCCTCACATCATCGCACTTAATCTCATGCTTAATGGAGGATAATCCATATCTGGTGGACATGTGCCTAGTTGTATGACATGTCATGGTGCTAACTTCTATGCATTCTAGAAGCTCTCTTGAGGTCTTTATAATCAAGCACTCCTAGTGTACTCTTGCATCCATTATTGAATGAATATCATCATTCTAATCATACTTTGCCTATTTTGGTCTACTGTGTGCTTGTGTTGAGTTCTTTTGTTCTTGGGTGAATTCTGGCCTAAGCCAAATTCTTACAAATAGTATGTTATTAACAATATAGATTAAATAATTATTGTTTCCTTGTTTTATATTTTAGTATTAATTTTAATATGACTTTATTATTTATTTAATAATATTGTATTATCTAATTATTATTAAAATTCTATCTTAAAATGAGCATATGACACAAGGCTACCTATTTTGGCATAGATGAGGAGGCAAAGGTTAGGATTTAACTTGAAATCAAATTACCCTAGGCAGTAAACAGAGGAAGAAAGATGATAGAGAAAATTATGAAGAACACCAAGTCATCAAGCTCTCCTGTCATGCTTATTGAAGGTAATGTAGATGGCATAGATGATGATGAAGATGAAGAGGAGAATGCAAAGGAAGCATAACCTAAGGAAGATGAGCCTATCAAGAAGAAAGGGAAGGTTATAATAACAAATCTTGCAGAGTCTTTCACTACTGTGTTCACAAGAAGATCAACCAAATCTAAAAGGAAGCTAAAGTTGGGCGATGAAGAGGATGAAGCTGAACAAATCATATTTTAGAAGACTACCCCTAATTTTGAAGAGAGGATGAATAGAATAAAATGAGGAGGTGTGTCATCCTTTAAAACACTTAAGTATGATACCAAGAGTGTAGCAAAGAAGAAAAATATTGGTGATGCCCTAGTGGAAGAGATGAAAATGGAAGTATTCCTCTAATGAACTGGTCAAACAAGTTCATGAAAACATCTTAAAAGTAGTTACACAAATTTGGGAGAATGTAGTCAATGTTGCTAAGGACATCAGGGAACAAACCTTGAGGCAACTTATGCCTAATCTTTCAGTCAAGGAAATGAGGGAATCATTGAAGAAAAATGAGAAGAAGATTACTCCAAAATTAAATGCATTGTTGATCCTGTCAAAGGACATAGAATCTATGGTAAAATCCAATACAATTGCACAAAAAAACATCTATGGGTTGCACAAGCCTAGTGATAATGTTGTGCAAATAGATTATAAGGATGGTGAAGAAGAAGATGTGGCAAAAGATAATGAAGATGTAGAAATAGAAGATGAGGACATAGAAAATGTAGATATTGATGATGCTAATGAGGAATAAGAATAAGAAGCTATAGGAGGAAGTCTTCCAAAAATTCAAAATATTGAGGATATTGATGCAGAAAGGATAGAAATAGAGATTATGACTTCCCTTCCTCATTGTTTGAGTGAAGCCTTGGTGCAATCTAACTTCGAGAAGGTTTCTAACAAGTTGGTTGAGGTTAAAATTGAATTACCAAGTACCCAACCAATCTTTGGAGTTACTTTACTAAGTACTTTAATGAGTGAAGTGTCTAACATTTCATCTAACGAGCAACAGGCTTAGATCTTTCCACCATCAAGCTTGATTGAGAAACAAGGTATTTCTATTATTAGTCTTATTTTCCCTACA
Source organism: Cupressus sempervirens (assembly GCA_028749045.1). Classification (NCBI taxonomy): domain Eukaryota; kingdom Viridiplantae; phylum Streptophyta; class Pinopsida; order Cupressales; family Cupressaceae; genus Cupressus; species Cupressus sempervirens. Next base: position 138,205,632 of record CM053789.1, on the reverse strand, counting down.
TTTATTGCTATTCCATCTATTTCCTTTGTTGTTTCCACCATGTCTAGTGCACTAATAGTTGAGACCCAATCGCAACCGAGCATTGAAGTTTTGAATAAGGGAAACAAATTATTTCATCTATTATTCATAAGGATAAGGGTAAAGAGGAAGAAATTTATCTAGATGATGAAATTGTTATTCCAAATTGAGATACCTTTAACCTCACTCCTAAAGAGATGGATGCCCTTGGAGAACTTTAGAAGAAGAGAACAAGGAAACAAAAGCTAAAAGAGGAAAGGAAGAAGAAAAATCAAGTCCTTGAAGATGTAAAGAGCATATTTGGTGATGCTTTGATCATTGAGGTTGATGAGAAACAACCTATTTTGGATTGATTGGTCAAAATTAGTCCAAAAGTACAATGAAGAGCTGAATGGACAAGAAAAACTTCTAAAGAGGACAGAGAAAAAATTTAAGAATAAAGTTTTGGAGCAAGTAGCACAAAAGATAGCTATTGGTCAAATAGAATTTTCTACTATTCTTGCTACACTAGAAACGTATGTCAATAATGGTGTTTCTTTATTTATCAAGTTGCATGATACATCTATCTTTACTAAGGAAATCAAGGATAAATTATCCAAGATAGATGAATACTTAAAGGCAAGTGCAAAACAATTGTAACTTGATCCTAGTTGTAGTTCTACAAATTTTACAAAGATAAGATACTTGATAGATCTGTAGGAAAAATTATTGAGGGAAAAAACTTGAATAAGGGCAACACTTTCCAAAATTTAAGGCATGATTCTTCCAAACATAGATGCACTACAAAAGCAAATTGTACATGCAAAGATAGTCATCCATGACAATAACTTCTCCATAGCTAACCACATGATGGAACTTTCAATAGAAGTATAGATAGCCTTGCATGCAAGTAAGGTATTCTAATAGAATTAGGAGAAAACCATGACAACCATTTGAAGGTTCATAGTGATTTCTTGTCACATTTTCATATTAACTTGTAAATATTTTGCACCTTTGGCATTTATGTCAAAATGTGGGAGAATATTATTGATAAAGGGGGAGAAGATTAGCATACTCTAGATATATGTATGAGGGAGAGATATATGTATGGGGGAGTAGTAATATAGATATATATGTATAGATAAGAAAAAAATATGTTTACAAAAGCAATTTTGAAAAAAAGAAGAAGAGTCAAATAGAGTAAGAGGAAACTGAGCTAGAGCAATAGATAGCAATTAAAACCAAGTTGAATATCTAGACTGTTGATAAGAAAAGTTTTGAGAAAATGGATTTTTAGTATGATAAGTGCTTTTATCACTAATGCCAAAGGGGTAGATTTTTTACATTATGGTCAATTTGTCTATTAGTGACTTAACACTTAGTCAGTTGGTTTCATTGCTATTGAGCTCTATAGTTTCTACCAAGATTATCATTCATACAACAGTGATAACTAAGTGTTTCAGTTGCTACCAAGCTAAATAGTTTGATTATAGTACTGTTGAGTTCTACAATGTCTACTGAGCTTTAGAGGCAAAGCACAATTTTACTTGAGTATAGTAGAGTCTACCAATCTTTCTAGTAGAAGTGATGAAGATCTTAGGGTTAGCCAAGATTTGTAGTGTTAACTAAGTATATTAGTGTCTACCAAGCTTGCAATGTTAATGAAGAGAATTTAGTGTTGACCAAGCCATGCAATATTAATCGAGCATTTTAGTATCTACCAAGTTTCTCAGTGTTCACCAAGTCATACAATGCTAATCAAGTGCATGCTAATTGAAGTGATCAGTATGGATCGAGCTTCAACTTCAATTGAGTTCCAAAGTTAATAGTGTTTGCCGAGTGTCAAAACATCATCAAGTTTATCTTCAAAAATTGAGTTACAACAATTGAAGGACTTTGTGAATTATGATGAATTTGGTATTATAGCCAACTCTAGAAGATAATTAATTGGATTGATATATATGTAATACATTATATCATATCCAAATGTGAATAAGAAGAATTTATGAGAACAAGTAAGAAGAAGATGAGTGTGAATTGAAGAAGATGACAAGTAGTATATGGTATAGTAGACACTTATCTATCACAGTCGGGTGATCATTGCAAGTCAAGGAATCTCATTCAACAAATCAAGGTTTTAGATCAAAGATCAACCACTAATTCATCCTAATAGGTGCATCAGTAAAATCCTTTATCTAGGTGGACTTAACTGTCTTTTGCTAGATCTCCTAATAGAGTGCATACTTCATTGTATGTTTGTAAATCCTTTAACAAGGTGGACCTAACAGTCCTTATTGTTCCTAATAGGGAAAATCACTAGAAGTGGTCAATTGTAACCCTTAACAAGACAACTTTATACTATAGTACTAAAATTTTTGGGTATCATCCCCACCCCAGTTTTACTTTCTATTTGGAAGGTTTCTAAGTCACCATATCTTGTGTTAAAGTGTTATGAATGCTATTTCTTTCATTCTTTCATGCATGCAAATAAATTAGAATAATATATGAAGGATTGATTAGTGAACTAAGTCTAAAGTTTTATTTGTTCGTAATTCACCCCTCCCCTCTTAGTAACCTAGCCTACCTTATATTTCCAATATGCACAACTTTGAATAGGGTTAGAATCTCATAACAAAAATTAAAAGTCTTCTAACAGGACCTCATGTGTATTGATTATATTTCATTGACTTCTAATATGCTCCATCCTTTAACAAAGAACATTTATATTAGTACATCATATTTTGGGCATCATTCCCACTGAGGTTTTCCCTCTGGTCAAGGGTTTCCCTAATTAAAAAATCTAGTGTTATTTTGTATGGTTGTTTCATCAATTGTTTAAACATTTCAAAATTAATAAAGATACTGAAAGTTGTTTTAATTGCATAATTGATTTAGGTTGCCCCTCCCTCGCTCATTTATTTTGGTGGAATTTACTTTTTGACAATTTTTATTAAAGCATCATGTCCTTGAACGAAAAGATTAACAATTTGAGGAGACCCATGGCTAGTCATTTTTGGAAAGATAGTCCAAAATTTTAAGGATTTAACTATGACAGTTGAAAAGAAAAGATGAAGACACATCTATTATGCATGGGTACAAAATATTGGTTGATTACTAAAAACAAAAAAATTTTGATTGAATAAAATGATCTTGAGGGTTGTCAAACAATAGAGAATGATGCATTCATGTTCAACATGCTTTTTAGACAAGTACTATTATTAACTCTTCTTGAAACTAAATTTGGTTAGGTAAAATCTTTAAGACTTGCTATTGAAATTTTGAATGCTTTGCAATGTACATTTGAAGGTGATACACATGCTCAAAAGTTAGATTACAAAGTTGAATATTTTTATTTCAATATACTAAGATGACGAAAGATGAATCTATAAGAAGTTATTTTGGTAGAATATTAGATATTGTTATAGGAATTAAGACTTGTGGAGGAGAGAAATTAGAAGATGGAGTTTTATGGAAATATTGAAGACTTTGATACTTTTATACTAACAAGTAACATAGATGACTGAACATGTTATTCCCTGCATGATTGATTTTGCAAGAGAGACTCTTCTTTGGAGATTGTAGTTAGTAAATGGTGGATGAGACAAAGTGGAGAATTTCCTAGAGTGGAAACTGCTTTTAGCATACTAAGTGACAAACCTAGTTGATAAGAAGTGCAAGTATGAGTGGAGATTATGCTAGTAGTAGTTGAAAAGGAGATGATGAAGACAATAAGATTAAGGGAGGAAATACCCTACTTATGAAGAGAGGACCTAAAGATAGCACAAATTTTAAATGTTGGACTTGTAATGAACTTGGTCATTATTCTTCTAAATGTTCTGAGAGATAAAGAAGTTCAAGCCTAGAAATCCCTATAAATCAAGAGTACCTAAGGATTTCTTTTATGTTGATGAGGATGGTAATAATTATTTCAAAGTCGTAGACTTCTTGATTGAAAGGGATGATAAAGATGATGAAATAAGATGTGTTTCTATTAAGGAAGTAATCCTTGAAAAAAAAAAGTTGGAGAAGAAAAAACATTAGTATGACAAGTTGAAAAGATGAAATCTAATTGGATTATAGATAGTGGTTATTCTAATCACATGACTAGAGATATGAATAAGTTTTTTGAGTTCAATAGCTATGATGGAGGAGTAGTCAAAGTTGGAAATAATGTAACATATCATATTAAAGGAAAAGGATCTATTACACTTGATGAAAAGACTAACATTGATGATCTTTACTTTGGGGATGGTTTGAAACATAATCTTTTGAGTGTTCGATAACTAGTTGACAAGGTATATAAGTTGTAGTTTACATAGAAGACTTGCATCATTAAAGAAAAAGATGATAAGTTGATTGGTACTAGTACAAGGACAAAAGGTAACGTAGATTTTGATTGAATCCTACTAAAATGACATGTTTAGTTGCTAAGGTGGATGATAGTTGGTTATGGCATTAGATATTTTGTCATATCAACTTTGATAATATTGTGAAGGTTAGTACTATATTTGTAATTAGAGATTTGCCTAAGATTGTGAAACTACTAACATAGTGTGTAAATAATGTATAATGATAAAACATAAGAAAATTTCATTTCCAAGCAAGAAATTTGCCACTTCAATGAAATTGGAAATTATGCACACATATTTGATTGGTCCTACAAAGACTAGATCATTTTATGGTGAAAGATATTTTATGATTCTTGTTGATGGTTTCACTAGAATGATGTGGATAGCATTTATTAGAGAAAAATATGAAGCTTTTGAGAAATTTAAGATATTTAATTGTAGAGTTGAGAATGAATCTAGTTTAAAGATTAAAAGCTTGAGATTTGATAGAGGAGGAAACTTTACTTTAATTGAGTTTGACAATTTTTGTGAAGATAATGGTATAAAGAGACAACTTTCATCCCCAAAGACATCTCACTAGAATGGGATAGCAGAAAAAGAAATAAAATAGTGACAAAGGGAGAAATTTCTATGATGTTTAAAAAGAATGTATCAAAAATATTTTGGAGAGAAGTAGTAGATACAATATTATACACTATGAACACAAAGAAAATCAGACAAGGCATTGGTAAGACACCTCATAAAATTTGGTTTGGACATAAACATTCTATGAAATATTTTAGAATATTTGGAAGTAAATGTTATTAAAAGAGATTATGATATTGGACTGAGTCAAAAAGTGATGAAGGCATATTTCTTGGATATTCACTGAAAAGAAAGGCATATAGATGCTTTAATTAGAGATCTAAGACTAATTTTGAGAGCACAAATGTGAGAGTTGATGAAAAGTTTAGAATTCGAGAAAGGATATGTGATTATAATTCTAATGAAGATACTACCCTAGAATTAACTAGGAGAATGTTGAGAAGGGGCTATTAATGAAAGTGACACTAATTCACATACTAAAATTCACAAAGAAGAACAGAGAGAAGAATCTAGATCTGAACCCAGAGATGAAATTAGAGCTGAAGTAGTAACACCTAACATAAATTTGATAAAGAATCACCCTGGTGAACAAATCATTGCAAGAAAAGACAAAGGAGTTATGACAAGAAATAAGATACAAGAATAACGATGTTTAGTTTCTCAAGTTAAACCTAAGGATGTTGATGAATCTTGTTAAGATGATTATTGGATAAAAGCTATGAAAGAAGAACTAGAGGAGATTGAAAAGAACAAAACATGCAATTTGGTTCGTAGACTTAAGGATAAGAATTTTGTTGGAACTAAATTGGTATTTAGAAACAAGATGAGTGAAAAGGTTGAAGTTGTAATGAAGAAAGAAATATTGGTATGTGAAGGTTATTCATAGCAAAAAGAAATTGATTTTGACGAAAAATTTTCACTTGTTGCTAGATTAGAAGCAGTAAGAATGTTTTTGGCATATGTAGCTAACATGAATTTTACTATTTATCAAATGGATGTCAAATCATCTTTTTCTAAATGAAGACTTGAAGAAGATGTATACATTGAGCAACCTAGTGGTTTTCCTTTGACAGATAAAGAGGATATGGTATGCAGATTGAAGAAGGCATTGTATGGACTAAAACAAACACTTAGAGCCTAGTTTGCAAGATTGTATAAGTATTTGACAAGTTTGGGATTTTTGAAAGGTAATGTTGATATTAATTTGTATTTGACAAATAATGACAATGGCTTATTGGTTTTTGAGGCATTTTTGGATGACATTATTTTTGGAGGAAATGATAAAGCAAGTAAGACATTTTTAGAAGAAATGAAGAAATAGTTTAAAATGAGTCTGATTACTGAGATGAAGTACTCCTTGAGATTAAAAATTGTACAAAATAATGATTGTATCTTTATATCATAGACAAAGTATCTTTAAGACTTATTGAAGAGATTAGTATTGGAAATTTGTAAACATATTGAAATACCTATGGTAATCAGATGTAAATTGTCTAACAAAGATTAATCCCCTACTATTGAACAAAAAATGTATAGACGTATGATTGGTGGATTGCAATATTTGACACATACTAGACCTAATATAGCTAATGCAATTGAAATTGTGGCAACATTTTAGGTAGATCCTAAAGAGAAACATTATGCAGTAGTAAAAAGAAATTTTAGATATTTGAAAAGAACACCTAATTATGGATTATGGTGATGAGGCCAATTTAAGGCTATTTGGTACACATTTTTATGATTAGGACCTAGAAAATTTATGAGTTTTTGATAGACTTGTTTGGACAGCCTATGTTTATACTGCTATATGTGTGTGTATGTCTACTTTGATAATTCTAAGGTTGAACGAATATGTTGTACATATATGTTATATAGTTACATGGAATAAAATCTTGTATCTTTCTATTTTGCATTGATTAGGTAGCTCTTGCTATAGCCATGTGATGAGACCAAAGATAATATAAGAAAAACTTATATGGAATTTTATCTTGGATATTTATTGTAATTTTTGCATGTGCACACTAATCTTTTGTAGAGAAAGGACGTGTTACCAAGGGAAGAATAAGTTAGCATCAAAAGAAAAAGTATTAATAAGAAGCTCATAATGATTCCATAACTTTCAATTATTAGAAATTATTATTATAGGCCAAGTTAAAGCAGTTATTAACCATTATGGAGTAAATCTAGAAGCCATGAACTCCTGAATTCATGTGCAATTGAATGCAACTTTCTCCTATATTAAATGATGTTGTTTTGTATTTTGAATATCATCATATCCCTAATGTTGGAGGATCCTAGATTTAGGGAGTTCTATTTTATGTTGATGTTATAAATAAGATGGAGTTTAGATTCTTGAGTTAGCTAGTTTTTGTGTGGAATTCTCTTGTAATCCAACAATAGTGATAAATACAATTATGTGGCTATGATATGTACTTGTTCTTTATTTATGGATGAAATAATATTTATAGTTCTTAATCTTTGAGTTTTTATTCATTCACTCTTCTATGGGGGCCCACACAAGAGGTGAACTTAGTTCATAACTAGGCAGGAATAAGTTTTCAGTTTCAATAGAAGTATCTAGAACTTTTTTGCTCCTACAACCATATGGTAATAGAACTTCTGGTTGTTTCCTATAGCATAAGAAAATAGTTTAGTTTCTTGTTTCTAGCATTAATATAGAGCAATAGGTTATATACTAGTATTCCATTTCTTAGCATTTCAATTACATAGTTATGATGGCATATAATATGGGTTAAAGCATATACTTTGTAGGTAGCATTCCAAATTTACATCCCTGGTCGATAATTTAATGAGCTCAGTATGTTATTCTAGTGTGATAATTGGCATTGTTGAGATATAGAGTCATTATATTGACCAACCATTTTTTGCACCATTTTTAAGGATGGTGTCAATCTAATCCAATCCTAAAGTCATTTCGTTAGTTTAATTTGTGCATTTTTCCATTTTGGATGCCTAGAAGAAGAAGAGATTATCTTGGGAGATTCCTTCCTCAAAATATCTAGATTAAACCAAAAGATATTTTTAATCTAGAGCCTGAGGAACCCCCAGTTGAGAATGAAGAAGAAGAATAACTATTTGAGAACCCATTTGTTGATGCACAAGAACATATACCTTCACCATCATCTTCTAAAGAATCATTACATTTGAATGATATTTTTGTTGAACTTGAATATCAAGACAATCTATTAGCTCTTGTTATTTATCAACAACAACTAGTTCCACTACCAAGGATGGCTCAACCAATATTTCCTTCCCCATTCTTCATTTGTACAATAACAGTAATTTGAAGAACATACGTGCCTTTTTACTTCCCAAGTTTTATGGCTTTATCACTGAAGACCCTAAAACCTTCCTTTTTGACTTTGATATCTTCTACAGTAGCTATGATTATACAACAGATGCTTACAAGCTGAAATTATTTCCATCTACTCTTAAAGAGGTTTCTCTAAGATGGTTCATGGGATTAGGTGCCAATATTGTAAGGAATTGGGATGTAATGAAGAATAAATTTCTTGCTAAATATAAGGAGTACTATAGGGGTCATGATATGAAGGGATATGACATCTTTAAAATGTCACAAAAGTTGGATGAGAACTTGGATGATTATGTCTCAAGGTTTATGTTTAACTTGTATTGCAATACACAACATCAGTTGAATGAAGAATCACAAAAACATCTATTTCTAAAAGGGGTAAATGATGCAAGTATTGAAGACTTAGACCTTATAGTAGGAGGAGAAATTACTCAGAAGAACTGGGTTGATATAAAGAGTATATGTTTGAATTATTCAAGAACTACTATGAAGAAAGGTAGAGGACTCAGAGTCATGCCTACTAAGTCTAATGGTTTAGGAGTATCTAAGGTGAAGTTGTCCAATCTTCTATCTAATTTCAAGAAGGGCATAATTAATGATGTTGCCACTCAGCTAGATAACATGCAAGCAAGAAGGAAGAAGGAAGAATGTGAAACAATGTTAGATAAATATTGTCCACATTATAGAGAAAGTAAGATGAACTAAAAATGCAAGGTTGTTGCAAGTTTGAAACCACAACCAATGCCTACTTAATTCAAAGCTATTGATGAAAATAGAGATGTTCTCTATGTTTCTCAATGTAGGCCATGGGTCTAAAGACCAGGTATGCCACAAGACCCTCTGAAAAATTATAGTAACAATAGTCAATGGAAAAATTACCAGAATATAGGTCCTTGAGGTTTAAGTGGGCATAAAATTTGGTCCAATCAACCTCAAAAAGGTTGGCAACAACCCTAGTAAGGTTGGCACAACCTCAGTAGTGGTCTAACCAACCCAATCAATAGGCATTAATGCCACCACCTTAACAACGGGCTAGAATTCCTCCTCCTATAGACAATAAAAACCCCCCTAAGTAAACCCAACTTCCATCTCAACGTAGTCCTAATCCTAAAAATAGCAAGCCAATACCTCAACAACAAAGTTATGCTATCTCTTTGAATGATATTTATTCAAGGTCAAGAACAACTCTTGCTTTACCTCAACATCCTATAGTCATAGACGTTTAAGATTCTCCTATTGAAAAATAATATGTGCCCATTCCAAAAGCTTCTCCTACAGAAAAAGACCCTCCATTTACTTAAAGTATAGTAGACCCAGTTGTGCCTAAATAAAAACAAGCTACAACATATTTTCTCAATCAATTGAAGCATATGATTGTGAAAATACCATTACTAGATGCTATAAAAGAAGTTAATGTTTACACTAAGGCCATTAGAATAGATTGTATAAAACAACAAGGGAGAAAGGGGAAAGATCCTAAAACTATTCATGTCATAGGACAATTGTTTGACTTTATGTTAAACAAGTTAACAGTGCCTAAATATTCTAACCTTGGGAGTACTATAGTTACTATCACTATTCATGGAATTCAAGTACAAAATGCCTTGGTTTATTTAGGAGCATCTATAAATGTAACAACAAAGGAATTCTTGTCTCACTTGCATATTAATTGCCTTAGAGAAATGCCAACCATTCTACAACTTGCTAACAGTTATACTATTAAACTAGATGGGATGGTAGAGAATGTTATAGTCACACTAAACTCTTGGGAATACCCTATAGACTTTGTTGTCCTTTCTGAAAAAGAAAATATCAATGGGTATCCCCTTATCCTAGAAATAACATTGTTAGCTATTGCAGATGCTTACATAGCTTGTAGGCATGGAAAGATAACATAATCTAATGGGATATATAATAAGAACTTGACCCTATACTCTCATGCTCAACCTCTATTACAAGATAATCAAGTAGTTTGGCTTGATTTAGGAAATGATGAAAAAGAACTCAATTCAATCCATCATCTTATGGTGATAGGCAGAAATCCATTTATAACCCCTCAAGAGGATAATGATGTTATCTCATCTATTGTGACAAATGAGTATGGAGTAGATTCTTAGTTGTGTTCACAACAAGACTCTACCTTGGAAACTATTTTTCCACCTCCAAATGCACCTCAATATCAATAGCCTCTTAACTCCCTCATGGAATGCTTTCTCCACCAATTTCTCAAATAGCCATGATGGAAAAAGTAATTAAGATTGAGGCTAGCCCCATGAAAGAATTGAATGTTAGTAGCACCTTGTCACCAACACATTAGAAAGGTATACTCTATAGCTAATGCAAGAGATTCAACAAGCATTTTCCTAAGATTATATAGATATGAATGGATTGGATCCTAAGCTTTGTACTCATAGGATTTACATTAGCCCAAAATATAAGCCCATGAGACAACCTCAAAGAATAGGTAATCTTGTCTTGAGAGACATAGTTAAGATTTAATTGTAAAAAATGTTAAATGTTAATTTTATCTACCCAATCTATGATAGTCAATGGGTTTCTCCTATAGTCATATTGCTAAAGAAATGAGGGAAATAGAGAGTTTGTTTAGATTATAGAGAACTAAATTTAGCCACTAAGAAAGACCATTTTCCATTGTCATTTATAGATCAAGTTCTTTATAATTTAGTAGGCAATAGGTATTTCTCTTTCCTAGATGGTTTTAGTGGCTATAATTAGATCCAAATACCTCTAGAAAACTAGGAGAAAACCACCTTCACATGCCCATGGGGAACCTTTGAATACTCATTCTTGCCTTTTGGCTTGTGCAATGCACCAACTACATTCCAAAGAGTTGTTATCAGTATTTTTTCTGACATATCTGTTGAATGTATGGAAATATATATGGATGACTTTATTGCCTATGGGATGACTTTTGAAGAGGCTAAAACCAATTTGGATAAGGTTCTCAAAATATGCCAAGACTACAATCTTTCTCTCAATAGTGAGAAATGTTTCATGATGATGGAGGAAGGTGTTGTATTGGGTCATTTCAATTCATCACACAACATCTAGGTAGATCCAACAAAAATTGAAGTAATCAAAACTTTTCCTACACCTAAAAAGAAGAATTATGTGAGAAGCTTTCTTGGACATGTTGGCTATTATAGAAGATTTATCAAGTATTTCAATCAAATTACATCACCTCTCTACAACGTGTTGAAAAAGGATTTTGAATTCTCCTAGGATTCCAAGTGTGACAAGTCTTTCCTATAGCTTAAGGAGGTTTTAACAAAAGTACCAATTTTAAGTTGTCCCAAATGGGAATTTCCATTTCACATTCATACTGATGCCTCATATTATGCCATAGAAGAAATACTAAGATAGAAAGAAAGAGCTATGGAGCATGCCATTTATTTCATAAGTAAAAATCTGCAAGAAGCAAAATTTAATTATACTATGATAGAAAAGAAATTTCTTGCAGTTATTTATGCTCTGAATAAGTTCAGACATTATATTATTGGCTATGAGATATTTTTCCATACTAACCATTCATCTATTAAATACTTGATGAATAAACCAACCATATCAGGGAGGCTGGCTAGATGGTGGTTTCTTATGCAAGAATTTGATATCACCATTGTGGTAAAACTTGGAAAAGCCAATGTAGTAGTTGAATTCCCATTTTTTTTACATGTCCCTAATGATCCTATAGCCATTGATGATAGTTTTTCAAATGAGCATCATTTTCTATGATCAACACAAAATCCATAGTATGCTAACATTGCAAATTACCTCACCACAAGTAGGACACCAACTCACCTCTCTCCCAAGAAAAGAAAATTATTAGCAGAGAAAAGTTTTAACTTTTCTTGGATTCTTGGATTTATGTTTTACACTAGTCCTAATCAAGTGATTCATATATGTGTTAGAGAATATGAAAATTATGATATCCTTCAAGCATGTCATGATGAGCCATGTGGAGGTCATTTTCCCCCCAAAAGAACAACATTTAAAATATTTACAACATGATACTATTGGCCAACTCTCCACAAGGATGCAACTAGGTACACCAAGAAATGTGACAAATGCCAAAGAATGGTAAAGGTCTACTAAATCTGATGAGATGCCCCTATAGTGAAAGATTTTTTGTAATACCTTTTGATAAATAGGTAATTGACTTTGTTGGGCCTATTGAACCTACTTCAAAAGGTAAATAGTATATTCTCATTTGTAGTTCACAAGGAAAGTATCTTCTCTATAATAAATTCCATATTTTCACTCCATCAATTCTAATCTATCCACCTTTTCATTTCATCATTCTCCACCAATAGATGACAACTTGTTGTTACCATCGACACCTTGCCAGGTTTGTACATACTATCCAAGGTATATGTATTTTTTATTTGTTTTTCATTATGGTTGTGCTCTTGTCATGTGTGTAACTGTGGGACCAATTGCTCAATTAAGTTGGGGGGAGAGATATCATTTTTGTTTAATGTGACTATAATTATTGTATATGTTATTCTTTTAAATCTTGCCAAATCTTCACTTTCACATCTAGATTTGCACTTTCACAAAATCTTGCCACATTTCCACATTCACATATGATGTGACAACTTTAAAGGAATAACTTTAAGGAATTATTTATTTTTCAAATTATTTTCTAAGGTGGATGGTACGATAATTTTTAAGAGAGAATCATGAATAATTAAATTGTGATATGTTGAAGATTGCAATGATGTTCCATGAGGACTTAACTCAAAGAATCTTTGTATTTCTCCTGTGACTATTGCCTTTATCATCTCCACATTTTGAATTTTTCTACTAAATTCCTTGCTGCATGTTTTTCATGTGTTCTTCCTAGTATGTTTGGTTCAGTATGAACCTACAATCCATATTGCCTTGTTAAGCAACCATGCATGCATGTCATATTTTTAAGCTAAGGCTTAGCTTGACTACATTTATAAGCTTACTAGTTGGTATGGTGTAGCTATGGTCAAGGGATTGAGGGTTCCATTCACTCAAGAAATTGTAGTAGAAGTCATGGGATTGTCGTAGGAAGGGAAAGACTTTTTAGAAAATTTTGATCCTAAAACTGCTAGAGCTCAAATTACATTACATAAAGACCCACCATCGGAAGTTAACAAGAAATAAGGTATGAATAAATTGTCGTTACTAGACCCTTACAAGGATTGTGTGGTATGTATCATAAAATATTTGACCTGCAAGGGTCAAAAAACATTTTTGGCATTCTATTCATTTCAAATTTTTAAGATGTTTATGCCATGACAATTGGCCAATGAATGTTCCCAACTTTCTATATCATATTCTAAAGAAGAGAGCTTCACTTGTGTAGGGAGGAAAGCTCAAATCCATTTCTCACCATTATCTAATTAAGTTAATAGTAGAAAGGGAATTAAGAGAACAAAAAATATGTCATGGGAAATTTTTCCTTTAGGAGAATTTGAAAACCAAAACCCTAAGTCCTATAGGGCTGAAAGTAGGAAAATGCATTTACACTAAGCATGGGATTAGAAAAATAATTAAAAGAATGGAATCAATGTATTCCTTAGGAGAATCTAGAAAATATAGGCATAAAAACCTTGAATCTTTGAAGAAAATACCACACTCTTGTCTATGAAAACTAGGGCTTCAATGAGGCAAGAAAAAGAAGAAAGAAAAGTACCCCCTAGTTCTTGTCAAAAGGAAAAGGAAAACATTCCTATAGCCTTAGCTAATTCCAAAAGGAAAAAAATTCCTATAAAAGGAAAAGGAACCCCAATAAGGAGAAGTCATAGAGAGAAATAAAATTTCTCTATGGATGTACCACAAACTGGGTTAGAGATTGATCTCAAATCTTCTAAGCCACCTGAGCAGAGAGTGATTGAACGTAGTAATAGTCAATGAGAATTTTTTGATTTACCACTTAAGATTGAAAAAGAATAACCCTATGTAGATAAAAAGGGTGAAAAGAGAGTAGTGATTGAGGATGATTCTAGTTTTGATGAACATAACAATAGGTTTCAGAGGAAGGGTTTATCCTCGAAAAGACCCCATGGAGTTAATGGCCCTTTTGACTCAGAAAATGACAAACTCTTTCCCTGTACCTAACTCTCCCCCTTGTCTAGTGTATGCCCTAGGTTCACCTTTTTCCCAGTGGTTGTGGAACTATCCTCTTCTATAATCTCATTGGGTCTCCTTGTCTACACACACACACACACACACACACACACACATTCATATGTGTGTGTGTATTTGCATATATGTAGTTGATATATGTAAGTACATGTATACATATATTCATACATATAGATTCTTGCTCATATATATATAGGGCTTCTTGTCTTTTTTAAGTTTTTCATTTAGTAGGTATATAGCACACACACACACACACACACATATATGGTGCTTCTTGTCTTTATTGCATTATTTTAGTTTTTGGGCGATTAGATCTTTTATTTTTAGTTTTTTTAGTTTTTTATATTTTATGTTTTTTAGCATTGATATGTTTATCTCTTTGTAGATACTAGTTTTTATTTTTATTTTGTTTTTACTCATTTTATTGGTAATTAGTTTCTTTTCATTTCTTTGTTTCTCATTTTAGTTATTAGTTATACACACACACACACACACACACACATACATATATATACACACATATATAGATTTATATGTATGTATATATGTATATATATAAATATATATATACACATACATACATACATACATACATACATACATACATACATACATGCATACATACATACATACATACATATATATATATATATATATATATATATATATCAATATTTAATATATTGGTTATTATTCTTTTATTTTTAGGCATGTTCTTTTCTTCTTTCTTTCTTTTCTCTCTTTCCTTTCTTTAGCCTAGTATAGTTTTAGTCCCTTTTTTCATTTTTTTGGTTCCCTCTACTTGGTTTTTGCCCTCTCTCTCTCTCTCTCTCTCTCTCTCTCTCTCTCTCTCTCTCTCTCTCTCTCTCTCTCTCTCTCTCTCTCTCTCTCTCTTTCTCTTTGTCTTCTTAAGTCTCCCCCATCTCTGCAACCTAGATACTTCTCATCTCCTCACTGCTCTCCTACCTTGATGATGTTTCATAGAGTACAACTTGAAATGTTGGCTCAAAAAGATTCACACAATCAAAATTCAGAAGCAAAAAATTACTATGATGGATTGTGGAAATGCATTTACAATTAAATGACAATGTGTCAGAAGGAAACTTCCCAATGGGAGAAGAGATAAAAGAATCACCTCCTACAATATCAAGAAGTAATTTTTCTAAAGAGGATTTTGGAGTTGATATGAACTTTTTGAATAAAGTGGGAGAGAAAATACTTAATTAGGGTTATGATGCACTAGCTTCAACTCCTTAGTTGTTTCACAATCCTAAGAGGTCTAAAATAGTAATGTTAAAATTCCAGTTAATGATGAGACTATTGTTCTAAATGTAGTAGGCAGAAACCCTAATGACAATACCATGACAAGTGTATCTCACTCCATATCATTTCTCTCTATTATTTTTGTATTATCTACCTAGTTGACATTGGAAAGAGAGTAGTGCAGGCATCAAAAGAAATATTTGAATAAAGCCATTGATAGTCATTATCCATCTCTTGTTTATGCATTGTTCCCTAAAGAAGAATTCATGAATTATCAAATGACTTGCATATTGAGGGATAAGTCCCCATTTTTTTGAACCCCTTGAGTTTTCCAAAGCTTTCCATAGTTTTCCTAAAGCCATACACAATTTGTTGTGTGAGCTTTTTCTTCATAAGTTTGCAGTACCTAACAATAGAGAATGGAATCCCTTGTTGTATGTTGGGGATATTTAGTTAAGATCATTGGTGTCATGGATACAAAATGAAATAAGTAGGGAAACATAGGCTAAATCCTATAGGAAATTAGATGAAGAAATTCCCCTTTACCTAAGGCCAAAAGCTCAGGATCCTAAAACTACTATTATGACTAGTTGAAAATTGCTCCATCAAATATAGGAAGTTGTGTAATTTATCCCCTTAGAGATGCCACATTTGATGGTTATGTTGAAATAGATTAGATTGAGATGCCTAAGGCTATGATAAAGATACAAGGGTGATGGGATAGCATGTCCAAGGATCTCATAAAGAAAGAGCCACACTCACCCCTTAATTTATCATGGAAAATAGAAGAGCTCCTTGGTACATTACATTAGGTAGAGTTAGACAAAGTTCCTAGATTCCTCTCACCTTTCAGTTACCCATAATTATTTCTCCCTTACTGGAAAATGCAAAAAATTTGGATGATTATGATATGGAAGGAGAGGTAAGGAGATGGGAAAAATATAGGGAAATAAAAGGTTTTTACTGAAGCTTCACAAAAGGTACATGATAGAAAACTACTACAAATTATAAAATGACAACTAGGGTCAAGAATTTCATGTTTTCTAGAGGACTAGAAAAGAGAAAATTTGGGGGGAGACTATGAGGCCAATTTAAGGCCTATTAGGTTCATGTTTTTATGATTATGACCTGGAAACTTTATGAATTTTTGATAGACTTGTTCAGACTACCTATGCTTATACTGCTATATTTGTGTGTGCACTTTAATATTTCCAACATTGAATGAATATGTTCTACATATATGTTATATAGTTACATGGAATGAAATATTGAATCTTTCTATCTTGCATTGATTACATAGTTCTTCTTGTAGCCATGTGATGAGACCAAATATAAAATAAGAAAAACCTAATATGAATTTTATCTTGGATATGTATTGCAATTTTTGCATGTGCACACTAATCTTTTGCATAGAAATGATGAGTCAACAAGGGAAGAAGAAGTCAACATTAGAAGACAAAGTATTGATGAGAAGTTGGTTGGCTATTTTGAGCTCTTAATGATTCCATAAATTTCAATTATCAACAATTATTATTATAAGTTGAGTCAAAGCAGTTATCAACCATTATGGAGTAAATCTAGAAGCCATGAACCCCTAAATTCATGTGCAACAACCTGCTCCTATATTAAATGATGTTGATTTGTATCTTCAATATTGTCATATCCCTGATGGTGGAGGATCCTAGATTGAGGGAGTTCTATTTTATGTTGATGTTATAAATAAATTGGAGTTTAGATTCTTGAGTTAGCTAGTTTTTGTGTGGAATTCTCTTGTAATCTAACAATAGTGATAAATACAAATATGTTGCTATGATATATACTTGTGCTTTATTTGTGAATGAAATGATATTTATAGTTCTTAATATTTGAGTTGTTATTTATTCACTCTTCCATGGAGGTCCACATGGGAGGTGAACTCAGTTCATAACTAGGTAGGAATCAGTTTTTAGTTTCAATAGAAGTATTTAGAACTATATTTTTCCTACATCCATATGGTTATAGAACTGATGGTTGTTTCCTGTAGCATAAGAAAATAGTTTATTTTTTATTTGTAGCATTAATCCAAAGCAATAGTTTATATTGCTATTCCATTTCTTAGCTTGGTATTTCCTTCACAATTTAAATTGCATAATTATGATGACATTTAAGATGGGTTAGAGCATATACTTTCTAGGCATCATTTCAAGTTTATGTCCTTGGTCAATAATTTAATGAGCTCAGTATGTTATTCTAGTATGATATTTGGCACTATTAAGATATAGAGTCATTATACTAAGGATGTCCAATCCGTAGTTACAAAGTCATTATACTTACCAGCGATATGGTATGAAAGATCATGTGATTTTACTCTATATGTGTACATTGATGTAGATTGGGGAAGAAGTATAGATGATAGAAAGAGCTCTAGTGGAGGAGCATTCTTTTTGGGAGGAAGATTGGTTTCTTGGCTAAGCAAGAAACATGATTGTATTTCACAGAGTACAATAGAAGCACAGTATGTAGCAATAGTAGGAAATGGTTGTAATTTTATTATTTGGATGAAGCAAATGTTAAAATCTATTGGGATTGAGTTTTAAAAGCCTATTACCATACACTTTGATAACACAAGTCTAATGAATATGTGAAAGAATCCAATTTTATATTCAAAGACAAAGCACATATCAATTATCTCTTTTTGAGAGAAGCATAGAAAGAGACTAGATTGGAGTATGTTAGCACAAAGGATAAGATATCATACATATTTACAAAACCTTTAGAAAAGGATATATTTGAGTACTTGAGAGGTATGCTTGGGGTTATTCCCCAACCTAATTTTGAGTAGTTGATGTAGAGATTGCAATTGTCTAGTGGTAGTAGAGCACCATTTCTCTATCTAGACAAGATGCTTGATGCTTCTCCCATGGGAGAGTATCTATATTGGAGTTGAGTCACGAATGACTCTTTGTACTGGTATCTAACAATGTCTTTGGAAACTTAAGCTTATTGTAGACTTTTTTAGAGATAGTTGAACCTTGAGAATTGACATGATCATGTCTTTGTCATGGATGTCAATGGGGGAGAGAGAACTATCCTAAAAAGAATCATATGAAAGATTATTCTATAGGGAAGATATGTACTTGAGGGAAAGATTCACATTAATTGATGATGATGATTTGAAAAGATGTTGATGTATGGGGAATATTAACACCTTCCTTGTGCATGATTGACTGATGACATTCATGGCTAGCATGAATTGGGGAGTAGTTGTAGAAAAGATACATTTGGTATTCATAGAACTTAGATTTTTTTCATCTATGTTGTCATCAATGCCAAAGGGGGAGATTATTATTATGAATGTTGATGGTATTATTATGGGGGAGTATCCTAGTAGTATTGGAGACTTGATTTAGTGGTTGTGGGTTTTATTCATCCTATAGTTTTATCATTGATGTCAACATATTGGTTATGCTTCAAAGACTGGCAGTGCAATAGACATATATTAGTTTTGTATGGTTCACCAATTGAAGATATAACCTTATGAACAGTTAGGATTACGTTCTAGAGAATGTGTAGATGCTACAATTAAGAGTGCATACAAAAACATGAAGACTAGATAGAGTTATGAAGGATTTGGCAAAGGAAACTTTCATACAGCATTTCTAGAAAGGAGGTAGTGACATTTAGATTTTATTTCCTAACAGAGATGGAATCTAGTTGAGTGAGATGAGATAGAGGTTGAAGACATACTAAAGATGACTTGATCAAACATGCATAATCAGATGATCAATGAGTGTAAAGTTATGAGGACTATGAATTGACATATTACTTATAATTGTGAAAAGATGTAATATTATGATGTAATGTGTACAGTAATATCTTAAGTTGGTCCTATATTATTATTATTGTAAATTGGGAAAGCCTCAAGGTTGATTCAATATTTTTTTTAGGACTTGGTATAAAGGAAATTCATTTCCTTATGATAGAGTGTGGCAATGAAAAGTGTTAATATTGTGTGAGCTTGAATGCGAATAATTTTTTATCAAAGTAGAGATTGGTGTAGTTGAGGAACAATGAGCTTACAAGGAACTATGTTTGGGAAGAGAAGTTGTTGTTGGATAGTTGTTGATGTACACTTGTATTAGTCAGTGAGGATAGTACTTAAGCTATTTGAACAGTGGGTCTATCCGTCTTCCTTACAACTCCTAATAGATTTGGAATCTCCTAACAAGGATCCAAAGTCTCCTAAGAGGGACTCATATGTACTGACTATATTTTATTGACTCCTAATAGTGTCCATCTTTTCACAAGGAACATTTATATTATTATATCATCTTGTAGGCATCAACCCCACTAGGGTTTTTCCTCTTATCAAGGATTTTCGTAGATAACAAATTTGGTGTTATTTTTGTTGGAAGTGTATTGGGAAAGTCAGATATTGAGAGGGGGGCAGGGGGGAGGGGGGGTGAATTAGGATCTATAAAACTTTTAACCTTTGAAAAAAATATCAAATATGATATCATTCACCTTAAACCCTTATCTCAACAATGTCATAAATCACATATAAATTTACTATAATGATGCATCAAATCTAACAACTAATCACATCCATAAATATGAAAATAAATGATCAACACACAATACAAAGATTTTGATTACCTAGAAAGCCTCCAAATTGAAGGTAAATCTAGGGTGGGGATGACACCCACAAATCTTCATTACTACAAAAATAAAGTTTTTTTGTTAGGGCTACAAGTTTGATCACTTCCAATGATCTACCCTATGAGGGGTCTACCATGTTAAGAGCTTGCAATAATTATTCAGTCTACCTTGATTAAAGCATTTAAACTTACAACTAAGTAAGCACTCTGTTAGGAGATTTACAAAGGTATTTTAGGACCACTCTATTAATTGATTTACCCTAAAATATTTACTAGAATGTAGCAGTACATGATCCTTTGGTTTACACTTAATATGTCGATCATAAATCTCCTCTTTCTAATCTCTAATTTGATCCCCAATTTGATATATCTATATTTTGCCCTTCATTTCTCTACTCACTCACTTAGTTTGATTCTCCTTCAAACTTTACTTCAAGCATCCAAAATTTTCTTCTCGTGTACACACAAAAACACATATGAAAATAGGATTTGGATCCTCCTTTTATAACCAACTAGAGAAGGTTATAGATCAAGACCAACGATCCAAATCTCTCCCTTTTGTCACTTATACTTTCCATTTTTCTAATTGGTTGATCACCTTGCATAGGGATTAATATTCCATAACAAAATGTGTAATCATCTCCTCTAATTAATCCTTGATCATTAGAACATGCATTAAGTTGACACAAAATGGTTTACCTTAGTGTTTTTCCAATTCAAAAAAAATATGCCAAAACTAGCTTGCTTGACACATGAACACTCTGATGCTTGGTCATAACTAATCTTCATAATGTCCTTTGACTTCTATATATTGGGAACATATTTTATGACTTGGCATGAACTGACTCTATATAGCTTGGCTTATACTATCTTCTACCTCACTTGACATGTATAGAAGTACGTGGTGATATAGACTTTCTTGGTAATAATAATTGCTTGGCTTTAACTAAGATATGAACAAGTCTAATATACATAGCTTGGCCTTAGTAGAATGGCTCAGTCATAGTGATGACCAACCAACTCTTCCATATGAATTACCAAGTGTTTGACACTAATAGAAAACACATCTTAGAGATCTCTCCCTTTAACATTAGTTGCAAAAACACTCTGTGACATGATCCAACATTACATCCAAAAGTAAATATAGTAATCCCCCTTAGACTATGACTTAGTCTCCATAAGAAATTTAGTCTATACAACATATATACACAACTTCTAACATACTTTGACTTCAAAATGATCATTCATTACAAAATTTTCACAGAATTGTATGTTTGATCATATCCATGTCATTTGTATTTCCCCCCTTGGTGTTTATTTCCTTGTTCATGACATTTGCCTCTTTTTTTGTCACTCATGGCTATTGGGGTGATGGGGTCAAAACATACTTGTCCAAAAATGGTTTGTGAATCTATATAAATATTGCATATGTGTTATCCCAACTTGATGTGATAGATTCCAAAACTTGAATTTTTATTTCTAGTTGAGAAGCTAGGTCAACCAAACTTTATGTAGTAGATAGATGTGAATCTCTTTTTTCTATCTGCTTCTCCAGCGACAACTCTCTCTACATAACCTCTAAATGAGGTATGAACATTGATTGAATGGAAATAAGTTTTGCTCACATCCTGCTATATGTGGCTTGTAATTCTCCCAATACCACTTGGGTAAAAAACAATCTATTATAATGAATGGAACTTGAAATTGGGTCAATGCTCAAAGAATGTCCTATAGATTTCACATATAATTGCAACTTCTCAATCTGATCTTGAATATCCTGAGTGAATCTTGGTACATCACATATTTTTTTATACAAAGTTGAGATATTTTGTACCATTCCTTCTACATTATTGACAAGGTTAGAAATTTCAACTTTCTTGATGGTGATTTCAGTTCACACTTTCTTCAAAACTTTCTTCTCAAACAATTTCTTGGGCCATTGCAGTAACTTTTCATTTGCATCAATTTCATCATTATTTACCTTTTCTACAATATGAACTAATTGGTCCATTATTGGAGCATTTCCATCAACATATTTGATATCATAAGCATGAGAAAATATATCTTGTATCTCTTGTAGTACATGTTTTTGTTGATGATCCTTCTCAATTCTTCCTGCCTAGTCTTCCTGGCCAATAAATCCTGCAAAATTTGCATTTTCTCATAGGTTAAGAGATCAGCGTCAAAATTTGTGATCAATATAACTCCATCAAGTGTCACTGGTTTTTTAGGTGATTTTTTCTTCTTCTTCAATATCATTTCATTTTTTACTCTAAGGTGTTGTTACTTGTTAATGCTAATTGTAATGAATGTGATAAGACATCCATGCTTGGTCTCTTCATCTCTCATGCAACACTATCATCAATACTTATTGAAGTTGAATTATTCTAAGTTTTAATCACCTACTATTTAGGTGTAACACTTTTCTGAGCTTCAAATTGTGTAGGAGGTTCTATAGCTAGTGAATCCTCTTCCTCTGCTTTCTTCTACTCCTAACCCTATTCATCAGTTTTTGTAGCACTGCATGGAATTGTCTCCTTTGTTCCCTCAATAAGAGGTCCTAAGACTTGTAGTATTT
Organism: Cupressus sempervirens; assembly: GCA_028749045.1. Lineage (NCBI taxonomy): Eukaryota > Viridiplantae > Streptophyta > Pinopsida > Cupressales > Cupressaceae > Cupressus > Cupressus sempervirens. The sequence continues at coordinate 138,182,751 of CM053789.1, read as the reverse complement.
CTTCATCTATAATAGATTTCTCTTCTTGAGTGTTCATCCCATCAGTATATCCCTCTATAGTATAATCTACCTTAGTAGCCTCTTCATCACTTTTCTCTTAAATAGTTAGAATACTTTGTTTCATAGCATCTATAACAAGAGTCTCCTATTTTAATTGATCATTGTAATCAATGGTAACTATGGGTGTTTCATTTATAGTCATAGTTACTTGTTGATTTATTCCTTGCTCTCCAATTCTTGGATATTCCATGATTTGCACAATAACCAAATTGTTGGTATCCATCAATGTGCCTTTAATAGATTTAGGAGCTTTCTCCTCTTTCTCTTTCTTAGTAGACACTATATTTTCTCGCTCTTTGACAACTAAAGTCACATTGGGCAAAGTAGTGTTAACATTTTCATCCTCAGTGATGACTGTCTCTGTCTATTGTTTCTTTTCTTGAGCCTTTTTCTCTATAGTTCTCACTAATTGATCTACATCACTATACAAATCTTCACTATTGTCTAATTCTACTCTGGCATCTTCCTTTTTCTCCTCTTCCACTAGTGTTGGCATCATCCCCAAAAAAAAATTCAACACAATTTTTCTCCCCTATGCCACATCTTCAATTCTATTTCCCAAAATTTTGTAAGCCCTTATCTTAGGCACAAATTTTCTTTCAAGGCTATAGACATATGAGTGTTTCCTAAATCAAGCATAGTTTGGGCTAAAGTAGTTTCCACTATTTTTCTTTTAGTAGATAATACCCATTTCTAGTTTGAATCAATTTTATTATATAGTTCCTTTCATAATTCCTTACCTAGTTCAATAGGTGTGTATTTAAAATTCACCATCATATCCAAAACTACATGTTCTACTTTCCCTTTATCACTTCTATCTAAAGTGGCATACTTTACAAGTTTAAATCCTATTAACCATGCTTAACTTCTAATATTCTAACATACCTTTTCAATATCTTGAGAACATTTCCTCAGTACTATCTAAAACTGACTTAGATCATCTAATTTTGTCCTCTTGACTTCATCATCCTCCTCATCATATGGCTTAACTACAAGTTTTCTCCTTGGCCTCTTCTTCTGACCTTGCTCAGTCTCCTTAGCCTCTAATGACCTTTTCTTTCCTTGTGCTAGCTTGGTTATCTTTACTATCCCTTTCTTTGGCTTGACATTTGTAGGGGTTGCTTCCTTGGATCCTTGTCTATTTATTCTCCTTTGTGGTGTAGATGTGGGTACTTTCTTTAGGCTTCTTTTGACCTTAGGATTGATAATTACAATATTTTTACCTTTTGGTTCCCAAGGCTTGACAACCACAAGTTCTTTACCTTTAGACTCATCTTCTTCATCATCATCACTATCACTATCATGATCTTCCCCTTTTCCTTTAGTTACTTGTAGTGGAGATTCTCTAAGATTACCCTCTAGGTCTTGGATCATTTTCTTTCTCTTCTTATTCATCTTTGGAAACTTTGTCTACATCATCATTTTTATCTTTATAATCTCATATGAGTCAAATGGTTGAGAATTATTATCAATTGCTTATACTAATAGTGTTGTAATAGCTATAGACACTTCATCAACATTAACCTCATATTGCATTGGCCTTAGTAATGACACCCTCAGTATATCTGCCTAATCATAGGTATAGTCAATATCAACCTTGGAGCATAAACAATCATAATATTGATTAACCCTTGACTTAGTTATTCTCATCCTATTCTTCATTTTCTTTTTGAACTCTTCAAAATAACCATCCAATATTGTTTCAAAATTTTCACCTAATTTCTCAATATATTCATTGGTCTTCTCGATCACAAGTCTATCCTTATCCCACACTACATCTTTAATCCTAGGAAAGAAGTTTCAAACATAGAAGAATATACATAGAATAAGTGAGCCAAACTTACATGATGTATTCTTGGATTTCCTAATGGATCCAAGATTTTTTACAAGATTAATTAATTGAGGCTCAACCAAGTTGTATCTATGGTCCTTCTTGACTATTTTGTATCCTAAATCTATAGCTACACAAGGCACATTGTTAATTCATCTTGACTGATAGAACTTATGTGCAATCACTTGGACTAAAAACTCAATGATTGGATCTTCAATTGCATCAATAGACATTCTTCAACTATTCCACTTTTCCTTTGTGAGGTCCCCAATTGCATTCCTTTCCTGGAAACTAACTATATTCACTCATCAAGAGTAGGGTAACTTGTTACTTGTTGGATGATTGATTTTGTAATCTTAACTAGCTCATTCTTCAACCAAAATTTCATTTTGTGAAACCTTCTCAAATTATTTTTTATCCACTCTACCTTGAATACCTTGGGAAAAGCTAGGTCATGAGTTAGCCCTTTCTCTACAATGACTTTGTTTTCCTCCTTCAACACTCCATTCTCACATAGCTTGCCATATGAGTTGCTCAGTTCAAAATCGCCAATTTATCCAATTTTGTACATGTAGCATTAACTTACATCATGTACCATGAGAACATGGGCTGAAATCAATGACAACACTCTAGACAAGTCTCTAGTCATTGGAATCTCTTGAAATGCCTTAAGTTTTTTAGGAGGGCATGCATTATTATGCAAAATCTAATTGATGTCATTCAATGCCTCATTCTTCCCACTTCCAAATGTAGATGATGTCATTAAACACTAGGCTTTGAACTTCAAACAATTTCACCAATTAATCAACTTGGTTCAATAAATGTTTCACACTTATACAGTTTTGCCAATGACACACACTAAAACTCCTCTACAATTAACACAAATCCCTCTTCAATTGCCTTGATATTGCCCTGATGGTTCTAAATCACTAGGTCAATGAAAATGAACTCAAAATAAATTGAATACTTTCAAACTATCAAAATACCTTTTCATTTAATACTCCATACTTATACTAGCTAATCAAAAGGTGCATGACAATTGTCTTGGCTTGTATAAGATAGCTTGACCTAGACATAATTCCATTCACTAGGTCAGTCACAAAACCAACTCAACCTCACATGCATTCTTTTCCTCAATCACATCTTGGTCAAACATATCAGCTCAATCAATATAGGAGCTCGATCTACATTGTAACTTGGTCACTATAGACATCAATACTTATGCTTGACATCAACTATGATCCAACTAAATATATGTGCTCTTTACTTGGCTCACACTTTAGATCTGTCCTAATGCATCTCAACTTATGTAGATATGGACTTCACTACATCATATTTTAGAAACTAATGTATGATATATCATTTAAAGTACAATTCCTCACACAACTTATTTGATTACTTTTTGTAGTGTGATCACCAGATCCATTGGATTGGGTGATATTAGCTTCACTATTTCCACTACATGTTTAATTCATTTGATTTCTTGTTTGTTCTACTATTTACATCAACAATATATTTACCTTTTTTGGTTTATTTCTTGGTGTTAATGCTCAAGTCCCACAGCTTTTTCTAAAATGTCCAATCTTATGACAATTATAGAAAACTATATTGTTATTCATCCAACTTTTGGATTTGTCTCTAAAATGTGTCCTAATACAATTTTTGTCATATGACCATATTCACCAATTAAATGAAAATTGTACCATGTGTTATAATCCCAATTGTATGAACTGCCTTGCTTAGATGCATTTCCTTGCTTCTTAGGTGTCTAGTTAGGTTTTTCCTTTGATTTGTATTCTGATGCTCTGTGTCCATACTTCTAACAATTGTAGCAGCATCCTTCAAATCTTGGTGCAACTAGTGTATTATTGACTTTGGATCTACACTCATGTGCTTGATGCCCTTGCCTCTTACAATTAAAATAGTATCCATTGAATTTGGGCTTAGGAGTTTGCTTTTTAGTCTTGCTTCTAGAAATATTTGATGTGTATCATGGTTTTCCACAATGATAGCATCTAGGTTGACTATTCTTTGGCTTTTCATTCCTCTATTCTCCACTTTTTGATGATTCTCCTTTCTTAGTAGATGATAGGTGTTCAGCATAGCCTAAACCATATGTGTCAAGGGGTCTTCTTTATGATCCCATTAGCTCTTCATAGTATATCACAAATTATGTGGATTTATTCAACCTTTCAATGAATTCCTTTTTAGATCTCAATGCATTCCTTAGACACTCATTTTTAGATTTTAGATTTGCAATATCCATATCTTTCCTATTAAGTTATTGATTTCTACCAAGAAAATGATTAAACATATCAAATTTCTTGTGTGCGAGCTTCTACACATCAGATATCCTTTCATCAAGTCTTGTGGCCATTTGCCTTTTGTCTTCATTAGCCAATGCCTTATCTTCCTCATCTTTATTTTCATATTTAGTTACTTTGAACAATCTTATTGAGCTAGATTTTGTGCTATCTCTTTAGTCCTCTTATCTCATCATTCAATGTATTGTTCCTCTCTAAGAGATCTCCTATTGTTGGATCACTTTTACTAGAATTTCCATCATCAAGTATCCCTTTACTATCTTTCTCTTAATATTGTATATCATTCTCTAGGATTTCCATCTCCTTCCTTCTCTTTAAGGATTTTTTAGTTCCTCTCTTGCTTCTTTGAGTTTTTGTAGTGCAAGTTGTATATCTAGCTTTTGATTTTCAATGATCTTTCCCAACTTATAAGCCTCCATTTCCAAGATCTCAACTCTCATGCGGTTAGACTTCTTATAAGAGAACAAAGTTCTAATACTAATTATTGGAAGTCTATTGGCAAAGTTAAATATTGAGAGGCGGGGATGAATCAATATTTATGTAGTGTCTCTCATGTTTACAGTTTGTACCTTGTCTATTTTGATTTGAGAGATACTTGATACTTTTATTATAAGTATTCTATGATGACCTAAGGGTCAGATGTTATACTTGGATTTGGTACCATAGATTCTTTATTGCTATACTGTTTAGTTTATCATATTTGCATGATGATGCTATTTTGAGATGATAGTAGATCTATGATGATATCTAGTTATATGGTTTATTTGGACATATTTGTTGTTTATGTTATGAGATGAATATTATGCTATGGTTATTTATTTCATTCTTGTATCTTTACATTTTCTGCAAAGGTGAGTGATGTAAATGGAATAAATAGGTATTTTAATACATGTTGCTTTGGCTATGATATTATATGCAATTTGCATTTGATCATTTATTTTAGTGTGTAGGAATTTATACCCTTGGCAGTGGCACATAGAGATAGTGATCTAGCTATTCATATTTTGCCAATGTCACCCTTGTATGGTTGACGTATCCTTATTTAGTTGTTTTAAATTAAAACCTTTCAGTGATTAGTAAATCCAAACTCATCTACATTATGTGACTAGACCAGTGAACATGTATATGCATTTGGTAGTTAACATTGTCACAGAAATGTTAAGTAATTTTTTGTAATTTTGGGCTTTCGGGTTTTAAATCTTTTCAGATTTAATTTTTGGTAGCTTTGCCTTAGGTGAATTTCCATTATGGATAATAACCTATTTTCTTTTGGGTTGACTTGGAGTTTAGCTACTCCAGCTGGCTAATTTCTAGAATTGACTATTCACTCGAAAAGTGAATAAGTATTGGAAAAGTGAATTCATTATTCACTTCTCACATTTTAGAAATAGAATTTGGAGAGCAAATTTGGAAATCCTCTTTTGAAGGATTCTTTTTTTGTTCATTTTGGGACCTATGAGTGTGGGATCTTCACGAGGTTGGTCTCGTTGGATTTGGCTCAAGGAGTTTATGCTTTACCATCACTTTCAGTAGATTTGACAAGTTATTTATTTTATTTCGTGGGTTTTGGTTTTTGCCCCTTTTGTTGTTAGGTAAGGCCTTCCCATTTTATTGTTTTCACTTTGTTTCAGCTTCTATTTCTTGTAGCAATATGTTAAGAGGTTGACAACTAGTGTTCCCCTTTATTTTTGTATGTTGCTTCTACCTGGTTGGTCGGGTATGAATGTTTTCCCTATTTTTGAAATGGGGGTTTGGGTTTTTGAGCCATTTTGCTAGTCATTTTTGCATATAGTGTTCGATTTCATTTGCTTTTGAATTTTTAGGGTTTTTGTACCCGAAGCTCAAACAAGTTTTAATTTTGGAATTTTTCCAATATTTGGAGTTTTTGCCTCGTTTTATGTGCTATCCTATTTTCTCAAGTTTTCTTGGCACAATGTGGGTCATGGACTTGGATGATCCGTTTGGATATCTATTAAACACACTTTTGCACTTTATGTTGCATTGGGATGTGTGTAGTATCTGTCATCCCAATTATGTTATTGGTTGATTGACTTTCTATTTTTGTTCTCATCCAGTCCTTGTGTATGTATGATCTTTGTGATGGGGTGTGCCACACATGTGTACATCTGTCAGGTGACCTGTGGGGCCCGATCTTCCGTGGTGCTTTCGAAAGTTGTGATCATTTGGGATGGGTTATGAATTTGCATGCCTACGGGCACCCATCATTGGATGAGCATGGGTAGGGTAGGGTAGCATATGGAGGGGGCTTATATCTCACAACTTGGCATTCATGGCACTGGAGCTTGGTAGAGGAAGCTTTTTATAAGTGATAACTAAATAAAACATCGGGTGGTAATAAAATTAAAGATAATAAAATAGTACTTCAGTGTATGAGCCTTATGTTGAGGAAGTTGAGTCTACACAATGTATGAGCCTTTTGTTGAGGGAGTTGAGTCTACATAGATCTAAGCTTGGGCTTTTCAATCCCAAGTGACTCTCCATGATGTCAACCCCTACTTAGTAGCCCTTCGAGATGTCTGACTAGGACCTATAGTTTATGCATTGTCTTTATCTTGGATTCAATCATCATACTGCTTGGTGTGTGTGTTAGCCATGGATGTTGTTTTGTGTGTGTTTGTGGTTGGATCATTATCTCCATAAGCATGGTGGGTGCGGTCCTATGAGTGCCACATGTTTGGGAGGCATAGCTACCTACACCACTACTAGGGACTAGTGTATAGAGACGGTCTTTTATCCTAGTGTGACCATTGCTGGATGTGTTCACTTGGTACTTTAGTTTATGGAGTATGCTTTCTTGTGATTTATGCTTTTACTAGGATGTTTGTTTATCATGTTAGATGATCTTAGTTTTGACACATTCTTTATTATGATGTTTAGCATATGATAGATGATGTATCTACCAGTAGGATTATCTTATGCTTTTCTACTAGCATGTTAGATTTCCTTATGCTTGGTGTAGCATGTTTAGAAGTGATGTTTTCGTTATGATAGTATTGACGATTCGATTAGTAGCTTGGAAATGTTATGCATGGGGGATGGCTAGGGCCCACGATGGTCTAATGATGTTATTATGGTTGGGAGGAACCATGTACTTAGTTTGGTTATTTTTCTCATTGTGATGTTATTTATGTTTAAATGTGATGTTGCTTTCAGTACACTGCAATGTTTCTTTCTGTCATTTCCTTCGTTGTTGATTAGATGATTAGACTTTACTTCTAGTTTTTTGTCTTTTAGTTATGATTCGAGAGTACTCACCTCAAAATGTGGATCCAACACTCTTCTGTGTGGAGGAACTTTGTTTCATAGTTTCCTTAGCTTTTTATTGCTTTTTGTGTTTGTCTATTGATTTAAGTTCTCGAGCAAGATTGCACTTTCTCGTGTGAGGATGCAAGTCTTTGCATAGTGTGGTGGGTTTCTTCGCATTGCTAGGAAATTCCTCATGTGAAGCCCTACACTAGTCTAGGTGTTTTGGCTCACAAGTCTTCACACGAGAAGGCACTTCTTTGCATGGCACTATGCACTTCTTCGCGCAAAAAATAGGGGCTATCTAGACTTGTCAAAAAAAGTTCAAAGATTGGTTTTAGGTACCCTTTGAGATTTTACACCCTCCTAGTTCAAAATAGATTTCTAGACCTTTATGGGCTAAGATAAAGATTCTAGAAAACTTCAAGGCTTCAAAAATCTAGACTTAGCCAAATTTCAGGGCTTCAAGATTTCAGACTTAGCCAATTTTCAAGAGTCAACATTTGTCTATTAGCTTGGTTGATCTCGTATGATTTCTTATATATATTTTGGTTAGTAGTGGTGTTTGGAGATCCGTTGGTGTTTGGTTGATTGTTAGTCTTCCGTTGTGATTTTTTTGATTTGTGTAGATTGTTATCATGTGCACTTACACTTGGTGTTAAAAAAAAAAATTCCTTGCTTGTATTTCATCCTTGTTTCCAAAGATCTCCAAGCAGGGCATTACAATTTATAAAAGTTTTAACCTTTGAAAAAAATATCAAATATGATATCTTTCACCTTAAACCCTTATCTCAACAATATTTTAAATCACATAAACATTTACTATAATGATGTATCAGATATAACAACTAATCACATCCATAAACATGGAAATAAATGATCAAGACATAAAACAAATATATTGGCTACCTAGAAACCCTCCAAGGTGAAGATAAAACTAGGGTGGGGATGCCACCCAAAAATCTTCACTACTACAGCAATAAAGTTTTCCTATTAGGGCTACAAGTTTGATCACTTTTGATGATCTACCCTGTGAGAGGTATACCATGTTATGAGCTTACAAGACTTATTCAGTCTACCTTGATTAAAGGATTTATTCTTAAAACTAAGTAAGCACTCTTTTAGGAAATTTATGAAGGTCTGTTAGGATCACTCTGTAAAGAGATTTACCCTAAAACACTTACCAGAATGTATTCATACCTGATCATTTGGTTTGCACTTAATATTCTAATTATGGATCTCCTCTTTCCAATATTTGATCTAATCTCCAATATGATATATCTATATTCTTCCCTTCACTACTCCACTCAGTCACTTCGTCTGATTCTCCTTTAAAGTTCACTTCAAGTATCCAAACTTCACTTCTCTCTCACACACAAAAATGAATATGAAAATGAGTTTTGGATCCTCCTTTTATAACCAACTGGAGAAGTTTCTAGATCTCTCTCTTTTTCCAATTATACTTTCTATTTTTATGATTGGTTGATCACCTTGTACACTGATTAATGATCTATAACAAAAATGCGTAATCATCTCCTTATATTACACCTTTATCATTAAAACATTCATTAAGTCAGCCAAAAATGGTTCACCTTGAAGTGTTTGTACAATTCCAAACAAAAATACCAAAACTAGCTTGCTCGACACATGAACACTCTACCACTTGGCTATAACTAATCTTCATGATGTCTCTTGGCTTCTATATAATTGGCACATATTGTATGACTTGACATGAACTGAATCTATATAGCTCAACTTATGTTGTCTTCTATCTCACTCGACATGTATAGGAGTACTCAACGATCATAAAATTGCTCAGCAATAATAATTGTTTGGCTTTAACTAAGATATGAACAAGTCTAATATACATAGCTCAACCTTAGCAGAATAGCTCAATAGTAGTGATGATTGGCCAAATATTCCATATGAATGATTAAGTGTTTGACATGAATAGACAACACACCTTAAGTATCAACAATTGTGTATGGTTATCTTTCTATGGTTGTTGCATCTATTTTTGACATGTATTATAATTAATTAAGATGCATTAATAATAGTAGCCAAGGACATAGAGCCAGCTTATTTTGACTACCCATTGAAGTTAGAGTTATTTTAATTTCATAATTGATTCACCCCCCCCCCCCCCCCACCCCCCACCCCACCTCCCTAAGTTATCTTGGTGGACTTTACTTTCTAAAATCTACATGCTTTGTCACTATTGCACACCTCACACACTCTACACACCACACATTGCGCTCTAACCTCATACACTCAACACCCTTGGTACCTAGCATTTGACAATTGACACTCAATGGTTTTCACTTGGGACTTAGAACCTTTCAACTTTCTTAGATGTGATAGACTTTATAATGTGGTGGTTTGATCTTTGTTAAGAGTAGTACATCACAAAATAGTATAGCTAGTAATATTGTGTGGAACAATGGATTAACACAAGAATAAATGAATCATCGCTACCAAATTAATTGTATTAAAATAATATTTTTGAGTTCATCAATGAAATACAAAGTTAAGTATCATAAATGTCATCTCTAATGATAGACTATGGTGACTCCTAACCAATAAATTATGATTCTAGAATAGGGAGAATCTTGCATCTTTGGAACTGCAAACAATGTTGAATTTCTACTAAAATCGCAAATACATAAGAAATATAAAATTCATGACACCTTCCTACAATGCCAACACAACCTTATAAAGGTCTCCAAGAATTTTCTTGAAGGGTTACAAACAAGTTGACATCATTATATTATTATTACATTATTTTGGCCCATTTTATTTTATAACTAAAATATTTAAATAAGAATTCCTTAATAATAATATTTAATTTTTGGGACCATTTAATTAAGTTAATGAAGTAACTTTATTAAAAAAATTGACATTACAATTTGGTGGGTAGAAGTGAAATTGTACATAGAATGTGTGTATATGCATTGAGGCATATGATCTAGTTTTGGTTTAGTTTCTAGTTGTATTGAGTTCCATGTTTATTTTCATGTAGACAAAGAATATGCATGTAGATGAGGCTTGAGCTAGAGGTTTCAGAGGAATAAAAGATAATTAGTTTATTGTGGATCCTTGGGTTATACACTCTTTATGTGCATGAAATTCAATTATAATTGTCGACTTGGATTTGATGGGGCCAATTTTTGGAGAGCATGACTTTGTATTGGGTGAAGTTAGTGGGAAGAATTGTAGTGCCTACCCCTAGTTAACATTTTAGTTATTATTTTTGAACTCTTTTAGGCCATTTTATGTTTATGCTTGATGATTAGTGACAGTGTTTTCTAGATTATTGGATTTTTTTTCATAACACAATTGATTATATGATAAGACTACTTTGATACCAATTAGTTCATGTATGCATGATTATACCTTCATGGTGATTATTTACAGTTATTCCAGTTATTTAATGATGTTAGTTAGATGGAATGTTTATATGTGTTTTCCTATGGATATTTACCCATACTACATGTGTATGGTGTGCATGTATGTTTTCTTTATGTATGATGTTTTTGATGTGGTTAAGGAAGGGAGTTGTAGTCACCTGCTAGTCAGGATCTACACGATGCACCACATCTTGCCATTGCCTATTTAGTTTAGAATATTGTGTTTGTACATGCATGGATTTTATGCAAATTACAGCTACCGGGTATCGACTTCCCTGAATTGCCAAGATGAGTGTACCCTATCGCAATATCTCAATGGTAAGAGAGGGAAGATAAATTCTTAACTCCAAATCCTAACCTTTAACCCAATTGTCTTAGAAAAATTAAGACAAGTATCTAAGATGATTACCCTTCCAAATTCATCGTATGATGTAAATTTGTGATAACCCTTGAGTTTAATCTTGTATGTGGAATTTTATGATGGGTTTTCATAATTCATCTTTTAAGTCTTTGGTGATTTTTCTTTTAATTAAGTCAAATTAAAATATTAATTAATGATTTAATTTAATGGAAAATTATATTAAGATAATTTCAATATTTAATTATATTTAATTAATTGGAAAATTAATTATATTTAAAGAGAAAATTATAGTTCTAATTTGAGAGCGTAATAATATTTATTTTATTTAATAATAGTATATATTTAGGAGATCATTTTTAAATAAATGCTAAATATTATTATTACTTAAATTAATAAATATTATATTAAAAATGCTTCAAAAATTATTAAGAGAGAGAAAGCAATTATTTAATAAAGTTTAATTGCATAAATCTTATGCATGAAATTAAAATATAATAAATTAATTAAAAAGAGAAAGAAAATAAATTCAATAAAGATATTTTATATTGCAAAAATCGTGCATGAAAACATAAAAGATAAGAAAATAAAGAGTTAAAAGATTGTGATCAATGAGTTCCCTCACATGATCGCACAATTAGTGCCCCAAATTTAGGAGAGAACTCCTTATCAGCAATTGAGATTTCATTTTCCAGGAATTGAAGTTTTGGAGGACCGAGCATTTTGAAGAAGGAAATTTATAGAGAGAAGAGATTTCTCTCACAATCTTCGAGTGTTTGTGAATTAGCATCAGAACTAGGTAGATCCTTGTGTTTTGTCCACCCAGTTAATTATGTAATTTAATATTCCTATCTTCTTCATGATTGTTGAATCATTTTTACAAATTATGTTGTGATGAACTTCTCAATCTTTCATTTGAAATTACTGTTATTCATACCAATTTATTTATATATGTGAGGATTAAGAATTTGTTAAAACCCTCATTCTGTAGATTTAGAATTGTAAATCAAAAAGGTTGAATTAGGGAGGGAGATTATTTTATTTATTAAAAATTATTTTATATATAAAAAATTTATTTTAAAAGTTAAATAAAAAAGGAAAGGCAGATTTTACTCCACCTCCTCCCCTTACCCTTACTCAGTGACATAACCATTGTTGCTCACAAATTACTACGATAGCAACAGTACTTTGTACTATTGCAACCACAGGCCCCTATGGTAGTAGGGTGGTCGCACGGCTCTCAAATGTTAGTGGGCCCTAAAAGCAATAATACATGCATTTCAAACTCTCTCTTTTTTAAATTGTTTTTATTTATTTTTTAGTAAATTGTAATTGTAATTAATTTAAATTATTATGTATTAATAATTTTATAAATATTTTTTATTAATATTTAATAGATAATTAATGAATATTAATATAGTTCTTTATTTCATAATTATTAGTTAATTAAATTAAATTTAGTTTAGTTAAGTTTGATTAATGATGAATATCTTTAATGAAGTTTTAAATTTATTTTTTTATTATTATTAATGATATTGGTTTTAATAAAATTGTAATTATTTTGTTTGAAAATCAATAATTATTATTTTAACAATTTAATAAATAATTACCTTTGAATTATTTTAGAATGTTTAACTTATATCGAATAAGAGTAATTGTGCATTTTGTTCAAGTGCAAGAAATGGGTTAAATAATAAGGGCTAAAGTGTAAATCTTATGTACTTGAAAACTTGCATTGAAACAAAACTTAAACCTTACTGTTACATCAAACTATGTATTTTCAAAATCAAACTAAAATATGAAACTACACTATTAATTGTATGTTGTTTTATGTTTTGGGTTTGGGTTGACTAGAGTGTTGAGCAATCTTAGGACATCTACTTGAGGCTTGTAAGTTTTGTGTTTGTGATATGATGATGCTTTGATTTTGATCTTTTAAACTTAACCATGGTAATGTGTCTATTATGCTCTATGATTAGTTTGTATTTATTGTTCGTTATTACTTTTTAGTGTTCTTGTGCGATAACAAGATGAATGGTATGACATATTTGACTTAACCTTTGAGTCTTCAATCAATTATTTTTAGGATGCTTTCCAATTGCTTGTAAAGAACTAAGGTGTTATTGTGAATTATCTTTTGGATGCTTTCCATTCACTTGTATAGGACTGAGGTGAAAACTTATGATTCTTTGATTTGTAATTTTATGATCCTAGGGTAGGTAATTTGTATGTTAAGTTGGGAAGTGGCTTCCAATGGAGGTCGGGGCCTAAAGTGACTGTTAGGGTAACCCATTGTAAGTAGTTAATAAGAGAAAACACTACACTAAATGAGAATAAAATGAACCTAATAAGAGTCTTGTCTTTCCTCACCCATGTCTTGAGTGCTAGTATAGACTAAGATGGGAGTAGAGAGGATGCTTGGTTGTAGGCATGCATCGTTAGTATGCCTTGTTAGTATGAAAGGATACTAGTGTTGCATGGAGTCACTAGGGGGCCAGAGGATTAAAAGACTAGCCAGGTAACCCTAGAGTTGGTTTGTACAATGACACTTGCCCACTAGCAATATAGATTTCCTACATGTCTTTGTTTGCCTTTGAGTTTAGATGTTGACTTATCTTGGAACCTTTGAGTTAGATTATTTTTAGAGTTTTCCTTGACCTAGCTTTTACTTTTGATTTTGGGATTGTTAACCTATGTAGGACTTGAGATTATCTCCTCAGTGTGGTGGGAGTGGACCTTTTTGGGTTACCATGAGGTTAGGTGGTAGTTCTTTTTTTACTTTTACAATTGAGATCCATCTGTAGATGCCATGGCTGGAGTTTCTTGTTCTGCATTTCCTTTCATTCTATCTTGTGTATTATGATGGATGGTTGTATCTATATGATGGATTATTTTACTTATTATATTGTATCTTGTTTCATGATCTGAAAGGGATGATGTAATCTATTTATAAATGTATATACTTTCACCCTTTCATACCCTATAACATGTACAATGGATGATTGTGCATTTTGAATTTTATTTCCAAGTGGCATTCAGAAAAAATGTATATTATTCAAATAGATTGGACTCATAGTTATTCTTTCATGTGGATGTGTTAATTAGTGGACCTAGTATTATTTAAATTTAAATGTGACTCAACATCTTGGCATCCTTAAGGAATGCAATATGTTATGTTTTCTTATGTATGATTGTATGTTCTTGCTTCCACTACTTTATGACTGTTGTTATATGTTATCTTCAAAAAAAAAAAGTTTGGAAAACTTAGTAAAACTTTAGGTTAGTTCTTTTGGATCCGTTGGTGAGGCGTTACAAGAATAACTTTGGGAAAGCTACTTAGTGAGAAGTACTTTTTAAAAAAAATTTATAGTTCATGTGTTCAAGGAATTTTTGATTGTAGTTCACTAGTGGAGTATTTCCATTTTGTGTAGTATGAGTGGTGGTTTTGGATAGTGATGTTGACTATGTGGCAATATGCTTAAAAAGAGTACACATGTAAATGCAATGGTCTTTCAATAATATTTTGTGAAGGCATTTACACTTGTTCAAATTTGGAGTTTATGTTTAAAGTGTGTTCTAACATCTTGGTTTTAATGTATTTTTGGTATTCATCATTGTTTTGTCTAAATTCTTCTATGTTATGGTGTGATTTTCTTCTCTATAGTAAATTTGGTTGGTGTCATTTGAGAATTTAAGTTTAACTATAGACAATATAAGATTTGGTAGCATGTTGGAGCGATTTGTGTGCAAAGATTATACGAGGGAAGGAAGTAGTAACAATATGAGTTTATGTATATTATTTAGTATTAGATGTTTGGAATAGGAACTGTAGTATAAACTTATGATCAAATAACTTTTTGGATTTTTTTATACAAGAGCATTATACAAATGTTGTATTGGATTCTACATCATATGTAATGTTGTCTTTTTGTTCTTGGAGGAGGGGAAGTAATGTTGTTGTAAGTTGGTTTTTTTCTCCTTGAGGTTTGTTAGATGTTTTGGATCAAGAATTATGTTGATTGGTTTAGTTAACTAATATTGAATTGTTGGGTTTGAACAAAAGATTTGGGAAAATGGAGTTATGGAAGCAATCTCTAAAGAGTTTGTCAAAGTAGGGGTTGTAGATATTATATACTCTCATTTCCACATGTCTTCCATTTTAATTTTTGATTCCATTTGCTAAATGAATTTTTAAGTGTTTGTTAGGATAATTGGTTTGGTCAATTAATTTTGAGATGTTGCATTCGAACAAGAGATTTTTGTGGAGTTTATCAGATGCAGGGATGGAGATTTTGAGCTCTTATTTCCATAAGCCTTATATTTGGGTCAATGCACAAAGTTGGGTGTCAATTCTATAGAATTATGTGGACAAAATATGGCACTAGAAATAGGGACCTATTTAGCTTCAAGAGCCCAACCCATGAAAACCAAATGGGTGTGTTTTTATTTAATGGGTGTCATTTAGATTTAGTAGCTCGATCCTAAATGGACAATAATTTTAAAAAATAATGAGTATCTGATTTGTAGAAATTGGGTGCTTGTTTAGTAAGTGTATTTTTTCTTAAAATGATTAGCAAGTTATTTTCACCGCTTGCATCTCGGGTTTATGTTGTAGGATGCAAGTACATTTGATTTTAGCTTCACAAATACAATTCACACCCTTAGCTATTTTTTCCTAATTTTAGGTATGTACCTTTATTTTTTATATTTTAGTGATATATTATTATTATTAAAATACTTTATTTTTATTTTGTAATAGTTAGACAAGTAATTTTAAATTTTAACATTTTTTTGGTAGTGTAAAAATATTGAATTTTATGTTTAAAATGGTTATTATTAGTTTTAATTTGCTTTGTAAAACATTCTAGAAAACATCAAAAATAAAAAATTGTTAAAACTTAGAACCCTAGGTAGAAAACAAAAATAAAAATCAAATCCATATAGAACTAAAACCTTTTAAATGCATGCAAATTTTAGAAACAACTCAAAATATAAAAACCCCTAGACAAAAAATATACAATAAACTCTCTCTCTCTCTCTCTCTCTCTCTCTCTCTCTCTCTCTCTCTCTCTCTCTCTCTCTCTCTCTCTCTCTCTCTCTCTCTCTCTCACACACACACACACACACACACATCTAAAGACATCATAGGTCCTCTTGGATAGTGATATTGTTTTTGGTTATGTTTGAAATTAGTGTTTTTCCATTGATGTCAACATGTGTGTTTTTCAAATAGTGTACTTATAATTGTTTAGTGTAAAGATGGGTTCGATGGAGACACATATTGATGGACTCGTACTTGCCGATGATATGAAATAATGTTTAGTGATTCTACATATGGTTGTGAGATGGTTCAATGAAGTTACAAAGGATTTGATGAAGATTGGTTACTATCATTATTTATTGAGAACTATCTAAGATAGTGGTCACTATTTTTATTGCTGATTTTCAATGAACCAGGATTTTGGTCTTCAATTCAAGATACTTCACGAAAACATACATCATTATTTTTTTGTAATATTTTCTTGAGAATTATTAGTTTGGAAGTCAATTTTCTTGTTGGACAAAGAAAGGAAATTGATTTCTTGGATGACTTAGTCAACAAGCATGTAATTTGGATTTTTGTGATTATGTATTTGATGATAATATGTTATTTATTATTATAAGGTATTCTATATATGTTCTAGCCAAGACTTATGGAAACACATTGGTTAATGTAATTTATTTTGGTATTAGGTCTCAAATTGAATTGACCTAATAATTATTTGAGACTTGTAAGTGAATTGTATTTGTGAATTTGGATCATGCAATGCGTATGGATGGATAAAAGTGTGTAAGAGAATGTGAGTCTAGATTAGAATAGAGACCAAATTTGTTTGATAAAAGGTATGAGTGAAATATAATATTGTGCTTCAAAGGAATGACATTTGCATAGTTAGTACTTTTTGTTACTTCATTTCAATGGACTGTTGCCCATAATGAATTGTTGTTTAATTTTTGGCTTATTGTCCTTTTTGTAGTTAGATTGTTGTCTAGGTGAGTTTTTGAATGCATGTACTTTCCCCATTGCACCTTTAATAGGGTTATATATATGCTAGTTTATTGTCTTGTGGGTTTGGTTTCTGTCGAGGTTTTTTCCTTCACTGGGTTTTCTTTGAGAAAAAAAATATTGTTGTTATGCATTGTGGTGTTATTTTCTTTGTATTTCTTTCAAGGTTTCAAATCTGATAAGTTATGGATGGTTTAATGTTTTGATTTTCTCACAATTGATTCACCTCCCCCCCATGAAAAGTATAAGATCCTATATCTTGTTTTGAAATGATAGACAAGGTTTAATTCAAAAGGGACGAAGACAACTCAAAGCTTCCCTACTTGCAAGCAACACTAGAGTTCTATCCTTGTTAATCAAGTTCAAATTTTAGAAAGGGGTTTATATTAGAATTGTCATAGTTGAAATACTATTAGAGAATAAGAAATAGATTAAGTTAAGATTATAGTATTTTAAAAATATTAATAATTATACTGTTATAAATTACAATCCTATGCAATTTCTTGCTTGGTTGGGCCATATTTTTAGCATGCATGGCTTCTCGCATCTGGTTATACTTTCCCATTTCAATTTCACATATAATTTTAACTTCCTTATTTTCCAAATGAACCATGGGTTCAACATTTGAGTTACATTGAGTGGATTGAGGTGCCTATGGTGCCTCGTCCCCAAATGACTAAGCCCAAAATTAAAATATGTAATGGTTACATTGTTTTAACAAGGATTTTAATTTCATGTTGAGTTTTGGACCCTAAAATATTGTGAGGGGTATAAAAGAAGGCCAACCTCCTACATTTTAACAATCCTTAATCAAGCAATCAAGCTCTCAACTATTATTTCACATTTAGGATTTCAAGGAGCAAATTTCAACATTTAAGGTCCATTTTCATCCCACTATATTCTTCATTATGGAAAGCTTCAACAACCTTCATACAAATATGTCTTTATTATATTTTCTTTTAGATGTTTGTGAAGTCATGTTATTGCACCACTAAGTTTGTGATTACATTCAAAGAACAATGCATCATCAACCTATAAGGCATTAGATATAATATCTATTTTTAAGTCTAAAGCATATTTTATTTCAATTCAAGTTGAACTCATAAATTGAGGTTTGAATCAAGAAAACCCCTTTCTACACATTATTTTCCCTC
Organism: Cupressus sempervirens; assembly: GCA_028749045.1. Lineage (NCBI taxonomy): Eukaryota > Viridiplantae > Streptophyta > Pinopsida > Cupressales > Cupressaceae > Cupressus > Cupressus sempervirens. Next base: position 138,164,307 of record CM053789.1, on the reverse strand, counting down.
TTTTCTATGTAGGTATGGGCGATAGATGTGTGGGAGAAGCTATGAAAAAGATCAAGTGTTCAAGAGCTACAAGCTTTCAGTAATTTTATCAAAAAATGTTCGAATAGAGTCCAACCACATGCCTTGTTCATAGGAATAGGTCGAGTAGAGCAACTTGTTCCTATCATTTCAACCTCAAATTTAAATCATAGGCTAGGTGCATTTTTTTTTTCAAAATCCTTTCTACACTTTGTCTCTCTCCTCTTAGTTTTCATGTACACAAAAAAGAAACCCTAAATTCTCTATATTCAACTTCAAATATTTCATTCTCCCATCCACAATTTCATTTCCAATATTCATTCTTTTATCAACAATTCCATAGTAATTTTCCATTTATAGTAAAGAATTATTACATTCTCTTATAGCTTCATCTCTCTCGAACCTTAGGATCTTCTTTCTTCTAAGATAAGTGAGAAATAGACATAAACATCCTAGATTGTTTGTGCATCGAAATGAAATTTATTTTCCACTTATTACAATAATATTCTATTAAAAAAGAACACATTAGTGAAAGTCTAAAGCTTATAGCATAATTATGAATTAAAGAAATCTCACAAAAAAAATTTAAAAAAGATTATATCTTAGAGATGTTAATATTTAAAATTAAATAGAGTTTATCACAATAAACACGTACAAACTTTAAAGTTGATAAAATATATCACACAAAATATCAATGGATCTTTGGTCTACTCGTGAAGTTGAATGGCTCACAAAGAGCCCATGGATCCATGTCCGGGTAAATTTGGCAGCGTGGATGCTCCTTTGTCCTAAAACTTTTTTGTGTATGACCTCCATCAATATATATATATCATTAAAATTAAAACTAAACAAAAAATAGTTACAAATAAGATTCTTATGTTTTAAGTTCCACTCTCACCCACTAATATGCTCCCTGACCCTCTCTATTTTTTAAAAACATCATCTTTCAAGCCTGGGCACCACCAATAGTGACCACGTACTTTTACATTCAAAGAAAAATAAGCATTTTCTTGAAGTTTAAAGAGATATGGAAGCCCTAAGGAATGCTTAAACTTCTCTGTGTCAAGTATTCTCATAATTAGAATATCACTTAGATGTAGAATCTTCTTTGAAAATGATTAATTACATATAAACTTTATAAGCTTCTCTCAAAAAGATGCACAACATCATTTAATCATTAGCTACAATCGTGTGAACTCATTCACGGGGTGATTTTGTATTTGCTGGCCTTTTTTGTGAATTGTATTCTTAGTATATTTTTATTAATAAAAAAAGACTATTCATCAAAAAAGAAAAAAAATTGACAAACCCTAAAATTTTATTATTGGCTTGCCAGTTTCATTAGCTTTCGAATCTTTGCTCAATGTGTTTTGTCCATTTATGAAGACATAGCTTGAACCGCTGGTACCTCGATGTAGAAGTTTTATCATAGTTTAATATCTATGCAACATATCCTCATATATGATGACTTAGGTATAATCATTGACGATCTCTCAAAATGGTGACTCTACACTCTTCAATAATCAATGAAATATCAAAGTATCGATGCGGAAAATGATCCCTCTCTGGCTCTCAATTTTAGAATTCAAAAACACAGATTGAAACATAAAAACACATTTTTGTTCATATCAAATACATAAACAGGCATAGAACAAATCTGCATAGATGTTATTTATATTCATGGTCTTTTCATGGCCAATCTTTCTCTACGCAATATTTCACTTCTACTTCTACTTCTACTTCCCACAAAGCTCCAAGTAATCCACACTTCATATATTCAGCCGTTCAACTCACATTCCTCTAAGTGCTTTGCACCAAATATCCAACAATACCATTTGTAATTATGTTATAACATACTAACAATTGCAACACAACATCTAGTATAATAATCAAATGCAACAAAACATCAGGTATAGCCATCCAATGTATTTAAAACATTAGTGCAAAATCACAAATGATAATGTGTTGATGAGTCACCTAAAACATTTGGAATGCAAGTGCACTAACTATAGCCTCAACAAATTATGGTTAAAAATTTGAGAAACATTGAAATACATTAGAAATGACACACAATCAACCAATTTATATATATCATCTAAGGGGCACACATATATCATCTTTCTAAACTTAGCCTAAACTAAATTTGGCATATGCTATAGAACCCTTCAAAAGATGTGAGTGGAGTATGTCAAGACTTTTTTCATAATACAAGATAATAGACAACATATACAACCTTGACTAGTAGGTAAGGAAAAATTAACAACTTGGATCATCATGTGAAAATGTGTATAACTAAATATACAAATAATATATTAATTTTTGAAATCATATTATGTAGTTGTAAGTTGTGTTATTTAATCTATGTTCAACCAATCAAGAATCTAAGTATTATTCATATCTTTTTGAAACAATCAAGATTTTTGGCATAATAAAATAATCTCTACACACAATATGATAGAAAATGAGAAATATCATAAGCAATTGTCACGAAAATGTACAAAGAGGTGTCTTTCTTATAAAAATCAAGAGTTGGGAGGGTAGGAGTCAAACTTGGACTATTCTTCCAAGTACACCACAAGTGTAAGACTTTGTAGACAAGTGTTGGGACACTTGTTAAGTTTTCATGAAGTGGGACAAAAGTACTCTAACCTCTTATAGTTATTGTCTTTAATTTTGTGTCTATATTATTATGCATATTCTTAACCTTGTAGTGTAGTACTTTGTAGACAAATGTTCGGACACTTGTTAAGTTTGCATGAGGTGGGACAAAACTATCTCTAACCTCTTATAGTTATTATCTATACTGTTACTATTAAATTTGAGGATCATTACAAATGTAAAAACATTGCGTGTGTTGCAAGTGTTTTCCAAAGGCAACAATATGTCTCTTATATATATTGTGGATGAGATATGGAGAGACATGTCCCTTCATGGAACATTTATGTCCATTAAAACATGCACTTTTATTAATATAATGATATAAAATTGGAAAAATAGAACAACAGAAACAAAATAGAGAGAAAGAACTTTCAGCTTGTTTCTATTGAATAATAGATGCCAATTTATACGATATCTTGACTCAACAACATTCCTTAATGACTACTAATTAGATTGACAACACACACTAACTTGATAGCTAACTAAAATTTATGGACACCTAACATAACACATCGACAATGAGAATTTGATTCAAACTAAAACTCTTTGACTCAATCCTAAACTAAACTTTTGTTGCTAGCAACTCAACAAGGTTTGCCACATATGCAACAATTATTATTGACTTCCATTCGAACATTAACTCCAACACCCCCACTTAATGTGACAACTAAAGGAAACATTATCTAGAAATTATACTTCAAAAATATGCCATATAGGAGTAAGACTTTCTCATAGTTATGCATCTATCATCCAACTTTGAAACACCATTGGACACACCATCTCCACATGAAATGTGTCATAAATGATGCCAAGCTTCCAGAATTTTAGATATCCCTAAACTATTGGACAAACCATCTCCACATGGAATGCCTCATAACCCTTGTAAAGGTATAGCTTCTTTGATCTTATAGCACCTCAAATGATTCGAGCATACATCTAGCCTCTACGACATCTTTCCTATTTTTAGAGTATCAACTTCTTCAAAATAAAACAAGATCTTCATTCTAAATTCTATCATAATCACTAATAACATTAGTTGATTCAACATGAACAACTATATTTGTTGATTCTTTAATTTTACCTTTGAGAAGGTCATTTGCATGAATTTTGCAATTCATTGCAATATGTCCTACCTTTCTACAATAGAATCATTCAATTCCATTCTTACCATACATTCTCTTTCCCATATTGTTCTTTGAGTATAATGCATGAATGAATTGAGTATTTTATCTTGAATCTCCTATAATTGATCTCTTTTCCTCAACCAAGAGTGCTGAAATCACATCTTCTAAAGTCTATAATGACATTTGACTAAGAGTAAAATAAAAATTGCTAAATTTTGAAGCCAAACTATTTAGCAAGATAGCTTTAGCATCATCTTTATCAAGTACAACATGAACTTCACCAAGTTGTTTGATTAGAGATCTCAAATTACTAATGTGGTTAGACATAGTAATTTCATCAAACATTTTAGAACTAAATAGTTGTAACTTTAAAGAAAATTTTGCATTTGTTTTTTTTGCTCCAAACAACTTAGTAAGTCCATCCCAAGTCTATTTAGGTGATTTCTCTAAATTAACATGATGTAGTTTTGAATCCAAAAGAACAAGACCAATAATAGACTTAGCTTTCTCATCTTTACTTTCCCAATCAATCTTTTTTTTAGCAGCTATAGGTACTATTTCAGTGCCATTAACTATGCACCACAAACTTTTATTCATTAAGTGCATTTGTATTTTCACTTTCCATGAATGAAAATTTTGATCATTATATTTTTCTACGAGTGTATCCATTTTCAAAATCTCTAAAATAAAAATATGAAGATGCCTTCCAATGTTGCACAACAAAATCTAAAATAGAACAAGACTTACATTCTCACAGCAACAACTTCTTTTGAAATGTAGATGGCTCTAATACCATATTGGAAAAAATAGAATAGTAAAAACAAAATAGAGAGAAAGAACTTTCAGCTTGTTTTTATCAGGAATAATAGATGCCAATGTATACTATAGCTTGACTCAAACACATTCCTAAATGACTACTAATTAGTTTGACAACAAACTACTTCATGATTGACAACACACACAAACTTGACAGGTAATTGAAATTTATGAGCACTCAACGTAACACATCTACAATAAGAACTTGATTCAAACTAAAACTCTTTGACTCAATGCTAAACTAAACTTGTGTTGCCAACAACTCAACAAGGCTTGCCATATATGCAACAATTATTATTGACTACCGTTGGAACATTAACTCCAACATGTATAGTATTGTCTCATAGAATTTTTTCAGCTAAAATTACAATAACTTTAACACTCTCTCTTAATTACGGAGGATAAACATATAATTAAATATTACCTCAAAGTATTATCAAGAATGACATGATTAAGAATATTATATGTCATATCATGATATCAAAAGTAATGGCCTCATAACATCAAGTTGCATGAAATTCATCAACTACTCTAAGTAATGGCCTCCTGAACATCAAGATGCAAGATATTAACCAATTACTCCAAGTAATAGTCTCCTAATCATCAAGTCACATGATATTCACTAAGCATTCTAAGTAATGGACTCCTAAACATCAAGTTCAATGACATTCACTAAATACTCAAACTATTCATAAGATATGTGCACACATATCCACAACGATACTTACCATAAGAACATTATATTCATGGTATTTTAAGGAAATTAATCCATCACACAAGATATAATCTATCATGATCTATTTAGACATCATAAGATATCCATCATAATAGAAGATTAATTTATTGTAATATTGTCGCCTTTCAATAATTTGTATGTAAATACAATAGATCAAAATTTGGAAGTTGTCATTTCCTCATGATGTGCATAGAGGGTATGCCCTTTCAAGTCATATAGTCACACACATGAATTTTTAGACTCCCCTTGAATATTATTCTTCAGAATTCCTCATCCAATGTTGCCTCTAGTGAAGTGTCAAGCTCCCTTTGAATCTAATATCAATCTTCATTTTCTACAAGAACTTCCCTAGTGAGAAAGGAACAGATTAAGGTAAGTAGCTCTTATAGTTATATATAGAAATACAAATAAGAGATTACCTACAAGAGAAAATTAAGGTAGAGATAATAATAAAAGAATGATCTCATTATTTTGGAGCAAATATCCAATGACAGTCTTCATGATGCGAGTCCTTTCTACATATATATAAAAGTCTTATTTGTTGTTTCTTCTAGAATTTTTAGTTTAATCACTTAGTGAAGCCTCGATTATTTTACTTGATAGATCTTTATATGAGAGAAACTAAGTTGACCTCTTCATAAAATTAATTCATATTTCAAACTCAAGAAGTGTTCTTGACTTATCTTCTAAAATGACATATGCTCTCTAGTACCCTAAAGAATACAGAGCATGTGTTATGATTCTTAGATTCTAAGAAACTCCGCCCTTGTTATTAGTTCTTTCAAACCTAAAATCTTTTTATTGTTGATGTGACGTTATTAAAATAAACCTGGGTCTTGATAACTAATGATTTTTGTGGCCGACGTGGGCAATACTTAATAGGAAAGTATGACCAACTCATGCCAAATCTGTACATCTTATGCATGAATGTTTTTAGTCTTTCAATGGTTACAATGCCTTTTTTTCTCACCTATATACATTTGACCCTCCATGTTAATGGTCCAAATCGACAATCTGATATTGGTTCACCTAGCACAAGCAGTGATTTGGAAGTTTCACAAGCATTACACTAACAGCAAGCTTCATTGAAGAGGAGCCTATAAAAAACTAACTTGAGAGCTTGAAACATCAGCAAATGCATTGACTACCAAAAATAAGCATTTCCTATTATCCAATTTTTGATATGAGTTTCCCTTGTTACACATTGACTTTGACATGCACAAAGATTGAGCAGAGGCATGGGTGAGTGCACCAAGATGTTGTACAAAAAAGAAGTATAGGTGAATGCCTTTTTTTCTAAAATCAAGTAAACCTGAACTTGGATGAGACATTTGAGGATTATCCAATAAAAATGACAAGATGTGTAAAACATATAAATTATAGTACTTTGAATCTATTTTCTAAAATCAGGTAAATCTGAACTTGGATGAGACATTTGAGGATTATCCAATAAAAATGACAAGATGTGTAAAACATATAAATTATAGAACTCTGAATCTCCTTTCTAAACTACTATATTTTTTTAAAAATGGATAAGATCAGGTGGGTCAAACCCTATGCACATGAAAAATAGTTTCAAATTATTAGAAAACATAACATAGTTGTTTTCATGTGCAACACAAAAGACATAGTTATATTTAGTATTTTGTATATCCCTTTGGTAGGATGATAGTTAAGATTCATATCTAGAAGTTGTGTATTTCTTTGTAACTTTATGAACAGTATTTTTTTGGTTATGAATTATTGAATAAGACTACATCCTACAATTTTGGTACCTATTCATGTGCTAAGCATAACTTGCATCAAAATAATTGAAAATGGAAACTTTATTTTCTAATGTGTATATAATCAAGTGTAGAATAGTAATATGTAATTTATTTTGAGTTTTGTTAAGTATATCAATAGTTTTAAAAAAAATGGTAGACATATGACTGTGAGGAATGTCAACACATTGATTAAAGTAATTAAAGTTTACAATGTTAATATTGTCCAAAAAAAGAAAAAAATATATGATTAGAAAGCTAAGAAGATGTGTAATATCATGATGGTGGTTTTAGAGATACTCACTTTACCACTAGCATACTTGATGAAGACAAAGATGAGAATTTATCTGAGAAGATGAAACAATGTCTTAAGGAAATAAAATGGAGGGAAAACAATCTCCGAAGCCTTTGGGACATTTTCCTAGACTATCACAAAGCCATAACCCAATCAGGTTTTTTGGATTCAAATAACTTGATCAGGTTATGAAATTAAAAAAATGCAAAACCCAATCAGGTTTTGTAAATCCTAATCAAGTTTTGTAGAACTTGATTAGGTTCTATAGAACTCGATCAGGTTTTGTATTACCACTACACAAGGTTAGATTGAGAGAGAGAGAGAGAGAGAGAGAGAGAGAGAGAGAGAGAGAGAGAGAGAGAGAGAGAGAGAGAGATCAAGTTATGTATTATACTAAACAAGTGTCTATCATATCCCCCAATTGTTGTCTCCATCCCATCATCTCTCTCTCCATCACTCCCTCTCTCTCATTTTTGCTCTTTATCCTATCCTTGTCTCTCTTTCTCCTATCCCCTTCTCTCTCACACTCTTTATATAATATCCCCTAATCTCTCTCTCTCATATGCCCCTCCATCCTTCTCCTTCTCTCTCTCTCTCTCTCTCTCTCTCTCTCTCTCTCTCTCTCTCTCTCTCTCTCTCTCTCTCTCTCTCTCTCTCTCTTTCTCTCTCTCTCACTCTTTCTATCCTTTTCCCAAATCTCCCTCCCCACTCTCCCCCCTCTCCCTCTCTCTCACACATACACACACTCATATCCCCTCTCTCTCTTTCTCCTATCCCCTTCTCTCTCACTCATTCTCTCCATCTCTCACTCACTCTTTCTATTATTACCCTAATTTCCCATAACCTCTCTCTCTCTTGGTCTTTCTATCATATCCTTTAATTTATCTCTCCATCCCATCCTCTCTCTCTCTCTCATTCTCTCTTGTCCTATCCCCTCCCTCTCTTTTTCCTATCCCCTTCTCCCTCTCTCATTCTCTCTATCTCTCTCTCTCTCACTATTTCTATCATATCCCCTACTCTCTCTCTCTCTCTCTCTCTCTCTCTCTCTCTCTCTCTCTCTCTCTCTCTAACATATCCTCTAATTCTTCTCTCCATCCCATCCTCTCTCTCTATCTCTCATTATCTCTTTGTCCTATACCCTCCCTCTCTTTATCCTATCCCCTTCTCTCTCTCTCATTCTCTCCATCTCTCTCTCTCTCTCTCTCTCTCTTTATATCCCCTAATCTCTCTCTCTCTCTCTCTCTCTCTCTCTCTCTCTCTCTCTCTCTCTCTCTATCTCTCTCTCTCTCTCTCTCTCTCTATCTATCTATCTATCTATCCATCCATCCATCCAATCCCCTAATCTATCTCTCTCATATCCCCTCTTTCTCTCTCTCTTTCTCCTATCCTCTTCTCTCTCTCTCTCTCACCCGCACCCCATCTCCCTCTCTCTTATTCCCTCTCTCTCTTTATCCTATCCCCACCCTATCCCCATTCTCTCTCTCTCTCTCTCTCTCTCTCTCTCTCTCTCTCTCTCTCTCTCTCTCTCTCTCTCTCACACACACACACACACACTCCCCCCTTCAATATACTTTTTTGTAGTAGTAATACAAAACCCAATCAGGTTATACAAAACCATATGGATAATGCAATTAGAACTCAATAACCTGATCATGTTACTAAAATTGTAAATAAAAAAACATGTCAACGGTTATTATGTTGTCTCAATGTGGTCCACCATTTTTACTATTGTTTCACATGTATTTCTATATGAAGTATGCAAGTGTAAGGTTCTTTGTGCTTGGAAATGCTAAATTTTATTTTTTTCATGTGCCAACATATTATTTTATGTTAGTATCTTGTGATTGAGCATAAAATAATCACAAATTTTTTTTAGTTTTATATTTTATTATTTATTGTATTCATATTATTGTTTGTAGGGAAATTTGCATCTACAATCATGGGAAAGAACAAGAGAGGAACGATTGAAAAATGAGAGGCAAAAAAGGAAAAAACAAGGGAGCGTATGAGGAGATTACATGAAGGTACATCATCAAATGACTCCAATGTAAGTGATGAAAATCTACCTATTGATATTAATGTCGAAAACACCCCTAATTTGACAAACAAAAATGTTCAACATACCCCAATTGAAATGATTATAACAAATACACTTATGTCACTCGATGCCTCTAATACAACATCTCAAGTTAAAATAATGAATGCACATGATATAAGCAATGAAAATATTGAGCATGCACATACATCAACATCTTCTAGAATAATTTATAGTAAACCAAAGTTTCTAATTGACATTGATGAGAATATTTTCAAGTCAATGCATGATAAAATATTAGAAACAAATTGTAGGAGAATTCTTCAAAAGATTTGGAATAACTATTTTGAAAATTTAAATCAAAGTGGAAGATGCCAACTTGTTGATGAAATGGTTAAAATTTTGAAATTTAAAGAGACAGTGAGAATTTTGGGGTTAAGAACATCTAAAAATAGTAGTGAAAGAAGCATTTTTATAAATCTCATTGATGTATGTCAATCCATTAGATCAAAAGCATGTACTAAAGATGGTAATACAAGTCAATGGGCCCTCACATCAACCATAATGGGAAAGGAAATGGTAAAAACTTGTATGGTAAGAAAAACAAGTAAATCATTAAGGATAAGTAGAACAAAATTACTCAAAGCCTTAGTGAGGCGAGAGAAATTTGAGAATTCTAATGAGACTTCTTTTTGGTCATTCCAAGGTAGACTCCCATGTAATTGTAAAGTTATTGTTGATGCACTAAGAACATTAATAGAAAATTTTTGGCATGACAACACAAGGGCTTCACCAAAACGAAAAAATGTTGTCAAAAGACAAATTGGAAAAACAAACCGTGAGCCACATGCAAAACATTTTTTGAATATGACTCAAACACAATTTTATGAAATTTTTCTTCAAAGATTTCCTCAAATTAAAATCAGCCAAAGGTTTTTTTGAGATGACAAAACCATTTTATGTTAAGACAAATCATGCACATACTACATGTTGTTGTAGGGTTCATCTTGAGTTTTCTATGTATTATGATGTTTATCGTTATATATGTTGCACTTTGCATACTAACGAAATATTTTAGGAATATGGTCTACAATTACCTCCTAAGTCACCGAGAGAATTTATTGCAAGTGTACTATGAAAATGAGATTATGGGTGCATTTATCATAAGACCATGTGTTTGAAAGGTTTTTCCCTCAATGTGGTGGTTGAAAAAAGTTGCACAAATGCCTACATCTAGATAACAAATATAAAATTGGTAAGACACTAGTTTCTCTTGGAAAGTAAAAGTGAGTTATGTATGGTGTTAGAGATGGAAAATAATTAAAGAGGTGTGAATTAGTGAAAAGTGATGTATGTGGAGCTGATTTTATGAAATTGTTTCAAGAGAAAATAGTCTATGACTACATAGGTCATACACATAGAGCTAGATGGTTAGATGAACAATTCAAGTTGTGTAAGGAAACTTTTTCCTTGGGTAGGATTGTGTCAGTTGTTGACTTCACTAAAAACTATACACTAAAACCTCAAAATGAAGTGCAACCAATGTATTACAACTCTTTACAAGTGTCAATTTTTGTACACATGGCATTTATTCATCCACATGATAGCACCAAGGATGATAAAAAAGTATTAATAGAGTATCACTTCTATATCAATGATGATCAAAATAATTCATTATATTTTGTGCAAGAATGTTTTAGAGTTTTCTATGAAATTTTGAAGGAAAGAGATGAAAGATACAATCAATACATTATATGGTCAGACAATTGCACCACACAATTCAACAATGCAAGGATGTGCTATTGGTTGAGTAGGATGCATATCATAAGTGGCGTGCAACATTTTTTGAATTTAATTGAGGTTAGAAATGGAAAGGGAGAGCATGATGGTGCTGGAGCATGTGTGAAAAGAGCCCTTAGTAGAGAGGAATTAATGTACAAAGGTGGCACAATATTATAAAATGTTGAAACAATTGTCTAATGATGCAATTCTATGATAGGACTAGGTAATACAAGTAATTCTATGGTTTCTATATATTTTTGGTTGATACATGAACCTAACATTGAAAATTTTCAAGATTGTTGTACACTTATAGGACCAAGTGAGATGCATACATTTCAAAGTTTAAATGCAACATCACTAGCTATTCATACTAGAAAGCTTGCATGTTTTTGCTCTTTGTTTATGCATCATTTATGGGATGAATGTGAATCAAAAGAGTGGGTTGACCAATGGTCTTGTAGACCTTTTCATCCAATTGATTCATATCAACTTCCTACAGCACTACAACTCAATCAAGTTGAAGCATCAACTGATTTTGAGCATGCATCTGACCTAGTTGAACTAGGTACTAAGTTATCAAATTAATACTTGTAAAATAGATTACTTTCAATTTTTCCATTAACTTATCCTTCTCTATAATGCAGGTCATGTATATGCAGTTATTGCATATCAGAATAATGATAAGGAATACATTACTTTCTATGTCGATGTATTGAGCCCAAAAAGAAATTGATAGCTATAGTCATTAATGGTGAGGATATAGAGTACCCAATAGGATATGCCATTATGATAGGCACATGGCTTAGAAGGTAGTATATTTTTTTCCCTTGCCATGAAGATCTCTTTAAGTCAATTTGTCATGTATAATGTATCAATTTTGACTGTAAATTGTATTTACAATTAAATGTAGCTACCTTATCAAGAATTCTACCACATGGATATTTGAGGATTTTGAGACACACAGACATATTCTTCATTACTCTAATGTTATTGTTTCAACAAATATTCAATTGATGCCATATCATGGTAGGCCTCTTAACAAGAAGTTGTGGAAAGTATGTGAATCTAATCATGAGACAATACTTGATAAAATAAGGGTTAGAATTGATCCAGAAGGTTCCCTTCATTGATTGTGCGCTATATAGCTAAATCATTCTACATATGGTAGAATAATTTTGAAATTTTTTTACATATGTTATGTGAAATGTTGCAACTTTGTAGTGATGTACATATGTAGCTGCAAATTTTGGTATTAGAAAAGAGAATGTTGGTCTTAGATTGGTTTTGACAATTGAGTGTCAACACACTTAACAAATTCTCAAAATGATGCCGAGTATAATATAGATGTCGAGCTACAATGTGTGCCAAGCCCAAGAATTCAATAAGTGTTGGGTGAACTTTAGGTGCCAAGCGAAGTTCAAGTGCTGAGTGATAAGTGATGTCGAGTCACTATAGGTACGAAGCAGAGTATAGATGTCAAGCAAGAAATAATTGCTATAGGAGTCGAGTGAGATTGAATTCCTATAAGTGTTGAGCATTAGCAATTAGTAAGTTCTAAGTAACACAAAATCAGCATATGATTTTGTGCCTTCACAAACTCAGATGTAAACCATCTTTTGAGCCGACATAGGATGAATCTCAAATGATCTTGAAGATAAGATCGAATATTTTGCATTACCTATGTAATCAGCATGTAGCAAATAAGAAAAAATGGAGAAGGCATGTAATCAATAAGAAAAGTGCAAGAATTGAGTGGGAAATGAAGAGTAAATATTGATAGTAGATTCATACCTAACACTAATTCTTCAAAGCCTTTAAAAGGAGGATGAAATCCCATTATATGTGCACATGTGAGAAGTGTATGGGTGAATTATAGTGAAGTGTAGAGGGGTGTAAAGACTTAGAAAGAATAGAACAACATTTCAAAATTTAGTTGATCAAGAATAGAATATCATAACTTCGGGAAGAGACATGTCAGATCAAGAAAGGATCATAATAGAAAGAGTAGAATGAGGATCTAGAATCAATAATTAAGGATTGCAAGTCATCGGGTCAAGACTTTCTAATACTCTCTAGCAATTGTATTAGGAATGAAAATCCGATGATGATAGGTTGGTTTAATAGCCATGTTGTAAGCCTTTAAACAAGGTGCTAAATCCTTTAACATGGTAACATTCCAAGTGAGTGTTTGTAAATCCTTTAACCAGGACACTTTTAACAGGGTGTAAAGTCTTTAACAGGATAGGCCTTTCATAGGGAAGACCATTGGAAGTGGTCAAACTTTATAACCTTAAATAGTTACATATTACTGCAGTGATACTTTGTGGATGTCATCCCCACCCCAGTTTTACCTTCTCATTTTGGAGGGTTTTTGGGTTACCAAATTCTTGTGTTATCTATTTTCATGCATGTCTTTACTTTCATGTTTACTAGATAGATTAGATGCATGTGAATGTTTTCAGTTAAAAGGATTTGAAAAGGTTAAAATTAGTTACTTCTAATTCACACCCCCTCCCCCAGAAGTAAATCTTCCCACTTTTAAATTCTAAAAATTAGTATCAGAGCCAAGTTCTCACAAGGAGGAGCCTTACAGCTTGGATAAAAGATCTGGAAATGGAAGTCTACAAACTTGGGAAGATCATAGAGAATTAGGCAATTGATATAGAACTTGATTTACATGCTTTGGAAGAAGCCAAAGAAGAACTGAGAAAATCCTTAAAGAGAAGAAGAGAGATTGCCATAGCTGAGAATGATACACAATACAAGGAGATTAACACCTGAAAACTATTTACAAAAGAAGATTCCAAAGAGTTTGATGCAGCAATAGCAGACCTGATAGAAAAGAATAGAATTCAAGTAGAAGAAATCAGAATACTCAAGCTTGAACAAGAATCACAAGCCATGATGCTCTGTGAGGTGACTGAATAGAAGAAAATAGTCATTGAAGATAAGGCAATGTTAGAAGAAGACAAGAGAAATCTTGCCAATAAACTAGAAGAAAAGTCAATTGAGTTTGCAAAAATATCAAACATGTAGCTAGACACCCTAAGTCAAATGATGAATGCACATCATGAATTGAATGTCAAGGACATTGAGATCTCTATACTAAAAATGCAAAATAACAACTACAAAATGATCTAAAAAGAGAGAAGGAGATTACAGAGAGCTTCAATAAACCTTATGAGGCCATCGAGTACTTTGAGCATCTACTAAAATCACCAAGGGCTGGCAATGATACTTCAGGACTAGGATACACCAACATTGAACAAGGAAAGTCTTCCAAGACTACAAAAGAAAGGAGTAACAAAGGTAAGAACACTAAACCTACTTGTCATTTCTATGGTAAAAAAGGACATACCTCTAATGTATGCATGAGCAAGAATTCCTATCAGTATGACAAACCTAAGAATGTGAGTCATTGTCATAAGTGTAAAAGGCAAGGACATCAAGCACATAACTATAGGACTAGGACTATCAGAACACCAAGATTTGAAGATCACTACTACAATTGCAAAAAGTATGGACATAGAGCTTTTGAGTGTAGATCAAAGCCTATGTGGACACCTAATCAGCCAACAAGAGAAAATAACCATAGACCTCACTACAATTGGGACTACAACACTAGGTATAGCTTTCATTAGTGTCAAGAATATGGACACATTTTTCAAAATTGCATAAGAACACATTTCAGAGGGAACTATAGCAGATGGTTGAGTCAAACTACATGTTTCAGTTGCTTGAAGACTGGTCATATCAGTAGGAATTGCCCAACAAGGTCAAAGGCACCCAATTCAAAGAACAACAAAGGTAAAGAGAAGATAGATGTTGAACACATTAGAGGAGAAATGAATAAGACATGGAAGAGGAAAGATGGGAGCAACACATCAAATGAAGGGATCATTTCACCTAAAAGGTCAAGTGGTCATACTTCATCAAACTAAGCAAAAAGAAGGCATGATGGACTAGTTTACAAAGCTTTATCATACATCAGTTCCTAAATAAGAAAGTACTAAAAAGAAGAGATCAACATGAATAAGATGTAAAATTTCAAGATTTTACAAGTGTTACCGAGTTGCCCTCAAATGTTGAGATGACTGTCAAAAATAGTAGAAGCTAAATGATTAGTAGCAGCCAAGTTGGTAATGGAAGTCAAGTGAAGAGAAATTTTGGTTGAAGCCGAGTGAAGGATACTCCTATGGATGTCGAGTGATGAAAATCCAATGGAAGCTGAGTAATGCATAAATCCTTAAGAAGCTGAGTGGATAGCTATAAATGCACTAAGCATTAAATGAAATGAAAATAGGGTATATTATCGCATTTTCAATCATTTTTCTTCATCAAAAATGAAGAGAAAAGATGAAACAAAGTGCAAAGCAACTTCATAGTAGACAATCTAGTGCTTAAGCATATTTCAACAATAATTCAACATGATTTCATCGATTTTGAGGTATTTATGTTTGTGTTGAGCTACACAGTTTCATATTTTCTTCGTGTTCAAACCCTAGATTGTATAAATGGATTCTAGCTCTAGGAAAACTCAGGAGAAGGAACCATTTAAGGTCTAGCTAGTTTCCAATGAAGTGAAATAACCAAATTTCTAGCAAATTCCAGAGGTAGCATATAAAAATGACCCAGCTGGAGTCATATCTATCATACCCCATAAAGTAGTTATGGTTCAGGATGTAAGAAGATGTTACAACTATAAGATTGGAGCCATAGGAGACATGGAAATAAGGGAAGCTTATGAGAGATTGTGTGAAAATGGAGTTTTAAAAGAAGAATATCAAATTGTTCAAAAGAAGAGTTTGATGTGTGCCCTAGAATTCCCTACGATTTTCAAGATTGAATGGATTAGGCTAGTGCTTAGTAGAATACATGATAGAAGCTTATGGTTGGAGGATGGTCTAGTGAAAATCACAAAAAGGGTTGTACATAGAGTGATAGGGTACCCAACCCTAGATCGGCCAAAGACCCTTAGGAGTGATTCTAAGGAAGCAATTGAGAAGAACACTGGTGCTAAGTGGAACAAGAGAGGGATGTCAATAGACACTATTCAAGACCCTGTTGTTGATTTTCCTATTAGGGTTATTACACAAAAATTCTACCAATCCAGCAGACTTAACAATGTGCCTTGCATTGCAGTGGATGTAGGCTACAAATTAGTGAAAAAGGATCATACCTATGATCTTGCAGAACTGCAACTGCAACAAATTAATGAGAATTTAGCAGTAATAAGAACCAAGGGAGCCCAATGCAAGTTTGGTGCTATTTTGATTTGTGTATTCTTTTATGTACAGAATGAGTTTCCTTCTTTTGGTAAAGTTGTGTGGAAGCCAAATAGGTCAATCATAGCTCAAGTCAATGAATACATTGAATAGATGGGAGCTAATTTTGAGACCCTTATGACTAGCTATTTTGAAGACTTCAAGAAGACCATGAAGCAAAGGCTAAGAAGACCAATTTCCTTAGTAGAAAATCATGTAAATGATGTATGTTTTCTTGTAGATATTGACTACACCTATATACAAGCTGCCATTCCAAGAGTTACATGGCTAAGACCTCTTGGCTATGAAATAAATATAGATGAGGCATCAACAACTATAACAACATTATTAGTTGAGGAATTAGACAAAAGTGCACCACATTTTGGAACCTATGATGTGATCAAATCAAAGTTGGATATGGAGTTAAACACTGCCTCTACACTAAAGAAGAAAGACAAACTTGTGAAGAAACTTAAGGCCAAATTTGGCAAAGGCACGACAGAAGGAGAAGAAGAAGATGAAGAAGTTGAGGATGATGAAGAAGAACAAGGTTAGGAAACACTTTCTTTAACTCAAGGCATGGGGGAGGATGCAAAAGAAGAGGTAAGAGCTGACTAGGAAGCACCCAAGGCTGAGCCAAAGAAGAGAAAAGCATAGAAATAGCTAGCTACACAGCCCAAGGAGAAGAAGAAAGCAACAAAGCCGAGCCTAGCCAAACTAACTACAAGGGTAGATACCAGGGCAACAACCCAAGTGGAAAAAGAGTAGGGTAAGAAAAAGGCCACAGAGCAAGGAGGGCCTATAGAGAAAAAGAAGAGAAGAAAATATGTTGCACCCCCAGAATCAGACAAAGAAAAGACAGAGTTTGATAATGATCAATTCAAATTGGTAAGGCATTCTACCAAGTTTAAATTGGAAAATGTTTGTAATAACATTAGAGATAATGCAAATCTAACAGGTTTAAAGACCATTGATTTTAATAAATTTTCAAGAGAAGAACAAAATATAGTAGAAGAGTCCATCTAAACTATTATGGCTAAGTTCAAGACCACCCCACTTGAACTAGACAATTCAATGCCTAAGGAGCTAAGCTCCATTGTAGAGAATAAATGGCACTACTGCCTTAAAATGGAGAAAGAAATAGGGAGTCTACATTCACTCATTTAATGCCTAACCTAACTAAAGGTCAAATAAGCAAGGCTAACAAGAAACATGGAAGAAAATTTTCACCTAAATACAGAGCCTTTAGAATTTTGCAAAATCAAATTGAATATGATGTGCAAAAGTCCATACAAATATGGAAATTGATTTATGGATTGACAATTGTCAAGGAAGGGTAGGAAGATCCCTTTGAGGGGGGAAATGATGAGGAAGAAGAGGAGAATGAAAAGGATGAGGAAGGAGAGAAATAAAAAGAAAAGGAAACAGTGGAGAAGATAAAAGGTGAAGAGGCAATAGATGAAGAGCAACAACCAGAATAGAGTGTCCAAGACACAATTGCCACCACCAAGTCCTCCACATACAACACCTACAAAAATAGTAATTGTCAAGGATGTTCCTAACACCTTAGGTTAGAACATCAATCCATTAACTATAGAGGATCTCAAAAAGATCCTTCACCAAACCACATTGCAATCACAACTATGCACAAATCCTATTTTGGTTAGTGTGGAAGAATTGCAAAAGGCTATAGAAAAAATCACTAGGGAGAAGGTGAACACACAAGAACCACCTTCAAAACCTCCCACAGCTTTAGTAGACCAACCAAAAGAGCAAGAATCATAGGATACAATTGCTAAGTTTGATCATATTATCATAGCAACAGCAATTGCCAAGGAGCCAGCAAAGGAACAAATAGGACAAGATGTTCCTATAGCATAAAACCAAGATGCACCTCCTCGAATTATCATTATTGATCAAGGCAATAGAGAAGAAGAGAAGTAAGAGGAGAAAACCCCTAAGGAAAGAGAGTAAGAGGCTATATAGACACTAGTGAACTTGCTTACCTCAGGGACTTCTACCAAACAGTCAAGCACTGATGCAGTACCACTACAGATTTCAGCACTAGGCTCGAGCTTCACCAAGGTAGCAAGGGTACTTCACTATGGAGACCCTACACTTGATGAGGAAATAGTCATACCAAGTTATGACTCCAAGAAAATGAACGTAGTGTAGATAAATGAAGTCCAAGAGGCACTGGAGAGAAGGAAGAAATAGGAGATACTCATAAATGAGTATAGACAAAAGCAAGCATTGGTGGAAATCAAAGACATATTCCTTGATACATTCAACTTGCTTGTACCTGATGAAACAATGCCCATCATGGAGAAATTATCCAACATAGTGGACTAGGTACAAAATGAAGACCTTGATACTAATGTTAAATTATTAGAATGGTCTGAAAAGAAGTTTCAAATGAAAGTTAATGAGAAAATATCTAGTGAGATCGCACTTTCACAAGTGGAATTGGCTAAGAAAGTTGAAAAGGTGAAAATAGTACTTGAGAATATATTCTCATTGTACTCCAAATTGTGTGACTCATCATTCTTCACACAAGAGACTAGCAAAAGGATACTGAGCTTCGAACGTAATCTTAAGATTTCTAGCACACAACTACCCAAAGATCTAGCTCAAAGTGAGAAGCATTTTGCAACAATGCTTCACACCCAGAAGGAGTTAGCTATCTTGATAGCAAAAGAGGCCATATTGATGTAGATTCAATCTACCATTACCCCACAGCTAGAATTACTACATAAGGAAATGGCCTATGTAGAAAATGTTTTAAAGAAATATCCTAATCTTTCTACTTTAGAAGGCCTAGTACATCTTGCAGTAGAGATAGCCATCTAGCACAAATCACTGGAAATTGCCTTAGACAATTGGGATGCTTCTCTAAAGATGATCATGGAGGTAAATAAAACATTTTTGGCTAAATATTATATTCATTCTTAGGACCCTTTTACATAAGTATCAAAAAGGGGGAGATATTCATTATTACATTTTTGGAGATCATATAATAAGAATGGGGGAGATACTACATTCTTTGAAGGAAGAAATAAAGAATATCCAAAGTGGGAGATATTCATGTAACACACTTTTGAGGAATTAATAAGGAGATACAACCAAAAAGGATGCAAAAACTGCAAGAAGATGTGAAAGGGGAAGCAGAAACAAAGGGAGAATACAAACAAGTAGATATAGAGTATACACAAGGCAAAGAATATCAAACACATCAACATGAGACAAATTCAACACAAGAGTCTTTGGTAATAGGAATGGAATTTTGGTTACAGAATTGGCACAACAGCTCATGGGGGAGTTACAAACTTTTGAGGTATACAAAATTGTGAACAATTTTTTGAAGTTTTGTACGTATGTTGAACAAAATGTGTAGTATACTCGTAGAGATCAGATTCATAATGTTCAGTTAAGTGTTTTTGCTACTCATGTCAAAGGGGGAGATTGTTGGTCTTAGATTGGTTTTGACAATTAAGTGTTAACACACTTAACAAATTCTCAAGATGATGCTGAGTATAATACAGATGTCGAGCTATAATGTGTGTCGAAGCCAAAGAATTCAATAGGTGTCGACTGAACTTTAGGTTCTGAGTGAAGCTTAAGTGCCAAGTGATAAGTGATGTTGAATCACTATAGGTCTCAAGCAGAGTATAGCTGTCGAGCGAGACATAATTGCTATAGGAGCCGAGTGAGACTGAATTCCTATATGTGTTGAGTATCAGCAATTGGTAAGTGTTGAGTAACATAGAATCAACATATGAGTTTGAGCCTTAACAAACTCATATGTAAATTTTCCTTTGAGTTGACATGAGATGAATCTCGAAGGGTCTTGAAGATAAGATCAAATATTTTGTATTACCTATGTAATTAGCATGTAGCCAATAAGAAAAATGGAGAAGGCATGCAACCAATAAGAAAAGTGCAAGAATTGAGTGGGAAATGAAGAGTAAATATTGATTGCAGATTCATACTTAACCCTAATTCTTTGAAGCCTTTAAAAGGAGGACAAAACCCCATTGTATGTGTACATGTGAGAAGTGTATGGGTGAATTATAGTGAAGTGCAGAGGGTTGTAAAGAATTAGAAAGAATAGTTAAACATTATAGAATTCAATTAATCAAGAACAAAGTTTCAGAACGTCAGGAAGAGACATATCAGATCAAGCAAGGATTAGAATAGAAAGAGCAGAATGAGGATCTAGAATCAGCAATTAAGGATTGCAAGTCATCAGTTCAATACTTTCTAATACTCTCTAGTAACTGTATTAGGAGTGAAAATCCTATGATGATAGGTTGGTCTAATAGCCATGTTGTAAGCCTTTAAACAAGGCGCTAAATCCTTTAACAAGGTAACATTCCAAGTGGGTGTTTGTAAATCCTTTAACTAGGTCACTTTTAATAGGGTTAAAGTCTTTAACAGGATAGGCCTTTCATAGGGCAAACTATTGGAAGTGGTCAAACTTTATAACCTTAAATAGTTACATATCATTGCAGTGATACTTTGTGGGTGTCATCCCCACCCCAATTTTACCTTCTCATTTTGGAGGGTTTCTAGGTTACCAAATCCTTGTGTTATCTATTTTCATGCATGTCTTTACTTTCATGTTTACTAGATGGATTAGATGCATGTGAATGTTTTCAGTCAAAAGGTTTTGAAAAGGTTAAAATTGGTTACTTCTAATTCAACCCCCCCCCCCCCCCCCAAATCTTCCCACTTGTAAATTCCAACAAAGAAGACATGTAACATGTGCATATTTTGTACAAAAATCCGATAAGAGATGTCACATGTGCATATTTAGATGCCAAATTTTGTAGATAAAAAAGAGAAGGCATGTAACATGTGCATATTTATATACCATATTTTGTATAAAAATCATATACATGTGCATATTTAGATGCCATATTTTGTATATAAAACCAATAAGAGATGTAAATATTGTACATTATTCTTATAAATTTGTCACTTGAAGTCTTTTTTGTAGGCTTGATGATATCCTTAAAAAAATTTAAAAATCTTCAACTTATATGGATTTAGGTGGCTGTCATTTGACTAAAAATGGTAAAAAGTTGCAAAAAAATGTAAAAGTTGCATTGTGCAACTTTGCAACTTTCAAAAGTTTCTTGAGCAACTTTTGGCAAGAATGTTGCACAACATTGAAGAGGAGTCCTAAAGGGTTACTAACCACCCAACCACCCTATATAAAGCATGAGAAGAGCATTTATAGGTTGGTGAACTCATTTTGAACCAAAAGATCACCTAGTGTTTGTTTATCTAGGTTGTTCTAGGTAGGTCAAACATAGTCAACATTTGGTCAAAGGTAGACTCAAGGTTGGATTTGATCATTTTTTTTCATATTTAGTATTTAGACATTATTTGGGTTCATTTTATACCTAATTTGAGTCAAATTTCATAATAGTGCATAAAGTTGTTAAAAAGTTGCAAAGTGCAATTTTTGCAATTTCTTGCAAAAGTTGTCAAGAATGCACAACCAAGAGAAAAATTTGGTTGGTAAATGACCAAATGATCAAGAAGAGTATATATGTGTTGGAGATCATGATGCAAAGGCTAGTGAAGGATTTTTAAAATCTTCTTAGGAGAATGCTAATGTTTTCTTTTGTTTTGTAACAAAACCTTACTTTTCCTTCAAAAAGAATAAACTCTAGGCCCTCAACCCACACAATAGACCTTTCAGTGCTCAATTTCATCATTTCATACTACCACTAGACACCACAACCTCAATCCTCTTCCTAATCTCCATATCCATGCATTCAACCATGCCCCATGCTCTATGGTTGCCTTCAAACCAACCAACCCAACACCCCTCAATATCTCCAACAAGTTTTCCTAACTCCCAAATGTCCTCCATATCTTCCAAATAACATATCCATTGTTCCCAAAGTGATAGGTGTTAATGGTTAATCACCCAAAACCATACTACCCTCTTCTAGGATTGTCCTACTAGCCTTGCACAATGAGAAATTTGTAGATTTCTCCAAATTTTCCCAAAAGATTTTCCAAAAAAAATAATATATTAAAATACCATTTTCCAATTTATTAAACATATCTAGAAATAAACCCCACTTGTTTTGAAACATCCCTTCCAAAAATTGTTGCTTTGCTTTTGGATTCTAAGGCCTAATACCCCACATTTTCAAAGCAACCCTATCGTGGGTTTACTTGCAGACCATTCCACTTTTACAAATATCATGAAATGGATATAATTAGAGTAATATGCATCCAATTTGACTCTATGAAACCTATAGATATGAAAGCCCCAATTTGGACCCCGAAACCCCAAAAGTCTAGGGCTTGCTCAATGTCTAACCTCCCAACACCATGCTTGCGAAATGAAAGTTGTTACATCATCCTTGGAATATTCTAAGATGTAATCCATAATAAAAAGATCCCATCCAATGGCTGGATCTTCTGGTGATACACCTATGGCTCCATTTCATGATCCCAAAAGCACTCCAAAACACCATCAAACTCCTCCAAACACTCTCCACTTGCAAACTCTCATTCTTTCTTGCATTCACATTTTTATAATTCTATAATGAAATTTTACACTTCTTATCTTCAAGAGGTGCCCTACACTAGATCACCAATTTTTTCTGTTGGAATCAAGAAGACAAGTTTTGGAGCAATTTTTTGTGCCTTCTAGAGTGTTGATCTATACTTTTCCAAGTTTTTTTTGGTTTTGTGTGATGAGTTGATTTCATATAGTCCTTGGATTTATTTCACATGTTCAAGGCAATGATTTGAATCGATATCATAGATTAGAATAATAGGTTGCATTCATTTTCCTTCATTTTGTGCTTTCCTAACAACTAGGGTTTTGAAGATTCTAATGCATTCCTAGCAATCCAAGGCTACTCTATTAGCTCTTATTGGTCAAGTTTGGGATAGGAAAAACCTCATTTCAATCACAACATCCCTCTAATTGTATCACCACACTGAATAGAAGCATCCCTAAGGGTCTCTAAGCACCATTGGGCTACCATCTTTGATCGAGGATTTCTCTAAGCTCATGCAATGTATTGATGAATTTTTAGGTGTTATAGGATCATGTTATCTAGGCCTAAAAGCCTATTTCAATTTTTATATTTTCAATTTTTTTTGGATTTGGCATCCGTATCTCACCTATTGCCAAAAGTTGTAATGTTACTTTGTTCAAATGAGCAAGGTTATGTATATTTCAAACCATTGGTCCTAGTATCGAATCATTTGTTCCATTAGCTCTAGTTGGTCGGGTTTAAGATAGGAAAAAAATTATTTTAGCCACGACATCCCTTCAATGGTATCAACCACAGTAAATTGAAGCATTCTCGAGGGTCTCTAAGCACCATCGGACTATCACCTTTGATCAGGTATTTCTCTAATCTCGTATGAGGTATTGAAGAATTGTCTAGTGCTACAGGATTGTGTTATCTAGGCCTACAACAACCTATCTCAATTTTTAGAGATTCAAATTTTTTTGGAATTGGTATCCATATCTTCCCTATTGTTAAAAGTTGCAATGTTGCTCACTTAAAATGAGCAAGGTTATGTATATTTCAAATCATTGGTCCTAGGATTGAATCATTTGCTCTATTAGCTCTAGTTGGTTAGGTTTTGGCTAGGACTAACCTTGTTTTAGCTACAACATCCCTCCTATGGAACACTAAATGGACATGTCCCTAAGGGTCTCTAAGCACTATCAAGCTGTGATCTTTGACACAAATAAAAAAGTCATGATAAATTTTTATTTTTCATGTCTTATTACATCAAAATAAGTGACATATGATTACATTTTATAATGAATTTGATGAACATGTTGCATTTTCTATATAAAATAATGAATGTTCATATGTTTGATTAATTGCAACAAAGTAAGCTGAAATACAAGTTTGTATGCACACATTGAAAAAGTTGGATGGAAATTCAAGTTTAATGTATATCAAAATGAACAATATATTATGCCATATCAATCATATAGTTATAAAAAAATGTTATGTCTCATCAGTATAGAACAAAATTTGAATACTTGACAAATGTCAAATGTGTACAATATAAATGTTGAATGTGCACAATACAAGTCTCAAATATACACAATATAAAAGTTGAATACCCAAAAAAATGTCATATGTGTATAGTAGAAATGTTGAATGTGCACAATACTAATCTTGAATATATACAATACAAAAGTTGGATATATGTTAATGTCATGTGATGACTACAAGTACATATGTATATCACTATCAATATATATATGACTATGTAGGATCATCAGAATTGAGCCTTGTTGATGTATTTTGTGGCTCTCCATGTGTCTACAGAAGAAAAATTAAAATACACTATCAAATATATTATCTATAAATAGTATGAAAATAATGAGAAATTAGGTTCTAGATTGTAGATAGTTGAGTTGTCTATTACATCATCCCTTTTTCCCATAATTGAACTGATTGATAATGGTAATGAGCTCCTTCATCGATGGGTGGGACTCCTAACAAAATGATGAGGTAAAGTGATGATGGGAGACACAACTACCAATGAATCAATGCTCATGGGAGGCACAACCATGAATGAATCAGTGCTAGTATGAGGCATAACATGTATGGTAAATGATAATATGTTAGAAATATATAGTGGCATTAGGATTCCAAATAGAGTATAAAAAAAATTAAAAAAAGACTACAACCTGAGCTAGATCTCTCATGTTAGTAGGAGGTACAAGCACTGATGAATCAGTGCTAGTATGAGTCACAACTTGTATGGTAAGTGATAAAATGTTAGCATTATAGAGTGACATTAGGGATTCCAAATAGAATAATTTTAAAAAAATGTACTGCAGCCTGAGCTAGATCTCTCATGCTAGCATGAGGTACAACCACTGATGAATCAATGTTGGTATGAGGCACAACATGTATGGTAAGTGATAGAATGTTAGAATTATAGAGTAGGTGTCAGGGAATCCAAATAGAGTTAAAAAATATACAAAATCATATTGCATCCTGAGCTAGATCTCCTGTTCTAGTAGGACATACAACCACTAATGAATCAATAGTATTACAAGGTGCGCAACCTATATGTAAGTGATAAAATGTTAGTATTATAGAGTGGTATTAAGGATTCCAATAGATTATAAAAATAGAAAATCATAGTCCAACCTCTCTCATGCCAGTAGGAGGTCTAAACACTAATGAATCAATGGTGGTATGAGGCAAATTCTATATGGTAAGTGATAAAATGTTATAATTGCAGACTAGGCATTCAAGATTTATATCATGCACACAAGCAATCCAAATTGATATCACAAGAGAGCTTCAACTAAGGCTCTACATACATACCTCTAGCCTCTATTGTGTTTGACCCCGTCTTTGATGCTCAAGACTCCTAACAAAATGAAATGGGAAATGATTTGCACAGTCTCAAAGATTGTTGTAATAGGTAGAATATATATAACACATGTTAATAAGACAATTTTTTGATAATTACTATAAAAATAAAAAATAAAAACATGTACTCATTTGTAAATGCAACTGTTTAATATGTATATAGAAAAAATGCATACTATAACCTAAAATTTATGAGAAGGAAAATATGAAATTTTACCTCTTCCATTGCCTCAACATTAATAGTCTCAGGTGCATTCATCAACTCTACAAAACTAAATTGTTTCTATATATATTGAATGAAAAAGTCAACATGTATTCATTAATATTGAGTACATGTATATACATTCATTTATGATAAATTTCAAAATATAAACTTGAATTGTATTTAATACCTTTTTTTGTTTTAGTGTTCTTGTTGATTTCCTTCCCTTTCCTCCAGACCTCGAGCTATGTGGAGTACCCTATAGAAGAAACAAATATAACATAATAAGACACATCACGAGTTCAACTCAAATCATTTACTTGATAGGTGTGCAAGATATGAAACCACATAGCTCCTAAGGCCAATGTTAATGGTAGAAGTGTGGCATCATCAATTTGAGAATTTTAGCCCCGACAAGCCCTATAAAATAGTAAAGAGTATTGTTATAAATATGAAATAATGTTGTAAATAGAAATAAGGAACAATAACAACAAGAAGATCATAGGAGAGAAAAAGACATAAGAAGGACTTGAAGAATGATGTTGGAAGGATAGTTGAAAGATGGGAAAAATTGGGGCTCAAAAAAACTACAAGGCCTAAATTGAAAACAAAGAGACCAAGAAGGAAGAGAGAGATGTCAATGAACTTTTGGCAACTTGTCAAGAAATAAAAGTGGAAATTCATGATCTCCACACTCCTACAAGACACCCTACGTGATATAAAGGTTCTTCGGTGTGAATGGGTATATGGAGGATGAACTCACGAGGTTCATTAGATGGAGTTTGGGTATTCTAAGTGTTAGGATTTGACAGAACCAAAACAATATATGAATAAACAGTTAAATGAAGAAACAAAATAAGAAAACCAAAAAAACATAGATAACACATAGATTTAATGTGGTTCACCCAAAACTTGGGCTACTTCCACCTACACAGCCATCCAAACTTTCTTATTATGTAGTGATTTTAGTATAAACCCTTACAACTCAATACCACTGCTAGAATAATCTATCTCATTATACATCGCATTACAACAATCCCTTACCCTAAGCGATCTTATATAATATATTCCTACTTTAGGGTTACAATATGAATATCTAAATAGGAGTGGAAAACCCTAAACCCCAAATAATTATGAAGCATGTAGAGTACTTCTCTAATTAGTCACCACAAACTAACAATCTCTCACTTGGGGACTGATCAAACTCCACCCTAGAAAAAAATCTCCCACTTGGAGGCTGATCTTATAGCAATACCACTACCACATGGGGCTCCCACTGGATAAATTTTTTTGTTGTGTATTAATTCCATGATCACCAATCAAGAATTCCAATAGAAGTTGAGCAATAAACTAGCTTCTCTTTGGGGACTGTCGTCATGAACATGTCTATAAGATCATCACTTATGTGAATATTTTCAAGTTGTAATTGGCCATCCTCCAAAATAGACTGTATAAAATCATACTTGAGCTATATTTTCTTTTTCCTTGAATGAAAAGAAAAATTCTTTGCAAGATGAATGACACTCTAGCTATCATTGTACAACGGGCAATCTTCTTGCTTCTGACCCAATGCCTCTAGAAAATATTGTAACCAAATCATCTCCTTGATAGCTTTTGTAGCATCTACATACTTAGCTTCAGTGGTTCAAAGTGCATTAACCTTCTACAATCTAGAAATCCAACTGACTACAGAACTAGTAAAATGAAAAGTTGTACTTCACAATCCACAATAGAAGCTAAATATGTTGCAACTACTATCAATTGCACCAATATTGTATGGATCAAACATCTATTGCAAGGTATGAAGGAAGAAGTAACTAAACCTATGATACTTTATTGTGATAATACAAGTGCCATTAACATATCAAAGAATCCTATAATGCATGCCAAAATAAAGCATATCGCAATCAAGTATCACTATGTAAGAGAATTGGTGGAAGACAAGAAAGTAAGGATGAAATATGTCAGCTCAAAGGAACAGATTGCTAACATCTTCACAAAAGCACTACCTAAAGATGCTTTTGAGTATCTTATAGGTAAGTTAGGGGTGATACCCCTAGCTAAGGCTACTTAAGATAAAACAAGCCTGCCCTGCATCAAATGAATTGATTGTTGAAATATTACATATTGATGAAAAGGATATTTACATTAGGATCATGCCTGAAGTAATCAAACTGATGAAATTCCAAATCAATGAAATGTAAGGTGATAGAAGGAGAAATTGGAGTACCTACAAATGCTAAAATGTATATTAAGATGTTGAAATAGTATGTCTTTGGCATTGTTGTCAAAGAGGGAGAAGAATAAAGAAAAATGATCAAAAATTGAGGGAGATGATGAAAAAGAATGAAGATTGAGGGAGAATATGGATAGAGAGAAGTAGTTAGATACCATAATAGCAGAAGATGAGCAATGCATATAGAGCAAGAGAATGTAAGAGTGAGTCAGTAAAGCAAAAGGATCAGTTAAGACAATGGTTAAATGATGTATTGATAACATACTTGAAGATATAGAGGTTGGCCACACTTAGAAACATTAAACGAATAAGTTGGAACAAGATTGATTGCAAAGCTTAAACTAAGTTCATTAGTAAGTGCTGAGCAAGTTAGTTCAAGTTGAGCAAATTTTTAGTTAGTGTCGAGCAAATGAAAAATCTAGTTTGTGCCAAGTCATATAGAAGGAGTCGAGCGTGTTCAGATGTCGAGCAAAGTAACAGGTGTTAAGCATCAGAAAAACTTAGTGGATGCGGAGTGAATCCATGGTATGTGTCGAGCACCATAATTTCAATAGCGCCAAGCAGTTGCATTATTGGAAAAGTCAAAGATTCACCAGATCTGAGCTGACGAAGTTGTTACCTTGAATTTTGTGAACTAGTTAAAGGATAAGGATGATGAGCTGGTGGCATAGAATTCTATGTAAACTGTTTTTGAGTGAATTCAAGAGGATTCTTCTTGATATTTCTAGAAGGAAAAAAATGTTGGTTAGATTCAATGAATCCTACCTAACCCATTTGAATAGAAATCAAAGGAAGGAAGAATTGAGTAAAAGAAATTCCAAACTTCTATTTAAGGAGTCACAAACCAAGAAGTAAGAGCTGTCGGTGTGCCAAATTGCAAAGTGATTGAAGGGTGTCAAGGAGAAGATATCTAGGAGAAGGAAGAACAGAGCACAGAGACTCTGCTTTGATTAGTGGTCAAAAGGAAGATTGCGCTAGTACATTAAGCATGAAGACTCAAGGACACTAAGCTTGAAAAGAGGACAAGCTATCAAGAATTGCAAAGACTAAAAGACAGGCAATGTTATGAGCTAAAGAAGTGATTTGAAATATATGAAATAAGTTGTATGCTGTAATCAAGTCAAAACCCCTTATTGTTACTCTCTAGCAATTGTATCAGTTAGGGTAAAAATCCTATGGACTTAGGTCAATTTAATAGCCATTTGTAAATCCTTTAATAGGGTGGCATTCCAAGTGAATTTTCTAAAGTCTTCTAACCAAGCCCACTTCTAACAAGGTGGTTAAATCCTTTAACCAGGTCACATTTAATAGTGTGTTGTAGCATTTAAAAAGGTAGGCCTTTTACAAGGCATCACTTCAGAAGAGTGAGAATTGAGTAGCATGTTACTAGTGGTTTTTCCCAAATTGGGTTTCCACATAAATCATTGTGTCATGTCTTGATATTTTCATGTGTTATTCTTACATGTTGATTTATAGTAACTTGTTGAATATGAATGTTTAAGCTTGGATGAATGAACAATTTATTAGGATCGATTTACTTGAAGAAAAGTTTGAATTGGACATTTGGACCTTGAATAACTAATTCACACCCCCCCCCCCCCCCCCCCCCTCTTAGTTATTCTATAAAAATTGGTATTAGAGCCATCTACTGATTTAGTTTCAAGGTACTAGAAGCAGGAAGATCAAGATATCCAAGAGGGAAGTTCCCAAGCTCAAAAAAGATAACTTCATTACATGGTAGAGTCTGATGAAATTGCACCTTGGATTAATAGGTGATTATGCAAAAACTTCAATTAGAGTGGAACATGTAGATCAAGCTAGACCCCTCTTTGCAAATGATTTGAACAAAAGGAAGGAGCACAATCAGGCAATGCTGGAGATTGCCTCTGCACTCAGTTATGTTGAATTTGATGACATCAAAGGTTGTGATACTACATTCAAAATGTGAAAATCCATGTCAAATATCTATGGAGGAGATCAAAATGTTTACAGAGCAAAGAAAGAAAGCCTCAGAGGAAAGTTTGATGACATGAAAATGGAGGAAGTTGAGAATGCTACTCAATATGCCTCCAGAATGAAAGAAATGGTAAGTGCAATATGCCTTCTAGTTTCCTTTATGTTTCTATTGTCCCTTGCAAGAATGGCTTTGCAGAATTTAAGTTTAGCCAAATATCGAGATCTTGAATATAATTTAAACTTGATCACAATTTGAAAGCCATTATAATGCTCCTAGCAATATAGATTCTAAGATACAAATGCATTCCAATTTCTTGGCATTTCATAGTAGCCTCTGTTTTCTTTTGATTTTATATGCTTATAGATTCCCCTATGAATTTTGGCTTTGAACTGGTAAGGAACTGGATTCTACCAAAAATTAAGTATTAGTATTTTACAACTACATGCTTGAGAGCTATATATTACTAAATACTTGTTACACTAGATCTGTTAGTGGTCAACCAATGCTAGTTATGTCAGTTCTATCTTCTAGTTGTTTAAAAGTTCATCCTATAGCTACCATATGGTGATAGATAGATAGCAGTCAAGTCTGAATAACTACAATACCATAGACTTGGCTTTCTAAGATATCTCAGCAAGTGTTGATGAGAATTTTTAGAACCTTTCAAAAGCAGGTGATCCTATGGTATTTGCAACAATGGGCAAGCTAAAAACTTTTAAGCGTCAGCCAAATCTCAGGAATCTGGTGGTTTGATGATTACATTTTAGCAACAAGGAATGGTAAAAAAATTGTTAGTGGTAATTTAAAAATAGTTATAGATGAATGATATCTCATAGCAAAATTTTAGGAAACTATTAGGTGAATGCTTCTGGCCCACTTATACCCCCTCAATTTAAACTTAAATGCAGGGGATCCTATGTTTTACACAAGATTAAAGATTCTGATTTTATTGTTGTAGTATAACTTTCTTCTTCTCCTAGGGGGGGGGGTCATTGTTTAGAAAAATAGTTCTTGTAGTAGCTTTATGGGGCCAAAGACAACTATAAGATATTATTTTTATTGATAAAATTTTCTTGGATAAGCCATTCATACCATAGGTACTAATGCCTACAACCTCTGTCCTGTTTGACATGGTTTTTATTTTTCTTTGCAACTGAACTTTTAATTTGGTGACATTCCTTTTTAATTAGGCCGAGAGGCATTCTATACAATCACAGCACAAATGCCTAGCACAAGAATATGCCAAAATAGATTCTTCATCAATAAAAAAAAAATGGGAGTGGTTACAAACTTCTAAATTAAATATTAATTATTAAATCATAGAATAAAAAAGAATTCATGAAATAATAGCTCGCCAAAATAATAGGCCTAAAAGAATAGGGCCCGAAAAAGTAGGAACAAAAAAAATAGAGCCCAAAAAAATAGGGCCTGAAAAAATAGGGGCAAAATAATTTCAATATGATTTTATTTTTTGTTAAATATAATTTTGCATGCACATTCATGCTTATTTTTTGTGGGGAGTGGGGGAATTTGAAACAAATTCATCGAATGTGAAGAGACGTCTGTTGGGGGATATGAGGAGCCTCTCAGAAGTTATAAAACAAAGGCTCCTCATTTCATTTTCATTTTATGTTTTTGCAAGACGGAAGAGGTGGAGGTTATTAGAGGATTAGATTGGAGTATATTGAAGTTTTGGAGTAACTTTTTTGTAGGTGAAATTTCTATTTTTTTTTTTACATTTTCATTTAGATTTAGATGTAGATGTAAATTGAAATTTAAAATTAGTTAAAATATTCTACTTTGATTTAGATTTCAATTTTAATTAGTTTTATTTAGATTTAAAATTCTATTCATAACTATTTAGGCTTGCATTTAATAGTTTAGTCTTGCATGTTTGATTTATATTTAAATCTATATTCAAAATCTATTTGATTTATGTATTTCATAATACTTTTCATTTACATATTTTAAAAGTGCATGTTTCAAATTAGTTTTATACTTACATGTTTCATATTAGTTTTAGATTTGCATATTTCAAAATAGTTTTGGTTTGCATGTTTTAGATTTGAATGTTTCATAATAGTTTTACATTTGCATATTTCTAAGTATTTATATTTTCATGTTTCAAAGTATAATTTTATCATTAACCTGGATGAGAATGCCACCATATCAATACAATTTGTATTTTATTAAAGTTAATAATTTATTTAAAGTAGATGAATCATATATTTAGTATATATTTTACCATTATTGAATTATAAAATAAAATAAATTTCTTGAAATAATAGTTGGCCAAAATAATATTAAGCCAAATGGATGCTGAAATAATAGGGCCCGAAAAGAGGGGCCAAAAAAGAAGACCCAAAAAATAGGACCTGAAAAAATAAGGCCAAAAAAATATAACCCAAGAAAATAGGGCTGAAATAATTTAATTAAAATTTTAAATATAAAACATTTTCTTTTTGTTAAATATATTTTTGCATGCACATTCATGCTTATTTTTTGTGAGGAATGGAGGAATTTGAAACAAATTCGTGGAATGTCAAAAGACATCTATTGGGGGATATGAGGGTTCTCTCATAAATTATAAAACAAATGCTCCTCAATCATTTTCATTTTGTGTTTTTATAGGGAGGAAGAGATGGAGATTATTGGAGCAAATTAGAGTTTTTGAAGATGAGTAGATTAAAGTTTCATATAGTTTAGCCTTGTATGTTTGATTTAGATTTAGGATTCAAAAAATATTTGATTTAGATATTTGATAATACATTTCTTTTGCAGATTTTTAATGTGCATGTTTCAATTTAGTTTTACGTTAATTTTAGATTTGCATATTTCAAAATACTTTTGGTTTCCATGTTTTAGATTTGTATGTTTCATAATAGTTTTATATTTGCATGTTTCAAAATATTTATATTTTTAATGTTTCATAAATAAATTTAATCATTGATGTGGACAACAAGGTCACCTTATCAATAAAATTTGTATTTTATTAAAGTTAATGATTAATTTAAAATAAACAAATCATATATTTAGTTTATATTTTGTCATTATTTAATTAGATAATATATGTGTTTTATTTAAATATTTTTCATAGTATATATAGATTTTTATTAATATTTATGTTGGTAATGTTTGAAAAGTGGAAGACAATGCCACCATATTTCAAACATTATAATCTAACTATTTCATTTGAAATAGTTTTGATTTTTATTTATGTTATTTTGAACATTATTCATTTGAAAGAATTTATGTTAACTATTAATACTTTTTCATTCTGATTATTTCCATGTGTTGATTTTTATTTATAAGTTTGCAAGTCACTATTTGAGTTATGGATACCTCGAATAGAGAATCAAACATTATTGGATGCTAGAGCCTGACTACTTCAATGATCTCAAATGATTTCTTCAAGATCGAGTTTGACAAATGCCTACAAATAATTAAAGAGGTGCGCACAACTATAATTAAAGTTGTAGAGAAGCAATATTTCCAATTGACTGTGTTGAGGAAATGGAAGAAATGCATGTGGAAGATGCATAAAAATTTGTGTGTGACACATCTACAAAAGTGGATGGGTTTCCCTCAATGATGAAAGAAGTATTTCAGAATCATTGTTCAAATAAAGGTCGCAAAAGAATCCTAATCATTGAAGAATGTGACATGTATTTACACCATCATAGATATATTTTTTGTATATAGTTCATTATTTTCTCCGATTTCAAATTTTTACTTCTAATTAGTTGTATTGGCAGTTTTATTTCCCCATTGTTCAATGTAACTTTCATGGAGAAGAGAACAAGACAAAATAAATTTATTGTTGTACAAAAAATTTCTTCAATGGATGTCACTATTAAATATGTTAAATAAGAAAGAAAATCATAAGTCTAAATAGATTCCTTAATGATAGGCATATTTAATGATTACAATTCTTAATCATTGCATTAGCATTATTAAAAATTCAATAATATATAATGTTCTCACATCATCATGGAGAAATAATTTTCATAAAATTGACTCTTATATATTCTTTCACACTTTTAACATCATTTAAATTGTTGTGTTGGGACTTATAATTTCCCTTTCATGAATTAATTTTTCCACTATTCGAGTCATTTGTATAACATATATCCCAAATTTGACTGTAGTTGTACTCTAGATATTCCAACACTATATCTAAATCTCATACTTCCCTTAACCATGTCCCTTATTTTAGTGTAACATTTAACCACTTATTAACCCTAACCATAACACCAAGTGTCATATAAATGAAATTGTAAACCTTGGATCCTAACTTTAGATCTTACTCTATATATGATTGTACTAATGATTTAGTAAATTATATACCTTAACCTAATCCTATATGTACAAGTAACTAGAAATAATATTTTTTTTTTTTAAGTGAGAATATGTATACACACACACACACACACACACACACACACAGAGATTATGGGTGTATCTAGAGAGAATAAAGGGAGGGAGAGAGAGAGAGAGAGATTAGGAGGAGTATCTAGAAAGCAAGGTGAGAGAGATAAGTGGGTGTATCTAGATATTAGAGAGACAGATTAGGGGGCATATCTAGAGATTAGAGAGAGAGAGAGAGAGAGAGAGAGAGAGAGAGAGAGAGAGAGAGAGGGTATATTTAGATACTAGGGGGAGATGTTAATGGGTGTAGTTAGAGAGAGAGAGGGGGGGGGAGAAGGGGGAGAGAGAGAGAGAGAGAGAGAGAGAGAGAGAGGGGGGGGCGGGGGGGGGGAGGGATTACATTATTAAAAAGGTTAATAACTTGTATCACAATAGCACTAATCATGGGCACTACAATAGAACTAACCCACATTAAAATTTAACCTTTCAGTTATCCTAACACCAAGGTAAAGTGTAATAATAGCACTAACATTAGCTATAATATGATTAATAACCCAAAAATTACCTTAACCGCAATAATAACACAAACCCTAACTCTAACTCTAACTAGATAATTATAATTTTAACCCTAACCCTAACCCTAACCTTAACCCTTTATAATCTAAAATCTAATGCTAATTCTAACCCTAACCCTAATTCTAGCCCTAACCCTAAGCCTTACAATAACTCTAATCCAAACTGTAATTCTAACTCTAATGCTAATTCTATCCCTAAATCTAACCTTAATTTTAACCCATATTCTAACTCTAACTCTAACTCTAACTCCAACTCTATCTCTAACCCTAACCCTACCCCTACCCCTACCCCTAATTCTAACCCTAACTATAACTATAACTCTAACTCTAATTGTAACCCTAACACTAACTCTAACTCAAACGCTAACTCTTACCCTAATCCTACCCATAATCCTAATCCTAACACTATATATAATGCTAATCCTAACCCTAACACTATATGTAACTCTAACTCTAATCCTAACCCCAATTCTAATCATAAACCCAATCCTAATTCTAACCCTAACTCTAACTATAAACCTAAATCTAACCCTAACCCTAAATCTAACCCTAACCCCAACTCTATCTCCAACTTTAACTCTAACTTGATCCCTAACTCTAACTCTAATTCTAACCATAACCCTAGCCTCAATTCTAGCCCCAATTATAACCCTAACACTAACACTAACACTAATACTAAAACTAATACTAATTATAACCCTAACCCTAATGCTAATCCTAACTCTAACCATAATCCTTATGCTAACCATAATCCTAGCCCTAATTCTAATCCTAGCTCTAACTCTAACTCTTGTTCTAATTCTAATTCTAACTCTAACTCTAACTCTAGCTCAAATCCTACCTCTAAATCTAACCCTAACCCTAACCCTAATTCTAACCCTAACTTTATTTGTAGCCCTAATTCTAGCCCTAACCCTAATTCTTACCCTTACCCTAACCCTAACTCTAACTCAATCTGTAACCCTAATTATATTGGTAATCCTAATTCTAACCCTAACCCTAATTCTAACTCTAATTCTAACCCTAACCTATATAACCCCAACTCTAACCCTAATTCTAACCCTAACCCCAATTCTAGCTCTAACCCTAACCTAATTCTAACCCTAACTATAACTCTGATCCTAACTCTAACCCTAACTATAACTCTAACTCTAATTCTTAACCTAACCCTAACCCTAATTCTAACCCTAACTCTAACTCTAATGCTAATTCTAATCCTAACCCTAATTCTAACCCTTATTCTTACCCTAAATCTAACTCTAATCCTAACTCTAACCCTAACTCTAACTCTAACTCTAACTTTATCTCTAACTATAACCCTACCCCTAATTCTAACCCTAACTCTAATTCTGACTCTTTTTGTAACCCTAACCCCAATATTAACCCTAACCCTATCTTTGACTATAAACCTACCCCTAATCCTAACCCTAACACTATATATAACTCTAACTCTAACCCTAACCCTTATTCTAATCCTAATCCCAACCCTAACTCCTACCCTAATCCTAAATATAATCAACTTTAACCCTAACCTTAATCTAACCCTAACCACAACTCTATCTATAACTTTAACTCTAACTTGAACCCTAACTCTAACTCTAATTCTAACTCTAACTCTTATACTAACACTGACACTAACACTAACACTACCTCTAATTTTAACTCTAACTCTAATTGTAACCCTAACCCTAATGCTAACCCTAACCATAACCCTAACACTAACCCTAACCCTAACCCTAACTCTAACACTAATTCTAATCCTAACCTTAATTTTAACCCTAAATATAACCCTGACTATAACTCTAACTCTAACTCCAACCCTTATTCTAACTCTATCTCTAATCCTAACCCTAACTCTTATTCTAACCCTAACAATAACCCTAACTATATTTGTAACCCTAATTCTAACCCTCACCCTAGCTCTTACCCTTACCCTAACCCTAACCCTACCTCTAATCCTAACTATATTTGTAACCATAATTCTAACCCTAACCCTAATCCCAACTCTAACTCTAATTTTAAACCTAACCCTAACCCTAACTGTAACTCTAACCCTAACCCTAACTCTAGCTCTAATTGTAAACCTAACCCTAACAAGAACCCTAACTCTAATTCAAACCCTATCCCTCACCCTAATTTTCATCCTAATGCTAACCCTAACTCTAACTCTAACCCTAACCCTAACCCTAACCTTAACACTAACCCTAACCTTAATTCTAACCTTAACCCTGACCTTAACTCTAACCCTAACCCTAACCTTAACACTAACCTTAACCATAAAAATTAATTTGTCCCTAACTCTAACCCTAAATCTAACTCTACCATAATTAGACTCTAACCATAACCCTAACCCTAACTCTAATCTTGGCTCAAAACTTAACCCTAACTGTAACTCTAGAACCTTAACCCTCACTCAAGCATAACTCTAACCCTAAACTTAACCATAAAAATAACTCTATCCCTAACTCTAACCCTAAATCTGACTCTACCATATTTAGACTCTAACCCTAACCCTAACCCTAACCTTAACTTTAATCCTAACTAAAACCCTAAATCTGACCTTAACCTTAACTCAAACCCTAACCCTATCCCTACAATAACCCTGACTCAAGCGCTATATTAACCCTAACCCTAACCATAACCATAACCATAACTCTAACCCTAACCTTAACCATGAGCATAGCTCTAACCCTAAATCTAACTCTAGCATAATTGGACTCTAATCCTAACCCTAACCCTAAATTTAATCTTGACTCAAATCCTAACCTTGACTCTAACCTTAACCCTGACTCAAACCCTAACCCTAGCCTTACTATAACACTAACCCTAACCATAACCATAACTGTAACCCTAACCTTAGCCATGACCATAACTCTAACCCTAACCTTAACCATAAACATAACTCTAATCCAAACTTTAACCATAACTCTAACAATAACCATAACCATATACATATACATATACATATATACATATACATATATATATACATATATACATACATACATATATATACATATACATACATATATACATACATATATATACATACATATATATATATATACATATATATACATACATATATACATACATATACATACATACATACATACATACATATATATATATATATATATAATGCCGAGAGTAATTGTTCTCGAAGCACCTATTTTTATTTTCATAAATTCCAATTTTGATTAAAGTAACCTTAGGATTAAATAAAAATAGGTGCCTTGAGAACGATTACTCTCGGCATAATATATATATAGGTATATATAAGCTAGTTTTATATCTTTACTAGCTAATTAACCTCTTCAAATATGCTAGCTCCTAATAAAGGTATCTTGGTACTGCATATTGAACGATGTAATAGATAATCTAAATTCATGTCTCTCACAATAATTACAGTGGTCAAGGCCTTAGTTTATAACCATTTCTTTTACCCTTTCCACATATTTCTTAGTCAAATTATATTGGGGTAATAATTAAAAAATAAATAAATATACTTGTATTCTATTCTATTTTGTTATGATTTGTAGGTTATTAAACAAACACTTGTGAACATGTAAAGTTTTAAAATAAAATACATAATTCTTTTCTTGGATTTTTAAATTTGTTGTATTCAATGGTTCTTATTAGAGTATAATTGTATGGATGTAGCTATCTTCAATTTTTGTGTTCCTCTTCTACATTTGTTATATGAATTTAAAAATATGAATGTAACTACACTTTTTTTTGGTTTGTTTTACATGCCTTTCATGTCATATTAAATGCCTGAAATGATCTTATATATACTTTCACCTTCTGTCACTATCGGTGTACCCCTTGCTCCTTTTGGTGCAAGTGCTAGTATTATCTTATATATTAGACAACATGTGTAGTTTGAAGTAATTCAAGTAATTCATTTATACCTAGATTCCTTGTCCATTCAAGATTGATATTTTTGTCAAAGGGTTATTACCTATATTTTTACACACATTTTTTATCATATACTTTAGCCATGCCTCTTTTTTTATTGTTAGGTAATTTATGATATATTTGATATCTAGGCTCAACATTCCATTAATTTAATGTTAGAAAATAGTAGTTTTAATCATTATTATTATGAAACTAATGCTCTCCTCTACCTAAACTTAACCAAAGGTCATTGTAATCTAATATGTAGGTGCAAGTGCAATGCAGATGAATAGGTATTTTTACATCTTGCACAAATATTGTTGTTTAATATTTTCCAATATGTTGTGGAGTCTAGACCTTATATACATGGTTTTGAATTGGTTTCATCATGCACTAAGCAATGATCATATGATCTATCTATATTGTTTTCTCTTTAATTTTATATGTACACACAAATTAGATATGTTGAAAACACTTTAAATGTATTCAAGAAAATTAAAGTGGTAAGTGTAAAGCTAAATTTTACCACCTTTGCTTACACCCTTTTAACTTAAGACAAAATAAAGTTCAACGATCAAGTATTATAGTAAAAAAAATGTATGGATTATTTTCTTACATTCTTGATATTTTTAAAGATGTTATTTCTCTTTAAAGACAAAACATGTGTTTTAATATGACCTTATTTATATAAAAATAAAACTCCACCATAAAATTACATAACTTTATAATCAATAAATAATAAACTTATTAAACTATATTATATAAACCAATATTCTAAAGAAGGGCACAAAGTTCTACTTATTTTTCTATCAAAGAGGAAAGATGGTTCTAGATTCACTAATAGCAAGACTTCATTTCTAGTGAGCTCTTTGTGAGCCATTCAATTTCACCATAGACTAAGGGCGCATTGACTAATAAATATGTTTTAATTAAACAACATATTGCAAATGTTCACTTATTCAATGTGTGAAAAATAAGATTCACTTATATAATAATTTTTTTAAATATATATATAATTAAATAGTTAATAGATTGCAAATGTTTAATTATTCTTTTATTTTTAAATTCTATTAATTTCTTATTTTATTTTTCTAATAATAAGATTTGAATTAGTTTATGCCAAATGTTCAATTGTTCTTTTCAACATGTGGAGAATAATAAGATCAATTGAATAATCAAATCTAAAAATCTAAACATAATTTATATAAAGAAGTTCACTAGACCAAAGGAAATTCAAATCAATATCATCCTTGGAAGATTAAAATACTGATAAAATTGGAGCGTGAAGTCAGCAGGTAGAAGAGTTTGAGGAGGTTCATGGGAATACTGCATTAGTCAGTTTGGGAATGTTAGATCATCAAAAGAAAGAGTATTCTCCATTGTCGAAGATCCAAACCAAACCAAGATAACTTCTTGTTGGAAAAATGGTAAGGGAATGGATTTTCCTATGAGTTCTTAAAGATTTGTTTGAATGGTTTGAGGTAGATGAACTCCTTCTATGATCTACTCGTTATTAGGGATGCAAATGCATTTAGGAAGTTTTAGGCTAGATGCCCTTAAGGTTTGAGAGGAACAACCAAAGGAGGATTAGGATGGTATTTCCTTATTTAAAATTCAGGTTTTATCTTTTTCTCTATTTTGTGGACTAAACTCTGGAAATGGTCCTGCTGGTCTCTTTTGGGTGGAAGTTGTAAAGAAAGCAATTGCGTCTATAAGGGATAAGAAGACCTTTGAAGAACTAAAGCCAATTTTAGCAAGAGAATTTATTCTAAAGTGCTCAGGGCCCGTTTGGTTGCTGGCATAGGAATTCAAAATTAGAAGAGAAAAATGGAATTGGACTGGAATTAAATTCTATTTTTTTAAATAAAAAAACAGATTAGGAATATGAATGGCTATTCTAATTCCATCTATTTTTTGGCATAGACATGTGCTCATTTTGGGGGCAAAATTGGAATATGTCTTCCTATTCCCAATTTTGATTGAGCGTACCAAACAGCGAATATAGAACATATTCTAATTTTCTCTTCCTATTCCACTCTATTCCAGCAACCAAAGGGCATAGACTACCTCAGGGATTAATTGGTGGAGAAATTACCTCACATAGAAAGGTTATATTCCCTTTCAAGTGGAGATTAAGGAGAATGCAAATCATGAAAGGTCTGAGGAAGAGCGAGGGGAAGAATTTGGAAAAGGCTAAGGAAATTCTCAGAAGTTGGGGAGAACCATTGACAGAAAGTTTCAAAAGTCATAGAAGAATGCCCTGTTTCGTGGATCCAAAATGGCGATTGTTATTTTGTTGACAACAATTTACCAAAGAAGAATAGAGAGGAAAAAACATGGTAGCAACTAGAAGACACAATCAGTGGACTTAATAGATGTTGCAGGGCCTTCTTTCAGGCATTAGGTCTGTCTCAACCCAGATAAGCAGTTTTGGTTTATCCCCTGTTCCAAGAGCTAAGCTTAAAAAACCTGTAGTAATGGACATTAATATAATATCTGACTCCAGCTTCTTATCACAAAAAAAAATATATAATCATTTAGTTAGAAGTTTAAAAATGCTTTTCTGTCAAGAATGGGATTCGAACCCATGCCCTTTCGGACCAGTACCTGAAACTGGCGCCTTAGACCAACTCGGCCATCTTGACTTAGCTGTGTAAAATCGGCACGACAATTAGACAAAGCCGGCAGTGCGGATATTTTCTGAGATTTCAATTTCTCAAATAAATATTCCTGAGCAGCTTAAATATAGTCTTATGGTACTAATCTTGGACATGTTGGCCTACTCTCAATCAAGGTGCTGTGGTGTAGTCGGTTATCACGTCAGTCTTACACACTGAAGGTCCCCAGTTCGAACCTGGGCAGCACCATATTTGGTTTTATTCACCTACGTCTCTGCTCGTTTTATTCTATTTTTTCCGGCATCAGTTCACTTGCAATCGAGCAGGCAAAATGTGATAAGAAAAGCCCAGGAATCTGAAAATCTCATCATTCGAAATGTAACATGTTTTAGAAGAGCTACTTCAATAGTAGCAGAAGGAGATCTTAGTTAAGTGCAAACAAATTTGAAGGTCATTTAGTTATTGTCTTTTTTACGGATGGCTTGAACACAGAGGAAGGTTTTCATTTCGAAGTTTCATTTTTTATTAGTATGTGATATTTAAGAGTAACGTTATTTTGGGCTTGTTGCATTGGTTCCTATAGTCCTCAATGTGTGTCAAATTTTATCGTACTAAATCCAAACAAATTCAAGTAGTAAAAGAGATCGCAATTTATTTTCTTTTGAATGATATTATGATCTTTGTGTTTCCAACACATCTCTTGTTTCACTGGGCAATTTGAATTTTTGATCTCCGGTGCCCAAGTCTCAAGATATTGCAGGTTAATGAAAGGTATTAGAATACATGTCTTCATTCACAACATTAACCTTTAATCTCTAAGAGGTTAAGATTAGTACTACAAAACTCGTGTTTAGATCTAAAATCTTAACCTCTCAGTCCAAAAAGAATTAAGAAAGACTTCTCAAACACGCATTCCTAGCCCTGAACCTTAACCTCCCAAAAACTAAAAAGATTAAGATTGGAGATGATTCTTAACCTCTTTGCCCAAATACGAGAGGTTAAGAATTCAAAGGTTCAATGAAGTTAGTTATTTGAATGTTCAGACCAAAGTGCAGAATGCATAGATATTCCCTTCTTTCCGATGGAAGCAGAACATGGTGTCGAGTTTCAATTTCTTCTTTACTGAAATGTCCTTGCGACCTTGAGGAAAACTGGAGAGTCCATATTATGCTAAAAGAGAAACACCAGTCCTCTGAAACGGCAACAATATTAGTAATCTAATGGTGGGTTTTGGTCAAATGTATGAGGCATACTGAATCACATTCAAGCAAGGAAGATGAAACACATGGTGGCAAAAGAAAATCAATAATCTAACCAGTGGCATATTGTTCTGCAATACATATGATGTGTCCTTTACCATGTTCGAGCGCAGACAACATAACCAAAATATTCATTGGCGAATCTTTAAGTTTTGAGGGGATATGTGCATTAACCCACACATCATCTCCAACCATGACACATGGACTGCAAGTATTGCCCAGAAGGCAACGTCTATACAGCCACGAAAATGCACTTTCTTATGAAGGAGAGGACTTAGAATTTTTTTTGAAAAGTTAGAAAAAACAATGTAAAGGGAGTGCATTTTCGTGGCTGTTTAGCCACAGGCTTGCCCAGAACGCCCATGATGGCCTTGAGAAAATGCAAAAACTTCTATCAATATCATTTCAGCTCGTGGAACGGGTTATGAAGATCTGACAATGCGTAATATTGGATCAAAGACTTTTTGAATGTTGTAATTGCAATTGCACTTGAAGACATGTTTGTGAGAGGTGGATACATATAACACGATATTGGCTCGGTAGAAATACTCAAAGATATGTCGCGTCATAGAAAGAATGATTACATTGTTTGAGGAGTATGAACGTGTCAAACAGAGACACGACATGAATGCAATCCAGTCTGCCATGTTCTCAAGCTCGCGATACCTCAGTATTGGAAGTGTGTGATCTATACACGAAGAGTCCATATAATTTTGTAATTCTTTGATAGATATATGCAGGGTACTCGATAGAAAATAAAAGATTGCATATCAAGTGTCTGACAAAATGTCGTTTCTTCAAATGCAATAAAAGAGATAGATGTGTGTTATGACCGAAGGTCAAAGAAATATTGGTCAATCTGGAGAGGATTTGGTCGGCATCGGTAAGGGCCAATACAACAAGGTGTGATGGGCAAAATTTGATGCTGGAATGATATTTTGAGGCATGTTGAATGATATTTATTCCTGGAAGGTGCCAACTCCAGTTCATGTCACACACATTATGAAGAGAACAACATTGCAGTCGAATCGCTTTTCCAAAATACCCCAAAGAGATCTTCTAATTTTGAGAAATGTATGGATGTTTTACTGAATGTCGCAAGGATATGTCATCTCATAAATGCGATGATTTCTAAATGGAGAGTTGCGGGTGTTAGAATAATGTTTATTAAATAGAGAGTAGCATGGCATTTATTATAGTATCTGAAACATCCAGTTACAAGGAAGACTAGAATTTTTTCCATGTAGCTTCTCCGGAATCCTCTAGAGGCTCTGCATACATCTTTAAATAGAACAGCCTCCCATCACACATGATGTAACCAAAATTAATAGTACTTATTGAATAATGTTGTTGTTTTAGTATGGTTCTCTATTATATTTAATTTTGTTCATTTTGACTCTGTATACCTCTGTTTTGCTCTGTCT
The DNA here is from genome assembly GCA_028749045.1 of Cupressus sempervirens. Lineage (NCBI taxonomy): Eukaryota > Viridiplantae > Streptophyta > Pinopsida > Cupressales > Cupressaceae > Cupressus > Cupressus sempervirens. The sequence continues at coordinate 138,119,882 of CM053789.1, read as the reverse complement.
AACTATTATACTCTATTTTTATCTTTCTGCTGCTATTACAATCAGAGCAGTCACAGATTTTGAGCAACTCATTTTCTTTGTGTATGTGAGCTTTTACATATACAAGTGCAAAATTTGGGAGTGAGCAGTGACAACAATTCTCTTGTGGCAAAAGAATAACACAACAGTAAGGAAAGAGTTTTTTTCAATATATTGGTGAGAAATTTTTCAATCTCAATTTGGGTATTAAAGATTTTTGAAATTTATTTCATTCTCATTCAAAAAGGATAGAATTTAACAATGGAATCACTTGATGTTATTGTGCCCACTGTTAAATTGAATGGAAAAAAAATTTATGATTTGGCATCTCATATTGAAATCACTCTAACTCTTCAAAATTGTTATGAAATTGTGACTGATAGTGAACAAAGGCCTACAAATCTAGGAAAGGATCAAGATAATTGGGATAGAAGGGACAAGAAGGCAACAACACTAATCAAGCTTACACTTTCAAAGGAGGTTTTTCCAGAAGTTTATAATGAGAGAAGTGGACTCAAAGTATGGTTAATTTTGAAGGATCTATATCAAAATTCAAGTGATGTGTGGATTTTATCTCTCACTGCTGAGTTATATAATATGAGATTATCAAGCTCACAAGAAATAGTCTCACATTTAAGTACATTAAATGAAAAGAAGAATGAGATTGCTTCTCTTGAAAAATATATAGATGACAGAGATTTTGTGCAAATTATACTACAAAGTCTTCCGGGATCTTATCAGTCATTTATGAGGGGATTAGATACAGCAAATAAGTTAAAAAGTACTAAGTTTGAAGAATTGTGTGTTGAGTTTGTCCAAGAAGAGAAAAGACAAGTTAAAGAAAAAGAGATATGATGGTGAATTTCAAGCATTTGTAATGAAAGGAAAACAATACTATAAGAAGTCACAAGATAATCAATCTAATGAAAGAAACTGAAAGTATGAAAATAAAAGTGTTCCATCTACAGATCATAATAGAAGTAAATAGAAATGTAATTATTGTGGCAAGATGGATCATAAGGCAAATGAATGATTCAAGAACAAAAAAGATATGGAAAAGAAGGTGAATAATTTTTCAAAATTTGGTGATTTTAAAATAAATGCATTTTGTGTTGCACTTAAAGAAAACAATACTTTCAAAAATGATTGGGTTACTGATTCTAGTGCTACACAACATGTCTCACAAAAAGGAACAATTTGAATCAATAAGTGAAAATACTATATAGAGATAATATATTTGGGAGATAAAAGTGCTTTAGAAGTTAAAGGGATTGGTAATGTCAAAATTGATAATGGTTTGTTCAAACATGTGAAGTTAGTACTTGAATTAAAAATAAATCTACTTTTAGTATCTTAAGTTGCAAGTCATTGATATAAAATAGAATTCTACAACGATAAGTGCTTAATCAAAGATGTTAATGATAATTATAGAGTTACTACAATTGGTAAAATGGAGAATGGATTATATAAGTATCAAGGATTTACTTCTAAATGTGTAGATAAACATATGTGTGCTATTCTCCAATATGATGATATGCGCAGGTTACAACACAAGCATTTGGGGCATGTCAATTTTCAAAGTCTCAAGCTTATGGAGGGATTGCAAATGGTGCATGGGCTTCCAAAGATATCATCAAATCCAAGGGTATGTGAAGGATGTGCAATGGGAAAACAACATGCGGAAAGTTTCCCACAAGGTAAATCATGGAGAGAGAAAACTGCTCTACATCTAGTTCATGGTGATGTAATGGGTCTTTTTAAAACACCTTCAATTGGAGGATCAAGGTACATACTCTCACTTTTATAGACGATTACATTAGAATAATTTGGGTGTATTTTCTACAAAAGAAAGATGAAGATTGTGTTTCAAAATTTTAAGGAATTTAAAGCTTTGACTAAAAAAAAAGCAAAAAATGTTTAAAGATAATAAGAACTGATAGAGGGACTGAATACATAAATAAGGTCTTTTTAGATTTTTGTAAAGAGCATGGCATAAAGAAGGAATCAATTGTCTCTTATTCACCCCAACAAAATGGGGTTGCTAAAAGGAAAAATAGAACTATAATAGAAATGGCTAGGTGTATGCTTCATTCTAGAAATCTAGAAGCTAAATTTTGGGCTAAAGCAGTTCATACTGCCATATTTATCTTGAATAGAACACCTACTAAGGTGGTTTTGAACATAACACCAGAAGAGGCATGGAGTGGAAGAAAGCCTATAGTATCTCATTTTAGAATTTTTGGTTGTAATGCATATCCTCACATTCTCGGTGAAAGAAGGAGAAAAAAGGATATAAGTTATACAATCCTAAAACTAATGAAATATATATATTAAAATAAATGTACGGTTTGATGAAGATGTAAAGAATAATAACTCCCCAACATTATCTTTCTTTCCAAATTTGATTGATGAAGAAAAGTCTACTTCTATCAACGGTCAAAGTCAAGGTGTGCAAACTACTACAAGAGAAGAGACTCAAGTTGAAGAATCAAGTGAAAGTGATAATGAAAATACAAGGAAATTTAGAATCATCCAAGAAATCTATCAAGAAGTTCCTAGAAATATATTTGTTAACTATGCTCTTATGACTAAAGTGACGCAGGTTGACACTCCAAGCACGTATGAAGAAGCAAAGGGAAAAGATGAATGGGAAGTGACTATGCAAGAAGAATACAACTCTTTTATAAATAATAGAATGTGGAAATTAACAACACTGTCAAAAGGAACAAATGTGGTTGGTTGCAAGTGGACCTATAGAACAAAGTTCACATCAGATGGAGCTATTGAAAAATATAAAGCAAGGTTAGTGGCTAAAGGTTTCTCACAAAAAAGAAGGTATAGACAATACTGAAACCTTTGCTTGAGTAGCTAAGATGACTTCCATTCGTATAATAGTTGTTTTAGCTACAAAGTTTGGTTGGATATTTTTTCAAATGGATGTACAAAGTGCATTTTTTATGGTGACTTAAAAGAAGAAATTTACATGCAACAACTACCAAGATTTATTAAATATGGTGAATAAAATTTGGTGTATAGATTAAGAAAATCACTCTATAGTCTCAAGCAAGCACTAAGGGCATGGTACTCCAAAATAAATAAGTACTTTCTAGATGTTGGATTTAAAAGAAGTAAAGCTAATCCAGATGTGTATGTTAAAAATAGTGATGATAAATTTGTTATCATTTTATTGTATGTGGATGACTTGATTATCATAGGGGTTCACACACATGATATTGAGATAACTAAAAATCAACTCAAACAAGTTTTTGAAATAGCTGATTTAGGGCTAATGCACTACTTTTTGGGTAGACAAGTATGACAAGAAGAAGGAAGTATCACACTTTCTCAAACTAACTATTCTCTTGATGTATTAAAGAAATTTAATGTGCGTGATTGTAAACCATCTAATATACCATGTGAATTAGGATTAAAATTAGGTGCCAACTTTGGTCAAAAGAAGGTGGATGGAAAATTGTATAGACAACTTGTTGGGAATCTTTTGTATCTTACTATAACTAGACCAGATATTGCGTATGCAGTTGGTATTGTATCCAGGTACATGGAAGATCCACACATTGAACATTGGAAAGAAACTAAAATAATATTAAGATACATTAACGGTACTTACCAGCTTGGCATTGAATACAAATACAGAGGAGAGCCTACTCTAGTTGGATATATAGATTTTGATTATGTAGGTGACATTGATGATAGAAAATCAACTTCAAAATATATCTTCTATCTTGGATTGGGACCAATTGTATGGAGTAGCAAGAAGCAATCAATGGTGTCACTTTTATCTACAAAAGATTAATATATTGGCTCATCAAAGGCATCTCAAGAAGCATCGTGGCTTAGAAAATTACTTGAAGAATTACACCATCCTCAAGAATCTCCAACTACAATATTTTGTGACAATCAAAGTGTTATTAAGCTTGCAAAAAATTTGGTATATCATGTTAGGTATAAGCATATAGAAGTGCACCATCATTTTGTTCAAGATCTAATTAAAAGTCAAGAGGTGGAGCTGCAATTTTGTGGAACACAAGACCAAATTTCTGATGTATTTACAAAAGCATTGTCCATTGTCAAATTTACAAAATTTAGAGATCTATTAGAACTTAAAGAGGTTTCTACTCTCTCTAAACATTTGGGGGGGGGGGGGGGTGTTGTTAGAATAATGTGTATTTAATAGTGCAGTAGTTGGGCATTTATTGTAGTAACTGGAAACATCTAGTTACAAGGAAGACTCCATAGGTTTTTCCACCGTAGCTTCCCCAGAATCCTCTAAAGGTTGCATAGATCTTTAAATAGATCAACCTCCCCTTGCACTTGATGTAACAAAAATTAACCATGCTTATTGAATAATGTTGATGTTTTATTATGCTTCTCTATTATATTTAATTTTGTCTCTATATTCCTCTATTATGTTGTTACTCATTTTTGCTCTCTTACTGTTATACTCTATTTTTCTCTTTGTGTTGCTATTACAATCACTCCATCAGCAGACCAAATAATACAGGTGGCAAAATGTTTGACATACTGTTTTACAATTTTGATGCCTTGTGTGGTTGATGTGACTGTAGATGTGATCTCATTAGCAATTTGTTTTATCATCCTTTAGCTACAGGATAAGAACCTTGTTAGGATTTGAGTATGACTGTGAATGTTGATGGGCATGTGTAGGTGTTTGAGTAACTTCAGAGTATACCTTCTAGTTGTTCAATGTATACCTCTTCCTCAAGTATTCCATTCAAAATAGCATATTTAACATCCATTTAATATACAGTGAATTTCTTGTAAGTTGCATATGCCATCAAAGTTCTGACTCCTTCATATCTTTCTACAGGTACAAAGGTCCCACCATAATCAATACCTTCTTCTTGAGCATAACCTTTACAAACTAATCTAGCCTTGTTTCTTACAACGTCTTCATTCTCTCTTTTTTCCCCCTTAAAATTCACTTTGTTCCAATTACATTCTTGTTTGGAGATCTTAGCACTAGTGTCCATGTATTATTTTTCTTGATCTGATCTATTTCTTCATTCATAACATTGATCAGGTCTTCATTATAAAGTGCAGCTTTAACAGTTCTTGGCTCAAACTCAATAATCGAACAAGTATTATCCTTCAACTTACTTCTAGTCATGATTCTGACACTTTTATCTCTAATGATCTTTTTAGGTGAATGGTTTTATTTAACATACTTTGCTAGTATAGGTTAATATCTTTGATCTCTAGCATTATCATTATTTTGTTGGCACTCAACATCCTACTTAGGTTGTTCTTTCTATGACTAGAGTAATGCGAGAAGACTCTCGATAGCTCTGTGTTGTTTCTCAGTGTACCATTGTAAAGATTTGGTTTCATACATGGGTATACTAGGAGGACCTTCTTCATAGACATATAATTATTTTTTGTAATCCCCAACTTCCTTCTTGCTCTCTTCGTCATTCTTATCTACAAACTCATCAATTCTCACATTTTCACTCTCAATCATAGTGTTAGTAGCATTGTTAAAATACTTCTAATTTTATCTCCTAGTAGAGTAACCTATGAATATACCTTCATCACCTTTAAAATCAAATTTTCCAATCCTTGCATCTTTAGGGATATAACATCTACTTTTAAATATCTTGAAATAACTTACATTCGATGTATGACAATACTAGATTTCTTATGGTGTCTTGCATGTTACTTTATTCAACTCAACTCGGTTGAGAGTGTATACTCCAGTGCTTATGGCTTCTCTCTAGAACATTTATGCAATGTCTTTCTCAATAGCAGTGTTCTAGCACACTAAACAATTGATTTGTTTCTCCTTTTAGCAATCCCATCCTATTGTGGAGTCCTTGATGCAAATAACTATCTCTTAATTCTATTCTCAATACAAAATTTAGTGAATTCATTATAAATAAACTCAACACCTCTATCAAATCTTAGACATTTTAATTGTTTGCCAGTATTTTTCGAACTCTAGTTTTATACCATTTAAACATTTGAAAAGCATCAAATTTCAACTTGAAAAACATTATTATCATCATTCTTGAGTAATCATCGATGAACAATATGAAATATCTATCTTCATAATATCTCTCAACTCTCATTGTTCCACATAAATTTATATATACTAATTCTGGAATATCACTAGTTGAATGTTGTTTTCTTGAAAAAAAAAAAAAAAACTTGGTCATATTACCAAGTTGACATTGTTTGTAAATAACATTCTCGAGTTTATGCAAATTTAGTAAGCCTCTCACTTTCTTCTTTCTACTAACTTTAACCATATTTTCAAAATTAACATGACAACATCTTATGCCACAACCACACATCTTTAAATTTTACGAACAAACATGTATTAATAGTAGGATCTAGGTAAAATAGATTACCTTTGTTCTTCTCTAGTACCAATTAGATTTTCATTATCATCCTAGATCTTTACTTTATCTGGTCTAAATTCCAGCTTGTGACTTGTATTATTCAATTGAGAAATACTCAAAAAATTATACTTTAGTCCTTGAACCCAATATGCATCATCACATTTGATTTTATCAGTTAGCATCAATATACCTCTACTTTTCACTAGACATGGAACATCATTCACAAGTTTAAACATTTCACCATCGTACTCCTCAAGTTTACCAAACTTACTTCTATCTTTAGTCATGTGATGTGAGCATCCACTATCAATAATCCATATGCCACTTTTACTAACATGATAAATAAGGGATTTTTTTACCTCGACCATTTCATCAATAGAATCTTCTTTAACAACAACATACACCACTTCTAGTCCTTATTTTTCATCTTTTGTGTCTAACTCGGTGTGTTCTTCCTAAACAATATAGCATGACTTCTTCCCTTTGTCCTTGTAATCCTTGTTCTTAGTTTGTATATGTGCCCCTTATTATCATTTTTATCACTCTTGTTCTTGTTAGGACATTTAGCAGCAAAATGATCAACTTTATTAGATTTAAAACATATCAGGAGTAGTTTACCTTTTTAAATTTTTCTTTACCTCTAGGTAGTCTCCTTGCAAGAAATTCTCCAATCTCATCCAATTCTTCCTCTAATTTTGAATCACTTTCATCTTTACTATGCTTCTCTTTCTTTGAACTTCCAATGGTTAGTGATGAATTGAATGCATTCTCAATGTTAAACACACTATTGTCATAATTATTTAATTCAAATGTAGTCAAATGACCAACTAAACCATCAAGAGTAAGATCATTACTAGGCATATCTCTAAATTCCTAAATTCTAGATACTCTTATAGCATAGACAAGTAAAAGTGTTCTAAGAATTTTACTTACAACTTATTTATTACTGATGGTACCTCCAACATCTTTAATAGTACTAACAACTCCCTTGATTTGGTTCACATACTGCACAATGTTTTCTCCATCTTTCATCTTAATCTCATCATATTTACCTCTCAAAATTTCTAATTTAGCTCTTAGTACATTCTCATCTCCTCCATGCACAAGTTCTATCTTCTCCCACATTTCTTTAGTAGTAGTACAATTTTTGACATCATCAAACTCAACATCATTTTTGGAATTACAATAGGAAAGGTAAAAATCATGTAAACAAGTAAGCATTCACACATATATGACACCAGCTATGATTACCTAGAAACCCTCCAATGAGAAGGTAAAAATGGGGTGAGGATGACACCTACAAGTCTTCACTACTATAGTAATAAAGTGTATCCAATGAAGGTTACTATGTTTGATCATGAGACATGATCTACCCTATGAAAGGTCTACCCTGTTAAAGGATTACAAAGATTGTTAGGTCTTGCCCTGTTAAAGGATTTCAACACCCTGCTAAAAGTATGTCTTGTTAAAGGACTTTAACTCACAATAAAGTAAGTACCTTGTTGGAGGATTTCAATACATCCTATTAGGACTACTCTATCAAGAGATTTAATTGATTCACCAATTAGAATGTCTCAACATTGGTCCTGCGATTAGCACTTTCTTGCTTGATAATAGATCACCTCTAAACTGATGTATTCTTGATCCTTCTTGATCATATGTCTCTTTGTTGTTCACTATTTCCTTCCTCTATTCTAATTTAACTAATTTGCAATGCAATTTTAGATCATCACACCTTGGTCACCATGAATGCTCTATTTGTGCATGCAAACTTCTCTCTTTTCTCCTTCCACACACACATGAAGTTTAGGGTTTGTCCTCCTTAAGAAGACCTTGGTGACGTAGGGTTAGATATGAATTGATGGTTGTGATTCATCCATTTTTTTGCCTAAACCTTCCCTTTACCTAATTGGATGCATGTAATTCATAGGGATTCCAACTTAAGATTCATCCTTATCACCAAAATGTCATAATTTAATCTTTAAGTTGGCTCAAAAATGGTTTACATAGTATTTGTGCCAATACAAACAACTATGACAAAACTATGTTACTTGGCATTTGAAGTCTCTGATGCTTGGCATTTACTGATTTCTATACTCTAACTTGGCATTTAAATGACTCGGCATCACTGCTTACTCAGCTCTTGAATCACTCGGCATACACTATCTACTTGGCACTTGAGTGACTCGACACATGAGTGATTCGACACTCACTATGAACTCAGCATGCACTATGTTGTGCTTGGCATATACTACTTGTTCAGCATGAACTAAGTAAATAAATTAAGTGTATAGACACTCACTAGTCAAAACCGATTTTGAGATCAGCAATCTCCCCCTTTAACATGAGTGTCAAAAACACTTGGTCATGCATTAATATCTACATTCTTATGAGCATAACATATCTCTTATTCGACTTTTATACAAAATTTCAAAATATCAAAATTTTGTAACAACTTATACCTCAAAATCTCATAACTCTCCCTAAGTTGTTAGATCTGATTTTGCTCAAAATATTACACCTGCTGAGTAGAATGTGTCTCAATTGATACTCTTTTTTATACTCTTTCACTTCCTTGTTGTTCTTTGCTAACTGATACTCTTTCATTTCAAACTTGTTCCCCCATGCTCTTACTCTCTCTTAGCTTAGCTCTCTTTCTCCCCCTTTGGTATGCTCCCCCATGCTCTTACATTCTCTTAGCTTAGCTCTCTTTCTCCCCCTTTGCTTAATATGGCTTTCTCTTTAGCTTACTTTCTCCCCCTTTTTGACACTGATGTCAATGGGTTATGCACGAATAGTGTGTTTGTCCAAGAAAGATTTATGGACCTCAAGGATAATCTTAAGAGCTACATCCCAATTGTCACAAGCTACCTCCAAAGACTTAATTTGGATAGTTAGCTCAGTAGCTAGCTGAACTAGGCCATCTAATGTAGAAAGATTGGGGTCTTTCTTCATAAGAGTTTCTACATAGCCTAACTCCTTGTGTAAAATCTCCATGTGAGGAGTCAAAGTTGTTTGGATGCTAATCAGTTTGGCCCTTATGTTGGCTTCATATGCAGATAATATTGCTAACTGACTCTAGGTTTGCAATAAAGTCCTGAAGTGCTTCTCACTTTGAGCTAGAGTCATTAGCAATTTTACACTTGATGAATTTATTTGACTTTCTAAGCTCAAAATGTGACTCCTTGTCTCTTGTGTGAACAGTGTAGGATTACACGATTTGTTGTACAGTGAGAAAATGTTGTCAAGTACCTTCTTCACACTTTCTATCTTAGTTGCCAATGCAACTTGTGTAAGTGCTATATCACCAAATATTTTCTCATTTACTTTACTTTGAAATTTCTTTTTAGACAATTCTAAAAATTTAGCATTAGTATCAAGGTCTGCATCACTTACCTTTTCCACTATATGTGCAAATTCTTCAATAAGTGGCTTGGTTTCATCTAGAGTAGGCAGACTGAATGCATCTAGGATGATGTCTTTAATATCAAGCAAAGCTTGCTTCTACCTATGCTCCCTTTTGAGTAGTTCTTGATGTTTCTTTCTAGCCAGGGCTTCTTGAAGTATACCCATCTGCTCTATTGTCATTGTGGCATAATCAAATTTTAGTAAAAAAATTTCTTCATCAATGCTGACATCTCCATATGTTATTACCTCTTCTGCCTTTGATGAACTTAGACTCGGCAATGAGAATTGCAAAGGTGTTGCATCTGTGATCAGCTTCTGAAGAGTGTGACTGGAAGGAGTGTCAGATTCTGGTAAAGTTATCAGTGCTTGAATTATTGCAAGCTCCTTCGACTTATTTGTGAACTTGGTCTCTTCATGCTTGTCCTTTTCTACCACAATGCCTTGAATTGCACTTTGAACCTATGCTAGAGGTGCAAATGAATCTATCTGACCTGTTTGACTCTATGTATCAGTAGTGGCTTGAGTTTCCACTTTATCCTCTCCAATTATATCAACCTTTGCTAGTGTAACATCGGGTACTTTATCTAAAGGTTGTACACTAGTGACTTGAGGGGTGATGGTAGGTGGTTCTTGTGTTTTCACCTCTTCCCTTATAGTGTCAGTCACTAATTTTTGAATTTCATCTACACTTACCAAAATAGGGTTGTCACACAATTTAGCCTGTATTGTAGATTGATCAAGTATGTTCTGAGTAGTGAGATTAGGAACATCCTTTACTATTACTATTTTAGTATTTACACTTGTTATTTGTTGAGGGTTGACATTTGGAAATTGGGTACCTTGTACACTTTGTTCTTATTGTTGCTCTTTCTCAGTTGTTGCCTAGTCATCTACATTCATTTTAGTTCCTCCCTCAACTGTGCCTTCATTATTGTCATCTTCTTCATCATTTTTAACCGCAAGAGGCTCTTGTTCCCCTACTTTGATTGTAGCTAACCCATATGTGACTCTCCACATTTGTGTAGACTTCTTTATAACATCTTCAATGTTGTTCTGCAATATGTTGAAGGCTCTATATTTAGAGACAAATCTAACAACATATTTCTTTATGGCTTTTTCAATTTGTGCCTTGCTAAGTTTAGGCATAACTTGAGCAAGTGACGTCTCCCTAATTTGCATTTCTAAGTTCAAACAATAATGCCATTTTTGTTCAACTCTTTCATATAAACTTTTAGACATAGAGTTGGCAATTTCTAGAGGATTTTTCTTGAAAGTAGCCATCATGGCATATATTGCCTCCTCTACTTGATTCTTTTCAACTTTTCCAAGGTTATCAAAATCAATGTGAGAAAATCTTGATAAATTTGTATTATTTCTAACATTCTCACATAGATTGTCTTAATCTGAAGATGGATTATGACTCACCACTTGGGATTGGTTGTTGTCAACAGATTATGTTCTTTCCTCATCAGATTCAACCTGAGCAATGTATTTTCTCCTTGGTTTTTCTGTGCTCCTCCTTCCTACTCTAGAGGTTTGGCTTTCTCTTTAGCCTTTTGTGCAATGACACGTACACTAGCCCTTGTGGTAGGTGTAGTAGGTTTGGGTTGGTTAGGTTTAGCAACCTTCTTGGGTCTTGTCACAGTCTATGCCTTAGCCTTTCTCTTCTTCTGATCAATAGGAGTAGGTGCTTCATTGACTTCTTCTTCCTTCACACCTTCTACAGTCTTTGTTTCTTTCTCTTGCTGATCTTTACCCTTTCCTTGTGTCAATGCAAGTGGTGCTTGAATCTGAGTGTCTTGTTCATCTTCATCCTCTTCCTACTCAGCACCTTCACCAAATTTTGCTTTCAATTTCTTTACCAATTTATCCTTCTTCTTAATGACAGAGGCATTCTTTAGTTCCATAGCGATCTTAGGGTTGGCCATCTCATAATTACCAAATGCTCTAGCATCTCTATCTATCTCTTCTACAAGTAATGTTGGTATTGTTGCAAAGGCCTCATCTACATTAATTTCATAACCTAATGGTCTCAACCATCTTACTCTTGGTGTTGCTACTTGAATAAATGCAAAATCAGCATAGACTAGGAAACAAACATTATCATAATGTTTTTCCACTAATGATACTAGAATCCTCAATCTCTTCTTTATAAATTTCTTGAAGTCTTCAAAATAACTAGTCATTAGTAACTCAAAATTTTCACCTAATTGTTCAATGAAATCTCCTATTTGTACTACAACAGACCTATTTGTCTTCCATGCCACAATGCCAAATGTAGGAAATGTGTTCTAAACATAAAAGAAGATACATATCAAAATTGATCCAAATTTACACTGAGCACTCTTTGTCTTCCTTATTGTTCCTAGATTTTCAATCAATTGTTGTAGCTGCAGCTCGACAAGATCATATGTATGATCCTTCTTCACAATCTTGTAACCCATATCCACTACAATATAGGGTACATTGTTCAATCTACTTGATTAGTAAAACTTATGTGCAACTACCCTTACTGCGAAATCTATTAGAGGATATGTGATGGTGTTTATGGTAATTCCCTTCTTATTTCACACAGCCCCTATGTTTTCTTAATAACTTCTTTAGACTCACTCCTCATAGTATTTGGCCGATCTAGGGTTGGATACCCTATTACCCTATGGATTATTCTCTTAGATATTTTGATTGGCCCATTGTCTAACCACACTAAACTATCATGTATCCTACTCAAAATAATCTTGATCCATTTAGTTTTGAAGATGTTAGGGAAATCTAGCGCACAAGTTAACCCTTTCTTTTCTACAATCTTAAACTCTTCGCTTAACACACCATTTTCACAAAGTTTCCCATATGCTTCTCTTATTTCCATGTCACCAATACTACCAATCTTACAATTGTAAAACTTTTTGACATCTCAAATCATTAAAACATTCAGTGCTATCATAGATAGGGCACTTGAGGGATCTTGTTTATATGCAATGTCTGGTATGGCTTTCAAAATAGGTTTCTTAACTTCATTGTTGACTAATTGAACATTCAAAATCTCTTTACCCTCTACAACCTTTGAACTAGATGCCATTCTAAAAATTTAGGTTTTTCAAAATTTAAAAAAGAGCGTAGCTCAACACACGATAAATACCTTGAAAAATCTGATGGAATGATGTCAAATAGCTATTCAAATCTTCTACAATCGCTTCAGATGAATTTCCAGATCGCCTCTAGCTCTCCTTGTTTTATCTCAATTTTGAATGATATCAAATGAGTAAAAATTGTTCAAATACCCTTCTGAAATACTACAATTAATGTTGATCACTTACATAGTTGTAAGCTCACCATCAACTAATTTCTAGCTCACTCGGCATCCACTAGCATTTCCATTTGTTCGAAAACCATTATGAGCTCGGCAACAACTAGCTAGCTTGTTAGCTCGACATCCTCTAGCATTTCACTCGATAATCATAGGAAACTTTTCATGCACGGTAGTAACATGAAAACAAAAGATTTTTCTTTGAATCCTTAGAACACCTTCCATCTTTATTCATGCTTATGTAATCTTTTTAGAACTAAATCCTTTGGAACTGATGTATGATGTAACTTTTGAATATTAGTCCCACATACCTCTTGATTGCTTAGTTTGATGAGGTGTGATCACCTAACCCATTGGGTGAAGTGATTCCTTCTCCACTTGATGTGTTGCAATCCTCATTTTTCTTCCATGTCTTGTTCATTTCATTTCTGACATTTTCAATATCTACCTTTCCTTTGCCTTTATTGAACTCACAACTTTGTGCCTTTGACCTTGTTAGACAATATTGACTGATGTGACCAATCTTCAAACAACAAAAACATGTGGTTTGACTCAACCACCTTTTGTAGTCACTTCTAAAGTGTGTTCTAATACATTTATCAAGAACATGTCCATACTCTTGACAATAGTGACAACTATACCTTGTATTATAATCCCAGTTATAAGAGTTGCCATTGTTCTTTACCTTTGTTTACCAGATTAATGACCACGTGGGTTTGGATCTGCACTCAAAAGCTTTATGTCCATACTTTTGATAGTTATAACAATATCCTTCAAATCTTTGAGTATGCATGATCTTTGTTCTACATTCATGTGCTTGATGACCTTGTTTGTTACACTTATGACAATGACCCATGCTTCATTTCTTGACATTCTGAATTACAGTCTTGCTCCCACATACATTTGCAGTGTGTCCTTTCTTACAACAATTATGATAGGTAGGTTTAGAATTCTTACCATTGTTGCTCCTTGCTTCAGCACTTTTGGATGACTCTCCTTCTTTAATACTTGTGTATCCTAGTCCAGATGTATCATTGTTTGATCTAGGGGATCTCAATAATTGCTCAAAGTATTTGATGGCTTCACTTGGTTTATTGAAACTTTCAGTAAATTCCTTTTCCCTTTTTAGGTCATTTTTCAATTTCTCATTTTGAAACTTCAAATTTGTTATCTCAATGTCCTTGACATTCAATTCTTAGTCGGCATTCATCATTTGACTCAAAGTATCCAATTGCATGTTAGCAATCTTAGTTAGCTCTGATGATTTCTCTTCCAGTCTATTGATCAAAACTCTTTTGTCATCTTCAATCATGGCTTTGTCTTCCATAGCTTTCTTTTTCTATTCAGTCACCTCACATAGTAGTATGGCTTGTGATTCTTGCTCTAACTTGAGATTTTTGATTTCTTCAACTTGGGCTCTATTCATTTCCATTAGATCTGCAATTGCTACATCAAATTCATTAGAGTCTCCATTAGCAAATAACTTAGTAGTGTCCATCTCTCTGTATTCTATGTCATTCTCCTCAATAGCAATTTCCTTCCTTCTCTTTAAAGATTTCTTTAAGTATTCTCTTGCTTCATTCAGTTGACGTAGAATGAGTTGTATTTCAATTCCCTAATTCTCAATAATCTTTCCCAACTTGTAGACTTCCATTTCTAAGATATTTTCTCAAAGTTATGAAGCTTCTCTTTCAAAGAACAAGGCTCTGATACCAATTGTTGAAATTACAATAGGAAAGGTAAACTTCTAAGGGGGGTGAATCAATACTTTAAACTTTGATGCATAAGACATTCACCACACATCCATCTCATACATTCAATAAGTAAACGAAAAATACTATGTAAAACATGTACATCTAAATCACGTAAACAAGTAAGCATTCACACATATATGACACCAAATATGATTACCCAAAAACCCTCCAATGAGAAGGTAAAACTAGGGTAGGGATGACACTCACAAATCTTCACTACTAGAGTAATAAAGTGCATCCAATGAAGGTTACAATGTTTGATCATGAGACGTGATCTACCCTATGAAAGGTATGCCCTGTTAAAGGCTTACAAAGACTGTTAGGTCTTACCCTGTTGAATAATTTCAACACCCTGCTAAAAATGTACATTGTTAAAGGACTTTAACTCACAATAAAGTAAGCACCTTTTTAGACAATTTCAATATAGACTATTTGGACTACTCTATTAGGAGATTTAACCGGTTCACCTATTAGAATGTCTCAATATTGATCTTGTGGTTAGTACTTTGTTGCTTGATAACAGATCACCTCTAAACTAATGTATTCCTGATCCTTCTTGATTAGATATCTCTCTTCTATTCACTATTTCCTTCCTCTATTCTTCTTTAACTGATTCTGCAATACAATTTTAGATCATCACACCTTGGTCACCATGAATGCTATGTTTGCACATGCAAACTTCTCTCTTTTCTCCTTCTACACACACATGAAGTTTAGGGTTTATCCTCCTTAAGAAGACCTTGGTGACTTAAGGTTAGGTATGAATCAATAGTTATGATTCATCCATTTTGCCGCTTAAATATTCCCTTTACCTGATTGGATGCATGTAATTCATAGGGATTCCAACTTAAGATTCATCCTTACCACCAAAATATCATAATTCAATCTTTAATTTAACTCAAAATTGGTTTACATAGTAGTTTGTGCCAATACAAACAACTATGACAAAACTTTTTTACTTGGCATTTGAAGTCTCTGATGCTCAGCATATACTAATTTCTATACTTTGACTTGGCATGTATTGCTTACTCAACTCCTAAATCTCTCGACATACGTTGTCTGCCGGCACTTGAGTGACTTGGCACATGAGTGACTTGACACTCACTATGGACTCAACATGCACTATGTTGTGCTCAACATATACTATTTGTTCTGCATGAACTAAGTAAATGACTTAAGTGTATAGACACTAACTATTCAAAACCAATATGAGATCAACAATTTAATATAGAAGCAATCTCAATCATGAGATTGTTGTGTTGTATTTTCTAGTTCATCTCTTCTACTATCGTAGGAGGGGTAGGAGCAACATACTAATTGTCTAGCTAGTGTGTAGCATTGTCTCTTATTCTAGATAGGTGTAGATAATGTGTAGAATTGTTTGTTATTCTAGATAGGTGTAACCTCATCCTATTTTTCCATGATGATAAATAATCCTTGTTTAGTGTTGGTATCTCTCTCTTATACATCTTTGGATCTGTAGCTCAAGTTCTTTCAAACTTCTTCCTTCAAGCATTAAGCTTTGATACCAGTTATTAGATAGTTGGGAGGGTGAATTAGTTTTAACTAGTTATCCTATAGGCCTTAACAAGATTTTGTGCCAAACTCAAATTCATAAAATTTCACATGAATAACTTAGTAACCTCATCAAACTTATAACAACTTTTCTTCAAACTGTTATCTCACTATTTCTTAATATACTCAGAATTAGAGTTATTACTTAACTTATACCAAGTTGCACCATAAAATAGATCACATGAAATTAACTTTGCAACACAATATGAAATTACACATTTGACACAAGTATTTAATGTGGAAATACCTTGTAAAGGGAATAACCACCTAAAAAATAACAACCCAAAATAAGTTCACTATTCTGAAGTGATCCCTATTAGGAATCAACCTTGTTAAATGTTACGTGCACTTTTTTGTGTAACCTTGTTAGAGGGTTTTCACCAAAGATGATATAGACCTTATCACTCCTTGACATTTTTGAAGAGTGGGATGCTCTAAAGGACTTACAAATATTACTATCCCAATGTTACCATGTAGGATTTCATATATTGGTTAGGTCCACTTGGTTTTAAAAAAAATTCTACTACAATGGTAAGAAAGTAACAGTTAAGTGATCTGTTAGGTTTTAGTACTACCTTGCTTGTTCAGATCTCTGATTTAGTCTATCTCTTTCTTCTAATCTCTTTCTAGCTGATTTACACACTCACACTTCCACTTAGCACTTCCTAAGCTTGATCTTCTCAATTTACTATTCTACTCGATTCACCTATGTCTTCTTCTTCTTAAGAACTTGATCAACTCCTTCGACATCAGAAAAATAATCAACTAAAAACATCTCGTTCCTCCCTTTATATAGATAACCTTTTCCATTCTAGAATCTTCGAGCTTTTGGTCTTCAGTTATTTCAGGTTCTTTGAATCTAGTCACTCGATCAATACAATTCCATCTCAAACTTTGAGCATACTCTAAAAATAGTAAATCTCGTTAATTAGATCTTCCATGAATTGTTTCATCCGTTGATCTCATAACTAAATTTTCCCTATCCTTTAGACTTCTTGAACATTATTATTTTTCACCAAATGTCAGTGCCAAATGAATCCTTTGCAACTTTGTTCTCCATGTTCATGCTCGGTAAACATTACAACTTTCTTAGTCAATACTTGACTTGGTTAACACTAAATTTTCTTGGTTAATACCACACTTCATCATTTATTTCTTAGGTGCTCGATGACAACTATAGTATCTTAGTTAATATTGTATTCCTTCATTCATTGTGTAGTTCAGTTGGTGTAACTTGGCTAGCTCACTGCAACTTATTTATACATATGTAAAACAATCAAATCAATATTATGTTATTAGAGTCTAACTTATTCAAGTTCCCATTGAATACCATACTCTTATCAAACTTACATCATCATACTTTCTTCAAAACTTCTTTATCAATCAAATGATATCACACTCTACTGAATTAGCATAATGTCTAACCAACAAAGGCTTGACATCAATGACAACATAACAATTGACATGACTCTTACATATAAATTAATCAACATTTTTTGTTGGGGCTAACAGAGGGAAACTATCCACACTAATGTTTCAATGATTAGATCACATCAATAGTTTAACTAAGCATTAAATGGCATAATGATGTACTAAGATCTTTAATTGAGTTAGAGAACCAAATGTCCTACAAGATGTAATAATGGTCAAGTGTGACCAAATGATTAAAATGAATGTGTTTGGGTCTATGAGTCCTTAATAGGGTGTCTTTAGTCACATTGGTCAATAATAAGGTCTTTTTTTGCCTGGGAAGTCATTGAAATTGGTAAATAGGCTTTAGGAGGGAAAACTCCAAATTTAAATTAAAAAAGTAGTGACTCATTGGGAAAATTAAACATTTCTATTGTTTGTTAAGCCAAAGGTTGGTTGTGTCAGTTCAATCAATTTCTGGGAGGGTCTATAAAGCATGTAAAACATATTAGAATATGTAGTGAAAGAGGCTTGGATGTAGAAATCTATATCTAGTTGTACAAGCTGTTACAAAAAAATTGAATAAATAAGGAGTTTTGATCGATTTTAATGTATTGTTGATTGACTTTTCATTGAAACTTGTTTGGCACATTAGAAAATATTATAATACTAGTAAGTGATTCTTTGCAAAACCATTTGATCACATTTATAGGATTTTTTATCCTTGATTTTATGACTGTCCAAAAGACAACACTAATACATTTAGTGCCGTTGCAATTTGGTACCAAATGTATTAGTGCAACATTGAAATTCTTAGCTAGTTTTGTGAGTTTCAAATGAAATGAGGCCATCCCACTCTATATATCTACTTTTTGCTTTGGGATATCCTCCTTGGTATAGCTATGAAGGTTTTTATGGATGATCATCCAAGATATGTACATATTGGAGTGTAGAGGATTCGTGAAATGAAGGCATGAGTATTGGTCTAGAGGATTTGTCCACATGTGGGAAAGGTTGTTTGTGTGATTATGTTTTCTTATATTGAGGATATGGTTAAATGACCCTTTATTGATTTTGTAAGGGATTGGGAAGGTGGGTTTGAGAGAGTCCTTGTTTTGAGGGTCTAAGTAGGAGGGTTTATGGGTTGACTCATTAGAAGTGTTGAAAAGAATATTTTTTAAATGAAGAAGATTGATGAAACCTATAATAATTGCTATAGGTGGTGTACCTCGACATATGTGTACCAAAGATGGTTATGAGGAAGTTGATGAAGAATTTGAGGTTTGGATCAAGTGGTGAAGGTAGAGCTAATTGAGTTGAGAGACCTATGGGAAATAGGGCTTGCCAGTTTGATAGATTTGGATCCCAGTTGAAGCTAAAGCATAAGATGGAGGTTTCTAAATTTTTAGACACTTTGAATCCTAAAGATCTAATTGATTGGATTGGTGAATTGGAAAACTACTTTGAGTTAGAGGATATTGAAGATTCGCTCAGAGTGAGGTTGACACCAAATAAGTTGAAAGGACATGCTACTTTTTGGTGGAAGGAATTGTAGCGAGATAGAGAAGAGGAAGATGAAATGAAGATCACTCGTTGGAAATTGATGATGACTAAATTGAAGGCTAAGTTCATTCCTACTAATTATGAACTTGAATTGTTTAGAAATTTGTAGAATCTAAAGGAAAAAGATATGACTCTAAAAGATTATACAAAGGATTTCTACAAGTTGACTATTCAGTTTGGACATAAAGATCTATCTAAGGAGAAGGTGGCTAGATATATTAATGGTTTGAGATTCAATATTCAAGATGAGGTTGGTATGCTAAATATTGATTTGGTTGAGGATGCTTATGTTAGAGTGGGGTTGTCACGAATCCTAAGGGGAGCACTGAACAAACTTCCAACAACATCCCCCTTAGCATTACCCAAGGATCTGAGGATTCAAACCTGTAACCAAGTTCTGATACCACTTGTTAGACTGGGGTTGTCATTGCACTAAAAGATTGATTTGTCAATGTCTAATACAACCACTCAACTTATAGTACACAAGAGGTGGTTAAGCCCTTGTCAAGAATCCCAAGGGCATCACTAAATAAATTTCCAATAGCTTATTAGTAGGCTTTGAGGGCAGAAGAGAAGCTAAAGAGGAGACATCAAGGTAATACTCAAGGGAAGGAGAAGCAAGATCGCTTGGTGAAGAACAAACAAATTGTTGAAGATGAGTTGAAACCTATTGAATAGAGGAAGATGATAGATAGATGTGCATTTAAGGGTACTTACTACAAATTCCATGAAGAAGGACATAAAGCTTATGAATGTCCTAAAGCTGGAGACAGAAATAACTATTGTGGTGCAAGAGGCTGAAAACTTAGTAAATGAACATGAGCAGGATGGAGATAACTTGTTGATTCGTAGACTGTTTCTTAGAAAGAGGACATTGGAACCTTGTCAGAGAAGGAATTTGTTCAGGACTCATTGTAAGTCTGGATGTAAAATATGCCATGTGATTGTGGATGGTGGTAGTATTGATAACCTAGTTGTTGAGGAGATGGTTCAAAAACTTGGTTTGAAAAGGGTAAGACATCCTTATCCTTATAGGATTGGTTAATTACAAGATGAACATGCTTTGGAAGTAAGGAGCAATGTCTTGTTGATTTCCATATTGGGTAGTATAAGGATCAAATGTTGTGTGATATTGTAGACATGAGTATTTGTCATGTATTACTTGGTAGACCTCGGTAGTATGATTGCAGGATTGTGCATGATTGTGTCAAGAATGTGTTTACTATTGAGAAGGGTGGCATGAAGCATTCCCTAATTCCTTTGTAGAATGAAGAGCTCAATAGGAACCTAAGTATTGGTAGCCAAGTTGAGTTGACAGATTTTAAAAGGGTTAGAGATTAGTGTGGAAAGAAAACTTGTTGTGCACCAAAGATAGATTTGAAGATGACAGTTGCAGAAAAGTTGTAGAAGAGGAACAAAGGCAAGAGTGTACAAGTTGAATACATGTATGTGAAGATCTAGTTTGGGATTTATGTGGTGAACCTCGAAAGATGTTCTTCTGGCTATTAAGAACATCTTTTTTTCTCACTTGGGGTGTCTGATGCAGGAGCATCCTAGGGAAGTCAGCAACCCTGTATACAAGGGCTTCATGCTTGAGTTTTTGGAGTTATGATTTGCGCAGTTGGGGATCTATTCAAGGCATATTGGGCAACCTTTTCCTAAGTGTGCATAGAGTTTGAAGTCATTATCTTGGAGTTACAATCATTTTAGTGGTTGTTGGTAATGTGTTCCTATTTACTGGCAGAGCTTTGGAGATTATATTTATGAGCTTCAATCTGAGGGGTTAGTGTGTGTGCTCTTGGATTTGGATAGTTGGTTGGCACGCAAACCTATGTCTAAGTGTGTGTGTTCTTATGTGGTCTTTTGAGTTAGTTATGTATTGTAAACTTGGTGCCTATCCTAAGTATTTAGTTTATGTTATGTATTTAATGTTTGTAGCCAAGACAACTTATGGATTGAGGGTGTATTTAATGTGAGTGTTTATTTAATGTCTATTATGCTAGGCTAACTTGTGGATTGGTTTAGTAGAAGTATAAGGTCTTGTGGAGTCTAGAGTCATTACCATTCAACATGAAGAAGATGAGTAGCTAAGAGGAGTGAAGTTTGAGTAGAGCTAGTGGCTAAGTGTGGCTTGGGAAACAAGAAGGTTGCTTGGTGGCTTGCCAGCATGATTTTAAATTCTTCTTGAGGTTTTCTACCAAATTGTGAATCTAGGCTAGCTAGTGGTTTGGATCTTGTGAGATCTTGCTAAAGTTTTATTGTGATTGTTGATGCATTTGGCTGCAACCCAAAAGGCCTTATAGCCAAGCATTTTGGATGAAATTTTATTATGAGAAGTGGGATCATGTAGATCTAAATCTTTATGTTATTATTTATATTCCTTTTTGTGTTTGTTTGTCGAGGGCCAGGATATCTCCTTTGGGGATTCTCCTGCCTTGCACTACATCACAAAGTGAATTAAACACAACACATATCAATGATTAGGGAATTAAAGTATCGTGTGCATAGTTGACCTAATGCACATGCAGTTGGTATCGTTGCAATGTTTTCCTTTAATCCAAAGGAAACACACATGACTTCTATTAAAATGATATTTAGATACCTAAAGAGAGCATAAGAATATGGATTATAGTACAAACAAGAAGGTGATTTTGAACTTAGAGTTTACACTAATATTGATTGGGGTGGTAATGTTGATGATATGAAAAGTACAAGTGGTAGAGCTTTCTTTTTAGGAGAAAGACTAATTACATGGATGACCAATAAAAAAATTGTATATCACAATCTACAACTGAAGCTGAGTATGTTTTTTTTGCAATTAATTGTTTAGATATTGTTTTGATTAAGCAATTGTTGGAAGGAATGCAAGAAGAAGTTATCGAGCTTGTTACTGTCTATTGTGATAATACTAGTGTAACGAACATATCCAAGAATCCTGTGATGCATGCAAAAACCAAGCATATATCTATCAAGTATCATTATTTGAGGTAACAAGTACAAGAGAAGCAATGGAGGCTAGAATATGTGAAGTCTAAGGAGAAAATTGCAGACATATTCACCAAGCCATTGCCTAAGGATGTTTTTTAGTATCTAAGAGGTAAGTTAGGGGTCCTTCCTTTATCCAAGATTCACTAATTGTGCAAGTTATAAGCCTTTTACCTCAACATATTCTAATTCTGGAAGAGTTGATATCCATGCTTCCCTAGCATACATGTTGTACATGACTAGGTCTTTATGCTCTTTTCTACGTGTTTCTAGCTCTTTTTCCTCAATCATTGTCTTTCTTTCACTTGTGACCATACAATAATCAACTCTCATGGATATAAAATGAGTCTTCATATTTTCCTTCCAATTGTCATAGTTATCTCCACCAAATTGCATACTTTCTTTCCTAAATGTAGCCATTGATCTTCTTAAGTTGTTAAACGTTTCTTTCGAGGACGTGATGCTCTAATACCAAAGCAAAGTCCACCAATATAACTAAGAGGGGTGGGGAGTTGAATCAATTACAAAATTTAAATAATTTTTATCAAAACTTAAACATATAACCTTGATAGATATACCAACCATAAGATGATAACCATGCAAAATGATACAAGACTTGTTAACTGGGAAAACCCTTGATCAAAGGGAAAAATCCCAGTGGGAATGATGCCCACTAGATGATATATTAATATATAAAGTTCCTTCAAAAAGAATGAGACCATGTTAGGAGTCAGTCAAATATAATCAATACATATAGTCCCTTTTAGGAGACTTTGAATCCATGCTAAAAGATTCCAACCTTGTTAGGAGTTGCTTCGACCCTGTTAGGAGTTGAATAGAAGTCAACTAAACCCATTGTCCAAATTACTTTAGAAATCTCTTCACTAAAAAAAACCAGATAACATATCCAAGGGTGAATTGACTAATACAACAACTTATTTTGTCAAAATAGTTCCTTTAAAGTTCTCAATACATCATTAATACCACCATCTCCTCTGATCTCATCAAGTTTGCATACAACACATATGACTCACAGTCACACTTACAACCAAAGAAAATGCCTTTCCTTCATACCAAGTCTTAAAAAAACTAATTGAGTTATCCTTGAGGCTTCCCCAATGTACAATAAATAATATAGGACCATCATAAGGTATTACAATTAAGTTCCACAAACTACAATACATATTACATTTAATCATAATACTAGTTGGCATAACGTTGAACATAGCACATGTTAAACTTCAATAACTATCAAAGAGTGATCAAATAATTCTAATAGCTCAAATACATAACCACAAACACATATTTGACCAAAATTCAAGCCTATTGAACAAGCTTTAACTTCACCAAAAAGATACATCTCAAACATCACCATACAGTTTCTTGTACATTAACCTACAACCAATCTTCTATAAAATTGTTCTAACTAATTCAAATCTTCATAACTCTTTTCTCACACTTAGACATATCCAAAAACACTCTACTAACCTCATTGAACACAACTCTTCAACATCAAACCATGTTGAAAAAACTTTGTGCAACTCTAACTGTTCTATCCAAAAATCTAATATGTTGACATCAACGAAAAACCAAGTCATGAATACAATATATAAGCACTCAATCATCTCTCCAAACATGCCAACAAAATCCCCAAAGGAATACTCTTAGAATTCAAGCTAACAAACCCAACCCCCCTTCAATAGCCAATCATAAGGTGACTCTAAATTTGAATCTCCTAAAGGCCTTCAATATTTATGATAGATCAAAATCAAATGTATGAAGGAATACTAAATCGACACCTCCCACATAGCCGATGTTGAAGTTGAATTTTGATGGGACTGTGAGATGTGGCTATGTCACAGGTGCGGAAGTTGTTAGGAACTAGGCTAGTTTCCAGCTAATGGATTTTTCATGAAACTTTGGCAACACTTCCAATAATGTGACAAAGGCTATGACACTATACTAGGGCCTAAGACTTGCTATCAGTCTAGGGTGGAAACAACTATGCATTGAAGGAGACTTAAAGATTAATGTGGAAACTATCAAATGGAATATGCAACCATGTCGGTCTATCTCTAGTATCATAAAAAAAATTGGACCCTTCTGATAATAATAGAGAGGTGTAACAAAAACCATATCTATAGGAAAGTAGTGTTGCAAATTCTTTGGCAAGGCTGGGGATGCAAGTCTACAGAACAAGGTGTTGGAGGCAGGTGACCTCTTTACCTACTAAAGTCCAAGCCCTCATGGAAAGGGAAAAAATCAACATGCATATAGAATGATGGATACATTTTGGTTGAGGATTCATTATTGGATGTTGTTTGCAGTGCTTATTTTTAAGAGGGATGTCACTTTGAATTTAAATTTAAACCAAGCAATGAAAAGAATGAATGATTTAAATGTGACCTGGGACTTGAGTGATTAAGTCATAATGATAAGTTCTAGTAGAATTACATAAAAGATTACTAAGTATTTTTTTAGAAGAAGATTAAATCAAAACATTTATTACCTTTACAGCAAATTATTGGTTCAGATTAGAGGTCACCTTTTTAAGAGGCAAGTTAATTGTATGATTAATTGCAAGAAAGGTTGTACACACATCTCTTCCCATTAGTGATGGGAGACAATGTTCCATCACTTCAAGTAATAATTATGGCATCTTAAATCATTTCTATAAGTGTAATTTTGAGCTTTATAGGCATTTTGTGAGTTACATTTTTCTCAGGATGAGCTTCTGGAGTAAGGGTTTAACCAATATTTCCAATCTGGAGTCGTCAAAGGATCCTAGACAGGGATCTGAGATGGTTGGTGACATGGTGAGGATTGAACCATCCTAGATTGAGGATTATGTGATACAATCTTATACTTGGATGGCATTGAAGGAAGGGATCTAGTTCTATTCATGGAGGCTATGGAAGGACATTATGATAATTGTTCCTTTCAGTTTGTTAACTCTTGGACTAATATGAGAGTCACCATTAATTGAATCACTTTCCAGGAGAATAAGGAAATTATTGTCATGGTGACTGGGTTATCTATTGAGGGTAGAAAATGGCCAAAAGTCACTAAAGTTTTAGATGAGACGAGCCTCAAACGGTTCTTAAAGGGGGATGAAGAGCTAGTGAAATTCATAAGTGGGTTTATCTGTGAGGACCTTTTGAAACATTGTGACAAGGTATGTCTTATGACAATGAAATATCTAGTTTGGAGGGTAGGTTCTGTGTATTATTTTTATCACTTTCCTTACTTAACCAATTTAGACACCATGATGAGATTTCTATCCCTTTCTATCCCTTTTTCCCTTCTCCATGAATAGGAAGCTCGAATGATGGAGGTGAAGGATAAAAAGAAGGGTAAAAAATTTACCATAATCCACCAAGGTCTTATCATCTATCTCTATAACTTTCATCTTGCCATCTATCTTCCTCAATGCATTGCTTTAGTGGACATCTTGAGCCTGCAAAATCCATCTAGGATTGTAGGTGAGGGTTGTTTTGCACCCCCCACTTCTCAATCATCCCCATCTTCCACTCCCTCTGAAAATTCCAAAAAACATAAGAACAATCAATAACAGGGTTCATAGGAGGTCGAGTAGGTTGGCCAAGAGTCAAGAAAGGAGGAAGCAAATGGATAATAGACAACTGGATACGGGTGAGGAAGAGTCAGGTTCAGGAGCTAGCAAGAAGGTAGAGCTAAGAATAAAGGAGAAGGCAGTTAGAAAAAAATATGATGCTAAGGAGGAAAAGGGAACAAATGACAAAACATCAGACTTGGTGATAGGGATAAATAAAAGAAAATGGAGGCCAATAGGGACTCTACCCATGTGTTTGCTAGTCTCACTAGGAACACTTTTGACTTCACTTCCACTATCCATCCTTCTTTTCAAACCACCATCAACACCTCCTAAATGATAGCTACCTCCTCGATGAGAACTAGAGAAAAGATAAAGATAAGGTTTCTTTTAACTCCAATGTGTTGTAGGCTTAGGATTTGGTGATGCCTAAAGGTAAATGTGTTGGATGCCAGAAGATGTATGATATTGTGGAGGAAATCAATTGGAAGATTGAAGTCCTCAAGGTCCAATTTATTATGTTGGATGAGTACTTAAAGACTCTGTCCAAATTCCCAATGAGAGTGACTTATGTGACAGCTACCACACTTCAATTGCTCGTGCAAGAGAAGGAAGAGGAGGGTCTTGACATAGAGGACTCCAAGAAGTATTATGGCTTCCTAGAAGATGATTTGGCTAAGGTCTTACTAGGAGAAAGGGAAAAGAAAAGGCTAACAATCAAGGCTTTGTTGTTTTATGTTTTATTTTCTATGCCGTGGGTCTGTTGGGATGTTTCAATTGATAACTTTTTGGAACAATCATAAATGGCCTTTTAGGATTTTAATAACTTTTTAAGTAGTTATAGATGGTATATTTATATTTTTGTTATTAGGAAGAACAATGCTCTTATTATTAGTAATTATGTTTCTATATTAGATAAGAACTTGCCTTAGCTATACACAAGTTATGGGGGAAGGGATTTTTCATTTTAATTATTATTTTTTTATAAGAGCCAACCCCCTTATTTTTAGCTTCTTTAATATCAATTTTTTTTTTAAGTTAAATATTCAAATCTCTAACACTAAAATATTAGCCAATATAACATATCTCCATATTTGCAATAACATAACGTTTGAGATTAAGAGAGAGACAAGTGGTCTGAAAGTAGGTGTGAAATTGATTGCACCGTACTACCGACTGCTTGTGTGATGGCTTGATCTATCTTTCCCTTGACTTGTACTTTTGTGTGTGGTGTTGGTTTGATTGCTTGTATTCATTTTGGATAGTTCTTGTGTTTACAACTTCTTATTTTCTGATCTCCTTGGCATAGTTGTGGTTTAGGGTTTGAATGCATCCTTGGTTGTGCATGTGTGTGCCTGGATTGATTTAGATTTTGTATTTTTTAGTGCATACTTTGATCTACCCTAGATTTTATTGTTTGATGGTTTCCTCATTGGAAAATGATAGTAGAGAGAGTTTTAAGGATGTCAATAATGACCCTAGTGATATTAATAGTTTTAAAGCCTAGAAATGCTCTTATCAAGAGGTGGTTGTTGAGTCTTCACTGCCTTCGATACCTAAATTGACTGCCTTAATGGAACGGTCACAAGAAGAGAGTTGGACTCAGGAGGAAGAAAGACTAATTCCAATGGAGATAGACCCAAAGGAGGAGGGGATGCAGGAAGGGGGGAGTCAGAGGACATTGAGGAAGGTAAGGTCTCATTGTCTACTGTACAAACAAACTCTCACTCTAGAGTTGAGCAATGACATGGTAAAGGTAATTAAATGTGAACAAGATAGATTGAAAAATGTTGCTATTTTTTTCATGTTAAATTCCTACTTGCTTGTAAATTTCTAGATAATTGGTTTAATAATGTGTGGGGAAAAAAGCTTGGAATCATTGATAATTTTAGTAGAATGGTGCAAAAAGCTTTGTTTGTTGTGTTTTTGAAGAATCACTCTATTCAGGAGAAAGTATTGAAAAGGGGTCTTTGGATTATCAGAAAAACTTTATATAGGGATTTTCCTTGGGCATCCAAAAGCAATATTGAATGCACTTAGCCATCCTCGTTCCCATTTTGGGTGGAGATTCATGGGGTCCAAACTGAATTTTGGTCTTTTATTTCCCATATGTTTAAAACCCCTAGGGACTATTCTACAGATTGAGGAATCTAAAATTACTTTACCTCATTTGAATGCTAGGGCTTTAACTTCCATAAATCCTAATATTGTGTTTCCCAAGGAAATCTCACTGAAAACCGAAGAGGAAAATTTTTGTTGGAAATTTTTTTAACTAGGGGATGTGGGTGTATGTTTCCATTATAAGATTAATGATCATAACCGAAGAAATTGTCCTTTACTACAAAATATTCAAAATTATTTTCCCACAATAATATGGGGGTAAGGTTGACTCTAATAATAGTACTAGTAAGAAAGATCAAAATAATGGAAATAAGAAAGATGATCTCGTTTCTAGGAGAGATATTCTAGATAGTCTCTTGGGGAAATTTGTTACTCTTACCAACCCCATACATGAAGAGGATTATGTTGTTGTTCAAGCTTCCTATAATGTTGAATTGGGTCCTGCTAACCCATTTGGTTCATTGCCTCGATATATTCATGTTAACAAGGAGAAACTTAACGAAGATAATGCCCCTATCCTAAATGCCCAATAGCTAGCCATTAGAAAACTACACCACATGAAGGACTTTAGACCTAATTAATCCTCCCTAGGTCCTTAAAAGGTTTTCCCTGACTCCAAGCTTCTTGATAAAGAGATTGTGAATGGAATTGATTCCACCACAAAGAATGAATTAACTTTGGCTCTAGGTGATGGAGATTTAAAAAAAGTCATTAGCAAGAAAAAGAAAAGAAAAACTTATGAGAGAACTAATAGTGCTAAAAACTATGAAAGGAGTAATAAGCTTCAAAATAATACTATCCCAGATTGTTTTAATAAACTATGTAAGTCTAGCAACACCCCTAACACTTAATCATGAATTTCCAGATTCATAGTTGGAATATTAGGGGTCTTGAAATTCCCAACATGAAATATATTGTGATAAGTTGGTGTAATAAGTTGCATAAGAAAGATATTATTTGCCTTCAAGAGATTAAGGTCTCAGGTTACCATGCGTTTAATACTCTCAAGTTCTTGTGGGATAAAGAAAAATGTCTTTACTCTGGACATCAGAGACGTAAAGAGGATGTTTCCATGCTCATTGGTCTTCATATTGCTGACAAATTGGTATTTCACAACTTTCCACCTTGTCATAGAGCTATTTGGGCTACATTTCAGAATAAAGAAAGTACTATCAGTATTTGTAATATTTATGCCCCAAATGATTATAGGGACATGGCTAGATTGTGGGATTGGTTAGCAGTTAACCTCCCTGAGAGTAATTGGATTTTCACATGTGATTTTAATATGATTGAAGATAAGAAAGATAAGAAAGGAGGGACCATGTATGAGTGGAAAGGTAATGGATTTTTCTTTTGGGCCAAATTTAAAAGAAGATTTAAAATTAAAGACCCCATTGAGAATAAAAGACAAAAGTTTGATGGCATCTAGTTCACATGTTGTAATAATCAAGGTAACAACATGAGAATCTATTATAGACTAGATAGAGTGTCCCTGAATCTTTGCATCTTTTCTTGTCACCACTTACCAAGAACTTCTCCTATTAAGGTAATGCCCACTAATTTAGCTTATCATTCCCCAATCTCTATGAACATTCATTTCAGTGAAGAAACTGATAACAAGCCCTCTAGTAGAAAAGGATCTTTCAAGTAGAATACCTCTTTATTACTTGATGAGGATACCATTTATTCTATTAGGTAAGTTTCTACCCTCTCTAAATTTTACAATGGCAAATTTTCTATCAAGAAGAATTGGGAGATTATGATAGACACTTGGAAGAATATTTTTCAAATCGTAGGGACTAAAGAAGCTAGAGATTAAAAAATGAATGAGAATTTATTTTAGAACAAACTCAATAAGATTGAAAGAGAACTTCAACATAAGGGGAATGATGTTAGTCTGCAAACTGATCTAATTAATACTAAAGCTCAATTAAGAAAGATTCAGAACTATAAAATCCAAGGTCAAAAGGTTAGAGCCAAAGCCAATTGGCTTAAGGATGGAGATAGAGGGTCTAAGTACTTCTTTAATCTGATTAGAAATAAGCAAGCCAAAGAATCTATAGAGGCTATTCAAACTGACAATGGCTAACCACTAATAATAAGGAGATGTTAAAGGCTTTTCATAAGTACTACAAAGAACTTTTTACATTAGATATGGATCAAAGAAATATGGAAAACCTTCAAAACTGTCTGAGTTTTATCCCTTGCAAGTTCACTAATAAGCAAGCTAAGATTCTTATTCAAACCATAGACACTCAATAAATTGAAGACACTATAAACTCTCTTGCTAAGGGGAATTCTCCTGGCCCATGTGGCATCCCTGTTGAATTCTATAAGAAGAATTTAGAGTGGATTTCTATGGAACTCCTCTAGCTCTATGATGAAGCCTATGAATTTGGTTCCCTTGGAAGCAATATTAATAAAGGGGTGATCAAGCTCTTGCCTAAAGGAGGGGATAAAAATCAAATTAAAAATTGGAGGCCTATCACTCTTCTGAACTTGTCTTACAAAATCATTGCCAAATTACTTGCGAGAAGGGTTGCCAATATACTCAATGACATTGTTTCAATTTCTCAGTCTGGCTTCATTAAAGGGGGATATATTCTTGAAAACCTGATAACTAGTTGGGAGGCTATGAAGTGGGCCAAAGAAAGTGATCAGAATGCAAGTATGATTGTTCTGGACTTTGAAAAAGCATATGATACCTAATAGAGTGGTAGTTTGTGAGTAGTGTTCTCCAGGCATTAGGCTTTCCTCCTTTTTTATGCAAGTGGGTGAATATATTATTTAAAGATGCCTCTACAATCATTGATGTTAATGGGTAATACTCTGACACTATTAATCTTGGTAGATACGTTAGATAGGGTTGCCCCCTTGCCCCCTCTCTTTTTGTCTTGGCAGTAGATGCTATGTTCTACATTCTTAAAGCTAACGAATTGGACCCTCCTCTTAAAGGTATTAAACTCCCTAATGATGATGATTTGATTCTTGAACAATTTGCTAATGACACTACATTGTTTATCATGCTTGAGGAAGATAATTTTGACAACATGCTTAATAGGCTACTTCTCTTTTGTAAAGCTTCTGGGGCCAAAATATCTCAAATGAATTCTTCTATTATTGGATGGGATGATTGTCCTCCTAATTAGGTTCTTAAAAAATGTTGGGAATGGGTAGGTCCTCACAAAATTGTGAGATACCTTGCCATTCCCTTTTTAGTGGTCCCTTCTCTCAAGGATATGTGGAACTGGATCTATTGTAAGATTGAGAACAAACATGGTAGGTGGAAATCTCATATGCTTTCTCTTGCTGGTAGAGCTCAAGTGGTTCAAAAGGTTCTCTCTTCTCATGTAATGTACTTTGCCTCATCTTGGTTGTTTGCTAATTATAAATTCAATATGCTACAAAAAAAATTGAGGGATTTTTAGTGGTCTGATGGTGTTGGGAATAGAAGAAGACATTGTGTTAAATGGGAGTGGTGTTGTATTGCCTAACACTTTGGAGGTCTTGGAATGAAATGCATTAAGCTGTAGGGCATAGCCTTAGCATCGAAGTGGATCATCAAAGCTTTGGATGGTAATCAACCCTGGAAGGTGCTAGTCAGAAACAACATTTCTAGAGCTAGAATTAAAAAAGGCAAACAATGGTCTAATGTCCATGTCATAGATATTGTCTTGTGTGACTTTGAAGTTAAGGTGGCTTGGTTTTTTATCTTTCAATCATTATGGAAGGCTTGGATCTAGGTCAGACACTTCTTAGATTCTAGGGAGGCTATTGGAAAATACCCTTAGTATACTGTGACTGATAGGTCCTTCTGGTGGGGGGTGAATCTCAATAATAAACCCTTGGCTTTAACTCAATATTGTTCGAATAAGACCTGGAAGGCCAAAGACATCTCTCTATTATAGTATGTATTGATGGAGAACCACTTGGGTTCTTGGGATGATCTGAAAAATAAGTATTAGCTATCTTATTCTCATAAGAAGACTTACACCTTAATCTGCAAAGCTGTTGGTAATTTCTTTCTTGGTGAAGTTTTTTTTCCTGCTCAGTACATTGATTAGATTAAGTGGAATGATGGTAAGTTATTTAAGGATACTACTTGCCAGAAAATATATAACTTGTTAAATTATGATGTGGGTATTATCAACATAATCAATCAAGTCTGGGGCTGTGATTGGTCATGCACTAAATGACAAATTGTCTTAGATCTATTTTGGCACTCTCGTATGGAACCTAAAATAGTCTTCTTTAGGTGGATGTTACTTATTAAAAAACTTGTTGTTGGCCATTTTCTTTCCCCTATGGGCAGTTAGCCTATCATATGTTCCCTGTACAATTGCCTTGAGTCTTTTGAACATCTTTTTTTTGAGTGCATTCATGCTTGTAGAATTTGGTCTTTGTTCTTTGGTCAACCTATCAAATGAAATCACAAACCTAGTTTGTCTTGGCAAGAGATTCTTGCAGGATTTGTTGATATGTTTGATACTAAGCTCAATATTTTTTGGTTTTCCCTTACTAATGAGATTTTGTGGGTCATTTGGAAGCAAAAGAATGAAGATATCTTTCAACATAGACAATGAGAGTGTACTAGGTTTCATATGAAATTCACCCTCTCTCACATAATGTCACAGGTTATTACTATTCTAGAGGTTCCAAGGGAGAGATTTCTAGCACTACTAAGGCAAGGAAACATGCTCATTTTCAAAGAGGACATTCAACTGTCCAATTTTGTTCCATGACTTAGGACACCACTTCTCCTAGTGATACTGGCCAACAGACTTCATCTAACTCTAATGAGGGGCAAGGTGGAGCTCATTAGAATCCAAGTACTCAAGTTATTCATGACTTTCCTATAGATTTGACTAGTAATACCCATCAAAATGATAGAAGCAGTGCTCAGGAGGAGCAATTTTTCTATGGAGATGGTTCTAACAACTCCATTTACAAGAGCATCCAAAATGATGGTTGGAACTAGTTTGTGATAATTTGAACAAATCTTTGAACATTGTGTTGATGGTTCTGTATAATTTGTAACTAGTTTTGAAAGATTTGTATTCATGCTTGTTGAATTTGGTCTATGTTCTTTGGTCAACCTATCAAATGGAATCACAAACCTAGTTTGTCTTGGCATGAGATTCTTGCAAGATCTGTTGATATGTTTGATACTAATCTCAATATTTTTTGGTTTTCCCTTACTAATGAAATTTTGTGGGTCATTTGGAAGCAAAGGAACGAGGATATCTTTCAGCATAGACAGAGGGACCTTACTGGGTTTCATACGAAACTCATCCTCTCTCACATAATGTCACTGATTATTGCTATTATGGAGGTTCGAAGAGAGAGATTTCTAGCACTACTAAGGGAAGGAAACATGCTCATTTTCAAAGAGAACATTAAACTATCCAATTTTGTTCCCATGACTTCAGACACCACTTCTCCTAGTGATACTGCCCAATAGACTCCATCCAACTCTGATGAGGGGCAAGATGGAGTTTAGTAGAATCCAAGCACTCAAGTTATTCATGGCCTTCCTATAGACGTGACTGGTAACACACATGAAAATGATAGAAGTAGTGCTAAGGAGGAGCAATTTTTCTATGGAGATGGTTGGGACAATCTCATTTACAGGGAGCAACCAAAATGATGGTTGGAATTAGATTGTGATATTTTGAACAAATCTTTCAGATCTGTAATCTTTTATGAGTCTTGTCTAGTCACGAGGTGCACAATAGGCTATTTTTTTGGAATAATGAATAACCTCTATGATGTTTTTGAGGCATTAATCTTGTAATTAAGTTGATACTCTATCTCTAATAGAAAAAAAAAAGTTAAATATTTAAAATAATGAATAAACAAAATTATTTACTAATAGCAAATTAAATAATATACATGATAAAAAAAATGACAAAAAGTTTCAAAATTACCATTATCACAAATATATAAAAACATTTGAATTGATGACAACAAATTTCTACAATTTATTAGAATTGTTAAAACTGTTTTTCAATTAAATTATGTACAGTAATTTTACATTTAAAAATGATTTTGATTAAATAATAACATCCGTACAAACCTTATAAAGAACTTGTTAATATTAAATCTCAATATTTATTTCTGATTTTTTTCCCATCATCAAGTTGGAATCAACTTTCTCCACCACTACCCAATATATGATGTATAGTGGTCATAGACATCACTAAAGTAAATTCTCTATCGTACAGTCCAAATGGATTTCATTAAACTAAAAATCTCTGGTGTCCAGACGCAATGGACTTCTGTGCCATTAATATTGTGTCCTTTCGTTAACTTCTGTTACATCAATTTTTCTCATAAGCTACTTTGTCACAATGTACGAGGTAAAATTCTACTAAAATATTCAGGAATTCAAGCAGATGTAAAACAAGAGCATGGTGGAGAATCTCGTACCTGTGAAATCCGCCTCTCTGTAAAACTTTACAAGACCACAAAGCAAGAATGTGTGGGTTACCTTCATTTTTAGGTTTGCCGCCATGAGAAGGAACAGCTTACAAGAAAGGATTTTCTTTATATTGAGTTTTTTAAAGATAAAGAAATCATTTAATTTATTTTTTCAAACTTTTCCATTTCAATCAAAATCATAGCACATCCAAATCAATCACATCAACGTATACTTTTCTTTCCTCTTTCCTTGAGGATACTTTTCTTTGCTTAGAGACGAAGACTCCCTACCTCAATACTTGTTCAAGATTGATGTTTCCTCTATAGTCTGTGAAGGGCAGATTGCAATTGTGGTTTTGACTACAGTAGTGCGATATCTTAGTAACTTATTTTAGCTTGAAGATCAAATTTGCCGATATGGGTAGAACGAGGGGAGCAGCCAAGAAGGCGGCAGAAATGTTTGAGGAATTGGTGCTCAAATGGAGTCTTCAGGACATCATGAATGAAAATCTCTATGCCCACCAGGTCAGATATATGTAAACGTTTTTTTCTTTATTAAAACTGTATGCATTCTCTTTTTTTTAAGAATGGGTTAGTTGAACTCTACAATTCATTGCCATTCCTTGGGTTTTAATTGAGTAAAAACTTGTTGGGATGGATGACTGCTTTTCTTTCGGAATGGGAAAGAGAAATATGGCTTCTTAAGTTTTTTTTTTTTTTTTTTTTGGTAACTTTTTAAAATTAAAATTAAAATTTAAAATATGTATAGAAAGTTAATCTACAGAGTTATAGAAATAAATCTGATTGGTCTAATGGGAAATCAATAGAGTTGTGTGAATTTGTAATATAACATAGGTTATGAAGAATTCTTAGAACAATGTTTGAAGTGGTGGTGTTCAAATGAACTATTCATGACATTATGAATATGAACAGATTATGCATTTAAGTTCTGAGTAGTAGAGTTGTGTAAAACTATAGATTATTGAGAGTATATTTTCAAATAATAAACATGGTGTCATAAATATTCCAAGAATGGGTGCTCAAATAGACTCTCCTTTATATGTTTAAACACAGATAAATATTATCTCTCTAATATGTTTAAATATTGAAAAATGGAGTTGTATAAACCTAAAATGAAAAGTATAACTTTAAATTGTAAAGAAATAACTAATAATCCTAAAATTATAATCAACATTGTAAAAGACATTGGAAAAATAGGTACTCAAATAGACTCTCCACAACATCCTAAATGACAATCTCTTTGTTTGAAAGATTATATATACATGCTTTATGTTTCTAATGTTTACATCTTTTGAGAGAGATTATCTGAAGTTTGCAATTTATTCTCAGACGTAAGGTTTCACTTAAAGCATAAACACTTTGGAGATGCATGATCCGTTTCCCATTAATTGAAAAGTGATCACTAACTTTTTCAGTCCATTTTTAAAGAGAAGTCTATTTTTTAAATAAAGTTCAAAATATATCTAAAAAGTCAACTCAAAAACCAAAATCCATTTCTAATTGATCTCATGATAATTGAAATGGTCATGCATTCATTCATTGAACTAAAGAATTGTATAAATTTAAAATGGCTTCATTAAAAGAAAATTTTATTGTTGGAATAGGATTGTGTTCTATTCTATTTGTGTGAAGTTTGAGCTACTGTTTTGAGAGGAAGAAAATGAAAGTAACTTTTATAATCTAAAATATCAGCCTTCTATTTTTGCGTTTACATATACACTAATATGAAACTATCTTATACTTCTTGTAAGAAGGAGACATACCTTATTTTTTGAAATCGCAATACACTTTACTAAATAAATTTGAAATTTGAAGGTATTGTGTATTGCATAAAATGAATCTTAATATGTATTTAAATAAAAGGTGTGGTAGGATTAGCTTCAGACAGAAATAATAGTTACATGCAAATATAACCAATATTAGAAAATAATAGATTGCACATAAGAGAACACAAGACACCAAGATTTAACGTGGTTCACCCAATCCAAGCGCTATGTCCACCAACAACAAGTCCAATATTATTATTATCCAGTGATTAAAATCTTATTACAATCTGTAATCCGTTACAACTCAATATTGCTACAAGAACCAATTGTCGCATCACACATGTTATAAAAATCTCTAACCTTAAGCCTTTTTATACAAGTTTTTTGCCACTTACAAAATTAGGGCTAGAATAATAGAAAAATAGTAGCCAACACCTTTTACAATATAAGATCATTTTTGGCTTCGGGAGCACTCCCCTTGAAAACCCCCCAGGGGCATTGCCCCTCGAACCCACCCTCTATTGCAATAGGGAGCACACTTGGGGCACTACCCCAAGACCCCGTAGGGGCGCTGCCCCTTGACATCATCTTGGGTCGGATGCACCAGTGTCCAATGTGCATGAACCCTTTGACTGGGTGGGTGGGAAACTCTAGTTCCAGCCCAAATAGTTGTTCGGGCCCTGAACAATTAAGGGCTTTTGCTGGGATGGATATGGATAAAGTCGTGCAAGCAGGAGTCTGAGGTGGCTCCTCTCCATCTCGGCACAAACCCCCGTAGAAATAATATGGGGAGAAAACTGTGTCGAATAAACCTCCAAGTCTGTCCTCCAAGTCTGATTAGGCTCCACATCACAACAATGTGTATTTAATTAATTTGGTATACATCAATATGTATCTTAAGTGATTCATATTAGTATGTCAATATGTTATTAAATGTATTATATTTTTGTGATTCTTATTTACTTTATAGTATTTTGAGGTGTGCTAATTAAGTTGAGAGGCATTCATGTAAGTATTTTTTAATCTCAACCATTAAATTATATTGAATATCTACCATTGATTGAAATTAATAATTTAAAAAAAAATTCACTGAGATTTGGAAAAAATCACCAAAGGTGAGCATTACATATACAAAAAAAATTTGAAATAGAGTTTTTAATCCCCTTTGCGCATGGCTTCATGGTGTCATTCACATTGAAAAATAAATTAGTATTTGGTTTCTTATGAAACCATTTGAAATATTTTTATACAAATTATTTATAAATTATTTTCAGATTATAATTTACTTTTTTATATAAATATTATTTATATTACTATAATATATGTAAATTTAATAAAAATATTAAAATTAAAAAAAAATATCAGATACATTTATCTAGAAATATATAGATATCTGAAATATTTCAAAATATAATTATTATGAACTTAAGACTCAACTTTTTTATGGATATAAAAGTTTATGTTCACTTATTAAATTTTCTAAATTATTTCTTCTTAAGAAATCTATGTGTGTTAAAATGAGAGATAATATAAATAATAAAAGGTCTTAAGCAAATAAAAGAAATTGAAGTATTTTTTAACATTTTTCCATCAAATTATACTTTAAGGTTATTAAATAATGACTTATAATTTTGGATGAATTCTAAAGAAAGAAGTTCAACTAATGCAAGTAATATTTCAACCACTTATGAATTGTGTAATATCAACAGTAATTTGATATCCACCCTTAAATATTTGGAAGCTTTGAAAGAATGGGGAAAATTATTTTATTATAATTTTAATATAAGCATGTTCTAAAAGAACTATAATTTAAAATATTTAGATAAAATAGAATAACAATTCTATTTTAATATTTTATCTGTACGAAAAGCTTATATTCAATTCTCATACTATATTTGATAATTACTTTAAAAGTAGTTCAATTCAATTAAAATCTGCATCGAAACAAAATCCTAACAACATGGTAATAGGTCTTTGATATCTCAACTATTTATAAATTTCTTCTTAAATAACTTTTAAATTTTAAAATTATATAAAATAAAATCCCCTCTATCCCCGTATCATTGGACAAACCTACCTATAGGCTCACAAAAAGATTTTTTTTTTGAGGTGGTTGAAGGTGTTTACATTTCCCAACAACTCATTTTGCCTTATTAAAAGTTATCACACCATCATGATTAACATGGAAAAACAACTCGAGAAAATAAAATGCACAAGGAGTTAGTCAAAAGCGATGACAACAAATAAGTTTTTATCATAATCCCTTTCCTTTTAATTTTTTCATCAAATGCCAACTAGATATATGCTTTTGATAATGTGAAAATTTTAGTGGGTATGTTGGTGCATTTTGAAATTAAAACTTCTTATATCTTAGAAAATTTGAAAAGAAATGCAAATTAGGTGCATGTAAATAAAAGCTACTTTAAGGGCAAGATACATTTAATAATGAAGAATATTGAGATGAGAAGATTAAGGGGTAAATGAGGAGTAACAGATGGAAGGGTGGAGAAATATTCAAAGAGGGTTGTGTGTGTGTGTGTGTGTGTGTGTGTGTGTGTGTGTGTGTGTGAGAGAGAGAGAGAGAGAGAGAGAGAGAGAGAGATGGCAGAGATAGAGAGGGGGGGTGGTAAAAAGGGGGGCATGTGTGAGAAAGCGAGAGAAGGGGAGAGGGTGAGAGACATGAGATAGAGATGTAGGGTAAATAGGGCCAAGAGATGGTGAGGGGGCACAATAACTCTAATGATAGGTCTATTCAAACCATGTGTTTGATCCAAAGATTAACCAAAAATCAACCCTAACCCTTATATTGAATAAAATTGAAGCAAAATTAGTCATAATCTGAAACTCAATTGACTCTTAAGCACTAAAATGTATCCTCATTCTAAACTTAGCTAAACATTAAATACGACCCTAAACTAAACTACATTGAACATAAACACTAAGTAAACCAAATTAAATTAAACCATAATAGTAAACTAAATTGAACCCATACATTAACCAAAATGAATCTTAAAATAAATTGAACCCTTATTCTACCCATAAGGTCAAATGAATTATTATGTATGAGCCTAACTAAATGCTACCTCTAATATTAATCAAAGCTAAAACACAACTCTTGAATTGTTAAATTACTAATCCTACCACTAAATTTTTACCAAAGTACAGTGTAACCCTAAATTGAATTTTATTCGAACTCTAATGGTAGTCCTATTCGAAGAAGACATTCAATCCAAATGGAAACCTGTCTGCAATAGAACTGAAAATTAATTCTAACCAATATTTAATCCTAATCCTCACATGGAACCAAATTGAACCCTATTGTTGACACTAAACCAAATTCAATCCCTTAGCTAAAAGAACATAATAAGTAATCTTGGCTCAAACCTTAAGTAAACATCAAAGATGACCCAAACCAAAACTATACTGAATCCTAATCCCTAATCCTAAACCAAACTAGAACACAACCCCAAACCAAATTGTTTGATAACTCTTATGTTAAGCCTAACACAAATGGAATAAAATTGAATTAGTTTACCCTCAACCATAGAAACAAATCAAATCAATGCTAACCAAAATTTAACCCTATTAAAATTAAAGTCAATTAAACCCTCAAATTCAAAATTAAGCTAAAATGTAAACCTAATTAAACCCTAAACCACACAAAATTAAATTATATCTTTTAATATAATTCAATAATAGTCCACATTGTACCCTAACCATAAAGATAATTTAACATTGTATAAGAAAAGCTTAACTCTAACCCTAACATTGAATAAAATTTAACCATAACCTTGACATTTAATCACATTAATTTCTAACAATAATACTAGATGAAATTAAGCCCTGACATTAAATTAAGTTTTAAACAATAACATTTAAATATTGTCTACTAATTTATAGATTAACACTAAAGGTAAACCGAGTTGAAGCCTTACTAAATGAACAAAATTGCACACTAACAATAAACTAAACTAAACCCATGCGATTAACCTAAATGAAATTTTTAATTGAATTGAACCATGACTATGCAAATCAAAATATCACTGTGAACCTCATTAGATGCTACCTTGAATATTAAGCCAAGTTAACACATACTCTGGACCTAATTAAGCACTATATTTAATTGAACCAAAAGCCTATAGAAAATTAAAGAAAAACTTTAAACCTGACCATACTAATAAAACAAATCAAACCCCACCCAAAATGAAATCAATTAGTTAAACTAAATACAATTGAATCCTAAAAATGCAAATTAAACCAAAGCGTAAATCTAATTAAACACTAACTCAAACCAAATTAACTACTCATTTTGAATTTGAATATAATTGAACAATAATTTTTTAGTTGATCCCTAACCATAAACCTAATTAAACACAATATAAACAAATCTTAACTCTTACTCCAACACTAAATGAAATCAAGTCCTAACCCTAACACCTCTCAATGATACGATGATGATTTGATAGAAAGAATTGGTTTTGATAACATGTATCTCGCTCTTGCTTCCGCTCCTGCTCATGCCCATGTTTCTCTTGCTAGGTTTCAATCTTCAATTTCTCCCGCCCAATTTTCTTTGGCTAATGATTGGAATGTTGTTCACTCTCCAGCTACGGTAGTGGATGCTCTTTGTCCATCTGTTGTGGCTAGGGTCGACGTGGCTGCTGCGATGGATGCTTTATGTCCCTCTACTGCAGCTAGGGTCATCGTGATTGCTGCCCCTATGGCTCCTATTGTTGAGGCTCACCATTCCCCTGTTGCTCAGTCTTGAGTTGTTGTGGGAGATCTATTATCTATTATGCTGATGTGGCTACTTTTGAGGCAGGTATTGGGGGTCCTGTTCTGAAGTCGGGGCTTTGTTTGGTTGTGCCTATCTCTATAAGTAACCCACAGATTTCCACAGATGTGGAGGACTACTCTTTTACAGCTACTATTTTCCATTTTAGGGGTTTTTGGCCATCTTTGACAGATCTACAAGCATGGATTTCCAAATATTGGAAACCTATCATTTCAGATTTAGTTTAGATTTACCCTGTGGCTAGGAGTTTTTTAATTGTGAAATTTGCAAATGTTGAAGATAGAAATTCCATCCTATGTCGTGGTTTCTCTTGGGAGGAGAGGTTCCCCTTGATGGCCAAACCTTGGTATAATGATTTTGACTCGACTTCTGAATCCTTTAATAAGATTCCTATTTGGGTTAGGTTGTTGAATCTTCCCCTTCACTTTTGGTTGGATTCAGTCTTGGAGGCTATGGGGGGGCCCTTGGGGACTTCTTGTTGGTTGATTCAACGTCTTCCAATGTGTATAGGATGACATATGCTCACATTCTTGTCGATATTGATGTCTCCAAGGGGCTCCTTGAAATGATTAAGTTGGCCTCTCCAATTGGTTCTTGGATTCAACTTCTTGATTATAAGGTATTCCCTTCAAATGTAGGAGATGGCATAAGACTGGCCGTCTCATTGTGCGATGCTCCTCTGAAAAGGTTAGATTGAAGAAATCACCTTCTTGGTGGTTGGGGGTTTTAGATGATCACTACATAGTTCAAAAAGTATCCATAGTTGTGGATGGGTTGGATAGTTCTTCTTAGAATGATCTTTCTTTAGTGGAGGATTTTGTTGTTGTCTCTGATGATTCAAATGTTGTCCCTATAGCGGTGACCAAGAATGTTGCAGTTGCCCCTTCATCTGTTGTTGAAACTATTAAGTTGAATGTTGTCCCACTAGTGGCTCTATTTCAAAATGGTGATGTTGTCCCTTCTTCTATTGTTGTCTAGAACACAAGTGTTGGTGTTATTTCAGTTGTTTTATCTCTTGTAGTGAGGGTGTTGGGGGTTGGTTGTGGGTTTGAAGGCCCTGATTGGTAGAAGGTTGCTGGGAAGGCGGAGGATGGATGTACATCAATGAAAGGAAAAAAAGTCAAGTCCTCCAAACCTTCGTTTGATATGTCTTAATGTTCCCAAAAGATGGGACCAAAATGTAAATCTTGATGGTCAGTATTTTATAAGGTTCTAGGTCCTTTCAAAACGTGATGCTCATCTACTTGTTTAGAGGTTGTCCCTTTTTGTATAGCTCTCCTGGCCTTCTTTGGCCCTTTGTTTCTTTGTTGATTGTTTTGGTTCAGGACTTAATGTTTATTTCTTTTGTAAACCGATGCGTTTCAGGCACCCATTAAAACCTATTTTATTTAATCAAAAGCAACAACCTAAATGGGTGTTTGAACCTTGGTGAACACAACAACACAAGCTCAACTTCACCACAACACTATATGGTGAACCTTTCTTCAAAATTAGTTTCAATAATTATTATGAAATACATAATTCGATTTGTATATTAATAATAAATAATGTTTTTGGTA
The DNA here is from genome assembly GCA_028749045.1 of Cupressus sempervirens. Classification (NCBI taxonomy): domain Eukaryota; kingdom Viridiplantae; phylum Streptophyta; class Pinopsida; order Cupressales; family Cupressaceae; genus Cupressus; species Cupressus sempervirens. Next base: position 138,077,232 of record CM053789.1, on the reverse strand, counting down.
TTCAATATTTGGGTGCCATTGGTACTAGCACATATATAATATAAAATACATATAGGTAAGCTATGTGTTCTCAATGCTTTAATTTAAAAACTAATTAAAATATATATGATTTAAAATTAAAATCTCAATAACTCTGGACTTTCCTATATATATATATATATATATATTGTGTGTATTGTTAGTGTAGTTTTTTATTTTTACTATTTTGCTAGGTTTTTCCTACACTTTTAATAATCTCACTTAGGTTAATAAAGCATGTCTTATTAGGTGAATGGTTGTGAGGTGTCACCTTCCTACATGTGAGCATCCATTAGCTATCTTAGGAAGATACTTTGCTATCTTTAGTCGGATAGATGGTTGCTCCTCATTGGTTGGTGTTGCCACCTCCTCCCTCTTCCTAGCCTATATAAGCATGCTACCTGGCTTGTATTTGTATCTCTTATTTTTGCATCCTCTTAATGCTATTTTGCTTCTAGCATTTGCATTACTCTCTTGGAGATTAACTCTATGATGCTATTTTGATTTTGTATCATTTGCATTCATAGTTTAGATATTTACTCTTTGCACTAGTTTTCTGGGTTATTAATCTTTTCAGATTCCAACATGGTATCAGAGCTTTTCTATGTGCAAGAGTAGATTTTAGTTTCCTTATTTGAGAGATTTGAGGGGGGGGGGCAAATAAACTTTATTGTAGTTTTTTGAAAAATGAAGTATGCTCTTCTCTTGCATCTTTGGATGATCCTGAGAATCAGAAAAGTTTTGACAAAAACAATTTTTTTCTGGGGTTTCAATCTCAAATCTGACAACCAGCATGCATATTAGGACTTTTCAATCAGTTTTGCAGGTTCCAACATGCCATTGATGGACTTAGGAAGCTGATCCAGCATTTGCATGTCATATTTTGGTTGGTGGGGTCGTTTTCTGATTTTTGGAGCCATTTTTTACTGTTAAAGGCGTCTGATTTACACTACAGCAACATCTTCTGTTCATCAACAAGAAAAACTCTTTTTGGGTTTTGTTCGCAACCCCAAAAAACCATCTGGGTATCTTTTAGATTTTGCATGCAAGCTGTATATTTTTCAGAATCGAGCATGCAAAGCTACAGCCATACCCCTCTCCGTTGGCAGCCGCAGATTTGAATGCAGTTTTCAAATGTCTCGTTCTTGCTCATACGGACTCCGATTTTGATGATTCTTGTTATGAACTTGGCTATTTTTTTGTGCTCTATTCACTAGTGGAGTTGTTTTTTTATTTTCATGCATGAATTCTTCAGAAATTGCAGATTCTCAGCCGTGATTGTGTACAGTTCTCGTTTTGGAAACTTCGAAGGATCATAACTTTCTCATACGACCTCGTATCAAGGTGATTCTTTTTTTGAAAGTGCATGATTTTTTGAGTAGATCACAGTGGTGCTATTTTTTTCCTTGATTATTGTGCCCAAGTTTCACTTTTAGCATATGGTCTTCATGAGGAGGCCCTGTCAATTTTTCTTCCATAACTTGAGCATACGGACGTATTTTTTCAATCTGAAAAATGAATTGAAAAGCTGGTTCTGAGATGGAGATAATGGTACAAGTTTTTTTTATTTTTGCTACAATCTGGTTGCCTATTTTGGTAGTCAAAGCCAGATGTTCTATTTTGTCTTCCAAGAGCCATATCTTGCTCATTCGGACTCTTTTCTGGGCTCGCCAGATATCATTGGAAAGCTGGTTCTGTGAGTTATTCAATTACAGAGATCTTTTATCCAGATTCTACTCCAGGTTCTTTCTCCTCCGAGTTTTGCACTTTCACACTTTGGCGGATTACTTGGATTCTACAGGTCCTAGAATCTCTTCTTCTGTTCTTTTGGCTCACTCTTCTTTCTGACTTCTGAGCATTGTATGCTTCTATTCTGTTGCATTCCTTTTTTTCTAAACGCGCTGAGATAAAGTGCCTACTTTTTCATATCTGGGATCTTGTACACCTTGTGTTTGTCTGTACTCGCACTCAGTTATAAAGTGCCATGGGGGGTCATGATGTTTTGCCATTTTGTGCTCATCCACCTTTGTCAAGTGAATTTTTCTTCCACGACATTAGCCCATGCAGTGTGTCGATGACACCGCCCTTTATCCTGTGCTTGTACTTCTATTGCACTATTGGTGTTCCTGATTCTTCTTCTTGCAGATGTTTTTGGCATTGCATTTCAGTGTTCCTGTCACCCCTCTCCCTGTTCAGCATTATGGGGGGGTTCACTTGTTGTTCTATTCTTCTTTGGTTGATGGTTCGTGCCTTCTATTTCCATGGAGGTTCTATAGATCAGCATTTTGACAGAGTTTGTAGCTTCATGCTTCAGAGATGCTTCATGCTCTTTTTTGTTCCTCTCTTTGGGACATTTCCTAGATTGGAGGCTTAGTTTCCTTCATCTAGTTCTTTTTCTTGTATTGGGTACCTGATCAGGCCTTGTTGTCGGGACCCATTTTCTTGCTTTCATAGCTTTGCTAGGTTAGCATCCACCTAAGCTTCGCTTATGGGGGGGTGTTAGTGTAGTTTTTTATTTTTACTATTTTGCTAGGTTTTTCCTACACTTTTAATAATCTCGCTTAGGTTAATAAAGCATGTCTTATTAGGTGAATGGTTGTGAGGTGTCACCTTCCTACATGTGAGCATCCATTAGCTATCTTAGGAAGATACTTTGCTATCTTTAGTCGGATAGATGGTTGCTCCTCATTGGTTGGTGTTGCCACCTCCTCCCTCTTCCTAGCCTATATAAGCATGCTACCTGGCTTGTATTTGTATCTCTTGTTTTTGCATCCTCTTAATGCTATTTTGCTTCTAGCATTTGCATTACTCTCTTGGAGACTAACTCTATGATGCTATTTTGATTTTGTATCATTTGCATTCATAGTTTATATATTTACTCTTTGCACTAGTTTTCTGGGTTATTAATCTTTTCAGATTCCAACATGTATAGTTTGCATATGTGTAAAAACATAATGTACACCTTATTTCAAGATCTAAAACTTTATGCAAACATATAGGTATGCATGTATATGCATAATGAAATAATTATTCCTTAGTTTTTGGTTTGGGGTTAATATGTAGATGTGGTTATTGATATTGTTTTGGGTTTGTGTTCATAAGCAAAGTCATAAACTAATGGGTATTTACAACTTAAGAATATGGACTAATTCATAATACAACATAGTATCATGTTGTACAAAAAAATCACCATAAAAATAAAACGTAATGCTTCAATATCAATTTGTTGAATTCAAATGTCATAGTAAATTTATTGTTTGATATTACAAATAACGAGAAATCAACATTGTCACATGGGTCTTCAAAAGTATCCTCTTCCTCTTTGACATTTGATAATCTAGGAAGATTATAAGAACTAAAAACTTATGGTGAATTTAAGAAGCATCCAAGTCAATTGTCCATTCCTTATAGTCATTTAGTTTATGTGAAAGAGACCCAAGTTAATGTATGTTAAAATAACCTCAAGAATTTTTAATAAGAAAAATATTTCACTCACTAATTAGAAGGGCTCAAGAGGGTGAGATGAGAATAGGTGAGAATCTTATGGATGAATAATGATTTATATATATCATTCAAATAAATTACAAACCTTAAAAGATGTCACAATAGACTGCGTGAGAAAAAGAAAAATGTTGGACCTTAATAAATACACTCAATGTCAAATAATATCAAATAAACATCTAAATAAATGGACTAAATATCTCACACCTTACATACAAATTCTTGCTACAAAATCACTTTTGAATGAGGTTTCCCTCAATAAACTTAAATGAGTAAATAATCCTTTGATCTCTGAAAACAAATAGTTTTTGCCCTCAAATGAAGCAAGGTTCAAATTATGACATAAAACACTAAATAAAATAGTATATTTTCATTGATAGCACCTCAATATATTTCACCAAAAAAGAACAAAAGATGAAAATTAAAGTGTTGAGTAAGTGCAAGAAGTTGAGTCCACTTTTTGTGGAAGTTTCATACTTAACCAAATTTGTGAAATTGCACTCAACAAAACAAGACCCCATTTCACTTTGATACCTTGCATCAAAAATTAGAAACAACATCCTATTTTCCTTTGAAATGGGATCCTATTTTCAAATAACATTTATCCATCATAAATTAAAAGAAAAGTAAATGAGATCTCGTTTCCTAAACTAGATCCTGTTTCTAAAACTTTGAATTTCAAGGTTGATTTTGACATTGTCTTCTAGTTTTAAAAGAGACTGAGGTAGTCGAACCATAATTATGGACCTAGTTAGACATACAACCTAAAGACCAAATCGATATCCAACAAAATAAGCTCGTTAGACATATATGTAAGATGTTGTTTGAAAAAATTTCAATTAATTTCTACTAAAATAGGCCCATTTGCTTGAAATAATAAGTTCTCTTATTATTTTAATAACTTTATTTTAAAAAATTTTCTTAAAAATAAATTACATGGCATCAAACTACAAGCAATTCTTTCACTTTAAAAAAACAAAAACACAAAAAATTTACTTCAAATTATGCTTGTCATACACAAGGGGCTTTTAAAAAATATTATTTATAGTCAGTGAAAAAAATAAGAGAATTTTTTAAAGAAAAAAACTACTAGAAAATTGTAAATCTTAAATGTGTTTTCTTTTCCCAAATAATTTTAAAAATAATTGCATTCATGTCAAGTTACACGCTTTCCATACATGGGCATATATGATATGATAGATTTTAATGACATCCATGAGCCTAAAGTGGCCTATGGGACCCACACAATCACCCCCTCAAGGCAGGAGTGGAAATAATCTAGCTGCAAAATTTTGGTTAACTTGTCTCTCCTTCTCTGAAGTTTGATAATCAGAGCTACTGTTCTCTTCACTTGATCTTCCTAGAATAAGTAGTTGAAGTCTTTGTTCTGCAATATCTCTGTGTAATAAGATCTGATGTCACTATATGCCAGGCAATCCTTGACAAAGTGTTGCTCTGTCTCTATTGCTCCCATATTACAGAATAAACATGTTCTGTCTGCCCACTCTTCCTTTGGAACTTGTCATCTACCAGTTTCACATTGCAGTCAGTGTGAAATAGTTCTAAGTTGTGCCATCAACATTTTTTCTTTCCAATTAATAGGTACTCTTATATAGGCCTTTTCATCATGACTAGAAGTGGGGTTAAATTCTTTAATGTAATAAGATTTTTTTCGCCCTATGTGCCTTGTCCATAAAATATTGTGAAAATTTTCCATGACAAACTTATTTATTTCTTTAATGTTATTGGAGCAAGTATGGATGTTGATATCCCACTTTCGCATCCATTTGTCATTTTGCTTCATCCATGTGCTTTTCCGTCTGACAAGTTTTTCTTCTACGAGTAGCTTGGGCTAGCAATGTGTTTCTAGACCTTGGGTTTTCTTTAAATAGCTTAAAATTTGAACCAATGCGATGGCTTCTAACGGAAAGGAACCCACCTCCACCAATAAGATCTCATATAGCACCATGAACTTGACTTTAAGATTGCACATGATGAAGTGTTTTTGAATTCTTTCTACTTGTCAGCATTTCTGTTCGGACATACTACTGCCCCACACTTCACATCCGTATAGAATAACCGGAGTGACTAGTGAACCAAGAAGAGTTTTTATGGTCATCCAATCCCATAATTCTGTGTTCCTACACCTGTTTTGTAAAGAATATAACACCTTCCAGATACATGTATCCCAATTGAGTTTATTATGAAAATCTATGCCCAAGTATTTGTACTCCGCCACAATCTCAAGAGGGTTACCCTCAAACAAGAACTCATCCTGTATACCCCCATTCTTCTTCAACAAGAAAATCATAACTTTGGTTTTGCTAGCGTTCACTTGCATTCCCACTTCATGTAAAAACTTTCTAGTGCTTTCAAGTGTTCTTTCAAACCTTTAGCCATTCTAGCAAGTATTATGAGATCGTCTACATATAAGAGCAATCTTATCACAAAGTGGGCACGCTGTATCCCCTCCCCATTGGTCATGTTTATCCATTATTCTAACTTGTCAATATAGAGCCCGAATAATGTTGGAGATAGCGAACACCCTTGCTTAACCCCAATGTTGCTACCAAAATCCTTTGATAGCCCTTCCATCATTCTGATTTTAGCTTTGACTTGCTCATATAATCTGTGAACAACAAACCTAAGTTCTTTAGGAACTTCCAACTCTTCCATTCTGTCCCAAAGTTTGTTAGGTGGCACTGTGTCAAAGTCTTTTTTAAAGTACACAAAACAATAGAAAGCCTCAGCCCCCCTGAGTGTCCCAAACTTTCTCTATCAAATATCTGAGAGTGATGTTGTGATCTAAAGTAGAGTGTTTCGGTCTAAAGCATGCTTGCCCTTTTGCTCTTTTGCCTTCTATTTTAGCCCATTTAACTGATTTTTTGTTTTACCATGCTGCCAAATAACTTTCCAAAAAGTGGATTGATCATGATGGTTCGGTAATTAGAAGGGTTGTTTATATCTCTGCTTTTGTGGAGTGGGATCACTACACTTGTTGTTCAATTTATAGGGAAGCCTTCTCTATTTACACTGTTGAAAATCTTAGTGATGTGTGGTGCCATGGTTTCAACACCCCACAATGGTGTGGTCTTGAAAATTTGACTTTTAAAAGTGAGTTTTGGTAATTCCTATTGAAAATCAATGTGCCATTCGGGTATTTAAATAATTTACATATTTGGAAAGTCAGCTTTGAGTAATATAGGATTCCTATTACTTGGGTAAAAGCATGACTGATTTTCACACTTGCAACTAGTCCAAAAAACTTGACCAAGTAGTACTCATCTAAGTCCATGTAGGCATTGTGTGGTGCCGAATAGCACGTACTACTTAGTTGTCTTACTCGTTTGAGTAGCACTGCCAATTATATACAGCCCAAAGATTGTTAAGCACCTATTAAGGGATTTGCACAACACAAAAGGGGGCTTAAGGAGTACTTGTCGAGTGTGAGATAGGGCCCCCACAATTTCAGTAGTTTATTTATTTACTAAATGCATGCTTTAAAAAAATTAAACATTTTATTTGTATAAAATGTAAATGCTTTCATTTTTTCTATTTTATAATGATATGTATGAAAAATGTAGCTTTAATATTTTATTGTGAAAATCTATTTATTTTAAAATGTTTTTTTGTAAAGTTATTTTTTTAGTGTTTAGAATATATGAAATCTAACTTAAACCATTAGATTAAAGTACGACTTAAATCATAAGAATGAAATCTAACTTAAACCATTAGATTGAAATACTACTTCAACTTTAAACCTTCAAACTATAAAACCTATAACAAAACTTACACCCCCAAACTATTAAACCTATAGAAAAACTTAAACCTTCAAACTGCTACACCTAAAACAAAACAAAAACCATTAAACTATTAAACCCAAAACAAAACATGACCATTAAACTATTATCACATAATTACTTTTCTACTTCCATTTACTCTCTCAATGTACGCCTTTACACTATTAGCTACTCATTTAAAACTAGATTCTTAATTTATGGAATATTACATGCACACATTTCTCCCACCCTTGTATATTCCAAGAATTTTATACCCTCTTCTTTGTCCATATCCTTTCATTCTATATTTGTTTCCTTACATTTCCCTAACATAGGATAGGTCTTCAATCCTTATAACCTGTCTTTGATATATAGAAATTATTTATTATGTAGTAGAGTGCAAATTTATACTTATTGTGTCAAGTCTCACATTCATGATCTTGAATCTTATGTGCAACCCTAAATTTATAAAGGAAAACTTTCAAACCATGTGTCCAATTTTCCCAAAAACATATTTATGCTTGTGTATAAATATAGGTAAATGAGATGGTATGAGCAATCACTAAAATTAAGTGTACAATTGATAATTTGAATGTCTTAAGGGGATGTAATATGTAATGATTTGAATGTTGTAAGGGAGTGTAATATGTAATGATTGGAATTTATTAAGGGGATGATTTGAATGTCTTAGGGAAATGAAATTATTGTGATATTGCTATCAGGATTTAACTGTGTGATTTTGAGTCAAACTCATTGACCCATGCTTCATGAGTAGTCATTCAACATGAATCCATCTCTCATGAGAATAAATGGAACACTTAGCACTCATTGGATCTAGGTGATGCTCACAGGGGTGAAGCACCAGGACTTCCCAGGAGGTCACCCATCCTAGTACTACTCTAGCCTGAGCACACTTAGCGTCTCCTACTTATCAATTGATGAGCTTAAGGAGCTTTCTAATGAACGGTTCATAAGGCACAACACTTGGTGAAGTTTTTGCAAATGAGGTTGCAAGATTTGGGTTTAACCATGAAGGAAACTCCATAGTTAAGCGCACTCAGGCTGGAGTAGTACTGGGATGGGTGACCTCCTGGGAAGTCTCGATGCTTCACCCCTATGAGCATCACCTAGATCAAATGAGTGCTAAGTGTTCCATTTATTCTCATGAGATATGGATTCATGTTGAATCACTACTCATGAAGCATGGGTCAATGAGTTTGACTCAAAATCACAGAGTTAAATCCTGATAGCAATATCACAATTTGACTTGCTGTGGAAATTATCTTCTACTTATCAATTGATGAGCTTAAGGGGCTTTCTAATGAATGGTTCATAAGGCACAACACTTGGTCAAGGTTTTGCAAATGGGGTTGCAAGATTTGGGTTTAACCATGGAGGGAACTCAATAGTTAAGCACACTCAGGCTGGAGTAGTACTGGGATGGGTGACCTCCCGAGAAGTTTTGGTGCTTCACCCATGTGAGCAACACCTAGATCTAATGAGTGCTAAGTGTTCCATTTATTTTTATGAGAGATGAATTCATTTTGAATCACTACTCATGAAGCATGGGTCAATGAGTTTGACTCAAAATCACACAGTTAAATCCTAACAGCAATATCACAATTTGACTTGTTGTGGAAATTATCTCCTACTTATCAATTGATGAGCTTAAGGGGTTTTCTAATGAATGGTTCATAAGGCACAACACTTGGTGAAGGTTTTGCAAATGCGGTTGCAAGATTTGGGTTTAACTATGGAGGAAACTTCATAGTTAAGCAAACTTAGGCCGGAGTAGTACTGGGATGGGTGACCTCCCGAGAAGTCCCAATGCTTCACCCCTGTGAGCATCACCTAGATCCAATAAGTGCTAAGTGTTCCATTTATTCTAATGAGAGATGGATTCATGTTGAATCACTACTCATGAAGCATGGGTTAGTGAATTTGACTCAAAATCACATAGTTAAATCTTGATAGCAATATCACAATTTGACGTGTGGAAATTATCTCCTACTTATCAATTGATGAGCTTAAGGGGCTTTCTAATGAATGGTTCATAAGGCACAACACTTGGTGAAGGTTTTGCAAATGGGGTTGCAAGCTTTGAGTTTAACCATGGAGGAAACTCCATAGTTAAGCGCACTCAGGCTAGAGTAGTATTGGTATGGGTGACCTCCCGAGGAGTCCCGATGCTTCACCCCTGTGAGCATCATCTAGATCCAATGAGTGTTAAGTGTTCCATTTATTCTCATGAGAGATGGATTCATGTTGAATCATTACTCATGAAGCATGGGTCAATGAGTTTGACTCAGAATCACAGAGTTAAATCCTGATAGCAATATCACAATTTGACTTGTGGAAATTATCTCCTACTTATCGAAATGAAATTAGTTTAAGGGAAATGAAGATGTCTTAAGTGGATGTAAAGGAGATGCCTTAAGGGGATGTTTAAAGGAGATATCTTAAGGGGGTCTAAAGGAGACGTTACAACTATATAACATTCAATCATTAAACTAGTCATGTCATTGAACCAATCATGCATGTATATAACTATATATAGCAAAACCATTGAACCAATCATGCATGTATATAACCATATATAACAATGCAGTTGAACCAATCATGCATGTATATAACTATATATAAAAAGTCTTTGAGCCATCAAAGCCATTGAAGCAATCATGCATATATATAGCTCTATAATAAAACCATTGAACCATCAAAGCCATTGAACTATATATAGCAAAACCATTGAACCAATCATGCATGTATATAACATATATAACAAAGCCATTGAACCAATCATGCATGTATATAACTATATATAACAACGTCTTTGAACCATCAAAACCACTGAAGCAATCATGCATATATATAGCTCTATAATAAAACCATTGAACCATCAAAGCCATTGAACTAATCATATATATATATCCAAAAATAATAAATATGATCCAAAAATATATATCCAGTCCTGATTCAAACTATCTATGAGTTCAAAATCTGGTTTAAATGTGAAAAATTATGAGCTACAAAAAACAATTTTAGCCTAAAGGTCCTAATAAATATGGTTTGGATCCTCTATCTTTTATTATCTCCACAAAAAGTCCATGTTCTTCAACATGTAACCTCCACTTTTGGTTGCCAAGTCCTCTTTTTGGCATTGTCTCAAATTGCAACTTTGTCGCTATAGCCAAGTGTCTCTAATGTAGAATTATTTGGCTGGACATGTATTTAATAAATTGAACTCCATTTTTGTCAATCTTCCTTTACTGATAATAGGTGGCTTTAGTAACTACTAAACCATTTGGATATGATTGTCCATCACCATGTACAATTAGTTTTGGCAACTTGCATATCTCTTTTGTGCATCTTGGTAGATGATAATCCACACCTTCTGTATTCTTAGAATACACAACCACAACAAAATCTCACTTATACAAATGAATCGTGCATAAATTTTATAAAAAAAGTCAAATCTCTAAAATTTGAACATCACTCAAGTGATAAATTAAAATGAAATCAAAGATGTATGTGCGCACACACCTATAACAACTAAATAAGAAACATATTCGTAAACAATTGATTATATAGGATCATAAATGTCTATGTCATTGTCATTGTCTTCATAAGGAGGCATTCCAATTAACTGTTTCTGTTCCCATTGTGAGACATATCCATTTGCAATATTCCCACATTGGTTCATTGCATTGTTCTCAACACGGTCATCAAAAAAGCATGATTTATCTCTTGAATCAGTGGAGTCTTGTGGTGTCCTGAAGTCATCATTTGATGTAAACTTTTGATACCAAAAATAGATTGACAATTTTAAGAATTAGATTGATCAATATCTATTGTACAAATATGAAATTGTTAGATGAACAATTGTGATAAAAGTGAAATGCACTTCATGAAATTTTAAAAGAATTTGTGTTCAATTCATTTTACCTTTCACTTCCCAATAACAAAGTTTGTTGTATTTTGTGTCCTAGCTAGCAAAATAAGCTTGACATCATTCAACTATTTTCATTGAATTCTCTACCATTTTACATACATAAAAGAAGTATTAGTTTAATCTTTAAAGCAAATGGAAATTCAAGTTCCGTGCATTGAAAACACTGAACACCATTTGTGTACCTTCAAGTTCATGTTGTAGGAGTGCATGCTTCACCCATGCTCTTGCTTCATCGTGCTCTCCTTTTCCATGTCTACTTTCAAAGAAGTTTTGCATAAACTTAATGTTGCATTTAGTATGTTGCTTGATTAACCAATTAAAAGCCTTTGCAGACTTAAATTTCCTGGGAGAAAGGTGTACAAACACATGTATAAATAATAATTTAATAAAATGTATAAATTGAAATTATAGATGCATTAAAATTGAATTAAAGATAATGTAGTTACCCGCAAGACCATCATATCAAATCCAATATTGTGAAGCATTTATCCTGCTATTCGCAAAATGATCCTCAAGAAACATTGTAAAACAATGAACCACATAGCTCCTATTATGTACGCTATCATCATTGATATAGAAATGAACCTCCCGATGATAATGCATTCATTTGGATAAGTATTTTCTACCTCATCCAAATCAAATTGTGCATTTCTATAGGTCATTTGCACAAATATTGCAACTATCTCATAATGATAAAATTGAGGTTGGAGCTTTGATCAAGGGGAAAACATATAGTTCTCACAGAAATCTACAATTAAAAGAATGCAACTAGTGGAAAACAATTTTTGGAATCAGAAACGGTTTAGTTTTATGTTGTGCACCATGACAATGTTGGATATGTGGATAAATCATAGTTCAAAATTTGTTCATAAACTCAAGGTAGGCAATTCACTCTCCTTAAATGCAACTTTTTTGGATTCCTCTCTTGTTTTGGTTTATTATGTATTATATACAAATCTTTTCCACAAAACTGACATTGAAACATCAATATTCTCATTTTGTAATGGAAATTTTTGCAAATATCTACAATCAATGCATTCAGTTTTTATACACTAGACATTGAACTTTGAATCATTTGATTTATCACATAGAATGGACTTCACAGATTGTGTTGTACTTCTAAGGACTACCTTTTTCCTCCTCTTCCTCTCAGTTGAGGCTTGACTATCATCGCTTTCTTTGCCATAAGAAACGGAAGTTCACTTTACTACAGTGTAAGTCTCTTTGTGCCATGTTCTTCTAGTCCCCAAAGCTCTTTTGGCGCACCATGTTTCCTCGCCACCCCCTCCCCCCCTACTCTGGACCTTCACTCCCCTGCCTCCCACACCTCAACCCTCTATGATATTCCTAGCCAACCCCCTCTCCATCTCATCCTCTCCCCCACCCATTGTCACCTCTTCTCCTTTTCCCACATTAGTGAGGCAGTTAGAGTTATGAACAATAGCAGAACTCTAGATGAGGAAGGATTTCAAGCTGAATTCTTCAAGTTGGGTATCTTTGTCCTGGGTCTCTTTCTTACAGTGCTATTTAATCGAGTGGTTTGTGTTGGCTTCCCTGACTCTTAGTCACGACATATTATCTATCCAATCTATAAATCTGGGCCAGCCTCTAACCCCAGAAGCTACAGGACTATCATGGTTGGGCATACCTTCGCCAAACTCTATGTGACTGTGTTGAACGATATCTTGTCTAGTAAGTTTGATCAGCAACATTGTCAGGCTAGAGGTCAAGCTGGGTTTGGTACAGATTTTCAAACCATTGATCACATTTTGACTTTACGAGCCATCATTGAGGAGGCTCGCCACCACTTGAAAAAAGTTTATTGTTGTTTTGTTGACTTCTGCAAAGCCTTCGACTCTGTTACTCGGGCGGCTCTCTTTCAACATCTTAGGGACATTGGGATCTCAAAGATTCTTCTTACAACTATTATGAGATTATATGAGCACATTGTGGGCAGATTCAGGACTCTATAGGGCTTCTCTGATCCTATCCAGAGCACTATCAAGGTGAAACAGGGTTGTCCTCTCTCCCCCACTCTCTTTGGCATCTACATCGACGAGCTTGAGGCATTTCTTTGTGATTGCTCGCTCCCTGGCGATGGTTGTTATTTACATCAAGTATTGATCTCTATTCTCTTATTTGTAGATGATGTGCTTCTCCTAGCATCTTTTCCTGATGGTCTTCAGTGGCTCCTTGATGGCTTGGCCTCTTTCTGCAACTCACATGAGTTAGTTGTAAATCTGGGCAAGACACGGGTTATGGTCTTCAATTGTTTGAGGACATCACATCTCCATTTTTTACTTCCAAGGTTCCATTTTTGTTGTTATTTCTTTTTCTTGGTTCTTTTATTGTTTTGCTTTCACGTTCTTTTTGTAGGCACCGTTTGGTGCTCCCCCTGCTGGCGTTTGCCCTTTGTACTATTTCCAGTCCCTTAGACCCTCGTTGGTCTCTTGTTGGATATTAATAAATCTATCTTATTTTATCTTATCTTATTTTGATTAAGTTCTTCAATAACTTTTTTATATGATTGCAAGTATAAGTGAAATTCAACATGATTTTGACAATAAGTTTCATGAACCTTATTTATGCATACAAAAGAAAGGGCACAACATATCAAACATTCTTTGACCTATCTTCACATCTCAAACTTCTTGCTTAAATGCATCAAACAACTCAATTTTTGTTGTATCAACAAAATGTTTTGGATGTGAAATTTCATACCAGTCTCTTCATCTTTCATCTATATAATGTCTAGGTTCTATTAGAAGAAACACAAGAGTGGCTGGTCAAATATTCAACAACTTGTCTTCTTCTATCTTTAGGAATTCTATCTTTTTTAGGCAGTCTACAAATATTCACCCAATTTTTTATAATGTTTTCATTTAACATATTTCTCCTCCTAACATATTGTTGAATGATTCTTCTCAATAAATTTAGTAATTTAGAAATCGTTGAACTTGTCTTTGATGTGTCAACCTCTTACGAGAAAATTGAGTCATTAATTAACAAATGAATCAACTCCTTGACTTGTACCATCAAGAATAACAAAGGAAAGGAACGTGCACTTCAGGAATTTGCAGAATCTCAAAATATTCACATTGACCTTAGTGATCTGATGAACTTCCTTCACCACCAAGAAAGTCCTCTCCAAGGAGACCTCATCCATAAGTGCATGTTGCTGCTACTCTTCTTGAATCTGCACCAACCTTAGATGAGTCATTGGATTCACCCTTGCAAGTTGTCATGGATACTTTTCCTCTCGAGTCAACACAATTTTATGTGGATCCAGCTTAGATCACACCAATTATGCTTATTTTCTTTGTTGCTCTTGTAGTTTTGAAAGTGGAGCAATATCACAACTTTGAAAGTGTGTTTGATGCTTACACCATGTCAATCCCTAATGTTGCACGTCTATCCATGGCATTCATGGATATTTTGTCAGCACAATTTAAGTAGTTCATAGTGGAGGTCACACGTAGCCCAACACCAATGGCAATCATGTCCAAGGCCGCAAGTATTGTAATTTGTAACCATAGTTGCACAAACAAATCCAGTATCCACTTTGGTTATGTTGGTTAACAGTTTGTCCCTTTTGGTAACTTGGCTTTACCTTGACTCTAGAAGCCCATAATGTGAGGAAACAAAAGGATGTTACCAACGAATGGGTCATTGTATGTGTTATATCACTGTCCTCTGAATTATAAGGCACAACTCCCTTATATGCAATATATACAATGAATCTTGTTTTGAATAGATCATTGGGATGGGGGTATGCTCTTAACCTGAGAGCAGAAGAGGATAATCCGAGATGCTCATAACTACAAACACCCCAAGCAAAAATAGATTTGGGCAACCTATTACACCCAGTGGAATGGATATCACAAGCTACCTTAAAGTTTTTCTAACATCTACTCCTACTTTTAAGTGCAAATTAGACCTAATGTAATGCAATTTAGGGAAAGAGCAAAGATGCACATGAAAGATGAAATGGAATCCACATTGACTGATAACTCTCCACTAAAATGGAATCGAGTAAGATGTCACTAGCTTCTAATACATTTGTCCTACAATCCCATAGAAACTATTCTAAGATGCAAGGTTAGCTTGGCTAAAGGAGACAATAAACAAAACATTGGAAATGTTGATCACACAAGATGTAGTTACAGATATCAATCAAATCCTCCATTTCATACAACCTCTCGATTCTCACACAATATCTGGTGAAAGTATCGAATCGAGTGAAAGTATCGCATTATCGCATTGAGTGAAAGTATTATCGCATTATCGCATCGATTGATTGATTGATCGCATTATCGCATTATCGCATTGTTAACTTAAGTAATCACTCGATGCGATAATGCGATCAACCAATGTTATCAATCAATTGTTAACTTAAGTAACCCCTTGCGAGCATGTGATGAGCGTTGATATTTTAAGATCTGATGACTAAGACTAGAAGATCTTAACTCTCTAGTTTTCTCTACATATTATCTTCATTGCACCTTCACAACTTGACTTTCTTTTGACTAGAACTGAGTCGGGATCATGCAATCGTTAGCTTTGACTATTATTTCATGTTATTCGCACCATCACACCCTAGAATTCCTCAAGCCAGAAACAAGCCATAGTCAAGTGATGATCATTAGACTGATTGTCTCGCACCTTCATTGCGGTCTGAAAGGTAACATTTCTTTCATCTACGATGTTGTGATCACCTTGCACTTGACTGTTTAGATCACCCTTTGCAACTTTGCAAGATTAAAATTAACTTACCATTCAACTGTGTGATGTTGCGATGACTATTTCGATTGACAGTTTCTTCGTTTCGCAGCTTCGCAACTAAGGTCTTCAACTTTGACTGAAACCCTGTGATCTTGTGAAAACTGTTTAAAGCTTTGATTGTTTTCTTTCATTGCAGCTTAGACCCTTAACTCATTTTGTAATCCTGTGAAGTTGTGCATACTTGATTTTTCTCTTTTGAATGCTAACCTTAGGTTATGACTAATTACTTGCGATGTTGCAAAAACACTTGATCTTCTCTTCATCTAATGGCTAAGGATCCATTTTCTAAGAGTGATTGACTTTTCAACTCTAGACATGGAGATTTAGATGCATTTTGCGCCATTGATTTGATTTCAACTTTGGTCTTTGCCACCTTTGACTACGTTCTTCGCTATTTCTACATCTTTCAGTGTTCACTCTGCATCAAATTCAATTGATCTTTCTTCTAGCTTGTTCTCATGATCTGCATATTATCTTTAACCTCCGTCCTCATATTTCTTCGCTGCCAGTTTCTCTGAATATGTTTGTGATCTTCTTCTTGAATGCATCTTGTTTTCACTATGAACACTTGATCAAAGTATTAGGGTTTCAGAACAACTTCCCTCTCATCTAGGAAATGCATAGACTTACCCTTGCTTTTCTAATCACCTAATATGAATGAATGCATTAGATTGCTTTTGAATGCCAACCTACATGCACACAAAGGGGTAGATGAGAGGAGAAGTTCCTTAAGGGAAATCTAGACACATACATGGCATCACATTGACTCAAACCTAGTCCTAGAAGCTTGAAAAATATAGGGGAGTGAAATCATGGAAACAATTGGCTCTGACTGGGGAACTAGGCATGTTAGTGCCTAGGTAGGAACCTAGCAATTTTTAGTTTCACAAAAAGCTTGGCAAAAATACACACAACAGACTACCTACTTCCTTTATTATAGAAAACACCAAATAGCAAAGATCAGTGCCTTAGTCCATTGGGTTACAAAGTCTTAAATAGCATAGGGAGATGATATGCATTTGGGTGATGGGGCAGTAGAGCAGCCAAACACAAGGAAATAAATACACAAAGCATGAAAGGAAGGAAGAACAACTAAACTAAACACACACCTAACCTAATATATTTACAAAGGTGAGATGAATCTTCACCTTATGAAACCAACAGCAAAAGATACTCAAGTGAATCCACTTACTAATTGATTGAAGTAGGATCCCTTCCTGCACAAATGATTTTGTTCTCTAAGCAGGATTCCTACTTGTAACAGCGGCAACAACATGGAAACTCCACATGATTCTTTGATTATACACACTCGCTGGCTATATATCCATTCAGATCCAAACAACCATGCCTAATCATAGATTACTTCATTTGCACCTTTCATGTTATTCTCCTGATGGTCTTCTGTTGTACTAAGGAGAGGGGAAAAGACATACACTTCTTTTAAGAAAGTGAGCTCATTTTTGCAATGATCTATTCTTTCCTCATAAGCTTGAGAATAGGAAGATGTCACCTTCACTGTAGGACTCATTGGTTGATGGTCAATCACCTCATTGCTTTGAAGAACAAAGTCATCCTCACTTATCATATTAGTTTCATCCTTTCCATCTTTCAATGTATCATTACTGCTTGCACAATTTGAATTCACATAAAGAGACTCACAAGTCAATGACCTTTCTTCAAGTTTTAGTTCCATAGCTAGGTCACCTCGAGAGGGTTCATCCATTTGGAGGGGTGATAGGAGCTCATAGACAATCTCCTCTTCCTCACTATAAGAAAAAGTTGTGTCTACCAATGGAACTGATTCTTCTACAAACTGATAGTCGATCTCAGGACTCTTTTCTTCAATCACATCTTTATCAAGGATAAGAGTTTTACCAATGGATTCATGAAGTTCCTCTTCGTGTTGATACAACCATTCTTCAGGTTGAACTTCATTGCTTCTTTCTTCAACTAGAGTCAGAAGTGTAGCTATTGGCAGATCACAAGTGGAATGCTCTAGTGCAAGCAGATGATCATCGAAAGATTCTTCTTCAAAGGGTTCTAATAGAGTTTTGTCACCTTGATTTGTAGCACCAAGAATAGCCTCTTGTCTACTAAAGACTACAATAATATGAGAACTAGAATTAGGTGAGATCACCATGGGAGCTTTTTGATTAGGTGTAGATGATATCTTCAACTTTAGCTCCTTTCTCATGTCCTTTTGTTGATCCTTCAACTTGTGGAATCAGTTGCAGAGGTGGTCCCATATCTTCCTCTCTTTAGGGTCATCTCCTCTATTGAGGCTCTTTGCAAGATTCAACAAGATCTTTTGAAAGATCTTGTCCTTAGTTGTATGGAGTTCTTCAAGGGTAGGTTCAGGCTTTGGCCTCTCCTTGGTGTTCACATCAAAAATGTTCACTTGCTCTTTAAACATCTGAAAACCATAAGGACTAGAGTCAGGGGACCTTACCAAGGGTTTTTCATGTTCAACTATTTGTACTTGTTTCAATTTCCTTCTTTCACTTTCTTGTAGGTCTTTGAGCCTTCAGAAATGGGTACAGATGTGATTCCAAAACATCTTTGGTGTATGATCATCTTCTATGCTGATGTTTTCTCAAGCTGCATAGGAGATGCTCTCTGTATATTGGTCAAAAAGCTCACGAAGCACCTTTTCATTTGTGGCATGAAGTTCTTCAAGAGTAGGAATGAGCTTCAGCCTTGCTTGCTTTGACCTCAACTCCTCTCTTTGCATGTCTTTCAGCTTGTAGAATTTGGAGCACACACATTTCCACAGGGATGCAGAAACATGACCATCTTCAATGCTGATATTCTTTTGAACAACATATGGGAGATGCTTTCTTTATATATAAGCACAAGCTTTTGCAGCAGCTTGTCAGTAATCACATTAAGTTCTTGGAGAGTGGGTTTAGGCCTTGACCTTCTCCCAGTCTTTGAATTTGGCATGGTCATTGAGTTACATTGGACCTTCTTAGATCAAAGGGAACAAGTCCTTCATACAGAGTCACACGTCTTCATCCTAGGGAAGACACCTTTAGATTTCTGAGAATGAGAAACCAAGCACTTGTCTTCGATTTCGATCCCCAACAGAGTCACCAAAGACTGTTGGTTAATAGTTTATCCCTCTTGTTAACTTGGCTTTACCTTGACTCTGGACATCAATAATGTGAGGAAACAAAAAGATGTTACCAACAAATGGGTCAGTGTATGTGTTATATCACTGCCCTACAAATTATAAGGTACAACTCCCTTATATGCAATATATGCAATGAATTGTGTTTTTAATAGATCATTGGAATGGGAGTATGCTCTTAACCTGAGAGCAGAAAAAGATAATCCAAGATGCTCATAACTACAAACACCCTAGGCAAAAACAGATTTGGGCAACCTATAACACCCAGTGGAATGGATATCACAAGCTACCTTAAAGTTCTTCTGACATCTACTCCTAAGTGCATATTAGACCTAATGTAATGCAATTTAGGGAAAGAGCAGAGATGCACATGAAAGATGAAATGGAATCCACATTGACTGATAACTCTCCACTAAATTAGAATCTAGTAAGATATCACCAGCTTCAAATACATTTGTCTTACAATCCCATAGAAACTATTCTAAGATCCAAGGTTAACTCGGCTGAATGAGACAATAAACAGAACATTAGAAATGCTGATCTCAAATGGAATTAAGACCACACAAGACCTATTTACAGATATCAATCAAATCCTTCATTTTGTACCTCTCGATTCTCACTTAGTATCTGGAAATACAGGGGGAGAAGTTGAAAAAAATTGTCAATCACATCTATTAACTTAGAAATTTACATATATAGGCCCCTTCTTAAAAATTCTTGGCTAGTTACAGATTCATCAGTTACATTAACAGAGCACTTGAATCGCTCAGAAATGCAACAATCATCGATTACAATTCAATACATCAGAGAAAGAAAAGCAGAAATGATTAGAAATCCTCAAAATTGTTCATATTCTTCTATGATCTATAATACTCACTTTGGAGCCAAAACTTGTATTTCATATCTCAACAGCCACCCTAGGTTTGAATGTCTACAGTCGATCTCCTATCAATGATCACGATTTAAGACATAACAATCCTCTCTATGACTTCTTTCATGGGTCCCTCTACATACGCATGTTGAATTGTTGCTTTCTCGCTTTGGTTATTTCTCGCACATCTTTAAAAAGCAAGAAAGCGGGGGACATTGATTTTATGGCCAAATGATATTCCTCTCCATGTTGCATCTTCACTACTGTCATTCATTTGATACTTTCACTCGATGCGATAATGCAATCAATCAATTTTCGTTGTTTCGTTGTGTTAATCAAGGTTTCATTTAACCCCTTGCAAACATGCGATGAGCATTGATCTTTTAAGATCTGACGGCTGAGACTAGAAGATCTTAACTTTGGTTTGCTCTACATATTATCTTCGTCGCACCTTCGCAACTTGACTTTCTTTTGAGTAGAACTGAGTTGCGATCATGCGATCATTAGATTTGGTTGTTATTTCATGCTATTCACACCATCAAACCCTAGAATTCCTCAAGCCAAAAATAAGTCATGATCGAGCATGATCATTAGACTGACTGTCTCGCACCTTCATTGCAATCTGAGAGGTAACATTTCTTTCATCTGTGATGTTTCAATCACCTTACACTTGACCATTTAGATCACCCTTTGCAACTTCGCAACATTAAAATTAACTTCTCGTTCAACTGTACGATGTTGCGATAACTATTTCGATTGAAAGTTTCTTCATTTCGCAACTTCACAACTAAGGTCTTCAACTTTGACTGAAACCCTACGATCTTGTGAAAATTGTTTAAAGCTTTGACTGTTTCCTTTCATCACAGCGTAAACCCTTAACTCATTTTGTAACCCTGCGAAGTTGTGCATACTTGATTTCGCTCTTTCGCAACGCTAACCTTAGGTTATGACTAATTACTTGCGACATTGAGAAAACACTCGATCTGCTCTTCATCTAACGACCAAGGATCCATTTTCTAAGAGCGATTGACTTTTCAACTCATGACGTGGAGATTTAGATGCATTTTGCACCATTGATTTGATTTCAACTTTGGTCTTTCCCACCTTTGACTGTGTTCTTCGCCATTTATGCATCTTTTAGTGTTTACTCTGCATCAAATTCAATTGATCTTTCTTCTAGCTTGTTCTTACGATTTGCATATTATCTTTAACCTTGGTCCTCATATTTCTTCGCTATCATTTTCTCTGAATATGTCAGTGATCTTCTTCTTGAATGCATCTTGTTTTCACTATGAACACTTTATCAAAGTATTAGGGTTTCAAAACAACTTCCCTCTCATCTAGTAAATGCATAGACTTGCCCTTCCTTTCCTAATCACCAAATATGAACGAATGCATGAGATTGCTTTTGAATGCTCACCTACGTGCACACAAAGGGATAGATGAGAGGAGAAGTTCCTTAAGGGCAATCTAGACACAGTCATGACATCACACTGACTCAACCCTAGTCCTAGAAGCTTGAAAAATATAGGGGACTGAAATCATGGCAACAAGTTACCACTACTGCTATAGGATCATCTTCCTTCATACTTCCTCCTTGGCTAGCTTGTTGCGATTACTCAAAAGAGGAAGAAGGAAGAACTTCCACCCAACATGGTTACAAAGGCTAAGGTTCCTAAGACCAAAAAGGCCAAAGTGGTGTCAAATATGTTAGTGGGTGCTAACAACAAAAGTATTCAGAGGTAGTGGAGCCTCTCAATGAAAAGCTAGTGGAGAAAACGTTAATTGGTGATTACATGTTCACCACAATTGAACTTTGTAAACAAACTCACTTGGATTGTTAACAAGGTGGACATGATTCTCTCAACTTGTTTACCCAAAAGACTGACAAGCAGTGGGAAAGGAAAAACAAGCTTAAGGAGGAGAATGCTAAGTTACATGACATGATTGAAAAGATGAGGGTTTCTTCTCTAATAGCTAAATCATCGAAGCATGCAGTGTAGATTCAGAGGAAAGCAAAGGCTATGGACAATTGGTGTCTCAAGGAGTGGATGTGATCAGGGACAGTTTCAGAATACTTAGGTGTGGAAGAGGTATTTTAGCCAGGTTGTCATCAACGACTCAAATCTCTCGAGGTTGACCTGAATGTATGGAAGACCATGACCAAAGTTGACTTGATGTTTTGTATGACTGTGGTATTTTCTCTTCAATGGAGGAATATTGCAATACCTTGCATCTAATGAGCAACAAGGAAAAGGTGTTGCAAATCCTAGTGATTGAAGGTGAAGCATTAATACAATGTTTGCAAGACCAAGAGAACACGATCAACAATAGTTTTCAGCGGCTGACATGTACAATTATCACTGGAAGTGGAGAATTTATCAATAATGGGGCTTTCATAGCAGAGTTTGATGAAGTAATTCATCTACAGCTTGGGTTGGAAAACTTTGATTTTGGAGAGATTGATCCTCTCACAAGATATTGACTTTCACTTCGTGATCTACATGACATAATAAAAAAATGTGGCAATGTTACTTCAAAGAATGGAAAAAAGTTATCTGTAAGTTGTCAATTGTTGCACAAAGCACAAAAGAACGAAATGCAACAATTCTACAAGAGTTGTTCCGTAATTTCGGAGAATTCACGGATATGTTGTGAAGATCTTTTTAAGTGCCTTAGGCATTTCTTTTTCATGCTTTTTAGAAGTAAAATTAGTTTTGGTAGATTGCATGTCAGGTAATGTACTTTGTAAATACATGAAAGATACATGTACACACTTTATGTAATTGAGTTGCAATAGCATTAGGCAAGCAACTTTTAATAAGTAGTCAAAGTTAGGTAGGAACTTTATTAGTTGAATAAGTTAAGGTTGTTGTAGGTTTCTCCTTCTATCCACCTTTCTCTCTCTTCTTTTCTTATATAAAGGACGGAGCTCACTGTAAATCTTATCTTTTGTATAATGCAAGGAGACTATGCTAAAGTCGCTTGTAGCTTGAAAACAGTGTGTTTCTAGATACGCAAATTCCTGAATTGAATAAAGAAGCAGGTGTTCTCAAATTTGGTGTTGTGAAGCTTGAAGTTAGTCTCTGTATTCTTGAGTTGCATTGATCAATTTATAGTTTGTCTTTGTGAAGTATCTGAGTGTTGTTCGATTTGGTTTCTTGAAGACTTTGAGCTTCCAGTAACAGAATTGTTATAATTTGATAGTGGCTGCAAATACTCAGATCTAAAGACTTTGTGCTTTAATTTTAAGTATATTATTTCAACTTGGATAGTTGGCAAGAGACTTTGCGGCTTCTTGTCTATTTGTTTTTCTCATCAAAACAACCTAATCTTAAGAGACTTTGGGTTCTTATTGTCAATCAACCAAATATAATTATAATTGTTGTTTTAGCCTTTAAAAGTTGTTCTTACGTCAACTACTGAGCCACTGGTATTACTATAGTAGTAGGTACCTTCTGTTAAATTGCAAGTAGTTTTTTTTAACCATACAATCATTCCTAGAAAAAGACAAATTGATTCAGTGAACCATTCATTTGTTAATTTCAATAAGGTTTCTTCTGTAGCCACCTATGATAGGAAGGGAGCCTCCCCTTTTGCTGAGAGGAGAGATTTATTTCACTTCAGAGTTGCCTAACAATAGATATGTGGTATTCTAAACTTAGTTCTTCTTTAAGGCTGCAGTTTGCAAATTTATATATATAGTTACGATTTTTATAATTTTTCATATGGATGTGTACAGCTCCATTAAACAGTTCTGCCTATAGTTGAAAATATTGTTATCAGCAACTTATTGCGAAGGGCCCAAAAAATGGCAAAAAGAACAGATTAATCGGACACTTAAAAATTTGCTTAGATTTAATTAGAAAAGCATTTTATTGGAAAATCCAATGAGGAGATGCATCTAATGAGTCACTAAATGAGTAAACAAAACAAACAAATTGAGTTTAAAATGCAAATAGAGTACAAAATGGCATACTCATGAAGAATGCTGATGGCTGGTAGCCATACCCCGATAGTCTGAACTTTGCAGCAAACTAAAAATAGTAAGTTGTCTCTGTAAAACTATAAGTAAATATAGGTACATTTTCCTCTTCCCCTTCCCAGAAGATCTAGTAAAAACTACTAGAAGGATGTCAAAGCTTATATGATAAAATGTAGTGTTGGCTCTAGAAGATCAGATTCCCTTAAGACCTAATGCCTCAACATGTCTTTTCGAATTATTTAAAAGCTTATTGCAGCAGCTTCAACTAAATAAATGCATGTAGGTCTCTAATGTTAGTGACAGGATGGTGAATGAGCATCAACTTTTGGATCATGTTCTACGATGGTCCATCATCAGGATGAAAAGAGTGCAAGAAAGTGAATAAAGAAAAATAAAACACAATTTGAGAATCAAAGGTTTTGATTGGAGTGTGAAAGGATTATATTGGTGTGTAAGATTTAATAAGCTTCTGTCCAGATCAAGCCCTCAAACACCATGAGCAGATCAGGCTGTGCAAGCATCTCAAAAACCTCGAGCAACAAAAAGGATATAAAATGTTGAAAAATTTACTGTGGGTGACGACTCATTGTGATTTGTACTGCTGCAACACATCTTAATGTAATTGAATGCATATATGAGGTATTTTAATGCCTTGTTTGGTTCAGTCGTTTCATCCGTTCTTTTTGTAATGTTAGGTTGTTATGACAAAATTTCAGTAACATTCAACCAAAAATTGAAAGATTTGAATTGGATTCAATACCAGGAAGAAACACTTATTTGTCGGTAAATAATGGTGTTATTGCTGATTTATCAATGATAAGTTCACAACTTATTGGGCAATCTTTATCTGCACTAAATTGTTGTATTTTATCTCCCAGCAACTTTTATTGTGATAAATACACTCATCCCTGATCAATCGGTGATAACTGTATTTATGGTACTACCATACCAGCATACCATACCCACATGCCCATTTTCATACCCAATTCCAATTCATGCGACTTAGGTTTTACTTTTTTTTGTTTTCCTTAAGTTTATTATCATCCTCTTTTGTTTAAACTGACAGCAATAGTGCCGGTACTTTTCCCAGATAATATTATGCTTGCTGACCAAAAAGCAATGAAACTTGTGTGATAGACGATCTTCCTAGTTTGGTTTGATTGAGTTAATGTTTGTTTAATTCACTGTTTCCATCTCAATGAAATATCCATTAGTGAAGTAGCTTTATATAAATGATCTTTCTTTTACAAATTTTAGTAATTACTCTGTTGGACTTGACAAAAAGAGGCTTTTAAATAGTTTTTCAGACGATTTCCCTTTATTTTGCCAGGTAAAAGATATTCCAGAGCAATTTAATTCTATTGAGGAATACCTCGGCTCATTTGTTTTACCTCTGATAGAAGAAATGAGAGCACAATTACAGCAGAATCTGGAATCTATTTCTGAAGCGCAATATAGAAGAATATCATTTCATAAAAAGACATGCCTATCAGAAGGGAAGGTACATAAATATAATATCCATATTGAAAGGGAAAATGGTACAGGAGGAGATAAGAATAAACAAAAATTGAAGTGGAAAGAAAAGGACATTCTTTTTCTATCAACAAAATTATCTAAGACTCTAGATAACTTCCATGATGAGTACTTGTTAGCTTTAGTCCATAAAAACCGGACAGATTCAGGTCCGAATGAATTGACAGTGAAGATATATGTGCCGAATGGACATCCCTTTATGTCAGAAAATCACAAAAAAGAAACTAGGTACTTTGCTATTAATCTCAATAGTATCATATCATGTTTGAGAATCTGGAATTCTTTACATGAATATAGGAAAACAAATATGGTCTTGATCCGTAAAGCAATTTCCTCAAGTGCAGAGGTATGTGCTTGAATTATTGAAAGTTTTATGAATGTGACAATATTTTTGTTTGGTCTTTGTTTATGAAAATTATAAGTATATTGCTTGCAGACAAGCAGGAAAATTGTGCTAACCTTACTTTGATGGAATCTGTAGGATTGCAATGAGGGAAATGCAGAAGTGAAAGAAGATAGTTTTGGGAAATTCAGAAGCAGACACTTCATGCCTCGTAACTTGAATGATTCTCAACTATCTGCTTTAATTCAAGCAGTTAACACTGTTGACTCTAATATTTCTTCTGATATAAAATTGATCCAGGGTCCCCCAGGAACAGGGAAGACCTCAATGCTGATCTCACTTCTTTCCATCTTAGGCCATAAGAAGTTCAGAGTATTTGTGTGTGCACCCACTAATGCAGCAGTGTCAGAAATTGCAATTAGATTCATCAAAATAGTTACAAGCCCATCAGGAGTGTGCTCTGATAAAGATAACTATACTTGTGTCATGACTTTGAGCGACCTTGTACTGGTAGGGAATGAGGATAGATTTGAACAAGGTGGTATTTTTGGAGATATTTTCCTTAAATATCGAGTTAATCGTTTATCCAAATGTTTCCTGCCAATGACAGGATGGCGGTACAGGGTGACATCTCTTCTTGGTTTTCTTGAATCAGCTATTTCCCTATATGAAGTTTTTAAAGAAACACCTCAAGAAACAGGCTTAGTTGGTTTTTCAAAGTACACCAGACAAAGACTGAAAAATTTGACTCCACAATTTTTTGAGGTTGCAAGAACATTATTAAATGATTTACCAGGAGCATTATCAGGAAAGCAGGAATTGAAATGTTTGGTCAATGCTGTCGAATCTTTCGTAAATATTATTGAGAAATATAATGTCAAGGAACGAATACTTACAGAATGTTTTTGCAGTGACAGTGAAGGCCTGGGAGAGGGAGCAGAGTTAACAAGTATATTTAATGAGAATATGCTCAGTAATAAGAAACATTTGAAGGGTGTTCTTTGTTTTAAGAGAAGTGAGTGTATCCAATTGCTGAGAACTCATTTAAACAGTGGAACTGATATTGCCTGCATGGCCCAAAAGAAATTCTCGAAGGAGAAAATAGAGAAAATCTGCCTTTCCAATGCGAAATTGGTATTTTCAACAGTTTCATCTTCTGCAAAAAGGTGCATGAAGTTGGCTGGGCCATTTGATTGCCTGATTATTGATGAGGCGGCCCAGCTTACAGAGGCGGAATCAACTGTTGCATTACAAATTAGAGGTTTGAGACATGCAGTCCTTATAGGAGACCCATATCAGTTGCCTGCAACAGTTATTAGTCAGGTTTGTTTATATTAGGTTGCACTATTTCTTTTTTACTTTAGTTTTTTACAAGTTAAGTTAAAAAATATAATTCCATTTCATGCCTGGTTTGTCAGATATCCCAGAAAGCAGGTTATGGAAGAAGTCTCTTTCAAAGATTACAAAAACTTGGACACCCAGTCCATCTTCTAAATACACAGTATCGAATGCATCCATCAATAAGTCAATTCCCAAATATGGAGTTTTATGGAAATTGTATTATGGATGGTCCCAATGTTAATATGGAGGAAGATGGCAATGCATATATTAAGTCTAAAATGTACGGAACATATGCTTTTATCAATATAGCAGAAGCAAGAGAAGAGAAAGATGACTTTGGTAAGAGCAAGCGGAATATTGTTGAGGCTGCTGTTGTCTTGCACATACTCTCTAAACTCTCTAAAGGTAACGTTCACTTTCTGTCTGAGCAATGGGCTTACCAAAATGTCAACAGAATTATTTTTCAAGTTCAAATGGTAGATGGTGGTCCCTACTGATTTTCTTTATTTATAAATATTTCTTGTTGGTTAACAATAATCTTCTCTTATTTAGAGACATCCTCTCAATCAGTGAAGTGAAAATCTCCAAAAAAATCACGATGAATTGCGATTAATCTTGAACCAGGGTCACTCCCAATTTTTTCCCCAAGAAATTGCAATTAATTGGTCAGCACAGTCAACAATTTTTTAGGCCCAAAAAATCACGTTTAATAAAAAAAAAATTGCAATTAATCATTTGAAGATGTGCAAAAATTCGCTGCCAGGAAAACTTAAACAATGCCCAATGAAAGTCTTCTTTTTCTATCTAATGCCACCACACGCATCTAAGTCTAATAACCCCAACCGGTTATAACTTCATCAAATACCAAATTCTTTAATAATTCAGTCGTTTGACATTTAATCAAACACTTTGGACACAAGGAATATAACGCTGATCTGAATGCTGATTGTTCCTAAATGCCAATCTAAAAGAGATATGCTTGCAAACTCCAAATGACTAACAATGGCGATGCAAATATTTAGTTTGTATTGTATTGGAACATATAAGCATTGGTTACAAATGAGAAAATATGCATTTTCAACAATGAGACTTAAGGCAATGCATGCTATGATTTAAATGATATTCTAATTCCCTTTGACAACTCCTAAAATGAAATTCTGATATGAATCAGTCTACAACAGATTTAAAAAACCCTACCAATGCCTTAAATATCTACTCGCATGCAAAAGGTAATAGATAAAAACCTGGAATTGCTCCAAAAATCTGAATTTTACTGTAGCGAGCCACTATAGCAATGACACTATTGCAGGATCATAGTAGCAAATCACTATAATGATGGCACTGTAGCAATATCCGACTTATTCCTTCAATCTTACTCCACAAATCTGGCCCTAGGCCACAAATTTGGCATAATGAAAAGACTGATTTGTCTTCTCCAACAGTTGCAACCCTTCCAAAGATATTTCACCACCTCAGTTATGCAAATCAATGGGAGTGTTCATTCCCAACGATCAATGTAGCAATTGTAGAAACCCTTGGCTCCACAAGTGATCCGGTAGAGTGGATGGCAACTCATTCGATGATCAACAATGAGGCTGCCCTCCCTATTTATTCTTTTCCTCCAATAGATGGACCTCCTAGAAGAAACAAAATAATATTTAATTCCTCCTTCTAGAAAATTCTTTTAATTTATTTAATTAACTTTAGTCATTTTTAATCAAATTAATTAAATATAAAAGTCACTTGTTAATTTTAATTTATTTAATGACTATAAGAAATTAATTTGATCAATTTCTCCTTATTCCTCCACTTAGCCTTCGGAGAATGTATAGGCTAAGAACTCCACTAAGAGGCTAAAAAGATGGAGACATTACACTGAGTGACATATATGTAGTTGTCTTGGGAGTCTATTGTAGACAAGGATTAAATCATTTATTTTCCATGGGAGTTGTTTTTTGCCAAGGACTAAATCATTTGTTTGCCATGGGAGCCATAGAGGGATAATATTGTTTGTTTGTTGTTTACATGAGAGTCCAGTTGCTTTCAGCTTCTTGTTTGCATTTGTGATGAGTCAAAACTCCATCTACTCCGGACTCAAATCAAATTTTCGCTAGGTTGGGAATTATTTTTTCTCGATAAGCTTTTTGTTTTTGTTAGAGTTAATATGTACTATATATTAGCTTAAAAAAACGCAGAAGTTAGCTATAAATTTTTATCTTTTTTATATATATTTTTGTATTAGTTTTTGTTATTATATTTTATTGTGTTTCATTTATTATGTAAATACTCATCTATTATGTAGTAAAAACTTATATAGTGAGTTAACAGTTTTGTAAACATCATGCAGACTTAGTCATATAGTGAGTTAACAGTTTTGCAAACTTGCAAATATCATGTGGAGTTAGTCAATGATAGTTTATAATTTTACACATCAGCATCAAGAATATGTCAATTATGATAAATTGTAAGTTTTGTAACTATAGTTAACAAAAAGAAGATAATATCAATTAAATTAAAGCTGTTTGCCTATAGGAGTTATAGAAATCCATTAAGCCTCTAAAAGATAATTGTAGGATAAAAAAGTGTTGGTCTAATTAAATATTCACTCATTACACTTACTTAAGCTTACTTAGGATAATACATTGCATAGTAATTTGTGATTGAGACACTTAGGAGTTTGCAACTCAATTAAACACATGGTGTAGGAGAATTCCACTCTAGTTGGTCATAGTTGTTATCTCAATCCACCTTTAGTGCACTTATCACATTATCATCTCATCATTGCACATACTTCATTGCATAATGGAAGATGATCCACCTTTGGTGGATATGTGATTCCACCTTATCTAGGTGATATCTTATCTTCTCCTTATCGTTGTCTCTTATCGCCACTCCTATATAACGAGGCCTATTATGTACATTTAAAATCAATCAATTGGATGTCAATCAAGTCCATTGTCAATAATATCATTCTTTCATCTTCATGCAATTGTCTTGTCAATCTCTTGTCGAAGTTATCTTGGTCTTTCATTTGATCTTGGGGGTGTTGTAGAGTAACCTAAAACTCAACATGGTATCAAAGCTCTCATGGTGTGAAGACTTCTTCTCAAGAAATGCAATCTTGACTTAACTTATTGTTGGTGCAGCATTGGCAATTTGGACATCACAATTTGGAGGAGATTTCGAGATGCATATTTTGTGACCACCTATTGCAGGCAAAAATTGGAGCTTGTTGGTGCAAATCAGAGGTTGGCATCATATAGAGGAGGTTCAAAAACCCCTAAATTGAATTTTGTTTCATCCAAATTGGACATCTGAGGCCAAATCTAGAGGCATTGATTTTTGAAGGTGCGCCAGCTACGATTTAGAAAAAATAAAATTCAAAGTGATTTTCAAACAGCGATATCTCCCTCATATGGACTCCTTTTTCGGATTTTTTTTTTTTTTTTTTGGGGTAGAATTTCACAATCTACATAGTGGTATAGGTGATTTTGGATCTCTGTCTCTGAATTTTTTTGAAAATCGCAAATCCCAATTTTTGCAACTTTCAAGGCTCTATTTGGGCACATCTAGTAACATTTTCAGGTGCAATTTTTTTTGAAAGTGCATGATTTTTCTTCTACTTTCCAGATATGTAATCAGATTGCAGTGTTTTGGAGTGGGCATCACTTTTAGAAATAGATCATTTTTGGCTATATTTGCACTTGGTGAATACTTGGATTGTAATTTTCATAATTGAATCAATAATTTGAAGGAGTTATCAGTTGATTTCAGTCATTCTTTGATTCGTTATGGATTTTTCAAAAGTTCCATTACTCACTCCATATAACTATCATGAATGGAAACAAGCAGTTTCTAATCAGTTGATGAGTATTGGATTGCTTAAAATGATTATTGGACAGGATCTAGAACCAGCTACAGGTGTTGCAGAAAGAAAGAAATGGTTTGATAGAAGGGATAAAGCACTTGGCTCTCTTAGATCTACCATGTCCAATGATTTGTTATATCATATTGCATCTTGCACAAATCCTCATGATGTCTTGACTACTTTGGAAGGAATCTTTGGTAAACCTGATAGAATAAGAAAGTTCAAATTGGAGAATGAGCTTATAGGTCTAAGTCCATGTGATTTTGACAATATTCAAGACTTTTTCTCTAAGTTCAATTCCATTAGATTGGAGTTTTCTAATTGTGGTATTACTAAAGATGATGACAATTGATATTATCTATTCTTTCCAAGCTAGGTCCTGAATATTCAATCTTTGTTTCCACATTCTATGCTACTATGGTTGCTCTTAGTAATGCATACAAACTGCCTTCTCTTGATGAATTTGCAGCTAAACTCACAAAGGAACAAGCAAAGTTAGCACACATGGGTTAATTGAAGCCTTCAAAGTATCAAGCATTGGTTGCAAACGACTCCTCTCCAAAGGCTCCCAAAGGAAAATGAAACAAACAACACAAGGATCCGAAGCAACATGACAAAGGTGATTACTCTCCTTCACAAGATAATATTGAATCCAAGTCCTCTTCAAGAGAGGAATCATCTAGAAGAAAAATAAATGTGCTTATTGCAAAAAGTTAGGACATGATGAGCATAAATGTTTCCATAAGAAGATTGATGAGCTCACTCACATTCTTCAAAAGAACAATATTCAATTGCCCTCATCAGTGTCTTGTCCTTCTCAATATCAGGTAGCTGCTACATCTACATCATCATCTAGAGGCAAAAGACAAGCACTCATTGCTTTCACACATCTTGAGCAAGATAAATGACTTCTTGATTTAGGTGCATCACATCATATGACATCTTCTATGGATATGTTTTCTTCTATTGAGCCTTGTACTTCTCCACCTATATTGATGGGTAATAATACATACATGATTTCTATGGGAGAGGATACATTTAATGATGTTCTTTGTGTACCATCCTTGACCACTGATATCCTTTCCATTTACCAAATTACTCATGGGGCACAAGGTAAAATTGTCGAGTTCAATCCTGATTATGTCTATATTAGGGACATGGAGACTAGAGATGTCATAGCTATGGCAGTTGTTGATCATACATCACGCTTGTATTCTTTTACACATTTTATTGATCATGATGATGATATTCATGATGTACCTAACCCTTTATCAAGGGTGAATAATTCATGTGAGGAGAACATTGGACACTTGAATCATTTTGCTCTTGAGACGAGTGTTCAACTTCCTACTCCTCCACTTCCTGCTTCTTCAGACATGAGTTCTACTATTCAGCAGGATGATCTTTATGCTTCAGATCTTGTAGTGTGTGATGAATTTTTGGATGCTCTTTCAGATGAGTCTCATAATGCAGATTTGGTTAATACATCTGAGGAGGTTTCTCTTCAAGATACTTCTTCACCTTCTTTGGAGATTGGAATTCCCAACTCTTCATGTTCTCTTAGTTTTCCACATCTCATAGGTCAGCTTGATGGTGTGATAGAATCTTTGAGCTTGGAGACACATATTCAGTCTTCAAAGATGCATACATGGAGACCTTCTTCTTCCTTCCTCACTTTTTACATGGAGTGGCTTCTTCATCATGTGATGGGGAGAGATGTTTCTTGTAGGTATTTGATTACATTTTGCTTGCAAGTACTCTTCATCTACATTGGAGCTTCTTCATTATGGGGGGGGATATCATGTCTCCTTATTTCCTTCCAATGGGGAGCTCATTCTTTGTATATACATGATGTATGCAATTTTTTGGGGGTCTTGAGTACTCCATCCATCCATGCATCTTGTTTTGATCTCTCTTTTTGGAGGAGGGTTTTTCCAATGAGGCTCTCTCTTTCTCCACTTTATGAGAGATTACATTTCATGTATTGCATTGCATATTGTACATGGGTACCTAAAATGGCCTAGTAGCCGACACCCATCTTGCATTGCGAGTTTAAGTGCATTCTCCTAAGTTGCACTTAAGGGGGGGTGTTGGTGTAATTAAATATTCACTAATTACACTTACTTAAGCTTACTCAGGATAATGCATTGCATAGTAATTTGTGATTGAGACACTTAGGAGTTTGCACCTCAATTAAATACATGGTGTAGGAGAATTTCACTCTAGGTGGTCATAGTTGTTATCTCAATCCACCTTTAGTGCACTTAACACATTATCATCCTCATCATTGCACATACTTCATTGCATAATGGAGGATGATCCACCTTTGGTGGACATGTGATTCCACCTTGTGTGGGTGATAGCTTATCTTCTCCTTATCATTGTCTCTTATCGCCTCTCCTATATAAGGAGGCCTATTATGTACATTTAAAATCAATCAATTGAATGTCAATCAAGTCCATTATCAATAATAGCATTCTTTCATCTTCATGCAATTGTCTTGCCAATCTCTTGTGGAAGTTATCTTGGTCTTTCATTTGCTCTTGGGGGTGTTGTAGAGTCACCTAAAACTCTAACAAAAAGGATTGTTAATTAGCCAACTTAAGCTCTCATACTTCTCTTGGAATGGGTCTGAGTTAGCACCCATAACACATTTCATAAAATTTAATAATCTATATTTTAATTTTGCCAAAACTAGAGGCATTTAATATCCTATTTTGTGTTTGACATGTTCTTCAAACCTTTTAAGGATGTCTTTTTATTTAGATCTTAGGAAAAGCAATTAGTAATCTTCAAAAATTTGGTTAGAGTAGGATTTTTTGAAGTGTACGTGTTACAAACGTAAATGGTAGAATACTTGACTTATTCATTAAAGATCAAAATGATCTATATATACAAAGAGGAGAGTCGAATAGAATAGAAACATTCTATTCTAGACTACACCTAAATATTAGAAACATTCTAATATCTACAGAGATATAATAAGATACAGTAGTGAGCATTAAAAAGAAACATAAAGATTATTCTAATACCCCCCCTTAATGCTCAATCTATTTACTACACCAATAGATCCCCTGAATTTAACAAACTTGTCAGGACCAAGGGGTTTTGTGAAAATATCTGCTGGTTGCTCTGAGGTAGGGACATAGAGTAACCAAATATATCCATCTTCTACTAATTTTCGGATGTAATGGCAATGAAGCTCTATGTGCTTGATTCATTCATGAAACACTGGGTTCTTGGCAAGTTTGAGTACTCCTTGATTGTCTGAAAACAAAGAAGTCAGACTTGCTTGAAGAATATGCATATCTGCAAGCATCTAGCGAAGCCAAACTGCTTCACAAGCTGCCTTGACAGCTCCTCTATATTCTGCTTCTATAGAGGAGAGTGCATGTGCCTGTTGCTTCTTACTGGTCTAGGTAATTGTTGCAGATCCGATACTGAACACATAGCCAAAAGTAGATTTCCTGTCATCAACAAAGCTGGCCCAATCGGAATCGGTGAATCCACTGAGCTGAGGAGTAGTACTCCTTGTGTAAAGAAGACCATAATTTGAAGTACCATGTACATAGCATAACACATGTTTTGTTGCAATCCAATGATCAGTCCTGGGGTTCATCATGAACCGTGAGATGTAGTTGACTGCAAAACTGAGATCAAGTCTAGTAGTAGTAAGGTAGATGAGACTACCTACTAGCTGCCTGAAGAGTGTTTCATCTACAGGAGGAGAATCAGATTGTGCGGACAATTTCAGACTAGTCTCCATAGTAGTGGAGGTAGGTTTGCAATCTTGCATTTGAAACCTATTAAGAAATTTTTTGGCATACTTGGACTAAGACAAAAAAATACTGTTGTCAGTCTGCCAAACCTCAATACCTAAACAATAATGAAGCAATCCGAGATCGGTCATATCAAAAGTTCTACATAGATCCTGTTTGATTTTTGAAATCAAATGTTAAGAACTCCCAGTAATGATCAAATCATCCACATAGACAACAAGAAAAAGAATATCATTACCAAAGTGTTTAATATACAGATTACTGTCTGACAAGCTATGCTGAAATCCCAGAGCAACCAAGTACTGATCAATCTTTATGTACTAAGCCCTAGGGGCCTGTTTAAGACCATAGAGGGCCTTCTAGAGTCTACATATTTTTGGTTCTGAACCGGCAACCTTGAAACCTGGGAGCTACGTCATATAGACTTCTTCCTATAATTCACCATTGAGAAAAGCACTCTTTACATCCATTTGATGAACTTTCCAACCATACTAAGTTGCAATGGCAAGAAGAATGTGAATATTGCTCATCTTGGCTATCGGAGCAAAGGTCTCCTCATAGTCAATGCCTTCGCGCTAGGTGAATCCTCGAGCAACAAGTATGGCTTTGTATTTGTCCAAGGTACCATCTGCATGGTACTTGATCTTATAGACCCATTTACAGCTAATGGGTTTCTTCCCAAGAGGGAGATCTGAAAGAACCCAAGTGTGATTCTTTTCAAGACACTGAAGCTCAGCATCCATTGCCTATTGCCATTTTGGAATTCCTTTGGCCTCTGCATATGTTCGAGGCTCAGGGATACTGTGGATATTGGCCATAAAAGCAACATTAACTGTGGTGTGCTAAATACTCTTATTTCTGGAGGTTCTACCCTTAGTGAGTTCATCAGGATGAAGATCACTAATCGTTTGAGCCCGCCATTTTGGTTGAAGAGTAGAGGAGGCAATATCAGATGCTGTCGGAAAAGCTGGATGAGGAGGAGGAGCAAGAGCTGTATTATCTGGAGGTGGCTGAGGTGGTGTATCAGTAGCATTAGATGACTCATATAAAATAGGACCCAAGTCACAGATTGTTGAAGACTGAATCTTGGAATGTGGCGGGGAGGCAGAGAGCTGAAATGGTCTGAGTTCCTCATCAAACACAACATCACGACTGAAGATTAAATGATCGGTGTTTACATCAATTACTCTGTAAGCCTTATGTGTGACTGTATCCTATAAACATGAGTTTTTGGCTTTTGGAATCGAACTTAGTGTGTTTGGCATTAGGAATCCATACATATGCTAGAGAGCCAAAAACTTTCAAATGGTTGATTGTAGATTTGCGACCAGACCAAGCTTCCTCAGGAGTCTTATGGTTAACTACAAGGGTGGGTGACCGGTTAAGAAGGTAGACAGCTGTGGATACTACTTCTGCCCAATATTTTTTGGGAACATTTCTATGTTCTAGCATAGCTCTGGTTGTTTCTATGATAGTATGGTTTTGATGCTCTACAACACCGTTTTGCTGAGGGGTGTGAGGTGTGGTGAACTGACGTCTAATGCCATGAGTAGTACAGAAGGCAGAGAAATTAGAACAAAATTCCCCTCCATTATCGGTCCTAAGAGTACGGATGGGGGAACCAAACTCTTTTTCTACTAGGGCTTTAAACTACTGAAATACAGGAAAAGCATCTGATTTTTGCTTAAGAAAATATACCCACATTTTACGACTGAAATCATCCACAATGAGTAAAAAGTACATGTTCCCAATAACAGAAGGAGTATTCATAGGACCACATACATCAGCGTGGACCAGCTGGAGTACTTTAGATGCCCGCCATGATTCACCATCCTTAAATGGTGTCCCATGTTACTTCCCTGCTTGGCAAGCTCTGCAAACGCGATGGTTCTGGGTCTAGATGTCAGGTAGGCCATGGACTAAATTATCCTAAGCAAGCAAGTTGTGCTAGCTATTGAATGTTCAAGTGACCGTATCGCTGATGCCAGAGGCTGCTAAGAGTGGATGATTTTGCGATGAAGGCACGCTCAAGGGAATCGCCTGAATCTACAAGCCTATAAATACCATGATCCTCAAGACCAATAGAAAGTGTAGTGTGAGAATCACGATCAATAATCGAACACTTATTTCCACTGGAAATGACATTCGAATGCCTCATAATCTGACTAACAAACAGAAGATTATGTTTCATGCTAGGATCATAACATACATTGAAGAACATGAGTCTTCTTCCTCCGGACTAAATCTGAACATTGCCCTTGCCGACAATATTGTATTCTTCACCGCCTCCAAAGATTACTGAGTCAGAATAGGGAGTGAATTCAACAAACCAATCATGCCTATGAGTGAAATGTCGGGAGGCACCGAAATCTATGTACCAGGCAAAAGATTTCACATGATCTGTAGGTATGCTGGCCATAAAGGCATGGTAGATAGATTCTTTCTGCTCTGAGTGTTGGGCAACATCAGCTTGCTTTTTAATTGAGTCTGACTTCTGATGCTCATAATATGTGAATATCTCAGTTGGCACAAACTTTGAGGTGAGAAAATGAAAGACCTAGAAAAATCGGAGAAGTACCTAGAAGAGAGCTTGAAAAACACAAAAATAATATGCTGTCGGAATTTGGATCTGTTGGCTCAAAAATCAAGGCATGAAAAACAAGGCAGCCACAAAAGATTGATGAAGACCCATCTGAGATCTTGAAAAACCCACCAAGATTACGTGATTAAAAAAAATTTCCGACCCCAAAAATTAGGGTTTCGGGCAAAAAATAGGCAACGGCCATGGAGGTCGAATCTACAACAAAAATGGCGATTTTGCAGTGGTAGGTGGCCGATTTTTCTATTGAGAAGGTCATTCTTTCATTGACATTGCTAGAGCTTGAAGATTCATCACCAAAGAATGGAGATTCGAGACCCAAAAATGACGGTTTATCAAGTGCACGACAGCAGAAAATCGTCTGTGAAAAACAGCTTCAAAAAATGGTGATGGCTTCAAAGTGTAAGTCGTGGTCACACACCAAAGACAGTATAAGTCTGTGGGTTTGCTCCAAAGACGCTGCACACTGGTGGATCCTTCTTAAAATAGCAATTTCATTCAATTTTTTCACAAAAAAAAACACTTTTTTCTGTATTCAGATTTTTGCACAAAAAATGTGATTTTATGCATTCGGATTTCTCAAAACAGAAACCCTACTTGGGTTGTAGAGAAATGGATTTGTCAAAAAAAAAATTTAAGCATTAACTCTGATACCATGTTACAAACGTAAATGGCAGAATACTTGACTTATTAATTAGAAATCAAAATGATCTATATATACAAAGAGGAGAGTCGAATAGAATAGAAACATTCTATTCTAGACTACACCTAAATATTAGAAACATTCTAATATTTACAGAGATATAATAAGATACAATAGTAAGCATTAAAAAGAAACATAAAGATTATTCTAATAGTGCGATCTAGTTTGTCACAAATGCCAACATAATTATTTTTCAAGTTCAAATGATAGATGGTGGTCCCTATTGGTTTTCTTCATTCATAAATATTTCTTGTTGGTTAATGATAATCTTCTCTTATTTATGTCTTCTCAATTATTAAAAAAAGGTTCAAATCTTTTTTTCTTTTTTTTGGTTTAAATTAACTATTGAAAATCATTTCTTAATGCGTTAAGGTTGTCGACATAGATAAGGGAAATCAGAAACAATGTCATTTTACAAGTTTGTAAAATTCTGTTTTCTAGTTGAAAAAAAATCAAATTGAGATTCCATAAAATTGAAGCAAGTTTGTTTCGAGAATACTACTTATTGCCAATAAGTATCACTTTATGTTTATGTTTTGCCTTAAAAAGGCTGTACTTATCAATAGTATCTTTGACTGAAATCATGCAAAAGCAAGAAGGTATTCCGTTTATTGGGCACACTGCATACATTTAATTTTAATATCTACTTCTATTCTAGTTTGTTAAAGTGAACTCCTTTTTCATTGTTAGAATATATAATGTTTATGGTCATTTGGTGGACAAGCAAGTAGTTTGTTGTTGGTGCTTGACATAAATATGTATGATTGAAAAGGTTTTAGGCTTAATATATATTAAATGCATATCTGCTTTGTGGAATGTTGTCAGTAAAACTATACTATAGCTGACGGGATTAGTTAGTGTTTGAAAGGTTGCATGATGATTGAGCCACCTCTTCGGGAGATATATGTACATCGTCTAAATTGAACTATGAAGCATCGTTGTAATCATAATTGTATATCTGCTTATATGAATAAAGTACTATCTTGTTTAGTGTTACATTCTAGTCTCTTAATGCAATAATTATTCGTTTACCTTGTACGGTAAACATTTGGTGCCGTTGTCTATCGAACCTGGTACAAAATATGTGTTATGAAGAATAATGTTGAATTTTCTCAATAAAGATCGAAATAAAATAAAAAACAAGGATCAGGTATGCACAACATGTGAAGCATTAATTCTCACACAATAGGCAAAACGAAGGCATGAGTGTCGAGGATTTTCTTGAGGAGATGTGACATAGATTGAATTTGGTAGAAGAGACAAGGGAGGAGTTCCTAAACTTGTACACGACAAGGGTAGAGAATTCGAACAAAAGAGAAGGAATCTGCACGGCTCGAGGTGCCAAAAGAGCACGAGCGTGGGGTGAACTCTTCGTTCCAGATACACCAAACAAATGGATACAAGTTGAGAATCGAACAACTTCGCATTTAGAAGACCTCTTCACACCACAGAGTAACGCAGTTGTCCGAAGTAGCGCGGTTGTGTAGAACAACGCAGGTACACAGAACAACGTGGGTAGTCAAAACAACGCAGGTACTTAGAACAACACGGGTGCATTAAACAATGCAGGGGCGCCACAGGTACAACAAATATAGAAGAAGTTAGCCAAGGTAGGGCCAAAGGAAAAACTACCAAATTTTAATGGCGATGGGACGATCGATCCATTTCAACATTGTAAAACATGCTAAACAATATGGACCGCAAATGGCATAACGAACCAAGATGATTAGGTCTAATAGTTTCTAGCTGCCCTACGAGGTATAGCAATCGATTGGTTTCCAGACACCAACCTGAAGAAGCTAACTACATGGGCGGATGTCAAGAAAGAATTTATAGCAGAGTTCAGACTACTTAGGGATAATAATGAAATAGTAGCGGAAATTTACAATACAAAATAGGGGAAGAATGAAATAGTGCGCATATACGCGAGGAGGTTGAAGGAGCTGGTAGGAAAAATAGAAAGCCGATTAGTTGACAGGTTGAAGAAAAGGTGGTTCATCAAAGGACTACGACCGACACTGCAGAAAAAGATGAAAATTGTACCTCAAGCATCATACATTGATGCATATAACTGTGCGATGGACTTAAAGAGAAAACATTAAATTGGCAAAAAGAAGAAAGACGAATTTTCGGATTCTAAAGACTCATCCTCTGAAAGTAGCAATAAGGAATCAAGTAAAAAGGTTCAGGCATTACAAAAGGGGATATGCTACATATGATGAAAGAGTTTAAAAACATGAAAAAGAACCCTGGCCAAACCAGGGAAGGGGAACTATGGTGTATCAATTGCAAGGATGTGGATCACATAAAGGGCTCTTGTCCTAAGAATCAATTCTGCAATATCTGCCAGATTGCCCGTCCAATATGAAAACAAGGGGACACTAGCAAGTGTTGCTATCGCAAGAAGTGTCCACCTCAGGGGCAAGAACAAATACAAACAATGACGCAACAACTTCAAGAGGGTATCGAAACAACAATCAACATGGACAAGGCGACAAAAACAATAATGGGGGTCGTACTCGAATATAGTATGATTTGACTGGACGACCAATGATACAATGTCGTGTGTGCAACCTCTGGGGCCACTTCGTTAGAGACTATACTACAAAGGGAACACCACAACTGTTGTGCAGATGGTGTGGTGGAGACCATGATGACTCGAAATGCCCTAAACCCGAGGTGGACCTATTGACCATAGAAAGATGTGATGAAGAAACATTAGCAATGACTCGTGCACAAGCGAAGAAGGCAACATACCTAGATCCAGAAGAGGAAAAGAAAAGGATGCACCAAGCGAAAGCAAAAATAGAAAAAGAGATGGAGGCTGAAAAATTGCAAATGAAGGACATTGCCAGCACCTCAAGGAGGGACCAGGCAGAACAAAGCATCATACGATAGGTAATGCGAGCTGAGATTCCCATGAAATTGAACAACCTTCTTGCAATGCCTCAGTTAAAGACTGCAATCCTAAACATGAGACCATCCTTGAAGGCAGTGGAAGATCCAAGGAAGAACACACAAGGTGGAAGCGGAACGACCATGGTAGACCCAAAGCTACTTGCGTTGAACACAAGAAGACACCCTACAGTAGTCGAGATGGGTATTCTCGGGACTATCCTCATGGACACCATCATAGATGGAGGGTCGGGCATAAATGTATTGCCTAAAGAAACATGAAAGAAGTTGGGACAACCTACCCTATGGCCGCATACATTCCAACTGCTCACCACTGATCAACACAGAATCAAACCCCTTGGAACTCTAATGGCGCAACCCATAATGATCGGGACACAACCTTTCTTACTCAACTTCATGGTCATTCCATTGAACAGGAAAGGGTATGATGCCATCCTCGGAAGGGGCTAGCTAGTGCAGGCAAAGGTGAAACACAATTGGAAAAGGAACACTCTGTCCAAAACGCATGAATGACAAATGGGAAAAGAATGTGTTTTTGTCTTAGGGATGTAACCACAATTGCTTGGATGAAGACCTGCCACATGCCCTTTTCCTGACTAACTTGTTCTTCCTTTAGAATATTGACTATTTTTCCTTGTAACATTTTGTTGGGATTATGTGACAGAATTAAATGGGGTTGGGTGTTAGCAGTTTGCATTTTTTGCATTAAATTTGGAATGTAATTCAAATTAATCTATTTAATGTTTTATAAATCAAGGGATAATTTTTAAGTATTGAATGCAAACTGTTGATTTTTATTAATCAACTAGAAAGAATACAATGATAGGGAATGGTGGCCTCTTGTGTTCGCCATGTGTCCTAAAGGTCATCTAAGACTTTAGGTCTTAGTAATGACTTTCGAATCATTTGCGGAGGGTACCTAGGAGCCTGAGGGTTGAATTTGACTTTGCCTTGTCAATTGGAGGCACTTATTGCCAATTACAGTATTTTATGGGCAATTTTTGACAAGTCACAGGAGCATTGATAGCTTAGTGGAGTTTGAAGGGTGGTTAGACTTTATTTTCAGAGGTTCTAGGCCCTATTTTTTAGCCTTTTTTCCTGCATCTGACCTAGTTGGTTGGGAGATGGTACTTAGTGTGTTTTTAGACTCATTGTTCTTGGCAGCTCTGATTATTCATTGGAGAGGGCTTAGTGAATATGTCTATTTGTCTCTTTCATCATTTTTTCTGTAACTCAGTAATTTGAAGGTGTATACATTGCAGGCCTATCATTTACAGGAATTGATTTTGTCCTACTTATTATTACAGTTCAGAGTTCCTTCAGTGATTGATAAGGTGAAGATTGGAAGTTTGTCAAAACCTTCTTATTTAGCCTATGTCTCATGTCTTTTACATCTTTCTGAAGTAATCATTGAGCAGGTTATTAACTATGTTATCTTGAGGGTTCAAGTGTTGTTTTTGTGAAAATTATCTTTCCTCTTCAGTACTTGCATTTGCAACCGGTTAATGAAATATTTATGCATCAGTGGCTCATAATAGGTTGTGATGTTGGGATTTTTTTCCTGCATTTGAATTAGTGTCATTTACAGGTGTTCATTTTCATACAAGTTGGTATCCATTGTAGGTTTATGCAATCAGAGTTTCAAGTTTTCATTTTGTTTTCAGTTATTCCATTTAAGTTTTCTTTCTCCCTTTTCCTAGAAAAGTTTAGTAGTTTACAATGTGAACCAACTAGGAGTTGGCCTTATCCAGAGATTTACTCTAGTTATAAGTGACCCACAACTTAGGAGTGTTTCCATGTTTCCTTAAAATATTAATTTTTTGTCCAAATTAACAAGGGTGCAATTTCAAGAGATAACAATTATTTTGAATTTCCAACTTGTACTGAACAACTGCCTCATTTAATAGGGCCGACCTAACTAAATATTTGCAATTTTTAAATTTTAAACTTAATGAAATCCCTCTTGGGCACAAATTTGACCTTAAGTTGGAAACAAATGCACAAATAAGTGGTAGGATTTAAAGG
Organism: Cupressus sempervirens; assembly: GCA_028749045.1. Classification (NCBI taxonomy): domain Eukaryota; kingdom Viridiplantae; phylum Streptophyta; class Pinopsida; order Cupressales; family Cupressaceae; genus Cupressus; species Cupressus sempervirens. Next base: position 138,034,107 of record CM053789.1, on the reverse strand, counting down.
ACAAGATGAAAAAAAATCCTAAAGGAGAGTACTTTTGAACCGGGAAGTTGGAAATGCATATTTGTCTTGAATACAAATCCTACATCAAGCTGGAAACAATGTAAAGAGGAAGGCATGATTTCTCATTGGAGATGTCAAAGAATTTATGTTTGAGTGTGTTTGATAGGGGAAGTTGGAAATGAATTCATTCCTTGGGTGCTTATGAGAAGGAAAGCTGCAAATTACAAACTCCTTGGGCACATTTGAGAAACTAAGGCGAAACTCCTTTTATTTTTGCTTTTTCATGAAGGACTTTCACTTCTTCATTCAAGAATTCCTTATTTGCTTAAAAGTTTTCACTTGTATCTTTTGGAATTTAAGAAGCTTTGTTTGCTTTCAATGATCTCCATTTTAATTTTTAAGCTTCCTTTAATCTTTTCAAAAACTTTCCCCTTATATCTTTAGAGCAGGTTTTCGTAATGGAGCTCGAAACAAAGAACAAGGTGTGTGCAAATTTACTAGCAAGATGGAAATGATATCTTGCAATCCAATTTTTTCCATTTGAAATCTTAAAATTCATGTTTTTAAATCTTCGATCTGATTATGATTCCTTAAGAATTCAAAATCCAAACTTCATCTTTCTTTCCCTTTCACAATTTAAGGCTTGAATCTCCACCTATCTCTTAGGATGGGATTCCAAGATGAAGCTAGAAATGCCAAACAAGGTGGGCACATTCTGGAAAGCAAGCTGGAAATCACCTTCACTTTGGGTGCAAATTAGAAGATGAGCTTTAAATTCTCAGCGTTTTGCATTTCGTCACTTGAAATTGATCTAAGCTTCTTGTAAATTCTATTAAGTCCAGAATTTCCATCTCTTCCTTGTTTAGCTCAACTTGAGAAGTCATTTCCACTTAGCATTTCCTTCTTGACTTGAATTGTGATGGTTCATTCCCAAATTAATTCATCTTGCATGCTCCTTTTCACCCTCGTGACTTGTTCATGTTGATTCAAAAAACCAGAGTGATATCTCTCATTGTGGGGCAACTTTCTTGACAACATTCAATCTTGTGAAACCCATTGAAAATTTGTTGTCAATACGTAAAAGCTTTGCTCATGAATTTAAGATCGAGGATTGATGACATGCTCTCTTCCTAAGCACAAGACTTAGAAGCCAAGTCAATCACCACGAAAACTAAAACCTAAACAAGACAACTAGAACAACTAAGCAAAAGATATGATCCATGTTCACAATGTGTTGATGTGTGAAAGGGTCAAAATATTTGGCATCTCCATTGAGAAGATTCTTGAAGATTCCAAGGAGAAAACTTATTTGGAGCTCAGAATCTTTGATTAATTCTTTTTGGAGCTCAGAAGCTTTGATTATTTCTTTTGTACCCACCAAATGACTAGAACACATACTCAAAAGTAATAAAAATCACCAATTAAGTCAAGATACTTATTCTTCAATTACCTCAATGCATGCGAATGCATTCATTCCATTTCACAAGATCATTGAAACTCCTAGAATCCATCATTACCAGCTATGTGAGTAGCCAACACTTCAAAATGTCCTTGTTATTTCCTGCTGTTAGCCATGCATCCATAGCCCATATAAGGTTATCGCTCTAATTCCCACAAACATTGCTCTTTTGCCAGTTGGGCATCCATAGCCCCAATAAAGATTTTTGTGAATTCCCAAAGCCAAAGAATTCGAGATCTTTTCATTTCCTATTTTTTTAATACTTCTTTTTCCATATTCTTTCTGTTTGGACCATAAGAAATGAAGCTCCTAAATGGTTTGAGAATTATAGTGGTCCTAACTTAGGACTTAAGATTTTCTCATTAGCTATGATTTCTAGGAAACCTCAAATGGCTTGGGAAAATTAGTTATGCATACGAAATATATAGTAATCAAGAGATTTTACTATTTAAAATATAATGAATGATTCCCTTCCAAGTTGAGGAAAAATCCTAACCACACAATGACGTCGCTAAGAAAAATCTTGGATTTTAGAACTTCATAAAGAGATATTCAAGGAATAAACTGAATATATACAACAAAAATGCACCAAGGTGTGTTCATGACCACATAGCCATTCGTAGTACTTAATAAAGTAATGTTGTAATTAGATCTAGTTAAGCTTTGTGGGAAAGGGTAGTTAGGAAGCGAGGGGATGCGTCTGTTGGTTTTCCCAAGCAACCGACTGTTATATAAGAACTTTGGACTATGAATGGACTCATGTTTTTGGTAATAAATAAAGTAATAACATTTCCTCGCCATTTGGTATTCTGGTATGAGTAATGAAGGCATTATTGGTACTATTGAATTCATATTATATCATTCAATATATTGTGCATTAATAACCATTCTACACCTTTCTTGCAAATTGGGAACCCTCAAAAACTAAACCTCGAAAGTAGGGTAACTAAATTAAAGAAAACTACCTAGAATCAAATGATACTAGGAAAAGTAAAGAAAACTACAGCTAACCTTCTAAGTCAAATGACTCAAAGCAGATCTACAACTAAATTATGAAATTGAACTAAGCTAAAACAAAGGAAATGGAAACCTACTCTAATGATGAACAACATAGGTTCTACAAGGAAACATATAACAAGTAATGCTTGAGGAATATTCCATTTATGGGGAACGGAACCTCCTCTCAAATTAAGGTCTTCAGTTTAAATGCATTATCTCTCAAAATCTCAGGATTTAATAAGTACCCTTCCAATGCATTAACATGTTTGTTCACCCTTTTTCTGACATGCCTTATTTTAATATAGCACCAAATTAGATATCCTGAATGACTTGGTTCTTGCCTCCCTATCAAACCAATGTATTACAGCCACGCTATGTTTTGCAAAGTTATCTCGGATGATGTTTCTTTTCTCATCTAAGCACACCAGTTGAGACAATTGTGCTTGAACCCTATCCTCACCTTCCAAGCATTTTTGCATGAATTGTAAAGTTGGGATACTCTTTTAGACTAGAAAGATGGGATCTTGTTTGTATACCAAATGGTAGGGAGACGTCTTTAGGGAACTCTAGGCTCAAGTTTTATTTGCCCAAAAAGAAAATTTCAGCCGCACCAGTCTCTTGGGGTTTTGTCTAATAATTTATTGATCATACTTAGCAAATTCTTGTTTGCTGACTCTTTCGAACAATTATCCCGAGGATAATAATTTGACAAAAATTTCAATGTTATACCATAATTAAATGCTCAATATTAAAACTTAAGGGATGAAAATGTAAAATCATTATCACATACTAAAGCACAAGGACATCCAAAACTAGTGATAATTTTTTCTTCCAAAATCTGGACCACAACATCAGCAGTGCAAAGTTCAAAGCTTGAGCTTCTAACCATCTAGTGCAGAAAACCTTAGCAGGTAGAATATATCTGTGTTGTGTAGAGGAAGTTGGATTGAACATAACAATAAGCAAAATGTCTCAGTGCAACAACGGCTGCAGCTGTATGGTAGGATCTTTCTCTCGGAAAGCAAGTACCTAGCATATGTTACATGTTTTCACATGTTCATGTGTATCCCAAAACAAGGTAGGCCAACAATAGCTCTCCCTTAAAATTTTGTGAGGCATAGCCAAACTAGCAGCATGATCAGTTCCAAACTTATCATGAGAATGTTTTTCAGCCTGCTTCTTTTCCAACACATCTTACATAAATTCCCTCATGGTTTGTTCAATATAATACTTATCCTAGGAGCATGTCTCTGTTACGCTCCATCCTCAATGCTCTTTTTTGTATTGGATTCAAATGAGAAGGGTAATAATGTCCTTATACCATTCATCTGAAGATATATCTTTGAGTTCACAAATTTGTTGCACCAATCCTGGCCCATTAACTGCCATAATGTGTCAATGCTTTTCCTCGAACTAACTTCATTGGCTATTCTATATCATATTCTTGGATAGTGGTGACCCACTTTCCTATTCTCTCTCCCAACTCGTTTTGAAGTTAACAGTGTTTTCACTGCAATGTCTAGAATTATGGCATAAACTTCCCAAAACGTAGTGCTTGAATTTCTTAATTGCTTTCACAAAGGATATGGTTGCTTCTCAACATTTGGATATCTCAGTCCACATCTTTAAATGGTGCACTGATGACAGCAATATAATGTTCATCTTTCTCTTGTCTTTTGAGTGAGTATGGCAACACAAGTGTGATACAAAGAAATGAGTATAAATAAAATGGCTTCATGTAATCTGGACCGAAAAAAACAAGAGCATCAGTAGTTGCTTGCTTGATTTCCTCAAAAGCTCTCTTCTCTTGTGGAGTCTACTTCATCTTTTCATTCTTCTTCAACATGTCATTCATCAGATTAACTATCTCAACAAATCGGTTATAAATTTTCTTAAAAAATTGACTTTCTCAAAGTAGGACTTCAATTCTTTATTGCTTGCTCGCAAGTTTATTTTTGAAAATGTCTGTACACTATTAGCGTCTATCACAATCCCTTCCTCTGAAATATATATCCTAACAATTTTCTCTCCGTGGCACTAAATATATACTTCTTTGGATTGAGAGATCCCATATCTTTTACTCCTTTGAAAAATTCTCATTAAATCTTTTTCGTGATCTTCTTGTTTCTTTGAAAACACTGTAAGGTCACCCATATAGATGATGATGTGTTTCCTCACTAAGTCTTGGACAGAAATATCCATTGCGTTTTGAAAGGTTGCACTAGCATTGACCAAACCACCTGGGATTCTCCTATATGCCAATGTTCCTAAATTTGATGGGAAAACAGTCTTCAATCTGTCTCCTCATTGCAAATATTGAATATTCAAAGAGATTACATCAGAAATAGTAACATAATAAGATCATCTTGTATATTTGCATTGCCATATTTGATACAGCAGATATCCTAGCCATCATTGCACTAAGTGCAAATACATCAATTCAGTTTAGCATACAAATTATTGTATAAATCAGAGTTGGCAACTGGTAGTGATAATTATCATTTATTAAATATTTATCTTTTTATTATCAATTACATAAGTTCATAGAAAATCCAGATATTGTGATTCTAAAGAATTCAAGTAATTATCCCATAATTCCTAGTCATCCAAAAAGGGGACATTACAGCCAAGCTTGATGGTGAGGACATGGGACCACATTGTGCAAGAAGTTCTTTATCCTAATTTTGTATGAAAAGCATTGATGAGTATTAAATAAAGAAACCCATTACACTTTCTTATGTTAATTGTGTTCTTATCTAGTTCAATTCTAAATGTAAAATTTGGTTTTCTTTACTCTGTTAGTTGCATATCCATAGAAAAATTAAACAGTGATTAGTACCCTAATGGTATTAAGATGACTATGCATTAGAAAAATTAAAATTCTTAAATTCAATTAATCTATCTCAGACTGTGTTGTCCAGACAATTCATAAAACTTATGTAAAAATTTGAATTCGTTTTTTCTTTATTAAGTGTACACTATATCTGTCCTTACGATGTTTAAAATGAGTAAGTTTTAAAAGCAAGAAATGCCAAAATGGTGATGTTTTTATTTCCCTTTTATTGATAAGAATGTGACCTATACCTGTCTTTACAATGTTTAAGATGAGTGAGTTTTAAAGTAAAAAACATAAAAAAAGGGTGATGTTTTTATTTCCTCTTTATTGATACTCAATTTTGAGAGAGTATTATACCAATCAGGGAAAACTGAAACAAGTGTTTCTAATTTTGAACATTTAATCAGTTTGTGCTGGCAGAGAAGGGCTGAAAACTAGTGTAGGTGTAATAGCACCTTATAGTGCACAAGTTAAATACTTGGAGAGCAAGATAAGGGATACGGATGAGTCGATGAACACTATTGATGTGGAGGTAAAATCGGTGGATGGTTTTCAAGGTGGGGAAAAGGACATTATCATAATTTCCACTGTTAGAACGAACTACACTGGCTTCCTTTCTGATCGGAGACGTGCAAATGTTGCTTTAACACGTGCACGGTACTTTTCTCTGTCTGTTTCATTTCTCTAGGAATTGGCATTTCGCAATCTCTCTGTTTCATTCTTCTTTTTACTTGCATCATCACAAATAGATGTGTTCCTTTCACGGACATTAATATAAACTTATGTGTTACAAGTGAGATGCCATTGTGTTGTTGTTGTTGAGCAGATTCTGTCTTTGGATAGTTGGAAATGGGTCCATGCTTCTTAAGAGTAAATCTGTATGGAATAAGATTGCAAAGGATGCAATTGAGAGGAAGTGTTTTCTAGACCCAAATGTTGACAGTGGAATGATGAAAGCAATAAGAAATGTGAAGGCTGAGACTGATAAAGTCAAATATCTATTCAAGAAGGATTCCATCTTGTTCAACAACACAGTTTGGAAGGTAACTTGGATACTAAAGCCATTCAACTTTGCTGCTATGAAAATATTGAAATAGAATCTCTGGTTTTCTTGTTTAACTAATCTATATAATTAAATTTTCTCATAGAAGTTCATCACTCAAACTCGTCCCTTTATCCTTTAAGCCCATCTTCAATATTTATTTTTAAATATAAGGCAGAACTCTGTACTTCTCTAGTTTAACTAGAAAATTCTTTTGCAATATCTTGAAGGTACAAGATATATTACGTTTAAGCTATAACAAATTTGAGATACCTATTGAAAATGCATATGTTCATGGTGATTAAATTACATGGTTGAAAGAGTTCCACCACATGATGTATTTGGAAACGTATTCTTGTTATTAGCTTATTCACAAAGCTTGACTCGGCTTGCTTAAGGCTTCAGGAATTGACAATTTCAAGCAGGATGGGCGCATAAGGTGAGTGTGATAACACCTCCATGATACTTGGTGGAACCTTCACAATCAGATTTAAAAAATCACTGAAATGTCAACCTGCCAAATCAGACATGAATATATTGAAATTTGGGGGGTCTTTTACTTGCAAAGTAATATGAGCAATACTAAGCACTACACAACAAGGGTTCTAGACATGGTAACAGTGAGTTGTAATGGATTTAGTTTTGATAAGTGAAGGAAAATATTTTGTGATGTCCAATACTTCAAGTCTTATTATTTACATTACTTGATTTGGACCCTAGATCTCCAAATTGGGTCCAAGTGCAACCAGTTTGGATTCTAATGCAAGAGCCTCCTGGGTTTCCTTGCAATCCTGCACTTTTTTTCATTATGGCAGTGTAACCAAGTTCCTACCATGTTGACCGAGCTCTCCAGTGTTAGCTGAGTTATTTTTGTGTTAATTGAGCTTGCTGTGTCAACCGAGTTTCTTCTTTGCTGACCGAGTTGTGCAGTGTCAACCAAGTGACTTCAGTGTTGATCGAGTCCTGCAATGTTAGCCGAGTTCTTCTATGATGACCGAGTTATCCTTCATGCGCCAAGTGAACCTGTTGTTGCTGATGCTTGGGTCCTTCTTTAAACAAGTTGTCTGTGTTTTGGTTCTCAGTTGGAGCCGACTCCTGTATTTAATTTAGATCGTGAATTTAATGATAGTATCTTGTCTAGGGATGAGTGTTGACCGTTTTGAGGCTGGCCTTTCTTTATGTAATGTTCTAGAATCTTCTGTAAGCCGTTTTGGCAAGTATAAGTAGAAGTCTTTGGTTTAGTCTAGAGAGAGATTTGGAAGAGGGAATTTAGGAAGGAGGACTTAGAGAGTCTGGAGCAGTTGTTGCGAATTTGAAGTTATATTTTTGTATCTGGTCATAACCTAGAAGGCCTTACAGCTAGGCATGTATGCTGATAACTTGATGAATCAATAAAGTGTTGTTTACTCTCTCTCCTTAGTGTTGTTCTCTGTGTTTTTCTTCCATTGTGTGTACTCAGTGAGGTGGTTGGATAGTTGGGTGTGCCTTTGGCCCTAGCTGTTCATCTCTCCTTGCACCAAATTCACAGACTGGTCCATGTTGGATTTGTATAGGGACCATGTTCAGATTTGTGGGTTTGTCCAGATCCACACCATTGTGGATCTAGACATACCCATAGGTCCGAATACGAACCATGGGCGAATCTAGTACAGACCTAGGGAGATCTAGTGCAGACCCAGAGGAATCCCATGTGGACCCAGAGGAATCCCATGCGGATCTGAGATGACTTCCAGGGGCCCACAACCCAAGTGAAATAAAGTGGGCCCAAGGCCCCCAAACTCACTCAAAAATAGAATTTTTTTTATCCGACTTTTTTTAATAATACATTTGATGATTGATCGATGATGAACACTTTCATGATTCATGATCATTGAATCATGTTTCAAAATTTAATGATCTACATTTTGAACTTTCCTTTTGTAATATTGTAATTCAATGTGATGATTTTCTTTAGATTCGTGAGCACAGATCAATGATCGTGTATTAAAAATTCTAACGCTTATCTTTAAGTCTAGATATTTGGCATTGATCGATGCTCAAGCATCATAGATTCATACTATGAAATTCACGAACCATAATTGGAAAAAAAAATCACAAATCCATGAACCGGATTTGCATATCTGAATCCATCCCCAAACTCGAACTGGTAACTTAGCTTATTGTTCTTGATACATGTGTTCAGAAAACAACATTATCATTTAATTTTGATCTCCTTAATCTTTGTTAACAAGATCTTTGTAAGGAATGCCTTATTTAAACTGAAATGATATTGCCCAAGTGATTAAGAAAAGGCATGAATTTTAGTTCATATATAAATTTTCCTGTTTTCTTATCTTATTGCTCTTGATACATATGTTTAGAAAACAGCATTATCATTTAATTCTGAACTCCTTAATCTTTGTTAACAAGATCTTTGTGAGGAGTGCCTTAATTAAACTGGAATGATATTACCCAAGTGATTAGGAAAAAGCATGAATTTTAGTTCATATATAAATTAGGATCACAATGGACCACCTTCCCCCCTTCCAGTTCTCTCTAGATGCTCCTGCTCATGTCCTTCCCTCCTAGCAGGAGTTGAACAAGCATGTTAGTATTACGTTTTTGGTCATTGATGTCATTGGCTGATCGTCTATGTTGAGACTGTTATCTGTGTTGGCAATTTTTATTAAGATGGCTTACATATTATGGTGACATCCTTTTTTTATAAAAATACGTTTGTGATGTTCCACTATGTCTGCTAGCACTCAATCTTGTTTCTTGTGTTGAAGATGTTGATTTGAATATACCAAGTGGTGAATGAGCTAAATGTCTGAAGATGTTTTGTATATGCCAAGTGTAAATGCCTTGGTGTGTCTTCTGCCGTTTTCAGGCTTAGTTTCGACACTCTGCTGAAGCGTTATTTCTTTTGTACCTCCCATGGTTGATAATTAAATTTCATACAGGCGTTCTTCTCATTTCCTTCTGAGCAGCTAGAGATTCTATTCTGGGTGATTATTAAACAGAGCACTGACATGACTGCCAGTCCACTGAACCTACAGGATGACATGGTATAATTCTCTGATTTTCTGTCGTTAACTATGCAAATGTGTAACTGGTTATCCATGGTCCAAGTGTAGTTTCAGCCTGTCATCATAGAGAATAAATTAAAACATAAGAAATGGTTTCAAAAACTGCCCAGGAGACAGTGACACCTTCAATATGGTGATTACATCCTCATCTCCTCTTATAGCTGGCAGGAGAAAAATGTCTTGAAAGGAGCAGCAGCCAGAATAGTGAATGCCAGGTGTTGAATCTATAGTTGCAAATCATTCCAACAAGGCAGCTTGCTTACAAGGTCTCTAATAAATTGACTGGGCAACATTACATGAGGCTAATTTGTTGGCATCCACAGAAAATAAGGGTGAGCAGTACTAAAATTCAAACTCTTCCAATTAGTCATAGAGATACAATAATCCCTTCCAAACAGGGTATCGACCAAACAGAAGGGTGTTAGCAAGTTTACTCAGAATCTTCCAAACAGGTATAACTGTAATGTCCCCATATATAATTGTTTAGGAATTTGTCTAATTTCTTATGATTCAAATTGGAATAGACTTATTTTTATATAGCTTGTACACAATTCTTTTATTTGATGTAATTGTTATGTATGTATTTACGGTGATATGACAAGATATATCTCCATACTTTAATATATAATATCATTGTCCTTTGTTTTAATGAGTGCTAAGTTGATTTTCAATCTGATTAAAGGTCGAATCTGAACTTGATAGCCAACTCATCTATGGCATAGATGGATAATGTCAAGGGTTTGGGAATTCAATCAAATAGGTCAATAATGATATTCAGAATGACAATATCCTACGTTGCAGGGTTTGCATCTTGCAGGCTTCTGTTGGGCGTGGATGTGCTTGTGGTGTGTGTTGGGTACACACAAGGTGCATGCCCAACCCTATGGGTACGGTAGGACACACGGCCCCGTCCATCCAGGCACACCCACAGAGTGGGCGTGCGTGCAGTTTGTGTGCCCTTAACCCACAACAAAGCGGGCCTGCTAGCCCACTTTATACGAGTGGCTTAAAAATATGTTAAAAAGGTTCTTTGTTTTTGTCATGTCCCCAAATTTTAATGTAATGGTTTAATTTAATTAATTAATTGGTCCCATAATTTAAATAATATAACAAAAGGACCTTTAATTAGTTACTTTAATTAATTAATATAGAGCTCAACTTAATCATATTTGTATTTGTGGTTCTTACTGATTTACTATATCTCGGACCCATTTTTATTTTAATTGTTTCCATGGGTGTTGTTGTCGACTATCTTTGTAAACCCTCAGGAGTTCCTCCGAAGGGTATTTAAGCACAACTTGTAGGTAGTAGTTGGTATGTGATTTGGTTTATTATTCTTTGTATTGCAAATTCCCGTTGGGATTCTCTATTGTTGCCATTTCGGAAGTGAAAGACCTTCCCTACTTGTCTTTCGCAGTTTCGGTGGGATTCAACCCTCACCCTATTCTGTTTGTATGGTTTGGCTTAGATTTGGAAAATCGGAGCGGCATCTTATCTATCATTTCTATCTGGAAAATCTGAAGTGCTATTGTTATTTCTCTATGTGCAATCATCTACAATATAATTGTTATTGGTAAAGATTTGTCTTTCTTGTGTGGATGCATAAAATACTCTGGCAAAGTGATCACATTTCCTCACCCTTCACCCATACACTATACGCTTGCAACCATATGGATCCATCTACTTGCACCCGTGCGGATCCATCAACGAGCACCGTATGGAGTGTGACAACATCGCCATACAACTCCCACAAATCACCGTGTGGAATAGCCCCCTCACTGTAGGGACACCTTCCCATCACCATACGGTCTCCCTCCCAACACTGTACGACCTACTCTCCATACCATATGGCCACCCTTTATACCAACAATACAACCAACCTACAACAATACGGCCAACTCATTTGTACTGTGCAGACAACTCAAAGACATCGTACACTTCCTACATTCCGTACAATACCCTCCAACTACTTGACGGGGACAGAATTAGGACACAAAGGAAGCACATCTTCAACTGCGGGGAATTGGAAAATTACATTGGTATCAAAGTAATTGCATTCGGGTCGAGATCCCCTTCGAATTGATTTCCCCTTCGGGTCATGATTCCCTTCGGACGAAGTTTCCCTTCAAATCAAGTTCTCCTTCGGATCGAGTTCCCCTTTGGGTCAAGATTCCCTTCGAACTGAGTTTCCCTTTGGATAAAGTTCCCCTTCGGATCGAGATTTCCTTCGAATCAAGATCCCCTTCGAATTGAGATTGCCTCCAAACAAAGATCCCCTTCAAGACGATTTTCCCTTCAAGCTGAGATCACTTTCAGGCCAAGTTCACCTTCGGAACATTACAATGGTATCAAAGATAGTGATGTTGCCAGCTTGCTGGGATGATTGAGAGATTTTGGTACTTGAATCACACTATCGCACCGAATAGCAATGGAGAGTGGTGGTTGAAGGCGCTATAAAAGATTGGCAAAGAGCTCAACAAAGGTGTTGATCTTCCCTTAGATATGTTGGAAGTATGTTTATGTAAGGTGAACCAATTACCTTCAAGATTTATACAAAGAATCCTGTCACTGATTAAGAATGCCTTAAGTCAACCTAGGCTTTTTAGACACCGTGACCAGGATAAAAAATTGGCAGTTGCAGCATGTCTTAGTGAGGTTTTGAGAATTTCGGCTCCTAAAGCACCGTATGATGATAACACCATGATAGAGATATTACATTTGATAATTGATAGCTTTCAGAGTCTTGATGACTTCAGTAGTGACCCTTTTGGTAGGAGATCTACAATATTGGAGAATTGTGCAAATGTCAAAGTAACCTCCTCTTAGATCTCGAATTGCAAAAATTGGTCCATGATATGTTTCATCACTTCTTGATCACCATCAAGGAAGATCATGATACTAAGAATTCAATTGCTATGGAGAGTCTATGATTTCGTGCATTGAAGAGATGGATGAAATATCCCAACCCATCACATCTATGTTATGGGTTTTTCGTACTCTAGAATGTATCCCCTCTATAGCACCATATAGATTGGTCAGTAATGTTTTCAAGCATTGTGAAGAAAAACTAATATCTCATTTGCACAAGTGGGAGAAAATGGATGACAATAATAAGGGTGATGCGTGAGGAGAATGAAGGCATGATTAAAGGGTTGCTCCAGGAGGATTTGCTAAATCTTTCTACTACACCAACATGGGGAGAACAACAAAAAAATGAAGATGTTGCTTGCATGGATCTTGTGAAGACATGGACGGATCAAGTTGTGCCCATCACTGAAGTTGTGCCCGAGGTTGTGCTCATCGCCGAAGCAATATCTATCAAGGAAGTTCTATCAGTTGCTGAGGTTTTGTCCATCATAGAAGTTGTGTCTATTGCTGAAGCTCAATCTGTCATCGAGGTTGTGTCCATCACCGAGGTTGTGTTTGTTGCCGAGGTTGTGTGTCTGTCACCGAAGCTATGTCCATCATCGTAGTCATATCCATCGCCGAGGTTGTACATCCGTCACTATCACCGTGCCCGTCGTTGTGTCTATCAGTGTCATTGTGTTCGTTGTTGTCACCGTCGTCGTGTCTGTTGCCGAGTCCATTGTCATGCCCGTCACCATCATTGTGTCCATTGTTGTCATCGTCGTTGTGTGTGTCACCGCTATTGTGTTTGTTGTTGTCATCGTTGTTATGTCTGTACCGCCATTGTGTTCGTTGTTGTCACCGTTGCCATATTTGTCATCATCATTGTATTTATTGTTGTCACCATTGTCATATCCATCATCGTCATCATGTCCATTGTCATCACTGCCACCATGTTTGTTGCTGAGTCTATCGTCATGCCTGTCACTGTCATTGTCGCTATGTCTGTCATCTTCACTGTGGTCATCACGATCGTCGTTTCCGTTGCCGAGTCCATTATCATGTCTGTCATCGTCGTATCTATTAGTGTCATAGTGTCTGTCACCGAGTCTATGTTCGTCGTCGAGTTTGTATCCATCGTCGAAGTTGTCTCCATCATCATTGTGTGTTTGTCATTGTGGCTACGTCTGTCGCGGTAGCTACATTTGTTGCCATTGAGACGTTGCTCGTTGTTGAAACTCTATCCATCATCGAGGCTTCAGTCGGGGTTTTGTATGCCACCGAGGTTTTATTTGCAACTAAAATTTTGTTTGCCGTCGAGGTACTCTTCGTCGAGGCTTTCTCTATCAAGGCTCCCTTCGTCAAGGTACTCATGTTCGAGGTTCCCTTCATTGTCAAGGTTCCATTCACTGAGCTTCTCTTCGTTGAGGCTCCCATCATCGCAACACCCTTCACCAAAGCTCCTGTCGTTGAGGTTCTCACAGTTGAGCCCGCCTTCGCCGACATTCTCACCATCAAAGCTCTCTTCGTCAAGGTTTCATCTGTCAGGAATATAATAGTGGTCATTGAGGTTGTGTCAGTGGCTAAGTTTTTGCCAGCATCAGCGTCTTTGTGCATGACCATACCCAAAGAGATTTTTGAACATAATGGCGTGAAAGATTTCATCAATTTGTGTCATTGGAATCCTATTGAAGGCCATGACAATGTTTATATCAGAGTGGCGCAGTGGATGCTTAACAACAGTGTGGTGCAAGGGAGGATTGATGTCATTTTACTTGTTTCACCTACGTCTTTGGTTTGGGATCCAAGTGACTCAAGACATGACAATATTTATATCAAAGTGGTGCAACGAAAGTTTGATGGCAATGTGGTGTTGTGGTCCAGGATTGATGTCATTTCACTTGTCTCACCTGTGCATTTGATTTGAGAGCCTAGAGTTGTTAAAGTTTTGTCTGATGACGGATTGCTTGAGGGCAAGCAATCTTTCAGCAATGAGGATTCGTCATGTCCCCAAATTTTAATGTAATAATTTAATTAATTGTTCCCAGAATTTAAATAATATAAGAAAAGAACCTTTACTTAGTTACTTTAATTAATTAATATGGGGCCCAAGTAAATCATATTTGTATTTGTGGTTTCGATTGATTTAGTGTATCTCATATCCATTTTTATTTTAATTGTTTTTGTAGGCGTTGCCTTCAGCTATCTTTGTAACCCTCGAGAGTTCCTCGAAGGGTATTTAAGCATGACATGTAGGTAGTAGTTGGTATGCAATTTGGTTTATTATTCTTTGTACTGCGAATTCCCGTTGGGATTCTCTATTGTTGCCATTTCGGAAGTGAAAGATCTTCCCTACTTGGTTCTCACGATTTCAGTGGAATTCAACCCCCACCCTATTCCGTTTGTATGGTTTGGCTCAGATTTGACAAATCAGAGCGACATTTTATTTATCATTTATATCTGGCAAATCTGAAGTTCTATTGTTATTTCTCTAAGTGCAATCATCTACAATATAATTGTTATTGGTAACAATTTTTCTTTCTCGCACGGATGCGTACAATATTTTGGCAAAGTGATCACATTTTGTCTCCCTTCACCCATACACCATACACTTGCAACCGTATGGATCCATCTACTTGCAACCTTGTGGATCCATCAATGAGCACTGTACGGAGTGTGACAACGTCACCATACGGCTCGCACAAATCACCGTGTGGAATTAGCCCCCTCACTAGAGGGACACCTTCCCATCACCGTACGACCTCCCTCCCAACACTACAACCTACTCTACATACCGTACAGTCACCCTTTATAACAACAATATGGCCAAACTACAACACCATATGACCAAAGCCTAAGACATTGTACAATCAACTCATTTGTACCACATGGACAACTCAAAGACACCGTACACTTCCCACTTTCCGTACAATACCCTCCAACTATTTGATGGGGATGGAATTAGGATACAGAGGAAGCACGTCTTCAACTGCGGGAATTGGAACATTACAGTGGTATTAGAGTAATTGCATTTGCATCGAGACCCCCTTCGGATTGATTTCCCCTTCGGCTCATGATTCCCTTCAGACCAAGTTTTCCTTTGGATCAAGTTCCCCTTCAGCTCAAATTCCCCTTCGGGTCAAGATTCCCATTGGATCAAATTCTCCTTCTAACCGAGATTCCCTTCAAATCAAGATCCCCTTCGGATTGAGATTGCCTCCGAACAAAGATCCCCTTCAAGACGAGATTCCCTTCAAGTCGAGATTACCTTTAGGCCGAGATCGCTTTTAGGCCGAGTTCACCTTCGGAACATTACAATGGTATCAAAGCAATTGCATTTGGGTCAAGATCTCCTTCAAATTGATTTTCCCTTCGGGTCGTGATTCCCCTTGGACCAAGTTTCCTTTCAAATCAAGTTCCCCTTCAGGTCAAGATTACCTTCAGACTGAGCTTCCCTTCGGATCAAGTTCCCCTTCGAACTAAGATTCCCTTCGGATCAAGATCCCCTTCAAGACGAGATTCCCTTCGGGCCAAGATCGCTTTCAGGCCGAGTTTACTTTGGAACATTATAGTTTTGTACTCCTAGACCATTAAACGCCCCTTTAGGAGTCCTTTAAAAAGAAAAACATATTATTTTAACTCTTATTTCTCTCTCGCCATATTTTCTCTCCATTTTGGTATTTTGGAGGGAGGTGATTGTATTCAAAGGAGATCGATTGTGGAGTGCCAAATAGGCTCCACAAAGGAGATTTAAGCATTTAAAGTTGAACACTATTCTTTAGTCTTTTTATGATTTTTTTCAAGCTTTTGATAGATTTTCTCAAGTTTGTGAAGAAGTCTTTCGAGTGTTTTTTTCTTTATTTTTATAGATTTCAACAATGTCTAGCAGTCAAGGTTTAGTGGGTGAGGAGGTAAGTCAAAAATTCAATATTGATAAAGGATCTCCTTTACGCAGACATACCACAAGAACTTTACAAGGTCTTGGAGGTGGGGAATTTATTCGGAATTATAATTTTTGTAATGTACAATATAATAGCTCTTATTATTGAGTGAAACTTCATTTTTATGGGCCCTGGTGGTAAAGGGATTAATGTGTGAGGGCCTAGATAAGGAGTTGTCTCCTATACAAATAGTGAGATTTATAAAAGAACCATAACATGTTGACAAATTGATTGCCAAAGGGCAACAAAGTGGTTATAGTTCTAGAAAGAAAAAAACAATGAAATTATCCTCTTAGATAGGTGTTGTCTCCAAACATCTCTTCATGCCTATACCCTCTACCAAAGACAAAGATAAAGGATTCCCCACCTACAAGACAGGTCTATTGGAGAGGGTGTTTAAAATGCAAGCAAAATATATTCTTGGAAAAAAGTTGCACGTTGCCCCTCTTATGCTCTTCCACTCAATTTTGTGAGATCGCCATTTTGGTAGAACATGGTGTCAGCGATAAATAGTGCACCTCCTAGTTTCACAAGTCATGGGTATGAAAAGGTGTGTACCACCTTATTACAAAAAGAGAGAAAATTTATAGAAACTCAATTGAAACTAATTAGAGATTCTTGGATTAAAATGTGTATCTATTGTTTCCAATGGATGGAAAGATGACAAAAACTGTCCTTTGATAAATGTTATTGCAGTGTCCCTCAAGGGGGCAATGTCTTTGAGGCCAATTGATTGTGAAGGGGTAAGTAAAAGATGCAAAGTTCATTTCTAGGATTTTTATTGATTCTATAGAGATGGTAGACAATAAAAATATGGTCCAAGTATTTATGGACAATGCAAAAGTTTGTAGGTAATTCTTCGTAGTCTTCTTTGATGACATCTCGATATTTAGCAAGACCTAGGAGGAGCATCTACAACATGTGCAAGATTTCTTGAGTATACTAGAGAGTGAGTCACTATTGTCCAAGGAATCTAAATGTGAGATCGACATGATATACTCTTATACCTTGGGCATATCATCAATGCAAATGGGATGAGAGTAGATCTAGAGAATATTAGAGCCATCATTGAATGGACAAATCTGACTAGGCTCACATAGCTGAACAAATTCCTTGGATTGTTTGGCTTTTTCAGGAGGTTTATATCGAGGTTTCCCCAAACAATAGCTCTATTGATAGATCTTACAAAGAAGGGAGCCTTTGAGTGGTAAGTATTAACAAAACAGTGTTTTGAGCATTTCAAGTAGGTAATGTCATCTTGCATAGTGTTAGCTCTTTTTGATTTCACTAATCCATTTGAGTCATAGTGTAATGCTTTAGGAGATGGGATCGGTATAGTTCTGATGTAGGAAAAGCACCCCATAGCATATGAGAGCATGATGTTGAGAGGAGTGAAGAAGAGCTATCCAATCTATGATTGGGAGATGTGTTGATGTCAGTTTTGTACCACTGCATAACATATAGGAATTGAATCCTTGATACGGAATATCAAACACTCAACCCTCTCTTGAAAAGTAAATACTCATGAAGACATGAGAAAAACTCCAATGTTCCTTACAATTGTGGATACTAACTTAGTTATATTAATGTGATTTGTTGGTTAATCACATAGGCGGCCTTATGTTGTTCATTCAAGGATTGTCGAACTTTTGTTGTGGTGATGATGAAATCTAGCTTTGCAATGTATACTAGTGCCAAATAAT
This sequence comes from Cupressus sempervirens, assembly GCA_028749045.1. NCBI lineage: Eukaryota > Viridiplantae > Streptophyta > Pinopsida > Cupressales > Cupressaceae > Cupressus > Cupressus sempervirens. The sequence continues at coordinate 138,016,212 of CM053789.1, read as the reverse complement.
GTTGATGGCGTGAAGATGGAAGGCACATGAAAGTCATTCATGCCCTCCTAGCGCCAAATAATGTTGATGTCAGTTTTTTACAACTACATAACATATAGGAATTGAATACTTGATATAGAATATCAAACACTCAACCCTGTCTTGAAAAGTTAATACTCGTGATGACATGAGAAAAACTCCAATGTTCCTTATGCCTGTGGATATTAACTCAATTATATTAATGTGATTTTTTGGTTAATCACGAAGGCGGGCTTATGTTATTCACTCAAGGATTGTTGAACTCTCGTTGTGATGGTGATGTCTGGCTTTGTAAAGTATATGAGTGCCAAATAATGTTGATGGTGATGATGATGGAGGGTATGTTTGCAAATGATGCTTCTCCTTTTCTAACTTTCTTCTTAAATAAACTCCAACTACTAACTACTTGTTGCTTTACCTTTACTCCTATGAATGGAAAGATTAGCAAATGGGCGGGGATCAAATCTAATGAAAGCTTACCGGCGGCTCTACCTCCATAGATGCAATGATTCAAGAAAAAAAGACTAGATCACCAAGCAAGGCTTCCTAACCAGCCACTAGGATGCTAGTGGCCCAATTTATAGATCCCTATCAAACATCCACTAATATCACCATATAACTATCCATCTATTCTTACGCGTACTAACTTTCTTGAAATGAAATCTACTTTAAAAACTTCAATGAAATCTAACTCTAACTATTGGAAGTAGAAACCATGCACTAACACCAAATGTTCTTAATCACCATGCAAGTCACAACAATGATAAAAAGAAGCAATTTTGGTATTATGTTAAGCAACAATTTTCTCAACCCTTTACAAATGAGAGCAAATGGCCTTATATAGGGGCCAAAATTACAACCAACGGTAGAGATTAAGAGGCAAAATCAATGATCTGTATTAGATCCCAGAAACCCTAATTAGGGTTGCCACACTATCGGCCAATGAGAAGATGCCACCTCATCAATGGACAAATGAAAAAAAAGGAAAAGTGGCAACCAATGAGAAGGCACCAAAATGGTAGCCAATCAGAATTAGACATCTATCCTACCCAAGAAGAAAGAAGAAATTGTCACTTGGGCTTACATCAAATGATCCTCTAATATAATTCTACCCTTTTCTTTCATCTTCTTAGCCAAGGCAATGAACTTGGCTAGCCTGTCGTTGACTTCCTTCATGGGAGGGCAAGGCGTGTACTTCATCTTGAGCTCAACTGAATTCATCATGTTGCTCATTGCTTGCAGTGTCTTCTCGTGATCCTTCTCATACTCCATCTCATCTGTGATTTTTCCCAAGCTATGCTCTACTATTTCATACTCCTGGGCTACAATCTCATCCACTGCTTTACTAACCTTTGGTATAGCAATTTGAACTTTTTAGTGACCCTTATCATCACTCCTGATTACCTTTGCCACCGTTTTTGCAATTTGTTTATGTTTCTCACTATCATCCTTTTTCACTAACCCTTAAATATCTTTGATTGTTCGGACAGAAACCACCTCGCCTCTTGGCATAAGCATTTGCCTTAACCATAGCAGTGCAGCGTATCTCCCCAAATCTGGATTCCGTTCGACCAGCAAAGCATTGCCGACAGCCTCAAGTGCCTGGCTTATTTCCTCAATATTAATTGGCCTACCCTCTTCTTCACTAGTGACTGTCACATCATCTCCATGTTGGTTCGCCGAGAGAGGAGAGTACTCTATACTGTTACTATAACCACTTGATTTCGAATCAGAGCTCACCTCTACCGAGACCCTTTGTCCACTTGTATTAACCTCTTGGCTTGTAGGCTCAATTATGCTCTCCCTTGACGGTGTTGTATTTTTCCTTTTTGCTGGAGGCTCCTAATGTTCTTTACTTTTCTCAACCTCCAAATTTCTCTTCGTACCCTTAATTACTCTTTGTTGCTAGCTATTGCCCCTACCTTTCTGTCCGACTAACTCCGCTAGACCCTCTTTCTCCAGTTTCATCCTCTCATAAGTAAGGTGTACCTTCCAACCTTGTAATTGCCTTAACTTCTCATTGTACCATGACATAATGTGTGGATCAACTGTCCTTGTAACCGCCTCTAAGGAAGGATCCTGATGATCATCCCAATCCACTGGACCCATCTTTGTTCCATCCACTGTATCATAATCTTCCCTTAGCACATTTTCATCCTCTTCCAGTTGATCGGGAATATCAAGGCCTCTCCATTTGATTGCCCTCATCATGTCCATTGACAATCTTGAAAAAGCTAGCTTTCTCACATGAAAGTCATCTTGGGCATTGGCTCAAAAATCTTCTATAGTAGTAATATGTTTGAATGTGTTTTCGTGAGATGCCTTGATAAGACCATTAAGATCGAATCCTTGTCTTGCTCTATACCATCCTAGATGATACCAACTCCTCCGCAGCTACAAAGGTGACAGGATTGGGGTGTAATGTCCCTGTTTTTGGCGAGTCTATGCGGTTGATGGAGTTAGCTCATCATAGTGACCCTCGTGAGCTCACAGGGTGTTTTGGGGGTCCCAGTTGTAAACTTACTATTTTTAGTAAGTTTATTTTTGGCAGTTGCTATCTTTGGCAATGCAGTGGGTGGCTCTAGCAGTTGGTCGTCACTTGCAATTGATCAGGTTAATAATTGCATGAGCTCTTATTTAGTTATTTTTCATTGAGTTGCATTATTATAATAATGACTTTAAAAGATATTTTTAAAAAATGTGTTAGAAAGTTTCTAGTGTTGAGTTCTTTTGGAAAACTTCCACAATTTCTGAAGTGGAGTTTTTTAGGAAACTTTGGCCAATGAAAGGTTATAAATGAGAGCTCATTTCATTGAAAAAAGAACGCTTGAAAATATATTTTCTTTGTGCCTTTGTGGCTTTCCTAATTTCTGACCTGTGAGCCCTTGCCGAAGTATATAATTGGCCGACATACTCCTACTGTACTTCTATGGCTAAGGAGAAGGATCTTGAATTATACATTTTCTCATTGATTCTCTGGCTGAGAGTTTGTGTGAAGTTCTGAGGATTTTCCGAAAATTGTGATTTGTTGCAAATTGTTGCTGAGGTATAATGATATGCATATCTCCTTCTATTCATGTTGTGTCTCGGAGATTGTTTAATAGCTCTAAACTGAAATTGAGAAGTAAAATCGAATTACTTCATTTTGATGTCTGCAAGCTGGGAGATCAGTTTTGGCAATGGAGAAGGGGTAGAATTTCATCTGGAGGCAACGTCCTATGCATTTTAATCATGTTAACTAAATTCTAAGCTGAATTCATCCATCAAGAAATCAAACAACTTTATCATTGGATCTTCAATTTCATTGCCAGTTGTGTGGACACTTACCTCCAGTCATATAAGCTCATTGAGGGTCTGCGTTTTGCTTGTTGTTGCTTGGTGGTTGTAGGTTGGAATTAAGGGCAGCTTGCATATTTGTTACTTGTATATCATATTGGATGAGCAAGCGATTGGCATAGGAGCTGACAGGTGTATCCTTGAAGACCTGCGTTAATGTTTCTATGCCTTGCGATTTGAGTTTGGGACCAACAGCCAAGCTCCATGGCTCGTATATGATTTTGGGTGGGCTAGGTGTTTTGGAGACCTCTCGAATACAATTCATGTTAATATTTCAAAAAAGGTTCAGTCTAAAAGCTTAAGGTGGCAGCATTGTGACTTATAGTGAAGGAATTCTCTGCACACTGATCTAGTCAATTGGAGTATTGCTTCAATACCTATCAGTCCGAAGCTAGTCGAGGTTTTTACACGGGGCAAGTATCATTGCCTATTCCAAATGAGAAGGTAATCCCTGTCTCACCTTTAAGTTTCATCATCTTGTCATAATGCTCAAGTTGCCTAAGCCAACTCCATCAAAACTATCTTGTTGGATTGGTACCTTGGAAGTCTCTTGGGACAAACTGTACTCCCTGCTACTCTGATATATGTAAATTGCAGAAATTGGATGAAACAACTCCCATACTTCTTAACTTTTACTTCTACTTCATTTGAGAGCCTCTTAGCAGGTGTCCTTTGCAATATCCTTACTGTCTTCATGGAAAAAGCATCATTAAACATCTTATAATCTTTCGTGTTGTGCAAATGAAGCTATGGATAGCACTCATGCACCAAACATTGCCCTAGCCCATTGCCAATCACTCCTAAGGGCTTAAGTCCAGGATTTTCATATAGTCTCGCAATCAAATAAAAAAGATAGGATCCCATGTAGAATTGTTTTTGATTTTGTACTATCCTAAGTTGCAACTCTAAATTTTCACTTATAATTCTAGCACAATCAAATTTTCTCTTTCCATTTTCAATTTCATCAATAAAGTAGTCTATCCAGTTCTCGAATTGCATACCTTGAGCCATGCCCATGATTCGGTTGAGAAGCATCATAAGATCGCCATACTCCGGTTTGAAATTCGACTTGGTGCACTTCGATGACTTGGTGACTCCTTTTTTGCCTTTGTATAAACAATTTTTCTTTAAATGAATGAAGTAGGGCTCCCGGTTATCCTGAAATAACTTGGCCGCCTAATCCATCGTTACCACTGTCATGCCTCTACGCTAGGGAATATTAAATACTTCTTCGACCACTTGTTCACTAATGTTAGCCAACACTCTCTTCCCTTTATCAAAAATGATGGACTTGGTCACAATATCAAATCGGGATGCACACTCCATTACCAATTCCGGACAAGACAAGGTAGGAGGGAAAGCTGCCACGTATACAATTTCGCTCTTGTAGATCTTCTATGCCATGGGGGATCGTCTTTCCTTCAATCTATCCTTCAACTATACCATGTTCATTGTGCTGATATTGGTATCACTTATTTGCCTCACTTTCAAGAAGAAGGTGGTCTTAGGCATCATGTCTTCCTTGTCTTTTTCGATATTCGTTCCCTTTGGGTTCTTACTTGCATTAACATCTACCATCCTAAACACTTATTTCTGCCTCTTTATTCTAAATGATATAGACTACACTTATCAATCTCCAACCTTCTTTCTATCGATGGAATCTAGTTTATTTCTGCCTCTCCAAATCCTATCTCTACACTTATCAATCTCCAAACTTCTTTCCTAGGGATGGAACTACCACTTATTTCTACCTCTTCGTTATCTTAGGATGGACTACACTTATATCCCCCAACTTCAATCCTAGGGTGGTCTAGCGTATTTCTGCCTCTCCAAGTGTCCTAACATGAAATCTACACTTATATCTCGCAACTTCAGCCTATCAATGGAAATGATGAAGTGGTGGATGAAAAGTGCAAGAAGAAGATAAGGGAAACTAACCAAGCAAGAACAAGGAATAAACTTTGCCTTTAAAATCAATCTTCACCTCTAAAAATGAATGAGAATCTTACCTTAAATCTGCCTTCTACCAATAATCGGGCCTCTTCAAATTCAGATCAAATCTCAGAAATTTCAATCCTCCTTGCAAATAATGATGCCCTAGCAAATGAATTGCTTACAAAATCTGCCCTATATCAGAATTTAGACTTCCCAAACTCGCCTTCAAATGCAAAAAATATCAGACCTTAAATTGCTTTGCCTCTTTACCAAATAAAATCGCCATAGTTGAAGAAGAAAATCACAGCCCTTGGAGGAAAAATCAGACTTCAAAAATTGTTGCCAATCTCGGAAAAATTAGGCTTTCCCTCTCAAATTCGACCTAGGACAGAAATCGCCCAACTTGCAAAAAATCAGATCTACTCCTCCAAATCGCCTTAGGGCAGAAATCGCCCAAGCAAAGGAGGGGAAAAATGCCACCAAGAAATGGAAAATCTGCCCCAAAAATTGCCCAAGATGGAAATTTGCCTCCCTTAGAAGAAAACTGCACATCCAAGGAGGAGGAGGAAAAAAGGAATGAGGAAATAAGAAGAGGGGAAGCCCTCTTATACCAAACTTTTTGCCTCTCCAAGTGGGCCAACTTGCTTGTAGGGAAAACAAAATTAAATTAGTCCTTTAATGAATGGCTCAGATTTAAATGCAACATTAAAATTACTTAGCCTTATACTGAAATCGGCCCATTTAATTGCCAGTTTTGATTAGAAATTGCAAAATAGAAACACGGTAAACCTAGGAGTTGTCAAAAAAAAATTATTTAACAACATTTTGGCAATTAAAATATCATTAAAATTGAATCTAGCAAGCCAAAATCAATTTTCAATTCCAAATTACCAATTTCCTTTAACATTTCTAAAATCCTCTAGGCTAAATATTAACCAAATTAATGAGATTTTGCAATTTAATCCAATTTCAATTTTGTAATACAATTTCAATTTTTAAACAAAATAAATCCTTTTCCTGGTAGTCGAAATTCAAACTCCAATTTCAATTTCACTATCAAAAGAAAGTTTCCTTTTCACCAAAAAAAAAAAAATTCAAAATTTTCCAAAATAACGAAATAAAAAAATTTCATTTTGAAAATGCTCAAGCTTATACAAATATTTCAAATTTTCAAAAAAAAATCATCTAAGTCCAAAATTTGCAATTTTATCCTGCCAGATATCGTTTTAACCATTGAAAAAATGTTGTTGAATTCTGTTTGGCCTAAGGATAAAATTACATGTTCCGGAAAAAAACCAAGTTTCGCACCGGGTGAAAACAAACCAAACCCCTCCCTGGCCCGAAGGCGTCCAAGGTGTAAAAAGAATTGCTTCAAAAACCTTTGGACAACTCCAAAATTGCCAAGGCAACCGAAAAATTCCCAACAATCTATGAAAATTGCCAAGGCTTGCCCGAAAAATGGGGTCCCCAAAGTTTTGGGGAGATGGTGTGAAAACCTCACAACAAGATGTTGGACATCGTGCATGCATTAACCAAAGTCAAGTCTTATTTGGTTGAAGGCAGTTTTTTTTATCAAAATGGATTATAAGATAATTAAGTATACCTCAACGGCGGCAAAAATGGATCACTATATTTCAGGTCTATGACAGACATTAAATATGTCAAAGGACAGAAAAATGTAGAGGCAGATGCACTCTCAAGCAGGCCACCTATATGCTCTTTAATGGAGATATCAATGGGCTGAAATGAGTAAATTGGTGCAGAATATGCTAAGGATTCAAGGGCAGCAAGCAGGGCAGCAAGCTTGATTGAGGGCACAATTCAAGATGATAGGATATAGTGATTGGTGGTCTCATATTTTATAAGGATAGAATCTATTTAGTGTCTTATTCTCAGTTCAAAGAAGTGATTTTGAGGACATTCCATGATACTACATTGGCTGTTCACCCGGGATTCTTCAAGACATACATGCAGACCCAGGATAGGTTCACATGGAAAAGACTTAAGGATGAATTCCAAAAGTATGTTACAAAATGTTCAGTATGCTAGCAGAATAAGAATGAGCACACATTTCCAATTGGTTTTCTTCGGCCTTGACCAATTACAGATAAAAATGGGAGATTATATAAATGGACTTCATTTTAGGAATGCCTACTGTACAAGGTAAGGATGACATATATGTGGCGGTTGATAGATTGACAAATTTTACACATTTCTTTGCTATTGCAGCCACCTACACAGTAGCCCAAGTGGCTGACTTGTTTTTCAAGGAGGTGTTCTGGTTATGAGATGAACCCTGCTGGTTCAACCACCATCCAACCTTGTGCCTATCTTAGTTTTGGATTGTATTTGCAATGTTTTCTATTTTCTCTTGAACTATATGCTTTTTGATTCTTTGAAATAATAAACAATAACAATGGAGCTTGCATGAAATAAATTCAGAAACTTCTTGTAACTTGCAGCTAAGAATTTCTCTCAACCTCTTGATAAACTATTACAATGTATTGAATAAATTATCATATTGCATACATGAGTAATTATTGAAATCAAGAAATGAACTCAGCAGCAATTATTGGAACCTGTTATGCAGACGGAGCCCATGAAAATACATCAATTTTGTTCCAGATCATCACCCTATGCATCAATACCATTGATCATCCAATATAGAGGGGATTGTGAACCAAAAATGATATAGACTTGGACCTGGGAATTATTTACAGGGTCTAGTTGGCTCACATGAGCTGTAAAAATGGATCCGTTGCCTCAAAAACCTCCACAAATCTCTGTCAAAAAGCTGTTATATATTACTGCTAGCCACCTATAGAGAATTCTGCATTTAAAACCTCTGGAGATAATTCAAACTCTTCTATATACTAAACATTTAATCTCAAGCATGACCTCTGGATTAAGCAATAGTCATCTTCAAGAATCAATGTGTATTTCACCATCTCTTATTGCTAAAAAACAAAGAAGAAATTTGTTCCAAGCCCAATTTGCTGAAACCTTGACTTGTACTAAATGCTTCTCAATTTCAAAGGCAAAAACATCAATTCATGATTGGTTCAATTTCTAGCTTTAGCTTTTTATAATTCCTCATAAGAGATCAAACCATGGAGCTTCTTCAACAAGATTCAAATAACTTAAAGGAATTTGCCTTTATTATAAGTTGACATTCATAAAAAAACATTAGTTATTCCCTTGAATTAGGCAGCCACTTTTAAATTATCATTAAATGCTCATTAAAGGGTGTTAAAGGAGGATGATTGCAACAAATTTATTAGCATTGCCTTGTTGTTTATATATTTTCCAATGGCAGTGATATCACTCTTATTTATATTAATGAAGAGACTATCCATCATGGTCTAATTAATATAATAACAATGATTATTTAATTATATTATATCTCATATGTTTTATATGTATATATACATATATATGTTTCTGCACTTTAGTTTCATTGTTTATCCCACCAAAGCTACCAAACATCAACACTCCCTCTTAGCTAGGGAGGATAAACACATGACCATATATGTGTTGAATTTATAGCATCTGTCGGATATCTTCTATCCGATTATTGCTCAGAAGGAACTTCAGATACTTCTATTTATATACATATATGTATATATGTGTGTGTGTGTTTGTGTGTGTGTGTACTTACACACACACACATGTATATCTACAAAGAGCATCTAAGTTGGCTATATATCTATATGTTAAACTGATTCAATCTGGATTCAACATCTGTGAATATTCAGCGACCTCACTGTGATTATAAATTTATATCACATGAACATGATTCCATTGTTCCTGCCATCGTAAGCCATTTAATCATGTTATATTACTGACTGCTATCAGAGATTATAATCTGGCAGACATGGATTATGATCGGGCTTCATTGAGACATGGTAATGTATTTTGCTAGACGCCGAATGTGAGTTATAATCAGTGATTAAGAGAAATAAATCATAATCAATAGTTAAGGGTTGTCTCATATGTCTCTACATGAGACACAACCATCCAATCTCTATATATTCAAGTAGCATAATCGCTTGGAAAAACATCAATCAACACATGTTATTACCAGCGATCTGCTAACAGAGATTCACCTGCAATAAAAGAAGAGAAGCTTCAGCATTATTACTTGAAAGATTTAAATGCAAGTAAGATATTAAGAATCATCTTGATCTATTTATATATAACCCTGCTGTGATAAATATCAGATTTAGAGAAGTCAAACTTATCATTATCTGCATATACCCACTGAATAAAGTTCTACCTCTGATCTCATTTTCCTTAACATGGTATTAGAGCCTAGTTGGCAGAACAAGCATTAAAACTGACTATGACTGATTCAAAATCACCGAAATTCTATCTATTCATCATATCAATCATGGTAAACAATATCAGAGTTGAGGATAGATTGGAAGGTGCCTCTAACTTTTGTTAGTTTGTGGTGACTGATTAGGGAAGTACTGTACAAACTTCATAATTCTTTGGGCCCTATTTTATCGGGAATTTTGGGCCGCCATGTTGTAATGAATTATAACCCTAAAGCGGCAAAAATATTTGTATGAAAGGGCTTAGGGTTAGGTATCTTTCATAATGTGTGATGCCAAAATTGCTTCTTGCAGTGGTATTGAGTTGTAAGAGATTACAGTTTATAATCAAGTTGTAATCACTGGATCGTAATAATATTGGACTTGCTGTTTGGTGGACGTAGCCCCAAGATTGGGTGAACCACATTAAATCTTGGTGTCTTGTGTTCTCTTCTGTGTGATTTATTATTTTTTGATATTGTTTATATTTGCATGTAATTGTTATTTCTGTTTGTGGTTTAATCCTAACAACTTTGTTTTATAGAAAATTCGAATCATAACAATACTTCAAGAACTTGAATTGGAGTCATTTATAGACGGAATCATAAGGCTGAGAAAATTATCATTGATGAAGTTGAAGATCTTATTCTTCCATCAATAGAAAAACTAACATCAGCATGTGATGTGTTCAAAACTATTCAAGACACATCTGAGATAAACAATTCAAGCAGATTGCTCGCATTAAAACAACTCCTAAATATCAAGATGGACAAAGGAGATACAATCTCATCATACTTCTCCAAAATCTTTGAATTAAGAGATCAACTCGCTACCACTGGAAACAATGTTGACGATGTGGAATTATCTCTTATAGCCCTTAGAGGACTACCAATATCATGGGAATCATTTATTCAATGCATTAGTCATCCCTCTATACCCAAATTTGATCAACTCAAAAATGACTGTACTTAAGAAGAGTCTCGACTAATCTCGAGAGGGTTTCAAGGAGGACGAGATTCAAGCATTATATGCAAAATCAAGCAATAAGAAGGGAAAATTCAAAAGGAAGAGAAGAAAGAAAAACTATAAGGAAAGAGATCTGTCAGAAGTCCAATGTTATAAATGTGACAAATTTGGACACACTCACATGTATTGCCCATAAAGGAAGAAAAATCCTATCAACATGGCTGAAGTCAAGGAAGTAGAAACCAAGGATGAAAAATATTCACTATACTACCTTGCCTTATCGAGTGAGTTAAATACCAATAAAAACACCTGGATAGTCGACAGTAGAGCCTCTAGTCATATAACCGGATACAAAGATAAATTTGGGACTCTTGAAGAATTTTCAACCAAACAAGTGATGATAGGTGACAACTCCACTGACCCTGTGAAAGGAATTGGGAGCTGTTCAGTACAACTAAGTGCTAGAGTTAACTTCCAATTGAAAAATGTCCTATTTGTTCTGGGAATCAAGAGAAATATTATCTCTATATCCGGCCTTGCAAATCAAGGGTATAGGGTATCCTTTCAAGAAAATAAAGTCCTATGTTGGCATAAAAATTCAAACATTAAAAATGCAATTTCTATTGGAATTAGAGAAGGTAGCTTATACAAACATTGTAATTCTACGAATCTAGCCTTGACCCATGAAATTGGAAAGACAAATGAGATTTGGCATAGAAGGCTAGGACATCTAAATTTTCAAGCCTTGCCCTCTATTGAGAAATTTGTAAAAGGCTTATCTAACCTTAAACATGAACATGAAGGGATATGTAAAGGGTGTGCATTAGGAAAATCCCAGTGAACATCAATCTAAGAGTATCCTTGAACTCATTCATACTAATCTATGTGGACCCATGTCAGTACCTTCATTAGGAGGATACTCATACTACATCATCTTTGTGGATGACTATTCTAGGAAAACCTAGATATATTTCCTCCATAGTTCCAAGAATCACGGCGATTCATGCGATTCACGCGATTTGGCGATTCGATTCAAGCCAAACGATTTTTTGTGAATCGGTGAATCGAATCAGCGATAAAGGGTTTATGAAATAAGTTACTCACTAAATTTCAAGGGTTTTTTAAATTTTCCGATTCATGGCCGATTCGATTCCGATTCATGGCCGATTCACGATTTGATTCGGCCTTGCCGATTTCGATCCGATTCCGATTCTTATTACTTTGATTTCCTCAAACTAAAAGAATCAAATGAGGTTCTATCAAAATTTAAAGAATTCAAAGCCTTAGTTGAAAATCAAATTGGTAAGAAGATCAAAATTTTAAGATCTAATAATGGAGGAGAATATATCTCTGAGAACTTTAAAGAATTTTGTATATCTGTTGGGATTAAGAGGGAGTATCCTATACCCTATAATCCTCAACAGAATGGAGTAGCAGAAAGAAAAAATAGAACTATCATTGAAGAAACTAAGGAAATGATGCACAATCAAAATCTGCATACAACATTCTAGGCTAAAGCATCTAATACTGTTGTATATATTCAAAACAGATGCCCTTATGCAATTCTAGAAAACATAACCCTTGAAGAAGTCTTCACAGCAAAAAAAATTGATCTAAGTCGTTTACGAATCTTTGGTTGTCCTGTATATATCCATATTCCTAAGGAGAAAAGAACTAAGCCCTCGGGAAAGAAAGGCATATTCGTTGGATATAGTGATTCTTCCAAAGCCTACTGAGTATATGTGCCAAGATCAAGGACAATTGAAATCAGTAGAGATGTCAAGTTTGATGAAGATATTTCATACAAAACTTCTAAAGATATAGAAGAACATAATGATGATAACATTCCTGAGAATGATGAAATTTCTATGATTGAGAGGGAGAGTGGTATAGAAGATAATGGACCCACTACACCTAATACTACCGATAATCCAAATCCACTCAATAAGAAAAGACCATTATGGGCAAGAAAATATTTGAAGAAAACAATGTGGCCCTTGATGAAATGCTTAGAGAAACCAAGAAGACTAAAAACCATTCATGTTATGTTGCTCACCTAAATGAATCTACTAAATTAGAACCTTCTAAAGTTCAAGAAGCTCTAAAATCCCAAGCCTAGAAAGATGCCATGATGGAGGAATATCAGTCTCTATTAAAAAATAATGTTTAGGATATTGTGCCAAGGCCCAAAGACAAATCTGTTGTCTCCTCAAGATGGTTATTCAAAATCAAACAAGCACCCGATGGCAGTATTGAAAAACAAAAAGCCAGATTTGTGGCCAAAGGATTTTCACAAAAGGAAGGAATCGATTATGATTAAACTTTTGCTCCTTACACATCTCTCAAAACCATACTTGCAATAGCTGCATCCAAAGGTTGGAAGGTACATCATATGGATGTTAAGACCACATTCCCAAATGGAATCATTAATGAAGAAGTATACCTGGAACAACTGGAAAAGTTTGCTATCCACAACAAAGAGTCACATGTCTACGAATTGAAGAAAGCTCTCTATGGTTTCAAACAAGCTCCTAGGGAGTAGTATGAGAGAATAGACTGCTACCTCATCAAATTAGGGTATTCTATAAATGAGGCAGATCCTAACATATACTTCAAGAAACTAGAGGGAGATATGCTAATACTGGTTCTCTATGTTGATGATCTTCTAATAACAGGTGAAGACCAACTAATTGTTAAATGTAAGCAAGACCTCATATATGAATTTGAGATGGACTTCTTAGGATTAGAAGGAAAACCAATGGAAGAATATGTTTTCCTAAACCAAGGAAAGTTTACAATTGACATATTCAACAAATTTGGCATGATGGACTGCAAACTGTTATCCACTCTTATGGAGACAAATTTTCATAAACTCAAAACTAAGGCACATAAGTCAGAGACCATTGATCCTACATACTATAGATGGATAATTGGATCCTTGATGTACTTAGTGAACACTCATCTTGATATTTGTTACGCTACAAGTGCACTATGTCAATTTATGTGTGAACCTAGGAAGATTCATCTCATGGCAGCAAAGCATAGTTTGAGGTACTTGCAAGGCACTATTGGACTTGGTCTAAAATATGACAAAGTTGAGTTACAACTTCATGGATATTCAGATTCTGATTGGGCCAAATGTTCTATTGATCGGAAGAGCACTACAAAATGTTGCTTCAGTCTTGGATTTGCAATGATATCTTAGTTTAGTAAGAAGTAATATTTCGTTGCTCTAATTTCCACCGAAGCAGAATACATAGCAGTATCCATGGGAGCAAGAGAAGCAATATGATTAAGGAAGTTGTTGGTTGGGCTATTTGGGAAGCCTCTAAAACCTACAGTTATACATTGTGATAATTACAGTTGTATCAAACTCTCAGCAAATCTAGTCTTCCATAATAGATCAAAGCATATAGAGATAACTGTCCACTACATCAGAGATATGGTAGATAGAAGTGTCATTAAGTTAGAATACATCAGTACTGAAGAGCAATCTGCTAACATATTCACCAAACCTGTTGCTAAGTTTAAAGTTGAATACTTCAGAGGAAAAGTTGGTAGGACAAAACTATAATTGTAACTCCTCAGATAATTTCTCAGTTTTGTGTTATATATATATATATATATATATATATATATATAAAACTTTTATTGTTGTTTAAAGAGTTACTATTGTACACGTGGTTTGTTAATGAAAGGTAACGACCTGTCACGAGATGCTAGGTCTCTATTGTAAGGTGACAACCTTAACAATAGATTGACCTATTGTCATAGACTTTATGAAATTGTTGTCCCAGAAGTTGTCGGATAGTATGATAACAAAAGTATCATGATTGACTACTGTTGTTGTCCCCTATATGAGTCGGAAGTCATGATACTACTTGTGCTGTGTTTTCTATTAAGTTCTTGATCCATTGTCATAGTAAGGGACTATATATATATATATATATCTATAAAACTTTTATTGTTGTTTAAAGAGTTACTATTGTGCACATGTGGTTTGTTAATGAAAGGTAACGACCTGTCACGAGATGCTAGGTCTCTATTGTAAGGTGACAACCTTAACAATAGATTGACCTGTTGTCATAGACTTTATGAAATTGTTGTCCCAGAATGTGTCGGATAGTATGATAACAAAAGTATCATGATTGACTACTGTTGTTGTCCCCTATATGAGTCGGAAGTCATGATACTACTTGTGCTGTGTTTTCTATTAAGTTCTTGATCCATTGTCATAGTAAGGGACATATTGTCCTATACTGTGCCAAAGTTCGTGACAATGTAAAGAATCATGATAGACTACCTTAGTCCCAGGGTGAGCCGGAGATTATATTTCTATGTTACCTTAAGATCAAGATCAAGCATCTAAGAGACTCTACCCAGTTACTGTCCTGGAATGTGCCAGATATCAGAAATTATGTTAATGAGAATTTGAATATTAGACTGATGAAATCTAGAGCATCAGTTTGTGAGATAGCCATATCCTCTCTCGCTAAGAGAGATTTTTGAATTTATAGTGTCTGTCGGATATCTTCTATCTGATTATTGCTCAGAAGGAACTTCAAATACTTCTATATATATACAAATATGTATATATTATGCATATATGTATACACACACACACACATATATGTACTTATATATATATATATATATATATACACATATGTATACACATATATATATAAATGTATACACATGTATATCCACAGAGAGCATCTAAGTTGGCTATATATCTATATGTTAAACTGATTCGATCTGGATTCAGCGACCTCACTGTGATTATATCACATGAACATGATTCCATTGTTCCTGTCATCATGAGCCATTGATTCATGTTATATTACTGACAGCGATCAGAGATTATAATCTAGCAGACACCGATTATGATCGGGTTTCATTGAGACATGGTATTGTATATTGCTAGAGATTATAATCTAGCAGACACCGATTATGATCGGGTTTCATTGAGACATGGTATTGTATATTGCTAGACGCTAAATGTGAATTATAATCAGTGAGTAAGAGAAACAAATCATAACCAATAGCTAAGGGTTGTCTCATATAGAGACATGACCCTACGAGCCCAAAGGGCTTGTAGAGTCATGTCTATACATGAGACACAACCATCCAATCTTTATATGTTCAAGTAGCATGCTCGCTTGGAAAAACATCAATCAACACATGCTATTACCTAAGATCTGCTAACATAGATTCACCTGCAATTAAAAGAAGAAAAGCTTCAGTATTATTACTTGAAAGATTTTAAAGCAAGTAAGATATTAAGAATCATCTTGATCTATTTGAATATAAACCTACTGTGATAAATATCAGATTTAGAGCAATCAAACTTATCATTATCTGAATATAACCACTGAATAAAGTTCTACCTCTAATCTCATTTTCCTTAACAATATGACCTCAATGTAATATAAAGATAGTCTCCTGAATGTCAACTCATTTGACATTCACTGTGTACTCTTTGAGCAATGGCTTCCTGAATGTCAACTCATTTGATATTCACTAAGTACTCTGTGTAATGGCCTCCTAAACATCAATTTGCATAAAATTCACCATGTACTCAAAATGTTCATAAGGTATGTGCATAAGCATTCTCATAATGCTTACCATATGAACATCCACTATGCAAAGTATAATCTATGATGATATTCATAGACATCGTAAGATATCCATCATAATAGAGATTTAAGTCATTGTAAGATTGTCACCTTCAATAACTTCTACAAATAAAAGTGATAATCATTTGGAAATCCTCACTTCCTCGTGATGTACACAGGGGGCAGGCCCATTAAAACCATGTAGTCACACACATAGACTTTTAGACTCCCTCTGAATATCAATCTTCGTAACTGCTCATCCAATGTCACCTTCAAAGAAGTGTTAAGACTCCCACTGAATCTATATCAATATCCCTTTATCTCATTTGTGTAAAATCATAAACTATCTCCATATGTGTCAAATCGGAGAAATGCATAATACTATCCTTTGTTCTTCCCACAAATTCCACCTTTGCCCGATCACCAATCAATCTCCGAATCCTTTTAATTCCCATCCTTGATGAATTTGTCCACTATATTGTTTCATCCGCTTATATATGCCAATGGAGTTTTGTAAATTGAATCTTGTCTTCCTATGCCCTTACGTGGATGCCCTCATGGTGTTACTTGGTGTACTTGGTGTCCCTCACACTTTTAGCCTTCTGACTCTCAATTGACCCACCTTTATGCTCCCCCATGGCCGTGCTTCTGAGGATCTGATCCCTTTATTCACTGTAGATGGGATTATTATTTTTGTGGTGCTTTTATTCATATCTGTTTTCTCCCTTGACACCTATTCACGCCTTGGTTTTATTTATTTTTCTTATTTCATCAAGTGAAAACTTGTGTTGGCAAACAATTGTTTGAAATATTGGGTTCTCGATGCAGTTTATAAAATTGGTGCAACAAAACTTATTGCTTGTAAAAGTCGCCTTTGATAGTCTCTCATGATCCTCATCGTCAAGGCATTGAGTTTTATTGCTCTAAAAATATTAAAATAGGATATTTTCCCCAGTCGAATATTTGATAATTTTCAGGTGATATTCATATTTAAAACATTTGTTTCTTCAATTAGATTCTACAATAATATTTATTACTACCCTCCATCCACGAATACCCTTTTGAAAGAAAAATCTCTTTCAGATCACAGGTTTAATCCCAATATCACAAGCCCTTGCAAACATTCTCTTTCAAGAAAAATGACAAATTGCAGCAGTTACACATACCACCTATCTAATAAGGATAACTTAGTTTAAATTTGTTCCTCACTCATGAATCCATTAAAGGCACTGTTTAATTCAAATTCTACCAATAAATTAATTGCATGATTTTACTGCTATCCTTTCCTGTGGTTCAAACTTTCACGTATGATGAATTGTTTTCTCCATTTATCGTTTAAACGACTTGGGGACTAATTATCGGAAGTGTCTTACTTGAACCTGTGCATTCTGCCCGAATTAATTTCTTCATCTGATTTTATCAGGTTACATTCAGTGACGAGTTTAAAGATTCATTTACAAAACTGAAGGGTGTAAAAGTGCGACAGCAAATAACCAACACAATACTCAAATTGGCTAATGGTTGGCGAGAAACAGGGAAGCATGCTGGTTCTTCAAAGAAAAGTCTTATAAATGTATATGCAACCGCAGGAACACATTTAGTGTGTACAACTGATGTTGAACGAGAAGATGAAGTATTCCAAGTATTAAAAATATGGAATATTCTTACCCTTCAAGAACTCCCTGGCCTCAAGCAACGCTTGGAAAGTATTTTCTCAACATACACACCAGGGTATATTGAGCGATGCAAAGAAAAGCTTTTGGACAAGTATGTACTATTTTCCTGTTCAACCCTGCTCTGTCAATGGAACTTTAAAATTTCTTTATTATTTTAGTTTAAATGTTTTTAAGGATTGTGTCTATTGAAGAAATAAAACTGTTTGCAGCAATAATTTCTCAGAGAATAGCTGCTGATACTTAAACAATGTCAAGTTCACTTCAATTTTGAATATAGGATACCAAACATTGTCTACTTAGTATTAGATGCGCATTTGATTGTATTTATTAAATAATTGAAGTTCAGTATATAGCATGATTTAGACTATTAAATAATCAACAATTATTTAATAATTCACTGTTGTAACAGATTTAATTTCAATCCCGTTGTGTTATTCTTGCTTATTCAGACCTAAGACATAATTTTTTTCCCTTTATTACGTGTGCTTAATAATGATTTATATGTTAACCCTTGAAATAAATGATTGCTGAAATTAAAAGATGTTATTCCTGTAGCTTAGTCTTTATTACCATAAGAAATGACAAAGTAATATGAAATCACTGATCATATTTGTTCTATTTATTTCCATCTGCTTATCTGATGGCTATCTTGCTCCAGCTCTGCGACAACAGTTCTACCAAGGCGATGGAAGCAGGATCCTGGGTTTGTCTGGTATAGGTCTGCACAGAAAACAGAAATGCCCAAGACTCCACGTCGGAAATCGTCCAAAAAAGTATCCATTTCGTCGAAGCTTGCGATAGTCGAAGAAAGTTTATCGCAGATGAAACTATAAATTCTGTTTAATATTTCTGTCTTTATACTTCCAGATTTCATATCTGAGTTGCTGGAAAAGTGGCATTTTCGACAGCTCACTTCATATAATGTTGTACATATATTTATTTAGTCTTTTCTTATCAGAATGGGCTCTCTTTTAATTCGTATTTCTATTTATTCATATAGATTCTTATAGGCGTATTAGCATTTGTGTCCAGCCGTTAGTTCCTCTCTTTCCGAGAAAGTATTGGAATCAATTCAAGTTTTCAATTTAATTCACTAATCAATTGATAGAATTTAAAAGATTAAAAGAAATTTCAAATGTTTATATTTTTTTAATTTTTTATTATTTTCTAAATCACATTTTTCATTCAGTCATTGGACCATATTATTTTTGGTAGAGAAAAATACAACTAGCACTTGCACCAGAAAGAGGTGCAAGGGGTACGCCAATAAGTTTTATTAGAAAAGAAAAATTGAAGAGATGTCAAATTCAAGGGTTTTTTAAAATTGTTAGCATTGAATTAATATTTTATATAAAATAGAGACGTATATACACGAGTAACTTCTTCAGAGGTTCAGACATTGTACATTTGTTGAAATATTTTTTCAATTGTATATACAAAAGGATTGAAAATCATAAATGAAGCTTCATATTACATAAGGAAGTGTATAAAAGGAAAGGTCTTCAGCAAATTTTGTTCCTTAGGAATCATTCATTGGAAAGTTCCTTGATCTCATCAACTAATAAGTAGGATATTCTTTCAATTGATAAGTAGGATATTTTTTCCATAGCATTTTTGTGAAGTAGCTTCAAAGATATGATTCAACTATGTAGGTTTTGAGTCGAGTTGATTGACCCATGTTTCATGAGTAGTGGCTCACAAGAACCCATATATCATCAAAATGAATGGAACACTTAAGCAATTATTCCATGTTTAGGTGATTCTAACAAAGCCAAATCTTCCCATGAGGTCACATATTCAAGAATACATAAAGTTGACTATGTAACATGTAACCATGAGCATAAGAATGTCATAGATAAAAGTCAAATAAGATTTACATGCACATTGAAACATGTTAGTTGTATGATAGTGAGATAGCATATATTCCACTAAATTATATAATTAAGATCTTGTTGGAAAAAAATGGTATTTTAAAAATAGTTAATTAATCTTCTCGCATTAATACAAGACCTATTAAAAGCTAGGAATATTATTTTTTTGTTATTCTTTTTAACTTGAATAGAATACTGACAAGATTCATCTTGGTTGAGAGTTGTGTAATATCCATGCTATGTTCATTACTAATAACTATTCCCATCGAATATAATATAGATCCCACTAAAATCACTAAAATGAGATGAGCCTTAGTCTTTGTTGTTGTGGCTATCAAGCATACTTTTATCTATAAAAGGAACATAGTCTTATCTCTTTTGAGCTTAAATTTAAAATTTTAGTTATCAAGTTTGGAGAATGATTGAAATCTTTCTTCTATTTCTAGCATTTTTTTTCAATTTATTAAATTTGTTAATTTATGTAATATGTATATTTATTTTCCTCCAATCAAATATTTAAATGGTAAAAATGTTAGGATAAACCACGGACAGAAATAAAAACTACATGCAAATATAACCAATAACAGAAAATAATAGAACACACAGAAATGAACACAAGGCACCAAGATTTAACGTGGTTCACCCAATCCCTGGGCTACGTCCACCAAACAGCAAGTCCGATCTTATTACAATCCAGTGATTACAACCTGATTACAATCCGTAATCCCTTACAGCTCAATACCGCCGCAAGAACCAATTTCGTATCACCACATATGAAAAATACCCAACCCTAAGCCCTTTTTATACAAGTATTAAACCGCTTTAGGGTTATAACATGTCGGCCATATGTCGGCCATAATATGTCGGCTACTTTCCAAAACAATTTTTTTCGGGGCGATGCCCCGAACTCCACTATTTATGAAGTATGTACAATACTTTCCTAATCAGTCACCACAATCTAACAATCTCCCACTTGGGGACTGATCAGGCTCCACACTAAACAACAATCTCCCACTTGGAGACTGATCCTGTAGCAATACAACTACCGCATGGGGCTCCCATTGGATCAAACCACCTTGGACTTTGCTGTTCTTTTATTCACATTTAGTCTAAAAGACCAACTAAAGCTGAAGAGGAGTGCAGCTTCTCCCTTGTTACAACCTTTGTCAACATATCTGTTGGATTTTCATTGGTATGTATCTTCTCCAGCTTTAACTATCCATCCTCCAAAACTGACCGAATAAAATGGTACTGCAACTGTATGTGTTTGGTCTTAGAATGCAGAGCTGAATTCTTAGCAAGATGAATGGCACTTTGACTATTTGTGAACAAATAATTATCCTTCTGAGGATGTCCCAATTCTTCCAAGAAGAATTGAAGCCATATCATCTCTTTGGCTGCCTCTGTAGCAGCAACATACTCTGCCTCTGTAGTGGAGAGAGCATTAATCTTTTGTAGCCTAGAAACCCAGCTCACGGCTGCCCCACCAACAGTAAAGACATAACTTGTAGTACTCCGCCTGGTATCAATATCCCCAGCCAAATCTGAGTCAACATAGCCCTGTAAATCAGTAGTAGAGCCCCCAAAGTGTAAACACTTATTGGATGTTCCTCTCAAATATCTAAGAATCCACTTGACAACATTCCAATGCTCAAATCCTGGATGACTCATATACCTGCTAACGACTCCCACTGCATGTGCAATATCTGGCCTAGTGCATACCATAGCATACATCAAACTTCCTACAGCTGAAGCATAGGGTACCTTGGACATCTTATCCTCCTCTTCCTGTGTCTTGGGACACATCTCCTTAGTCAATTTCAAATGACCAGGTAAAGGTGTGCTGACAGCTTTAGCATTCTCCAAAGAGAAACGTTGCAACACCTTCTCAACATAATCAGCTTGAGATAGCGTCAATGTTCTGTTCTTCCTATCTCTGCAAATCTTCATACCAAGGATTTGTTTTGCTACCCCCAAATCCTTCATAGCAAATGCATGTGCTAATTGGCATTTTAGCCCCTTAATATGATCCATGTTAGACCCAGCTATAAGCATATCATCAACATATAAACATAAAATAATGTAGCTATCATCATCCAACCTCTTAAAATAAACACAGTAATTTGAATGACACCTATTATATCCATGCTCATGCATAAAACTGTCAAATTTCAGATACCATTGCTGAGGTGCTTGCTTCAAGCCATATAAACTTTTCTTCAATTTGCACACTAAGTTCTCCTTACCTTTGACCTCAAAACCCTGTGGCTGAGTCATATATATTTCTTCATCCAAATCACCATGAAGAAAGGTTGTTTTAACATCCATCTGCTCTAAATGCAAATCTTCAGTAGCCACAAGACTTAAAACAGTACGAATAGAAGTCATTTTAACAACAGGAGAAAATATCTCATCAAAATCAATTCCCTTTTTCTGTGCAAATCCTTTTACAACTAACCTGGCCTTAAATCTTTTCTTACCTCCTTCCTCTTCTTTCAACCTGTAAACCCATTTATTCTGTAAAGCCTTTTTACCTGCAAGCAACTTGCACAAACCCCATGTCTTATTTTTCAGCAAAGAGTCCATTTCATCTTTCATTGCAGACTCCCACTGAATCTTAGTATCCACCTGCACAGCTTCATCATAACTTTCAGGTTCACCAGCATCAGTAAGTAAAATAGAATACAAAGAGGGAGAAAACCTTTGTGGAGGTCTAATTTGCCTTGTTGATCGTCTAACATTCACTGGTGTGTGTGGTATTTGTTGTTGCAGTTGTTGCACATCATGAGGAATGGCTGGAACATCAGCTTTTGGAGTATCATCCAACACTACATAATCATCTTCTTTCTTCTCATGTTGCTGCAACAGATCTTTGTACAACACTTTTTCATTGAATATGACATCCTGGCTTCTTATAATTTTATGATTTTCAAAATCCCAAAGCCTATAACCAAATTCATTAATGCCATATCCAACAAAGACACATTTCTTTGATTTAGCTTCTAGCTTGGTTCTATTTTCAGAGTCTATATATGCAAAAGCTTCACAACCGAAGGTCTTGAGAAAAGAATAACTCACCTTCTTACCAGTCCATGCTTCCTCTGGAATACCACAGCCCAAAGGAGTAGAGGGACCTCTATTAATCAAATATACTGTAGTATTAACAGCCTCCGCCCACATGTGTAAGGGCAACCCAGCATGCAACCTCATGCTCCTTGCACGCTCCATTATAGTCCTGTTCATGCGTTCAGCCACTCCATTTTCCTGTGGAGTCCTTGGAACAGTTTTTTGTCTACGAATACCATTAGTGGAGCAATAATCTTCAAATTCATGACTGCAATACTCACCACCATTATCAGATCTGAGACATTTTAATTTCTTACCAGTCTCATTTTCAACCAAGCATTTCCATTTCTTAAAAGTTTGAAATACATCAGATTTCTGTCTAAGGAAATAAACCCATACTTTTCTAGTTGCATCATCAATAAATGTAACATAATAATGAGAGCCACCAAGGGAAGATACCTAAGCCGGTCCCCATACATCTGTATGCACAAGCTCTAATTTCTCCTTTTTATTTTCCTTCCCTGTCTTTACAAAACTCACTCTCTTTTGTTTTCCATACACACAACTTTCACAGAAATCCATATTCACACATTTTAGACCTGGTAAAACTTTCCTTGAATGAAGTACTTTCATACCTTTCTCACTCATGTGCCCAAGTCTATTGTGCCACAGCGCTGTATCAGAATCTACAACAGCTATTTGTTCTCCCTGCTCAACTGCAGTAATTGTTCCTGAATATTCAATAGTAGAAGGAACAATATGACCTGTACAAAGATATAAGGTGCCTACTTTCACACCTTTTGCTACTACAAGGGAACCTTTTGAAACCTTCCAATTTTTATCATTAAAAGTAACTACACAACCCTCATCACCGAGTTGCCCTGCTGAAATTAAATTTCTACTTAGTTTTGGAACATGTCTTACCTCATGTAGTAGCCAATGATTCCCATTTTGCAACTTAATCTTAATTTTTTCCTTTCCAATAATCTGACAGGGTTCATTATCCCCCAAATAAACAAGCCCAAAATCCCCTTGGACATAATCAATGAAATAACCTCTATGAGGTGTAGCATGAAAAGAAGCACCAGAATCTAAAACCCATGAATCATCAACACTCTCTAAAGACAGAAGCAAAGCATCCTCTTCGGATTTGTTACTTACCACATTTGCCTCTTTGTCTCCATCTGATTTATCTCCTTCATTTTTCTTTCGAGTCCAGCAATCTTTCTTTTTGTGCCCTGGTTTCCCACAGTACCAGCAATCATTTGGTCCTCTCGATTGAGACCTCCTCCCCTTTGACTTTCCTCTTGATTTCCCACGATTTCCAGAGTTACTTCCTCTTTTAGTCGTTCTGCCCCTGTTTTGTGCATTTAAAGCACTTCCTAATGTAGATCCACCTGAGGATTTTCTACGAGTTTCCTCACTTAAAATAACACCGATCACATCATCATATTTTAGGGTACTAGATCCAGGAACAGAATTACTCACCGCCATTACCAAGCCATTCCAGCTTTCAGGCAAAGAACACAAAATCAAGAGAGCCCTAATTTCTTCATCAAAATTGATACCCACAGAAGATAATTGACTAGTAATAGTATTAAACTCATTTAAATGATCTGCAACAGATCCACCTTCTGCCATTTTCATATTAAATAAACGCTTCATGAGAAATACCTTATTTGAAGCAGAGGGCTTTTCATATAGTGTCGCTAGGGTTTTCATCAAATCTTCTGTCGTCTTTGCTTTTGTAATATTAAATGCCACCGATGGTGCCAAGCATAACCAAATGCTTCCGAGTGCCTTTCTGTCCAAAAGATCCCATTCAGCCTCTGACATAGTTCCCTAATTCTTGGCTTTTCCTTCCAACGGCTTCCATAAATCCTTCTAATATAAATAGTCTTCCATTTGCATCTTCCATAACTGGAAGTTCTACCCATTAAACCTATCAACCCTCAACTTACCCTCATCTGCCATTGCTCCCACTCAATTGTGAGACTCCCACTTAACTGTGAGACTTTCCTGCAGAGGATAATTGAAAGACAACCTGGCTCTGATACCACTTGTTAGGATAAACCACGGACAGAAATAAAAACTACATGCAAATATAACCAATAAAAGAAAATAATAGAACACACAGAAATGAACACAAGGCACCAAGATTTAACGTGGTTCACCCAATCCTTGGGCTACGTCCACCAAACAACAAGTCCGATCTTATTACAATCCAGTGATTACAACCTGATTACAATCTGTAATCCCTTACAGCTCAATACTGCCGCAAGACCCAATTTTTTATCACCACATATGAAAAATACCCAACCCTAAGCCCTTTTTATACAAGTATTAAACCGCTTTAGGGTTATAACATGTCGGCCATAATATGTCGGCTACCATGTCGGCTACTTCCCAAAACAATTTACAATCTCCCACTTGGGGACTGATCAGGCTCCACACTAAACAACAAAAAATAGTTATTCAAACTTTTGTCATCAATTTCTAATAGTAAACTTTTTTATGAGAGATATTTTAGAAATGTATCAAATGAATACTTTTTGAATTAAATTAATGTGAGCACTACTTAAAATTTGAAGCATAACATTGTAATTTAAGTTTTGTAGCTCAAAATTATAACAATTAGAACTTTCTTCTTTGAATGTATCATAGTTTAAATCATCTTATTCTATTAAAATACCATAAAATGAAAAGGTCTAGTAGTGTACCATAATAGTAGCATCTAAGAAAAAATGAGTATAGACGAATTCTGTATATTTGAAAATTCATAAAGTAAAAAAGTTTGTTTAAGTTTATTGAATGTATATTATTATTTATGTAAATATTTTTTGTTAAAGATAAATTGATTGGATTTTCTCTGCATTCGGAAGCTTCATTAAACATTACTAATTTTAAAATTTATCTCATTAAAAGTTATCTTAAAACTTCCAAAATATATGTTGTTGTTACTTTCTTCCATAAATTTGTGATTATATAATTCCATTTTCATTCACATCCATCAAAATTAATTGCTCATCTTCCTTAGTTGAGAAGTTTAAATCATACAATATTCCATTTTCATTTATAATATTATTTCAAATTAAAAATTTATCTCATTAAAAGTTATCTTAAAACTTCCAAAATATATGTTATTGTTACTTTCTTCTATAAATTTGTGATTATATAATTCCATTTTCACTCACATCCATCAAAATTAATGACTCATCTTCCTTAGTTTAGAAGTTTAAATCATACAATATTCCATTTTCATTTATAATAGTATTTCAATAAGAAAAATCTCAATAAGTGAAAAACATACACATTAATGCATGAAAAGGACCACAATTTGTGAGTGAGTGGGTGCAAAGACAAACCTATCCCAATATTTGCAAAAGTATTTATTGAGGAAATGAAGAAAGAGAAAAGAAACTATTAAAAATCTTATTATTACTATTTATTGAATAAATGAAAAAAGATAGACAACCCTATCCCCATATTTGCAAAAGTATTTATTGAGGAAATGAAGAAAGAGAAAAGAAACTATTAAAAATCTTATTTTGATCATTTATTGAATAAATGAAAAAAGAGGTAAGTAAATTTGATATATTTTATACCCCAACTATACTCTCTATTAATACAACGAAAAACTCTTTATTAATATAAATAAATAAAACTATATAGTAGTGTTAAAAAAAATACAATTAACTCCCTAATGCAAAAGATTAAAGATATACATTTCATGATAAATATATTCCTACTAATTAAAACAAATGATAAAATATCTTTTCCTTCATATTATTATTATATTCTCTAAATTTCATAATATATAACTCATTATAATATTAGTAGTTAAATGCTCTTTTCAAATTTAACATAGTATTATATTACATAGTTAGCATTCTACAATGAAGAAAGGGTAGCGCATGTGTGTCAATGTTAATAGTTACATCTTTATCTTGAATTTAACAACTATTTATAAAAAAATTAAATAAAAAATTAAAATGGGTTATAAAAATAAAAATAAATAGAATGAAATATAAACATTTTTGAATGTAATAAATTAAATTTCAAATATTTTATAAATATATCTATTCTATTTGTTTAAATAGATTTATTTAAGATATCTATAATGTAGAATGATAAAAATCTAATATATATAGTTCTTTAAATCTAAGATGTACAGTTCTTCAAAGCTAAGTCAAGTTTAAAAGGCTTCAGCGTCTAAAACATTGCATAAATTTAAAGGCCTATAATTATTACTAATGAAAATGAAATGGAGAAGAAATTTCATGTTTGAAATTACACTTCGAGCCGTCATGAAAGTATCACATGAAATGCAAAACTCTACATTGAAACGTAAGACTCGACAATCTGATTCTCCACTAAAATGTAGCAATGGGAACACAAATTCAATTATTCAAGAAAGTTTAATGCATTCAATTGTAAAATGTTTGAATAGTATTTGGGTTTGTGATAACCTGGAATATTAGCTTTACCTTATTTAAAATTTTCAATAAAAATCTAACACGTCTTAGAAAGCAATCCTGACTATTTGGTTGGAACTCTTCCAAGATGAGAGCATGCTTCTACTACCAGTGAATTACCTCTTATTTCTTCTTTCCTCCTCAACTAATCACTACTTAGTATTAATTCATGAAGATCTACTAATGAAAGCACCAATAGCTAGCGATGTGAAAAAATCATCACCTATACAAGTATGGTTCTTGGTTTCATGAACTGTCTAATGAACTTTGTTTTATATCATGCTAGACCAGAAGAACTGATTACACTAGCACAATACATGTAATAAAGTTTCTTGAAGTCTTTGAAATAAAAAAAGCTTTATAATTATTCACTGAGCTAATTACAAAATGGATTGAAATAAAAGAAGGAATTACAGGTCAGATGTTACTCAAGACTATGGTATTGGATTGTTCTGCTTGTGAGCTAACTGGTCTCAAATTTAAAACCTTTCATTTGCTAATGGAGTGTTCTACCCATGAGCTACTAGTCTCTATATCACCAACCAATCTTTGGTCTAGTATGACTTAATACTAAACGCTCCTCTTAATGCAATCTATAAAATGCTTTGGACTCCTACCCTGGACTGGCACAAATAGTATGATGAAGCCATGCATTATCTTGGGCTCCTTAACAAACTGTTATTAGCTAATTAAGGTGCAATAAATGATTGAGAGTCCCTAGAAGGGGTTTGTCTAAAATGAGAGTTATTTCGATTTGGGTCCCATCTTCTTGCTAGACTTGATGCATTCTGGGGCTTTGTAACCTAGGAGAGTAGAGTCCTCATGTTGCTCAATGTGAAAAACTGTAAGACCGCGCCCTGGATGAATTACCCCCTCCTCTCTGCATGATCACCGACTTTTTCCTCCCCTGAACAGTCGAAACCGCTACCAAATTTGGCATACCTAGAATCAACATCGAATGTTCTCCCCCATTCACAATGAATCTCATCAAATCCCTCTGGAAAATCCTCCCCCACAATTTGGCCCGCTCTGGTTCAGGCCGATACATTGTGCCAGAACAGGGGAAAAATCCCACATTCCTCTCTGCCTCTGAAATGACTCCGGGGCTTACCGATGAAGACACCTCGCACCCAAAGTACCTCTTTTTCAAAAATATGTTCCCCATAAAACAAAAGGGCAGTTGGGCGACAATCTTGAACACATTCAAGGAGCTCGAATCAGAGCATATACACCAATTTCAGAGCCACTGCGCCAAGCCTGTTAGGGCACTGGGGCCGTTGATCTCTCTTTCTGGCAAGGGTCGTTCTTCCGATTGTCTTGAATTAGATTGGCTGGATAGCCAGCTGATGGGTTTAGTAGTTTATGTGTCCTTAGAATTTCATCACTTGTGAAGAGATGAATGAGCTCGCCTTGGGGTTGGAGTGGAGCATGCCCTTACTTCGCCCGGTGCTGATGACGATATATATAGAAACATCTGCAATGAATTAATTTTTGCAATGAATTAATTTTCAGATCTTAAAAATCTATTGAAGATATATCTAAGATCTTGAAATAAATATTGTCAGTGAACCAGATTGAAATAGATATGCATTCGCCCACTATTCCGCCCATACCTTTTTCTAATTGAAACCAAACCATTTATTGGCAATCGAAAACCATTTATCGAAAAGGATTATGCGGCATGAGACAACTTCCAGCTGGAGTGAACTCCAGTGGAAAAGCCTATCGGCTAAATATTTTCTAATAAGTCTATCATGTATTAATTACAACTTTATCTTTTCTACATTTGTGACAAGTGGATTAACTTTTCAAGTTTTACATTGATGTTTATTTTTGTCATTTGTAAGAAAAAACAAATATTTTCTAACAAGTCTATCATGCATTAATGATTGCATTAATTACAACTTTACCTTTTCCACATTTATGACAAGCGGATTAACTTTTCAAAAAAAAATCATTTTTATCTTCCACCTCACAGATGAATGTCTAATCAATATTAATTATCACTATCTATTTTTTAGAGTTAAATGTTTTATATTTCTTATTTTAAATATATTGATTATTTTTACATTGATGTTTATTTTTGTCATTTGTAAAACATTTTTTAAAAATAAAGCAACCAAAACTAGGGGGTCGGCCTTTACAAACAAAATGCTGGCAACTAGCACACTACCAACAAAAAAAAGTAGGAGACATCACTGCAACAGAGAACTACACTAACAACCAAGAAACAACTAGCTAGCAAAGAATTAACCAAAATAAATTAACAACTACAATACTAACCATACTATGATTGTTCAAAGTATAAACTCTTGGCATAAGCAAACCAACCCATCCTAGAAACAACACACTACAATTTACATCTATCAGAGTAACATCTATTCTAGTGTCTAAACCTACATTACTTAACATATTATTAAAATTCATAATATAAAATTGTTGGCATAAACAAGCCAACCCAAGTCTGAGTAACAACTATAAACTAGCAAACCAAATAGTAGCTGAAAACAAAAAACAACTAGGGTCACAATGCCCCATTTTATTTTTCATCTTTTTCCTTTCCTTTCCCAGCCAAAAGCACCCTAGCCCAGTCCTCAGCTAGAAACTTATAGAGGAGCTTGTTATCCTCCATATCTAGCCCCATTTCGTCCTTCTCCTATGCTAGCAATTGGAGGGTGGTAGCAGTAGCATGAGTAACCTTCAGTGCAAATTTAGAGAAGTGGAACCCCTCCTCTAAGGATTTGACCCTTTTTTCCAACGGTGTCTTCTTCTTATTCTATTCCTCCTCTCTCTCCTTGTTTTCTTTTTCATCATTTTTATACACCTCTTTAGACTTTGTCAAGGACTGGTTCTCATCCTGCAAAACCTAAGGGTTAGTAAAAACATTGATTTTTCCCTTTACTGAGGAGGAGATGGTGATAGGAGAGGTGTCCACTTTGCTACTGTCCTCACAGAAGGTAATAGGCTACAAGATAAAGCTCGTCGACACATGTGTGGTCTCAGTG
The DNA here is from genome assembly GCA_028749045.1 of Cupressus sempervirens. Lineage (NCBI taxonomy): Eukaryota > Viridiplantae > Streptophyta > Pinopsida > Cupressales > Cupressaceae > Cupressus > Cupressus sempervirens. Next base: position 137,985,930 of record CM053789.1, on the reverse strand, counting down.
GTATTGACATTACCAGTAGACACCTGGGCAGTACTAGTAGACACCTGGGTATTATTAATAGAGTTTTCACTTTTTTCTTTCTCATTCCCCTTTTCTCTCTTGGAGTCAGAATGTTTCTCCTCCTCCAGTTCTCTTTCATTATTTTCTAAACTCTCCTCCGCCTCGTCAACCCTATATCTATTAGCCTTTTGTTTATACCTTGCCTGTGTTTTTGCAAGCCTTCCTGATCTTCTCCTACTCTTTCCACCTCCTTCCTCTTCTGACTCCTCAATTTTCACCTCCACCAGTTTTTCAATTTTGAATTTTTTACTACCCTTATGTTCAATGACCGGTTTTGGGTTTTTCTTTTTCTTATTTTCTTTACTAGCAGAAGGGTGTGGAGTGTGGATTCTAGTACCAGTGTTGGTACTCAGTGAGGAATTTTGGTGGTGGCACTAATTTTTAACCACAACAACCCTAGGGGGGCAGAGGGCAAGATGGAACTGGTAGAGTCTAAAAATCAAGCCGTGGTGGATGATGGTAAATTATTACCCTTACTTATCTTCTCCCTAACATCATTAATCATATCTTCAAGTGAATGTAATAGAAATAATGGAATAGAAATGAAGTCTCTATTTCTAAAATGGTTCAGAAGGGGGAAGTGATAACTATAATAAACTCCAAACTTGCCTTCGAGCGTGAGGTACTTCATTAACACCAGACAGAGATCTTCCCATGGAGCTGGTAGCTTATCCCTTCAGAAGCCTCCTCTATAATGAACATATTCTTCATCTTCTACAAAAAAAGGTATTCATGTTGGCCTTGTCCATCATTTTTGTAAGCTCCTTCCATTTCTTACTCTTCATGGACAACCTAGTAGCCATTGCAATAACATCCTCATTAACTTGGAATGTAATACCATTTATAGTAACCCTATGGTCATTCCACCCATTCACAAACTGAAGAGAACAATTTTTGTCATACCCCGCCATTGCCTGCATATAAGGAAGAAATCCCCCTTCTTTTAGCAAAAACTAGGTTGTCATCCTATCTTTGAAATTGTCTATCTTTGTTGGCTCCAGTCAATTCAAATCTCCACCCATTTCTTCCTCGCTAACTCCTGATCCACCAACTTCAGTAATTTGCATTTGAACCTTCCTATCATCAATCTTTCTGTCAATAATGATATTTTTAAACATCAACAGCACAACAATGATGCAAATAACATCTATAGGGTCTTTAGACTTTCTGTAAGCTAGTTTTTGAGGTGCTTCAAAACCCCATTCATTTTCATTATGGGATTCGCGCGCACTTAACATCATTACTCTACCATCCCTAAAATCTCTGACAACATCCAAAATTATATCTTTCATACTTTCGAAATGGAAATATTTTAAATTTCGCATTATGTTACCATAATGGCAAAGTAACTCATATCTCAAATTGCAACTATTTATTATCTAGTTTGTACGACGGTGTCTTGTCATCTTTCCCTTATTCTTTTTATTAAATTTAGGAAAATTTGCCTTCCTAGATATAATACTGCCAAAATTGGCACTGATCTTTATTTGTCCAGCCATGCTTGATTTTTGTCCCCCCCTTCCTTGCAGATCAGGGTCTTAGTTTCCTCCTTGAGGATATCCATGCTTGTCCAACACATCATTTCCTTTAATTAAAACCCCATGGCAACCACAACATTTACCACCATATTACCTTCCCTGTATATGTTCTTCAACAAGATTTTTTCCATCCCATTTATGATATGTCTAATATCCGTGATGATATTTTGGATATTCCAGTCAGGCTAAAAAGCTCCCTTCGCCATATCAATTATTAATTTGAAGTCACCTTCTATAGTTATTTCCTTTATTTGCATTTCACTAATCAATTGTAGATCCCAAAGTAGAGTCATCGCTTCAGCCAAATTATTACTTCCTCCACCAACATTCCCGGAGTAGACTAGTAGCGCATCACCATTTCCATTCCTTAGCACTCCGTCCACCACCCCTATTCCCTTTCTTGCAGCACCATTGAAGTTTAACTTAAGTTGTGTTATTGTTGGTGGTTTCCATCTTGTCTACTACCTCTTTATAACCTTAGAGTTATCAAAACGCTTACAGTTCCATTGAATACCCCACTTTTTCGCTATTTGGCATTCCTTCCTACCTGGTTCTTCCTTTGGTGTCTTACATTTGGAAATCCTTATATTTTCTTTCAACGGTTTCTTTGTAATTCCCATAACTACCTCCTCAAGTCTTTCCTCTTCACAAAAGATTCTATTGTTTCTTTCTTTCCATTTATGCCAACAAATATATGGTGGGACAATTCTCCATAACAATACTAGCTTGGGATGATAAAAGGGACATTTCTAGTTTTCCACGAATTGTCTTAAGTTCTCCATCATCACCTAACATAGTCCAAATTTCTCCCACACCAACGACCAGATCTTTAGGGAATATGGACATTAAAGGAAAAGGTGAGAGATATTCTCCTCTTTTTCTTTGCATAGATAACATCTGTTTGTAATAAAAAAACCCTTTTTTTCAGATTGTCCAGTGATAGTATTTTACCATGTTGAATAGTCCACCAAAAGAAATTTATTTTGGGTAGAAGATTACTAATCCAAACTTTACGCCATATTGTGGGGCAAAAGTCCTTTCTAAAGAGATGTTTGTAAGCTGACTTGACAGTAAAATTACCAAATGGAGTTAAATCTCATACCACTTTATCCTCCTGAACTAGAATTGGGAGTCTTTGCGCTTCAATCAACTCTTCCAGTTCATTAAGAAGTCGGATATCCTCTTGGCAACATGTATCATTTTGCAATTTCTTCCACTTCCTTCCAGGGTCAATGTGATCCCCCACTCTCAGCCCCATCTTTGTCTTCAATTTCTCCATTAGTCTTCTAAATTTATTGTAAACCAGCAGTTCCCCTATATCTAATTATCCTCCTAGAACCTGATATTTGCCCATTTTCCATAATCCACCTTACCCCTTCCCTCAACATACCTCTACTTTTGTTAATATTCATCCATCTTTTGGATCCCTTAGGGAGGTCATTGTTAAAAAGATTATGAGTGAAAGGGGAGTTAGATAGCTATTTGGCTTTCATGATATTGCTCCAATCCATATTGTTTTCTTTGAGTCTCCATCCAATTTTAGCAAGGAGGGCTTTATTCAGATCTCTAAGCCTTCTCACTCCCAATCGACCCCTTTACTTTGGTTTGCGGACATCCTCCCAATTGACTAGATTTAATTTAGTCTTTTCCTCTGTACTTGACCAAAGAAAATTTTTCTCTCAATTTTGTCTGCCATGTTTTGATTTATTTTCAAAAGGGATAGAAAGTAGATTGGAATACCCTGGAGAGCCGCAAAGAGTAGCTGTAGTTTACTAGCATTACTAAGGATTTTCCCTTTCCATCCTACCAGCTTCTTTTGGATTCGTTCAACAATACTATTCCAAAAATCATTAGTCACCTCCTTAGTGGTTAATAGTAGGCCCAGATAAGTATCCAGGAGGTTGGCCAACTAATAGCCTAAGATGTTCCTAATCTTCCTATGCATAAGACCATCAGTGTTACAAAAATAAAGTTTACTTTTAAAGTAGTTTATTTGTTGACCTGAGCTGTCTTCATAGTTTCTAAGTATACTCTTATATGCCTTAGCTTCCATAATAGAGGACTCTCCAAAGAGAAAGGTATCATCAACAAATTGTTGTAATTCTTTAGTTTCAGTAGTAGTAGCAGGTTTAATTCCTTTAACACATCACATACTTCCCAATTTGGAAAATGATCTCCCCAATACCTCTGCAACCATAATAAAGAGGTAGGGGGATATCGGGTGTCCTTTCCTTAAACCTCTCTCTGCTTCAAAATTGCCCCAAGGAGAGCTATTTAGTAGGACCGCATATTGGACAGTGTCCACCATCATCCTCATAAGGTTTATGATTTTATCTTCAAACCCTACTCTTTCAAGCACATCATAAAGGAAGTCCCACTTTACCTTATCATACGCCTTAGAGATATCTAGCTTGAAGGCCATACCAGGTCTTTTATTTTTCTCCATGGAATGTATGATCTCATGAGTAGTTATCGCAGCATCTAGAATTTGTCTTCCCGACACAAACCCCTTTTGTGGCGCTCCTATGATTCTCTTAAGGAAGGGCTTAATCTTATTGACCAAAACTATGGCAAGAATTTTATAAACTATGTTACAAAAGCTTATAGGTCTGAAGTCCAGGAGACTTGTGGGAGTCGGAGTCTTAGGTACCAAAGCAATAAAAGTCATGTTTATCCTTTTTAGCATCTTCCCCATTTTAAAGAAATCCTCGGTAGCCCAAATCAGCTCATTTTTAATGACCTCCTAGAAATGCTAGAAAAACGTTGGAGGGAAGGAAACCATCAGGTCCTGGGGCCTTGTAAGCTTTCATGGAAAATACAACCCTTTTCACTTCATCCTCTGTGATGTTTCCTAGAATGCTATTATTTTGCACTTCTCCAAGCACTTGTGGGATTGTATTTATCAAACTTCTTCTAATAAACTGATTTCCTATTCTACTATCCTTTTTATAAGCCTTGCTAAAGTATTCCAATGCATATCTTCCCATTTCCTCCTGATCCTTATATTCTCCCCCCCCCCCCTTCTCCTTTAACCTGTTGATTGTGTTTTTCTTTTATGATTCGAAGCCAACCTGTGGAAAAAGGCGGTATTCTTGTCTCCCTCGATTAACCATTGAACCCTCGATCTTTGCTTCCAAAATATTTCCTCCCTCAAAATAATATCCTTCCATTTATTTCTATACTCTTCTTCTTCTTGAGTAGCTTCTTCCAAATTATTTCCCTCAGCCATCTCCCCTTGTAGCTTCTTAAGTTTTTCCTCCACTTCTCTTTTGACTTTGAACAAATCTCCAAAGGAGCTCTTAGCCCAACCCTTAACATTTCTCCTTATATTATCTAACTTTTGAGTTAGTCTGTACATAGTAGTACTATCAATCCTTATATTCCACCACTCTTGGATTCAGTCTTTGAATTTCGGGTGGGATTTCCATGTTATCTCATACCTAAAAGGTTTTGGACCACCTTTTATACCATCCTCCCAATGAAAGATTAAAGGGGAATGGTCTAAAATAGTTCTTGTGAGGTTCTCCAAGAGGGAATTACTCAACCGATTTCAATTTCCCATCACCATCAATCTATCTAGTCTTACTTGAATGAGATCACCTTCTTTTCTATTATTAGTCCATGTGAATGGATTCCCTCTTAGGTCAACATCAATTAAATCCATTTTTCCCATAAAATCATGAAGATCTTGCAAGCTTTCAAGGCAGTCTCTATTTTCACCCAACTTTTCCAAATGATAGAGGGGGGTATTAAAATCTCCCATACACATTAACTATTTATCCTTCATAGTTTCTAATATCCTTTCCAACTTTCCATAAGTTTATTTTCTCCTTATCTTGTTATTAGAAGCATAGATATTGATAAGCCCCCATCTTTGATTACTCGTTTGGAACTCCGTTATTACAAAAAAATTGTCTCTCCATATCTCAACCCCCATCATAGAACACAAGTTCCACATAGTGGCAATACCCCCTGAGGCTCCATTAGCATCCATATGCATGAAGATAGCCCCAGGCCAAACATGACTCACTAATATATCAAAATTAGCACTAGACATTTTTGTTTCTTGGATTAACACACAGTCAACCTTTTCCTAAAATATACATTATTTTAAAACATATTGTTTCTGGGGGTTATTTAACCCCCTTAAGTTCCAAGAGAGGAATTTCGTTTCTTACCTCTTGTTATAGTCTCCAGTGTAAGTTGTTCACCACTGGCCACGTCCCTTGTTGCTTGTTTTGTCCTGGTTGCTCTGCTAGTTGGTCTTCCAGTTGTACCACATGTTCCTGCATCTGGTCCCCCCCACTTTCTTCCTTTTTTGGACTTCCCATTCCTCATTATCACTTGCTTGTGGGGAGGTGGGGCTTAGTTCCTTTTCAACTTTATCCAAACTTGCCATCACTTTTGCGGCTATCTCTACTGGAGAGACCTTCCTCATTCTCAGAGGGGTGTATAACCTTTCCTAGGTAGCATAATCTGCTACTATATGTTCCTATAAGCCCTTACCTCCCAGACTTGTTGGAGTACTAGGAAGGGAGTGTTGTGCCACTATTTCACCTTCCTCCATCATTTCTCCTTCCTTAAGTCCCCCCAAAAGTGACCTTATTAATTCCTCTATTTCCCTTCTAAATGGATACTCTTCCATTTTCTTCTTTTCTTCTAAAGCTTCCCCCACTTCGGGTTCACTTTGCCCCCCAGACCCTTTGACAGGGGTATCTTGTATCATATTAGCCTCCCGGTTTTGGTTGACAGCAACCACCTCCTCCATTCATGGGGCTTTTGAGGATTCTCCAACTGCTTCTTTTACAATTCTCGGGGATCCTTCTTTTTGTTTCTCCTTCTATAGTTGGGCTTTATAGTCAACTATAACATGCCCAAATTGTCCACACTTATGACAGAAAAGTCTCGCATTCTCATATTCTATGGGTTGGTATCTCTCTCCCCATTTAGTTTTTGGAGTGAGCACAGTCAAGAGAGCCTGATTTAGTGCCACATTCATACAGAATCCAACATACACTAGTATGGATTTTTGCATTGCCCCAGTAACAAAGTGACCAAAGGAATTCCCTATCCACCTTAGAATCTTCTCATCCCAGAATTCTAGAGGTAAACCACGTAACCTTTACCCATACAGGAGCTAGCTTGTTGAGCTCTACACTAGCATTGAAACCCAGGTGCCACCTTGTTAAGGCAAGACAATGCTTGTTGCAATAACATGTTCCCGAGAGTATTAGATTTATATCCTCATCTGCCGTGAATTTAAAACAAAAAAGGCCGCTTGGCACCTCAAAGATGCTAACACTACCCTTAATCTTCCATTTTTGACTTAGCCACTTCTGGACCATCTCTATCTCTTTAAGTTTACACTATATTTTACTAGCTACTATTTTACAATCTTATTCTATTTTTTTATACCATTTTACAAATTGTAAAACTAATACTACCCCTCAAACTAATTAGATATTTTGCTAGTTTGAATTAAGTAATCAACAATTTATTTTTTTAAATCAAATATTTTAATTGAATGGGTAGAAAAGACTAGTTCATTCATATAATATAATTTCTATTGTTATTTATATATTCTTAAAATAATAGAATCATTAATATTTTTAAAATTTTGTTCAACTCTCTCTATCATTCTACCTTTAATTGTCCATATAATAACATGTCATTCTTTTTTTTAGGTCTTTCTTCATATCCTTCCATTCTACCTATAAATCTCCATTTTCCTTCTTTTCCAATTATTGGCAAGAACTTTGATGCATTGTGTCTCTTATTTATTTTTGTTCAAGTTTGTTTAATTTTTTTAAAATTTTGGTTAATTAAAAAATTTAGTTATCTTATATCTCAAGTATTATGTGCAACTTTTTTCTTCATTTTGTTTATACAACTATTCAATTTTGTCTTCTTGTGTTCTCTATTAACTTAATTATGGACTATAAAGTGTGATTAGAAATATTAATGTAAAACTCGCACAATCAAATTCAAAGACAATAATCATCATAGAACCTATTTAAGAAACTTGCAAATATAATTTGTCCAATAGTCAAGCTTGTTACATCTTTCAAACATGTCCATTTACTAATACATTCAATCTTGTTGCTTGGGTAGACATACATGTGCGACCAATATGTTTGACTAACCATCAACATTTCCCTTCAGGATTTGGGACATGGCTTAACCACCTCTTGTGTTCTATAATTTGTGTGGTTGTATCAAATGTTAACGGGTTGATTTATTAGCACACAAAAAACATGATGACTAACAAGTGATATAAGAGTTTGGTCTTAGGTTCAATCTCCTCAGGTAATGCTGGGGATTTTTGGATTAATCACCAACGTTTTCTTTTGAGATTCGCGACATGGCTTAACCTTCTCTTGTGTTCTCTAAGTCGTGTGGTTGTATCAGATGTTAATAGGTCAATCTTTTAGCACAATGACACACATGGTCTAACTAACACAATAAGTGTGTAGGCTTCCCATATCTATTTCATCTTAACATAGTTCTACACTTGAGACTACACCTTTTACACTAGTGACTATATAATTTTGTATACAAGTGACATTTTTAGCGGTCTATAAATACTACAAGCATTTGAGAGTTTCTCTATAACCATGTCTATACATTTAATAATGTTCTAGGTAATGTAAAATGGTGGATAGATTTATTTTGTTCAAGTGGTAGTTTTTGAGACAATGCTTGCCAAGGGGTAACACAAAGTAAATAAAAAGGAAATTTAGCATATTATGTTGGAAAGGTGAACCTCGAAATGGTGCATTAGGAAGGGAGACCTCTATGCCTTGAAATGAAGGGGAATGGAGAAAGGGGAGATTAGACAATAGACATGTCAAGAAGGGAAATCCTTTTACTTCAAAAGGAAGAGGAGAGAGAAAAGCGAACTTTAAAGAAATACATGCATTCAAGGGAAACCTAAAATGATATGTTTCATAAGGGAAATCCATTTACACTAAGGTGAGAAGAAATGGAAAAAAGTGAACTTTGAAGGAAACACGTGGACATATTGAGAATCTTAAAATGGTATATTGGGAAGAAAAACTCGTATAGCCCAAAATGAAGGGAAATGAGAAAATGAGACCTCGAAGGAAATGTGTGATGAAGAGTGATGCAACTCAACTATGAATCAGGTTAGCTCCAGAAAAATAAAGTAAATAATAACCACGAAATTGAGAAGATGAGAAAACTCAACTACAACAATTCCTAATTATAAAATGTTATATCATTCTTGTTTCACCTTGTTACATGCACATAAAATACATCCAAGAAAAAGATAAAAACTTGACCAAGAGTAGCATGCATTTCTCTTCTATTTATCTTTTCTTTGATTCCATTTCTTCTAAGCTCAAACCTAGCCTATAATAAAATGTACCACAAAAAGTAGTCTCTGAATCAACACAATATCACCGAACCCACACTAATATTCAAAAAAAAAAAAAGACTAAATCAAAATAGCTACGCATACAAGAAAGGCCACTAAGAGAAACAAAACCGAACCCCCAAAAATATACAAGCTTTTGCACCACTATAACAACATGGGAAGACATGAATATGGAGATACCCTACATCATTTTGACATCAAAATGTTTTTTAAGCCTCTTGGTTTAGAAGAGATCAAATTGGATAACTTTACAAGATTAGTATTATAATATATTATAAATTTGAGTTGAATGATCAAGCCACAATGTCCCCTTTTATCAAATTATATACTTTGTAAATCAAAATATTTTTTCTTCTTTGACTTCCAGCCTCTTATTAAGACAAAGATCCTCATTCCCAACTATTTTGTTCTTTTCTCTTTTTCTAACCATTTGAAGGGTTAGTAACCCTGTCTACTAAAGATCACTAATGCTCTTTGCATCACTCCTACTAGCTCTTATTACACCTACATATAAATCAGTAAAAGTGGGAATAAAATTAAGGAAATAAACATTTCTCATTCATATATATATATATATATATATATATATATATATATATATATATATATATATTCCCCTTTACATTATGTCATTTAGACATGTTTTCCTCTTCATAATTTTTTAGGTGGAATTCATTTCTTAGCTCAATGCAATTGGTTCACAAGTCAAATTCTTCGGGATGCAATCCTTCATATATTGTAACTAAACATATCTCTAACCTCCCCCTCACATGTTCTTGTTCTCTTCTAATAGAAGTGTTGGCCTTCTTGTCATTTTTATCACTATTGAGATTATCTAAACATTCTTATAGTTCGTTTGGACAGCTTCTGATTTCTAAAAACAAAAAAAAAAAAAACTTTATTACATGTGAAGCTCTCAAAGAACTCTATCTCTAATATGGTTTTCTCTCCAACATGCATTGCTTCCACTTTACAACATTTTGGTCCTCTTTTGATTGGTTTCATTACTTCTCATTGCAATCTTCCAACTCTTCTCTTCTTTGCATTGCAATTTTCAATGCCTTTCCCCTCTTTAGGGTAATCTATCTAAACAACTTCATAAAACTCATCTATCTCTTCTTATGTATACCATTCATCTATTTGTGGTATCTATAGCTCTTGGAAAACCAAATTCCAAGGTTTCTTATTCACTAATATTTTTTTTCAACTCTTCAACAAATTTAAACTTTCCTGGTTTTGATGCATGAGCATCCTAGGCGTAAGAGAAATCTTGCATCACCTAAAAATATTGTCTAATTTTGCAATAAGAGTTATCTTCAAGAAATATTACTATTATTGACAAGTTTACTAAGTTTTAGCAGGTTGTTTGTTTGAGCAAATACTATTTCAATTTTTTTATTTTGGAGGATCATTTTGGATACATAAACTTGCCCATAATATTTTATGGAAAGATCATGTCTAGTGTTAAATATTGTGATTTCTTTGTTTTTGGGGGTTGGTACAAAAACTTTGAACTCATTTTGAAGAGCTTAGGGACTCTAATAGGGCATCAAAATTTTCTCAGATACTGCTAAACTATCATTGCAACTATAGAGCACTTTGATAGGTTTTGAAAGGAGGTTATATTAGTCAAATGACTCAATGACTCACAAGTTATAGCTTCTAGAAATTGTTTCATTAGAACTCATGTTTTAATACAAAAGGAAGAGATAAAAATCACTTAAGCCAGGAAAATAAATTTTTGGGTGCCAAAATGGGAAAATTTAACTTTCTAGGATATTGTAAGAAAGTTAATTGTGTTACTTATATTATGATGAAGTAGTTTTTAGGGCTTAGATCATGAAGTGTTACTTATATTCCAATATAGTAATAAATTACCAAGCATCACAAATTCACTCAACTAGCCTAAATGTGGGAGTATGGATTCTACACAAATTCTAGTGTCCATGAAGTAGAAGCATAACATAAAAGGAAACATGGAATACACTTCATTTCCACAACCCCGAAGACATTGCCAAAACCCCAACAAGATATGAGTGACACACAAAATAAGGCAAGGATAAAAACCACAAAATTTGAACTTTGTATATAACAATGAAACTGAGACCCCAACTCTAGAATTTTGTCACAAGACCAAGGGTCCAATAAAATTCAACAAAAAAGGCTCATATTCAAAATCTAGAAATTTTGGTAAAAGACAATTCCACAAGAATCATAATGAAAACATGACTTCATATCAAGAAATAAAATACTCGAGAATGTCCTATAACCATTCCAATTCCACAATCCTAATAGTTAAGGCAAGGGCAACAAGATCAATCCTCTAATTAAGCCAAAGTAGATTAACGTGCAAAAATTAGATGGCATGAAAAATGAGACAATGCCAAATCACCCAAAAATAAAATATAAAATAGTTCAACAAGAAGCCACACACCCTGTACGATAAGGGTAGGTCCAAGAAGTTAGATCTAACTTTTGAGCAAAAGTAGAAGTGTTTTTCCTATTTTTGAAATTTCTTGTCAAGTGATGTCAAAATTTGAGGCATTTAAATATTGAATATTAAAAAACTTCAAAAATAAAAATTGTAGTGTTCAGAATCTACTTTTTGAATATATAATTTATTTGTGTACCCATACGATAGATTTTGTTTTTGGTGTGGATATTTAAAAACCACTTTTTTGAAATGTCTATTTTAGGACCATACCACACTCGTGTACGAACAACATAATTTAACACAAATAAATGAATTTTTGTAAATCCTTTTAATTGAAGTTAGCTAACACACCAAAGATTGATGGTAATATTTTTTCTTAATTTTTTATTGAATAATTTTCAATTATTAATTTTTAATTGGCTTTAAATGTCAATTTTAAAACCTCTTGTGTACGGACACCATAATTTGATCAAAATTTCACTTTTTCAATTTTTTATTTTTATTTTTTTAACTTCAAAAGAATTGTACATAGATTGATGACATATAAATTATTTAAAAAAAAAAAAAAGATTATTAAAATTTTAGTGAACTTTGATATTTTACATTTAGGTAACAACTTTGATTAAAAAATAATGCAAAAATAGTAAATGAAATCACAACACTATAAAATTTATATTTCCAAGAGTATGGATTCTACACAAATTCTAGTGTCCGTGAAGTAGAAGCACAACATGAAAAGAAACATGGAATACAGTCCATTTCCACAACTCGAGAAGACACTACCAAAACCCCAACAAGATTTGAGGAACACAAAATGAGACAAGAATAAAAACCACAAAATTTAAAAATTTTAGATAACAACAAAACTAAGACCCCAACTCTAAAATTTGGCCACAAGACCAAGGGTCCAATAAAAGTCGGCAAAAAAGACTCAAATTCAAAATCCGTAAAATTTGGTAAAAGACACGTCCACAAGAATCATAGTGAAAACATGACTTCAGATCAAGAAATAAAATACCCCAGAATGTCCTATAACCATTCTTATTCCATGATCCTAATAGTTAAGGCAAGGGCTTCAAGATCAATCCTCTAATTAAGCCAAAGTAGATTAACATGCAAAATAAGATGGCACAAAAAATGAGACAATACCAAATCACCCAAAACTCAAATATAAAATAGTTTGAAAAAATTGAAACCCGTTGGTTTAGATTTGTGCAACATCACACTTTTTGAATAAAATCTTAGATCTGGGCATCTCACAAAAATCCAATAGCATAACGATAGGAAAACTCACAAATCCACATGATAAAAAGGTAAAATGCTTACAACCACCCAACTGGGTCAAATCAAATCATGCAAACGAAGAGGAACACTAGTTCTCATCCTCCAATAAATTAGTAGCAAGACAGAAAAATTAAAACAAAGAAAAACCATAAAAATAAGAAGGTCCTTCCTCACAGCTAAAAGGAATAAAATGGGAAATGAAGCCATAAAATAACAGACTTGTCAAATGTGCTAAAACACTTGGGATAACAAGACTTCCTTGCTAAGAATCTAACAAGACTAACTTCATGATGATCCACCGAGCCAATGTCTCCCAATGAGAAAATCATCATTTTAGTCCAAGGAGAGTTTGAGTATTTTTCTTTTGAAACCTGAAGTTAAAAGGCAAGAAGTGAGAAATAAAGTTCTCATTTGCCAATATAAGCAATTTTCCAAAGTGACTTATGAATTAGGTTATTAAAATAACTTAATAAGCAATTAGCCCCTTTCCCAAATTAAATCAGGCAATTCCAATTAAATTGGAATTCAACTATGACAAAACTAGCTAAGAAGTAAAATGAATTAAATAATTTACTAAAATCCATCTAACCCATTAAAACAACATTTAATTAATATTTTCTGTGACCACTACAAATTCTTAAATGCATAGACACGCTCACATGTCTAGATACATATGCACAATGAATTTGGATTTTCCAATTACTGGAGGGTTAAAATAATCAATATAAAAACACATCAGCCATATAGGGATGATATTGGCTCAACATGAAGGATTAAAATCACTAACTCCATGTGTCACTTCTAGGGATATGAGTCATGCACAATAAACGAGCACAGTACAGTGTGGATGCACAATATATAATAGTCGAAGTAATAATCATGTGATATTATGTAATAAATCATTTTTTTGGAAAAAAGAGGGGTAAATTTTTATTAAAACAGAAAGGATTACAACAAGGAGCTTTGTCTTGAGCAACAAGTTCATCAAATTCTTGTAATAGTTCAAGGGGAAGTTGCCTCCTATCCATAATATTCCATCTTGGAGCATGACTAGAAGCCCATTTGACCAAACAATCAGTAGCTTTGTTCCATTCATGAGGAATGTAAGTAAACCTAATGAACTTGAGAGGTAAAAAAGAGAAGAGTCTGATTAACAACAATCACCGGCTGCTAACTAACATCCTCAAGCTCCTACAAGGAAAGAAAGTTCACGATCACTTGGGAGTCAGACTCATAGATAATATTGTGCCATCCTCGCAAACAACGTTGTTCCATAGCATATAAAATAGCCTATGCCTCCATGAGATTGTTAGTATGGTCACCCTTATGCACTAAGAAGAAGAATTTAACTTCACCAGAACTGCAATGAGCCACTCCCCCAATACCAGTAGGGCCTGGATTCCCTCAAGAAGAACATTAGTGTTAATTTTTAGAACTCCATGAGGAGGAGTCCAATGCTCCTCTCAATTCACCCATCATTTCCCTTGTTGCTGAGGTTGTTTGGGCACTCTTTGGTACCATTAAGCTACAAACCCATCTTGAAGATGAAAATTGAGGCGATTTCATATAGCAAGATCAATTGGATCCATAATCCTATCTAATGCACACTTCATTGAATAGTTTCCCGAAGAGAATGTGAGATCTTCCACCAAAGATGCATAACACCAATCTAAACATCTTAGAAGATTCAATGATTCCTCTCCAACCATATATGCCAAAGAATGAACGATGGGCCAACAATCCAAGTAGCATGTAGAGGAGAGGATTTGGAGGGAGCATTGCACAAGCAGGCCTAGAAATTAGGTAAAGAGGAAGCATGCCTACAAGAGCAACCCCAAGAACTTCACCAAAGGTGCCATAACTAAGTAGAAAAGGAGTAAGGGAAGAATAGATGGGAGGTAGACTCCTCCCCATTACCACACAAAACACAATAAGAGGGTAAAATCCACATTTACAAAGATTATCCCATGTAAGAAAATAGTTGTGAGCCACTAGCCACATGAAAAAATTGCACTTGAACCAAGAAAATTTATTCCAAACTTGCTTCCACCAAGGGACCTCAGCATCCCCAAATAATTGTCTAGTTATCTCCTGATACCCACTAGAGACATGATATCTACTAGACAGGGTACCTCCCCAAGCCAAAACATCTGGTCCTAGCAGAGAGGAACACTCCCTAGAGGCCAAATCTGAGAAAGCTCTTAGCAATCCACCTCTATGCCTCTAGGAGGCCAATCAGAAGAGTGCTTCCATCTATAACCAACAACAGGTCTCAATTGATAAGCAGTCTTGTAATGAGCCACTTTATCCCATCTAACAACATGAAAAGAATCATAGAGAGTCTAAAGATGAGGGTACATGGATAATATGGATGGGAATCTACCCCAAGCATCAGACCAAAACAAAGTCTCAAAGCTTCCCTTACATATCCAAAAAAGACCTCTCTTGGCTAATAGAGCACCAGTCTTTAGAGTATGCCAAACCATAGAGCCACGACCTTCAAGAGGAAATGCATAAATAGAGCAAGGATCAATACCACTAAAATATTTATGGGTGATAATATGAGCCCAAAGTTGATGTTGTCTAGATCACCATCATTAATAAAGCTTAGCAGCCAACACTTGACTACTCAAGGGAGATGATTGAAGACCAAGACCACCCTCCTTTTTAGGCCTACAAACAATCTCCTAGTTAATAAAACTCCATTAGTACTACACAAATTACCACTCCAAAGGACTTTTTGAGAAAGAGCATCAAACTCCTTGAGAAAGTAAACAGGAGCAACCTAAACCATGCTTCTATAAGTAGGAAGAGCTTGAAAAATAGATTGAAGAAGAGTAACCTGAGTAGTAGTAGAAAGCCATTTATGAGTCCAATGATTTACCTTTTCTTGAAGCTTGATAATCATTTTTTTCCAGAAGAGTCATACGTGGCTGCCTAGAAACAACAATAGAGATGCCAAGATAAGTCAAAGGAAGCAACCCAATTTGAAACCATAGGATATCAACAATCCTTTGTTGAATAGAATCAGGAGTGTTAAAAAAGTAAATGAAAGATTTGTGCTGATTAAATTTTTGGCCTAAAGCTTCCAAATAAATATCCAGAGTATGTCGAAAGGCTTCAACTTCCTTGATCCTCCCAAGACTCGCAAGAGCAGAATCATCCACAAATTGAAGGTGAGAAAGAGTAAGTAAACCATTACCCCACTACCACCCCTGAATATAATTCTAGGACACTTGATACTTAATGAATTTTCCCAAGCCCTCAACCATGATGATGAATAGATAAGGGGAGAGAGGATCACCTTGACAGAGACCTCTAGAGGCATCAAAAAGGTGGGAAGGTTGACCATTCAGAAGAATTAAAAAAGAGATAGAAGTAAAACAACTCATAGTCCAACTCACCCAGTTAGAGCTAAAGCCAAAGGTAAGAAGAATATTCCTCAAGAAACTCCATTCAACTCTATCATAGGCCTTAGCCATATCCAACTTAACAAACATAGATCACTCCCTTGAACTAGCCATAGAGTGAATAACCTCTGTAGCAATAACCACCCCATCCAAAATTTTCCTTCCAGCAAAAAAATCACCTTGTTCCATTGAGATAATAAAGGGAAGCCACTTCTTAATTCTCTCAGAAATCAACTTAGTAATGACTTTGTAAACCATATTACATAAGGCAATTGGTCTAAAAAACTCCAATTGATTGGCCCCCTCTGTTTTTGGAATAAGAGTCAAGAAAGTAGAATTCAATGCCCAAAGCATCTACATGCTAGAATAGGATTCCTTAACCACCTCTGAAAAATCATGATTAATGACATCCCAAAATTCTTGAAAGAATTCAATTGGATAACTATTAGGACCAGGAGCCTTTTCCTTAGGCATGCCAAAAACCACCTCCTTTAGCTCTTCCAAAGAGATCGATCACATGAGATAATCATTCATTTCTTGGGTAATAAGGGAAGGAATACAAGACAAAATAATATTTTCTTCATTATAAGTAGGAGGAGAGTCCTTAGAGAAGAGGGTAGAAAAGCACCGAGTAGCCTCCTGGAACAAAGCTGGCAAGGAAGTCATTTGAATACCTTGAGAATTAACCAATGAAGAGACATTGCTCTGATTCTAATGAGATTGCACAGTTTTATGGAAGAAAGCAATGTTCCTATCACCTTCTTAGAGCTAATAAACTCTAGCCTTTTGCTTCCAAAAAAATTCCTATCGAAGTTTCCATTCTTTTAAAACTCTAGAAGCTAGGGATTCAGCCCTTCCAAGATCCTTAGAGAAACCTCAATCTCTAATCTACTTGGTTATGACATCATGATCTTCTCGACCAAGCCTCTTTGTAAAGTGAAGGTTCCCAAAACATTCTCTATTTTATATCTTGAGCTTCCTTTTAACATATTGAAGCCTTTTAGAAAATGAAAACATAGCAGTACCATAAGTAGAGCACCATCTCTCCACCAACATAATACAAGATAATGAAGCCACAACAACTGGAACTTAAAAGGTGGATGCTTTGGAATAAAAGCACTAGTAGCAGAAAATTTGATTAGCCAATGATCAGAACCCATCCAGTCCAGAATTTTCGAAGAGAGAGTAAGGGTGCCACTAACCCAGAAATAAGAAACAAGAAATCTATCTAGATGTTTTGAGATAGCATCAGCCCCAGTCCTTTGAGTATTTTAGGTATAGAGACCATTAGAAGGCTTAACATAAGAGAGGTGCAAAAACACTATGTGCTAACAAAGAAGAGAAGAAGAAGGCTCTAATCTAGCCAAACTACCTTACTTCTCCTCCAGACTTAAAACTGAATTGAAGTCTCCTACTAACACCCATGGATGAAAAGGGTGACAATTTCCAACATACTGAATATGCCTCCAAAGTTCCCCCTTTCCCACAAAATCAAAAAGTGCATACACATTAGTAATCATGATTACCTCTCATGAGTCCAAAGCAAAAGCCACCATAAAGAGAGTTGAGCAAGAAGACACCTAGCCAAGGGGAGGAATTTTTCATGGATCCCAGAAGATAGCCAAACCACCAACACTTCCCATAGCCCCAACACACTGGCATTTCCCATGAGGCCAAATACTAGAGTCATACCAAACCATATACCCCACAAAGAGCTTAGTCTCTTGGATACAAAAAATATTAGGAGAATGATCAACCACCAAATTCTAAATAGCCTTTTGTCTAGGGATGCTATTCAACCCCCTAACATTCCATGAGAGAATAATCATCATTGAGTAGAATGGGAAAAATGAGCATCCAATGGTTTCACTGACCCAGACTCTATCAATATATCTCCTATAAGTTTAATCTTCTCTCGATCTATTTTGTACCCACTCCTTAGAGGAGTAAAGAAAACCCACTTAAAAGGTCTATGCATCAACCCTAAGGAGAGAGGACACCCCTTACCCTTACTAGATGCCAGCACATCCTTAACCAAGTCCACCAGAACAATGTCATTATCCTCTGACACCACAAGTGTCACTAGAGCATCTGACTTAGGAGTTATAGGGACCTCATAGTTCTAATATACCACAACCTAGGATGCCCCACAAGCGTCATGAGGTGAAAGTCCCTCATCTAGGAAAACTGGGTCAGAAGAGATACTGGGAGCAATACCCTCCTCTAAAACTATACTATCCAGCACCTCAAAGAGATTAAAACCCAAATCAGATTGTCGATCTTTCAAAGGCCTCTTTTGAGCACACCCCTTAGCTTGTCGGTGAGTAGGGGGTAAATCCATCCTTATTCTATATTTGAGCCTTTCCCTTTCCTATAGTATTTGGTTGATTCTTCTGCTTAGTTGTATCATCCACCTGAGCTTGTCCTTTCCCTATAGCGTTTGCTAGATGACCACCATTGCCAACTATAGAACCATCCACTCCTTTAGAAGTCAAGTTGCGAGGACTCTAACACTATAAATGAGCATACTCATGACATATTCGACATCGAAAAGGGAGGGATTCATAATCTAACTACTACACCTAAGAAGAAGCCCCAAAATAAATTTCCAAAGAATCTGGTAATGGGTTATTCAAATCAATTTCAAAACAAATTCTAGCAAAAGAAATAACCTTTTTATTGAGGGATTGATGTGCAATTGCAATTAGCTTTCCTAGAAAAGCAATAATTTGACGAAGGATGCCTTATCACTAAAATTCTAGGAGAAGGCGAGGCAAGTGAACTCAAATTGGCACTATTGAAGGGAGATCCTCAACCGAATTAAATCTTGAATGCTAGGGTTTGAAAAATAACCCCACATGGTTGTATAAATAAGGCACTCCTTTAAAAACATGATCACAATCAGACATGCATGAGAATACAACAAAGAAATAGCTATTCCAAGTCAACATGGTCTCCATATCTCCTTCCACCTACCATGAGCGATGGATCCATGCCTCAAGAGCAAACAAAGAAATATGGATTCCAAGAAATTTGCATATCAAAGCATGCTTAGTCCAATATTTATTGTCCTCCATCACCACCACTGGAGGAATAACTAGAATAGGGCGATCATGGCTACGTGGAAAGCAACCATTAACATTTATCATCTTAGAGCTCTCCTTTGAATAAAATGATTTAGATCTTGTTGCATGCACAGTTGGAGAAGAACCATCTATCCTCACCAACACAGAAGAAATCTGGAACCCACACTCAAGTAATAAATCATTTACTTAAATACTTATTTTCTAATTATTATAAGAATTTAATAATGGAACTAATAATAGAATACTCAACAATATAAAAGGAATGATATACATGGATCTCAAATAGTCATCCTGAAGAAACATCATAACCCTTGAATGTAAAATGTACCAATACCACATAGTGCAACCACTATTCATATCTCAATTGTGATTATCATATAAATCTAGGTAACCATTGACACAACCTTAGTGAAACCATCTAACACATCATAATCTCAAAAATGAGGCTTAAGCATAATTAATCCTGTTGATAAAATAGTACAAATAAAATCACCCCAAGGGTGTAGACCACTCATGGGTCTCAACAAGATCACTTAAAAAGCAAGGCCATGAAGGTTGCATCCATCAAGATGACTTATAGAAATAAAATGGGAGAGGCACTACAATACCTTGTTTGTTGTGATTTCCCTTATCAAAACATAAATTATTTCATACATTTACATATCATATGCCACATATTTATCATTAAAGGAAAGTATCAACATCCCTTAATCCATTTTGGGTTTTTCTAAAAAAAAATTCTTTTGGGGGGAGCCTTTTTGTGTGGGGGGGGGGGGGGGGGGGGGGGGGGGGCAGGGGGAGGGAGGACTTTATTTATGCACAATACAATTTAGTGAGTGATCATCCCCTATAATTTCTCACTATTTTCTGTGCTATGAAAATTTGCTTTTATTAGTCTCTTGAGCTAACTGGAGTGAGATTATCTCTATCGAGGAATCTGATAATTCCCACTATTTTCATCATATCTTCATTTGGGAGGAATTTAGTGTTAAGGAAAAAATTAATTTCCTTTCACTCTATTATCCTTTTGAGGACTACAAATACAAAAACTAGTAATAATAGGGTGATGGTTAGAGGGAGTATAGGGGAACAACCAAACACTCCCACCCAATTCATCCTTCTTAAATTATAATAGATTTTTATTGGCGTAAATGTGTCTAAGTCTAGAATAAATTATGTTACT
Organism: Cupressus sempervirens; assembly: GCA_028749045.1. Classification (NCBI taxonomy): domain Eukaryota; kingdom Viridiplantae; phylum Streptophyta; class Pinopsida; order Cupressales; family Cupressaceae; genus Cupressus; species Cupressus sempervirens. Next base: position 137,965,539 of record CM053789.1, on the reverse strand, counting down.
ACCCTACTAGAATTTTTACTAATCATACCAAAAGTCCTTATATTATCCTTTCTTACAAACCATAGGATGAAGGATTCCAATAATATTTGTCATTATAGATCAAATTAACCTCTCATTCCCTTTCCATTCGAAATTAGATCCTCCTGACTTGTTAAGGTCCTTCTATCATATTAAAGTTGCCTCCTATAATGCATGCCATCTCTTCCAATCGAGTCATCCATATCCACTATTATAACCTCTCCCTATAATCATTAGGGGCATATTGTGAGTCAATTCCTACCTTCCCTTTCACCTCTAAATGACCCAAACCAAATGATTATAGAGGGACCATCCCTACTTAAATTTCTTATTATTCCACTTATAGTTCAAATGGATGGTTGCACCATCGTTTCTCCTAAGATGATTTGTATTGAATGGTATGACCTTCCTCCAAATTAATTTGACAATGATATCGAGGGTAAAACATACTATTTTAAGCTCTTACAATAGAAGGAAATTAATATTGCTTCCTTAAAAATATTTTCACCACATACTTCCTATTAGTGAATTCTAACACCTTATTGTTCTAAGAAATGCTTTTAATTTCAATAGGTAAAGTATAGGATTTAGTGTCCATGGGGGTCTAGAACGTTTAATAGCACTTAGGTAACTAGTCTTTGGAACTTCAATGAGTATTTTAGATGAGAGAGATTCAAGGGGATGTCCCCTCTTTTTCTTTATAAGAAATATGTGAAATGATCATATGTTGAAGAAGTATTATCCCTTCTAACTCCTTTTCTTTTCTTAGGGCTCGACCTAGTTTTATCCTTTCTATCTTTTGAGTCCTCAATCTTAATAATTATTCTTCTTATTAAATTTGATTCTAGAAAGGGGGCATTACAAGCTCCTATTCCTACCTGGCTCCTTCTTCATGTCAAAAGTGCTTCGTCACTAGTATTATTTGGTACCAATATAGATAGTCAAGATAGGGTCAACCATAATGAAGAGGAAGATGAGAAGAATGGTAGGGATCCACTTCATATTTACGATGGCTCAATCCTTATTCTAGATCCATATAAAGGCTATTGTGTAGTGATTTCATTGCTTCCATACTCATAATGTTATTCTTGGGAAGGGATGGTAGCATGGAAGCCCATTATAAAATCAAACACCTTCAAGTGGAGATGGGTCACCAAGATGAACTAACATGAAGAGATATTAACCACAAAAAAATAAGAATAGATCACTTTCATAGGTGGTTTGAATCACTAGACCGATGGCACAAAAATGGGAGTGTTAGTCCACAACAAGGAGGGAGAACAAGAAGAAATCAAACAACAAGGAGGATGGAAAACCATGCCTTATATCAGAGGTAAATGCCCCATATATTGTAAATTTTTAATGATGAATCTTTTCTCTCAAGTCCCATTTTATTCTTTTGAATCCCATATGTGTGTCATAAATGGTCAAATAATTCAGCTAAACAATTTGATGTCATTCTATTCCTCATAGCTTGTGGGATTATTTCAACTCCTAAGATATTGTCACATAGAGTGGGCTCATAAATATTCTTTTTCTATGCTACTTATAACATATTTTTTTTATACCATCTCTCCTTTCAAGACAAGTTGAGTTAATTGTATTTGTGTGTGCATGTAGGAAATGAGGCGTGTGAGAAATTGGCAACCATAGGTCTTCTGTCAAATTTTGTTGTGGTGTATTTAATCTCAAAATTCAACATGCTGGAAATGTTGATGCTTTGTTATTATTACTATATGGTTGGTAACAACCAACATGACCCCACTTCTTGGCACCTTTCTCTTTGATTCTTACATCGGTTGTTACTAGACCATTTCCTTGGGCTACCTAACATCTCTAACTGTAAGCCATTCCTACACTTGTTGCATTTTCTATTATATTTGTTCAATGATGCTTTGTTATTATTACTATATGGTTGGGAACAACCAACATGACCCCACTTCTTGGCACCTTTCTCTTTGATTCTTACATCAATTGTTACCAGACCATTTCCTTGGGCTACCTGATATTTCTAATTGTAAGCCATCCCTACACTCGTTGCATTTTCTACTATATTTGTTCAAAAGTTTTGGGTTCCAAACAACTTTATAATCTTTATGATGTGTTGTTACAAGGAATGATTCTTCTTACATGTTCCTCCTTTACCACTATCATTAGTTTATTTGTACCCAACACACTCTCATTGTCTCAATGCCTCTAACCACTTACACTCCTATCCCTTCGGCCAAGATGAAGTTTCTCAATGTACACGCGAATCATAGCAAGTGCATAAAATCGTTGGGCCTATAAATGATGATATAGCTTTTCATGGTGCAAGACTACTATAGATGCATGTTAGAAGCCATGATTCTATGGTTATTTGTTTAGGCATACTGAATATAGTAAATAAGAAACCCATGATCAATAGCTTTCAAAAAATGTCAAATTTCATAAGCCAATTAGAGCTTAAACTACCATTTTTAAAATAAAAATTGGAGCTTAAAAGCATGGATATTGTCTTTGACTAATATCATTAAAAGTATGGGCCACCATCATAGTATTTAGTTATAGTGCAACCTAACATGTATCAAGCCAAGAACTATTCTCCAAGGTTGTACTCATTTCCTTCTAGATGATGAAAGAGTGGATTTCTTTTAGGTTAACATAAACTTCATTATTCCGTTTCAAGAATCCAAGTTAAATAAAATAAATAATAGAGAAATTGTCCTACATAAATTGTTTAAAATTGCATCCTAGTGATTCCACTACACAAGCATACTATCATGGCTTATGTTCAAAAGAATGATGGATGAATTAGAGATAAATATTTTGACGATTTAAAATGGCTCTCAAAAAAAGTAGGAGAATGACTAAATTTCATTGATTCATGGTAATTTTATATATTGTTAACTTGGTTTGTCAATTGTCATGTTGTGGACTTCAAAGAACTCATTTGCATTCTCATTTTCACTCAAATTTGTATATCTCGATATATGTATCTCAAGGATTTTTGATCACAGTGCATGTCTCACAAAATAGTATTGTTAGAGTAGTAGTCAATTTAGTGTGGATTAAAGTTTTTTATTTAAATAAAAGATAGTTTTTTAATGATATAGTCTTCTAATATGAGATAGGTTTAAGTAATTTTAATACTAAGTATATTCAAAGTTCAAGAGCTTTTTAATTTTTAGTTATTATTGAAGAGGGATAATATTCTGCCGCTAGGGTAGTGGGGTCTGGCACAATTGGTCCAACTTTCGAGCTGGCTCTAACCGCATTTTAAAACTTCTCGATTGTGCTATGATCTTTGCGCAATCTTTTTTCTCTTTTTCTGAAGATTGAGATCTGCCTGTCATTCCCCTGACAGATGTGATGTTATCCAACCACTATCTCATCTATTTGGTCATTTCTTTGAAAACAACTGTTCCCAAGGTGGCCAAGTCTCAGTTCTTCCTCAACACGTCTGTGCTGCTGCATGCTTCCACCATCTCGCACATACAACGTGTCTAGAATTTGGAGCCACGTCCTCCATCCTAGTGGGGATGGATTCAATGGTGGAATGATGCCATTACTAGAACTGCTTGGTTTCTAAATCTATGGGCGTCAGTTGGCAATTTTCAGGAAATGCTCTTATGAAGCCAACACCCTCGCCCTCAAAAAAGCCTCTGAGGCTCTCACCTTCAACCGCTTTGATGTGGATTTGCAAATTCACCTTGCCAAGCTTCGCCATGACAAGAAAATTGTTGACAACTATCTTGCCCGTGGAGCTCAAATCAAGGCCCATCTCCACTGGTTGGAGGTTGGTGATAAAGCCTCGAAGGAGTTCTTTCAGGCTCTCTAGGCTCATCATACCAATGTTGGGATTAAAAAGATCAAACAGGGAACAACTGTTTTGTCCAGTCTCCCTAACATCCTGTAAGCATTCGTTCACCATTATGAGAATGTCTTTGCTTCATAGGGAAATTTAGTTTCTTAGGAGGAAGCTCTCAGAAAGTGTATCTCTGTTACTCCAAACCGCCTTGCAGTTGAGCAACATGCTTTTTGTGAGCAACTTCTTTCCCTCAGAGACCTTAAAGAGGCAGTTTACTCCATGGTGGATGACAAGTCTCCTGGGTGTGATGGCTTTCCTTGTGAATTTTACAAACACCTCTAAGAACAAATAGGTCCTAACTTGCACAAAGTCTATCTCGAAGCATATCGTACTAAAATCTTAGGAGTGATAATAAATAAAGGGAATATCAAATTCATACCTAAAGCTGGTGATCTTGAGGACATATGCAATTGGAGGCCCATTACCCTTTTGAATGTGTCTTATAAGATCATTGCTAAGGTGCTCTCTCTCAAAATCAGGCACATGTTGCCTTTAATTGTGCGGCCTGAGCAAACTGGCTTCATCAAGTCCAGATATATTCTTGACAACATCATTGCTATTTGGAAAGGTATGGAATGGGATCGCAAGTCCAAGCAACATGCTATCTTTTTAAAGATAGATTTTGCTAAAGCCTATGATCGCATTGAATGGCCCTTCATTTTGGCTATGCTTCAGGCTCTGGGTTTTGGTCCCAATTTTCTTCAGTATGTGGAGATGCTCTTTCATGATGCTAATGCTTGCATTACCATAAATAATTCACAATTTGAAGCTTTTGGACTTTTTCGTTCAATCAGGCAAGGTTGCCTTCTAGCTCTAGTGCTTTATGTCCTTGCTGCTGAAGGTTTTGGCTATTTGCTAGCTCATTTTGTGTCTTCAAGGCAGGTTCGTGGCATTTCCTTGCCTGAATCTTCCTCCCAGTTAGTCAATGGTCATTTTGCTGATGATTCCTTTCTTACTCTTCTTGAGGATGAAGAAAACATCAAAAATGATTAAATTGTCTGGACACCTTTTGTCAAGCCTCTGGCTCTGCCATCCAATGGCATAAAATGCTCTGCTACCACTAGTCTTTTTTGCCAGCTCCACCTTGGCTCAACTAGTTCTAGTGGAAATGGGTTACTCATGGGGAAATCTTCCACTTTTTGGCATTCCCTTTGCCTTCCAAGCCTCTTGTGGAGCTTTGGAATGTTGTGCTTGCCAAGATTAGCAAAAAGCTCGACTATTGGATCACCAAGCCGCTTTCTCTTGCTAGTAAATTCTAGATTTGTTCTAAGATTTTGGCCACCACTCATGTGTACTATTCTTCCTGTTGGGCGCCCTCCAAAGCTTCCTATCTCAAGCTAGAACATTTTCTCAGAGATTTTCTTTGGGCTTCTGGTTTTGACCATCATGGTTTTCACAGAGTTGCTTGGGGTTTTTGTTGTCTCCCAAGGGAGTCTGGTGGTCTTGGCCTACTTTCCACTTGGAAACAGGGCCTTGCTCTTTGTGCAAAATGGATTATCCGAGCTATTTTTGGGGACAAAGCCTGGAAGATTATAGTAAGGCACTGCATTGTTTCCGGCTTCCCTGTTAACAAGCCTACGTGGAAGGGGATTTGTTTTCAAACCCTTCTCATCATGTGTGAACCAGTGGCCATTCAGGGCTCATTTGTTATTAAGAGTATCTGGAAAGCCCAGGAAGCTCTTAAGTCGTGGCTTCATTGGGCTGGAGATGAGTTTCACAATGGGCTCTCCTTGAATCAATAGAACATTTGGTAGTCTCCCCTATTTGCAATTTAGGGTACTCCTCTCACCAAGATTCAGGGTGCCAGTACTTTGCATTTTTTCAAACATGGCATCCGAACTCCTAAGGATCTCTTTTCAAGAGTCACCATGAGTTTCAAGTCATGGGAAGATATGCAAGTTCAGTACTACCTTGTCAGTACGAATCAACAGACTTTTGACCTTCTGCTATCTTCCATCCCTGTGCACTTAGTTCATAAGGTGGGGATTCAGTCTGTTCAACCTTGGTGGCATGATTGGAAGTGGTATCTTGCCACTCCATTTTCCAATTATAAGCCCAATATGGGGTACAGATGGCTCTCACCCCATCTTCCGATGGTTGATACGCTTAACCAGAGGTGGCATTTGCAATCTTCACTTTCTCAATGGAGAAAATGTTTTGACACCATTTGGAGTGCTATTACAGAACCCAAGATTGTCCACTTTGCTTGGTGCCTTGCCTTCCAAGGTCTTCCCCTGGGGCCTCGGCTCAAGCACATTAGGGTTCCTGATCCCAGATGCCCCTTCCGTGGTCAACCTAAGTTCTTTTTGCATATTTTCTGGTTTTGTAAGCGTGCTAAAAATTATTGGCACTGGATTCATGATTTTTCCAAGCCTTTCAGGCCCGAACCATTTTCATGGCACATGGTCCTGTTGGGTGATTCCTTAAGAATTCCTCGAAAATTCACTCAGATTTGGCATACCTTCAGGATGGAAATTTTGTTTTCTCTGTAGAAAGATAGGAATGTTGTTTTGTTCACTCACAGTTTTTTGGATGTTAACATTGCTATGCACACTAAGGCATGCATTTGTAATAATGTGATTATGCAGATCCAGGTGCAAGCTAATAAAGTTGTCCTAGAAGTTGCTCACTTATAGGAATTGTTAAATCACTAGGGCAATGCTCCTTGCACCATTGCCAAAGTTCCTCCAGATGCCTCGGTTGATGCCTCTATGCCTCGTGGTTGCCATTCTCGCCGCCAGTCCTTAGGCTACCACTCGCACACGCCGTGCTCCTAAGCTTCCCGCCACCGCTCTCCTAGTGGTGGTGATGGCGGATGGAGGCGCCGCTCTGCTTCCCCACCCCACGGTGGTTCTGGCTGGTCCCCGGCTCCTCTTCTTGGGCCTCAATGGGTGCAATCTGGGAAATTTCCTTGCTTGGCTTTGGTGATTTCTCCTCCGCGGCCAGAGGTTAAGGATGCAGAGGCTACCCCTGATCCTGCTGTTGCTGATGACAGCTAGACTATTCCTAGTGCGCCCCACAATCTCACTGATACGTGGAGATTTCCTAATAAAGATGATCCTCCTCCCTCGGCTGGCACTACCTTGGCAGCCTGAGGTTGTTTATTCTATTTTTTTTTATGAATAGTTGCTGTTTCCGGTTGAGGCCGTGTTTTTAAGTCTGACTTCGATCGTGTGAACTCTTTCACAGGGTGATCTTGTATCCCCCGGCCCTTTTTTGGGAATTGTATTCTTAGTATATTTTATTAATAGAAAATGACTATTCATAAAAAAAAAAGAGGGATAATATTAGGAGACCGACTTCAACATATTTTTCTATCGAGGGATGATTGTGTTAAGAGAAGAAACCTTTGAATTTGAGTGTTTTCTTTAACATTATAATAAGATAGTTTCTATAATAGATATGTTTTGTCAAGACTTGTAATTCAAATGATTAAATAGGGATAGTTTCTATAATAGATATGTTTTGTCAAGACTTGTAATTCAAATGAATAAATAGGTTTAGAAAAAAAAACAAGTCTAAACTAAACACCAACATTGTTAATGGATTGAACTTTGGAAACCAGAAGCAAAATCTCTTATGGGAGTTATCCTTGCACCTCCACACCTGATAACAATATATATAAAATATTTAAGAAGTACGCGGAAAGGCTGACTGCCAAGAATGGGATTTTACTTGAAACTGGCGCCTTAGAACCAAATTAACGGTCTCAATTAATCCAAATTTATTAAACCGTCTCAATTAACGGTCTTATGAATCACCTATCTTTAATAAAACTAATCGTTATATAAATGCATGGGTATCAACAGTAAAGTATTAATGTAGAGGTAGGCTGCTCCAAATAAAGAAGTGTCTGGTGATGCTCACGTCAGTCTTACACACTGAAGCTCTCCAGTTCGAACCTCGGCAGCACCATTTCAAGTATTTTTGTTCTCTCTGATTAGTTTTCTCAATTCCAATATTTCCTTTCAAACGGTTGTAGCAGCCTCTGAGCTTTCCATTACAGTTTTGTCCTCATCGGACTCTTTTACAAAGCTCAGAAAACCCAGTCTGGTTTTCATCCATGTTCCACTAAGCAGATAATCTAGTTTGAGTGAAAAATACAAACATTTTAAAATGTCTAGATTTGTTATTCTTGGGCACTAGTGAAGTATAAAGGGTTTTCACGAGTCTATTAAAGATCAGTTAAAAAGATATGAGGCTTTCGATCGGTGCTCCTCCCTCAATCCAGATACAACCTAAAACAGTTGAAACAGATAATGGAAAAGAAAGAGGAAAAAGTACCCACTCATGTTCAAACATTCAACACGCGCTGATAGACAATTTAAAAAAAAAAAATCTAAATTCACCATAGTCAGTATAACCAGAAAAAAATTCAGTTGCGAGGTAAACTGTACAGGTTCAAGCCTTCAGGTTCTCTCGATTACTTCTGTGGAATTGGAATGTATTATTGCCACCCACGTGCTACCCAATTCAAACGAAGAAGAAAATTTCAATTTAATTGAATTTTTTATTATTATAAATATTCCTAATCAGATAAACTTTTTATCTATATTTATTAACAATTTCTTAGTTTGCCAGTAAACTATTTAGGTAATAGTTATAAGAACTAGTTTATGCAAAATGCAAGTGAAATAAAAACATTTAAGAAATGATATAAATATGTGTTTTTTAAAGATTGAATTATAGTATATTTGTGATATTTTTAGGTTAATAAATGGTATAAGGGATAAATTTTGTTATAAGGTATAATTTTATTTCTATATATTATTTTTTCTAATATTAAAATGTACATTGTCACTTATATCAATATAAAAGAAAATAAATTATCTAATATTTTGTTATTTTATTGTACATTCTTTTTATTTCTTTAAGGATTGACTTTTGAATGAGACGATCTATATATAGAGATTGTTAGCAAACTATATATAGGTAATAATTATCATAGGATTTTTTATGCAAAATTTGATTAAAGTAAAATAAGTTAAGGAATGATGTAAACCTAAGCCATATAATGATATTGTTGTTAATTTATGTGATGCAAAATATGGTTTTTAGATTGAATTGGAGTACATACATGGTTTATTTGACTTTGGGACCTATTGTTGTGTGGTAGTATATTTTGGTTATCATTGTCAACAATGTGATTATAATGGAACATATTGTACAATAGATATTTATACCTTACAGTTATGGTGAGACCTTCTCTTTGTCCTCTTTTTTTTTTTAAGGACCTTATTATGTAGGGGCTTGTTTAGAAAATGTTGCACTAGGGGTTGTTAAGAAGCTGGGGAATGATAAAAGGAGTTTTGAAGGTATTTGTCAGGAAGTACAAAAGAATTTGAGGTTTTGTTCTCTTGTTGAGGCATAATAAATTGCCTCACCATAAAGATGTTCCATTGTACAAGAAGCTACTATCCCTAGCATTTCATTAAGTATTGTTTGTGATCTAGATGGGTGGTCCAAGTAGTGGAGAGCGGAGATGTTGAAAGTGGACTAGGATGTCACATGGTAAAGACAAGGGAACACCTAGGTAGGGGGGAGTAAAATTTCTGATGATATACATCAAAGGGCATCAAATGTGGAATCACTACACATATAATCAACTAGGGCTAGTTTTCCTTGCATCACCACCTAGATCTATAAGAGGATACTGGCTAGTCCCTACACCATCTGTCTAACTAGGAGGATGCCCTTATATTGAGTAGAAACTTATGAACTATGTTGAATCTAAGCTACTATAGTAGGTAAACTCTAAATAAAAATTGATACCTGTACAACTGACTCTTCAAAGCTGACATGCTAGCCTATAAAGCCTAAATATCCCAACTAGGAATTGCAAGAGAAATAAGATCCTAGTGCATCACTTGTCTAAGTACCTGATGACCTAATAAGATCCTAGTGCATCACTTGTCTAAGTACCCGATGACCTCTCTATCCCCACATTAGTAAGAACATAGCTCTAGGAACTAGCCTAGGAGGAACTTCTCTGCCTAGAACTCCAATCCCCCTCATCTTCATTCTACCACCCCATACTCTCACCTAGCCTCTACCTCTACCTCCATCTCTATCTCCACCCTAACATGGGCCTCCCCCAAATGGAACAATTATAAGTCCACTTGTGTCACATACCACAAATTTGGAATAACACCACCACTAGGAATAATTCTTCTCAAAGTAGCTCTACCCACTCATCTACCTTTCTCACCTTAAGCACCTTCTACTCTACTAGCACTCACCTAGGCTCTCCTCATCCTTTGATGTCCACCACCATCCTCCTCCTCCTCCTCATCATCATCCAAATCTCTCTTATCAATTTCTAACACTAGCTTGGTAGGAAGGATGTTGTTCTAGTCTTTATGCATACTCAGGAGTCACACCCACATCGATCACATCCTCTCCATAATCCCAAAATAGAAAATGAAGTGCGAGAAACTCATCATGAAAAATGTTGTACTCAAGTTGAGGACCCCATAGTGATCCCTCTGCCTACCCTTGAACATAGTGAGTCAAACCTTGTTAGATAGTTTCAACAACCTCAAGAAGAAAATTATTTCCAAAATAGGAGGTGCTTGACCAATCAATGAATGAGACATGAACATATAAGGAAACTCGATGTCATCCTCTTGTTGGGCCTCAATTTGCTATTGTAAGGTCTCCAACAAACCTTATCTATGTCATCTAACATTTGATGCTAGTAACCTAGCGTCCTCGATAGACATTGGACAATAACTCCATCCTATAAAAATATATATGGCCAAGTAGGAGCTCAAACCTTATCTAAAATGGGTCTAGCAATTGGGATATGCTCCAAAGTCCAATATCAAAGTAAGAGTACACTAGTAGAAAGTGTAAAACATCACTTATACACAACATGATGTAGATTGTGATACAACTAGGTCAAGATGTAGGAACTTGTAGAAAATCTGCATGGCTGTGTAACCATGTCTTCTAAAATGCAACCTTGTCCAATGGAAAATTTATGACTAGAGCTTTCCAAAAGTGGGAACCTTGTGATAAAACTAGTTATAACTATAGGAAGAGAAGTATAGACTCTCATCTGTGTCCATGTGATAATATAATCACCAATCATAGTGTCTCCAAATATCCATTTGCATGTCACTCTATCATAGAGCTAATCATAATAGACAATCCCACCCAACCTTGAGATGTATAGAATATAATTTATACATCCTTGAGGTAATCTCCATCTCACCCATTAGAAAATAAAAGGTATTGTGGTCTAACTATTATTGCTAGGCTACAAAAATTAGTAAACCTTTTCTTACTTAGAACTAGGATATCTCATGTAGAGACCACAAACCACATCATCTAATTATTCATCTTTCATGTGTTGATAAGTCCTCAACTATAGATCAAATGGCCAAGGATAGAGACTATAACATATGACTTGAACCATAAATGAACCTATTTTGAGATCAAGTGTAAACCAATAAGTCAACATCATCTAATTGGTCATCCAACATCAATCAAACTACTTATGCTATTATGTACTTACTAATTTTGAGCACATCAAATTTCCTAGTGTTAGATCTTAATAACAAAAAAATCAACTTATCAACTATCATATCAAACTATTGAGATTAGCATTAATACAACATCAACTAAATAATGAAAATTGATATAAAATACACATGATTTTCATAACATCATTAGGAAACATCACTAATTATCCATCAAATAAATCAATGAGCTAAAACAAACAAAAAATAGGTTTTAAAACTACGTACAAAGAAATGGGTAAAAGGGATTAAGTGCTATTTCATTCTATCATAAGCTCTCAAAAATCATATAAGCTATAATTTTCTATTCAAGACCCTCTTATGCATGTTATTTCAATCAAGAATAGGTGTTACAAGAATTCTAAAAAATGCTTTTATGCATTATAGGCTCTATTTCACTCTATCATAAGTGTTAAAATCCAACTAAGATTCACTATTTCAAGTGTTATTATAGGGTTTCCTGCATGCTAAATACCTATGTTTATGTGATAAGGGAATATTATTATGCACTAAAAGTAATATTTCCATGAGTTTTTGATGCAGGAGCATCTAGAGGTATAAGGGCAATCTTGTGTCACCCAAAAAATATACTTAGACTTAGTTTTTGTTTCATGTGTTTTCATTTTTGGATACCCATTTAGGTCAAATAAAGGTTCCAACTCTCACAGTTCCACTATCAGCGTTCATGTAAATCTCAAAAAAATAGGAGTATGTAATTGAGCCATCATTTTGGTGAACTAGGAGGTGTAAATTGGCTAGATGAATGTAATTGTAATTTAGAGCATTCCAAAAAAAGAATCAAGTCAAAAGGCCCCACGGTTTGAAAGTTATTGCAGTTTTTCGGGTTGTGGAGACCTCCTAAGAATGCTTCAAAGTTAGGTTAGGGGCATTAAATGACCTCGAAAAGGGCCAAAAATGGGGGACAAGCAAAGCTGGTCCATAGGGCTATAGAGCACTTTGAGAGCTTTTCGAAAATGTAAACAGTTCGTCAATCGGAGCTACGGTTCAAAAGTTATGCCTCCCGGAAGTTCGGTTACCGTTTCTGGATTCTTCTGGATTTGTGTCGACTTCTAACGCAGCTTCTGAAACCTTCTATTTGGTCGATGAATGCATACTAGCACTTTCTAGAATGTACTCCTAGTCCTTAACCCTTCGGGGTCTATTTAAGGAGATTTCTGGCATTGTAAAAGGAAGTTCGGAGTGGAGTTTGAGAGGAGGTACTGAAAGAAGAAATTATCTCCACATTTATGCTATTGTAAGCCCTTAGGGCATGTTTTGAATTTTATTTTCTCTGTACTAAATTTACTAGCTTATTTTTCAATTAATACAATTTCCCTTTTCTGTTGTGTCCATTCTGTTCTTGGGTTATGTCCCCATCAAGTGGTATCAGAGCTGGTTTTCCTTAGTGTGTAGACAGAGCACCGACTGTGAGGTAGTTTGCACCAGGACTGTGTGGTTGTGGGTTTGAGTTAAGAAGATGCCTCCACGAAGAGAGCGTGGCAAAAGGGCCAGAGCTATTAATCCTGAGGAGGTCAGAGCCCTCCAAAGGCAGGTACAAGCATTCCAGGAGGAGCTCCGTAGAGGAGCAACTGTGGCCGCAGGTGATGAAAGTGAAGATGACAACAAAGAAGATGAAATTGGACTAGAAGGGGAATTTTATGGGAAATTTATGAATCATGCAGAGGAAAGGATTTTTAGGGCCATTACTAAGTTTGGGAAAAGACCTACAATTGAAGTGGGTGTATTTTCAGGAAATTTGAAACCAGATGAGTTGATCGATTGGATCAATGAACTGGAAGAATACTTTGAGTATGAGGATATTAGGGACCCAGATAGGGTTAAGTTTGCAAAGGCCAAACTGAAAGGGCATGCCAAAATTTGGTGGCAAGAGGTCCAATTGGAAAGAAACAGAAGAGGAAAGGAGAAGATCACAAGATGGGATCGCATGGTGGACAAATTGAAGAAGCAGTTCATTCTTATGGACTACGAGCTTGATTTGTTTAAGAAGATGCATGGGTTAAAGCAAGAAGGAAGATCACTCTAAGAATATACAAAGGAATTTTACCGACTCTTTATTAGAGCGGGGCATGTAGAAGCAAATAAGGAGAAGGTTGCTCGTTATATTAGTGGGTTGCGACCTAGCATCCAGGAGGAATTAAGTCTGGTAAGAATGACCAGCATTGAAGAGGCATAACAATTTTCCCTACGAGTTGAAGAGAAGCTGAATAAAAGGTTTCAAGGAAGACAAAGAGGGCACGATCAAGGAGGAAGGGGAAGTGGTAGATCATCTGGAGGCCGCAATGAAACCCAAAAGAAAAATGAAGATGTGGGTACTAGCAGGAACTAGAGGAATGAGGGTTTCAATCGCTCCCATGATCAAGACTTTGGAAATCAGAGAGGAAGAGGTAGAGGACATGGACAAGGAAGAGGAGACTTTCATGGTACCTGTTTCCATTGCAATGAAGAAGGTCATCGTGCCTTTGAATGCCCTCAATGACAAGGACATATAAGAGAGCTGAGGGCCAAGCTAGGGTTGCTCATGTGGATGGGGATGCACAATCATCACATTTAGAGGATGCAGAAAGAGGAGAGACCTTGGTAAATGAAAGAGTCCTACTAAGTGGTGAGATTGAACTAGGAAAATGGAGGAGTTTGTTCCATACCAGATGTAAGTGTGAGGATAAATGTTGTGATGTGATCATTGATGGTGGTAGCACTGATAACTTGGTATCAGAAGAGATGGTCTCTAAGCTGAAGCTCAGGAGGGAGAAACATCCCCAACCCTATTGGATTTCTTGGGTAAAAGATGATCATAAGGTCCTGGTAAGTGACCAATGTTTAGTGAAATTCAAAATTGGGAGTTACCATGATGAAGTTCTCTGTGATGTTATTCTGATGGATGTTTGCCATCTATTATTGGGTAGACCATGGCAGTTTGATAGACATGCAGTACATGATGGGCATGCAAACACATACTCTCTGACAAAGGATGGAGTTCGCCACAAATTGAAGCTCATGAAAAAGGAAGGTGAAAAGGTATGTAGCAGTGATAGGATTTGTCTTGTTGATAGAAGGATGTTTTTAGATGGCATGAAACATCAGCATATGTGCTATGCTTTGATTCCTAGGAAAGATAAAGAAGGTAGTAGTGAAATACCACTTGAAGTTTCAGATTTACTAGGGGAATTTGGAGATATTATCTCTGATAATGTTCCAGATGGATTGCCACCAGTAAGGCAAATCAGTCATCAGATAGATCTGATTTCAGGAGCTAGTTTTCCTAACAAGGCTGCTCACAGGATGACTCCTACTAAAACAGAGGAGCTAAATAGACAGGTTCAGGTGCTGTTGAGGAAGGGCTTGATTCGAGAGAGCTTGAGTCCATGTGCAGTACCTACAGTACTCGCACCAAAGAAGGATGGAGAGTGGAGGATGTGTATAGATTCTCGAGCTATAAATAGGATAACCATCAAGTACCAGTTTCCTTTGCCAAGGATGGATGATCTTATGGACTGCTTGAGTAGAGCTCAGTACTTCACAAAGATAGATCTGAAGAGTGGTTATCACCAGATATGGATTCGAGAAAGAGATGAGTGGAAAACAACCTTCAAGACCAAGGAGGGTCTTTATGAGTGGTTAGTCATGCCCTTTGGATTGACAAATGCCCCAAGCACCTTCATGCGGCTCATGAATGAGGTACTTAAGAAGTTCTTGGGAAAATTTGTTATTGTTTATTTGGATGATATTTTAATTTTCAACAAGACTTTGGAAGAAAATTTATTGCATATTTGTAGTGTCCTTGAAAGGCTAAGGGAAGAGAAACTGTTAATTAATCTGAAGAAGTGTATCTTTGCAAAAAGGGAGTTAGTCTATTTGGGGTTTGTTATATCACCTGAAGGTCTCAAAATGGATCCAAAGAAGGTAAAAGCCATCTTGGAATGGCCTACTCCAAGGTCTCCTACTGAGGTAAGATCATTTCATGGTCTGGTTAGTTTTTACAAGAAGTTTATTAAGAATTTCAGTGGCATATGTGCACCCCTAACTGATACAATAAGAGGGGATAGAAAAGAGTTCAAATGGACTGCAGCAGCTGTGAGAAGTTTTGAATTGCTGAAGAAGAAGGTGACAAAACATCCTGTGTTGGCACTTCCAAATTTTAGAAAGGTTTTCCAGGTGGATTGTGATGCCAGTGGTAGCGCTATTGGGGCTGTATTAAGCCAAGAAGGTAAGCCTATTGCATATTTAATGAAAAATTGAATGATGCAAAGAGGAAGTATTCTGTTTATGATCAAGAGTTCTATGCAATAGTTCAGGCCTTAAGAAATGGAGGCATTATTTATTGCCAAAGGAATTTGTTTTGTATACTGATCATCAGGCATTATAGTACCTAAATAGCCAAGGTAAATTGAATCAAAGTAATATGAAGTGGATAGAGTTCTTACCAAGTGGTTAGACTATTTGATTCAGGATGGCATGTTGTTCAAGGGTAGTCAATTGTGCATTCCAAGGAGTTCCATGAGGGAAAATCTGATTAAGGAGAAACACAGTGGAGGGATGGTAGGACATTTTGGTTGAGATAAGACCATTGCCATTCTTAGAGAACATTATTTTTGGTGTCAAATTTCACAGGATGTGAAGAAGTTTGTACAGAGTTGCCAGGTTTGTCAAGTTGCCAAGGGGTTTAGTCACAATACTGGCCTATATCAGCCATTGCCTGTTCCATCAAGGCCATGGGAGGACATAAGTATGGATTTTGTTCTTGGATTGCCGAGGACACAAAGGGGTAATGACTCAATATTCGTGGTGGTTGATAGGTTCTCCAAAATGGAAAATTTCATTCCATGCCACAAAACTCATGATGCTGTCCATATTGCAGACTTGTTTTTCAAAGAGGTGGTAAGACTACATGGTCTTCCAAGGAGTATAGTTTATGATAGAGATACTAAATTTGTGGAGTATTTCTGGAGGACATTGTGGAAGAAGTTGAGAACAGACCTAAAATTTAGTTCCATGCATCACCCGCAGACTGACAGCTAAACAAAAGTGGTAAACAGAAGTCTGGGCAATTTGCTGAGATGTTTAGTTGGGGATAAGCCCAAGGGATGGGATTTGATTCTACCACAAGTAGAGTTTTCTTACAATAACTCTATAAATAGGAGTACTAAAAAATCACCATTCCAAATTGTATATGGGAATAGCCCAAGGACTGCACCAGAATTGAGGAAGATAGAACAAGGGGAGAGGACAAGTGCTGACGCTGAGGAATTTGCTGAACATATCAAGCATCTACATGAGGAGGTTCAAGCACACATTACCAAGATGAATCAAAAGTATAAAGCTAGGGCTGATCAAAGGAGAAGACATAAGGAATTCCAAGTAGGGGATCTAGTCATGGTACACTTATGAAAAGAAAGATTTCCAGCCGGTACTTACAACGAGCTTAAAATGAAAAAATTTGGCCCCTGCAAAATTTTGAAGAAACATGACTCAAGAAATGCATATGAAGTGGAGTTGCGAGATGGCATTCACATTTCTCCCATTTTCAACATTGCAGATTTAATAGAGTATCATGATGATGGTGTAGATGAGGAGCTGGTGTTAGAGCCATGTCCGATTCCTGCTTCTAAGAAGGAGGAGATAGAAGACATTCTAGATCATTGTGTGGGTAGGAGTACCAGAAACAGGCAATATGAAGAGTATTTGGTCAAATGGAAAGGACGACCGATCGAGGACTCAACTTGGATTTTAGCAGCTGAGGTTTCCCATTTGGGATTTCCTCTACCATTCATAAAGTGACAGGGTTACTTTTCAATCTACCCTGGGTGTCTGATGCAGGAGCATCTAGAGGTATAAGGGAAATCCTATGTCACCCAAAAAATATACTTAGACTTAGTTTCTGTTTCATGTGTTTTCATTTTTGGATACCCATTTTGGTCAAATAAATGTTCCAACTTTCACAATTCCACTATCAGTGTTCTTGTAAATCTCAAAAAAATAGGAGTATGTAATTGAGCCATCATTTTGGTGAACTAGGAGGTGTAAATTGGCTAGATGAATGTAATTGTAATTTAGAGCATTCCAAAAAAAGAATCAAGTCAAAAGGCCCCATGGTTTAAAAGTTATTGCAATTTTTTGGGTTGTGGAGACCTCTTAAGAATGCTTCAAAGTTAGGTTAGGGGCATTAAATGACCTCAAAAAGGGCCAAAAAATGGGGGACAAGTGAAGCTGGTCCATATGGCTATAGAGCACTTCGAGAGCTTTTCGAAAATGTAAACGGTTCGTCAATCGGAGCTACGGTTCAAAAGTTATGCCTCCCGGAAGTTCGATTACCATTTCTGGATTCGTCTAGATTTGCGTCGACTTCTAATGCAGCTTTTGGAACCTTCTATTTGGTTGGTGGATGCCTACTAGCACTTTCTAGAATGTACTCCTAGTCCTTAACCCTCCGGGGTCTATTTAAGGAGATTTCTGGCATTGTAAAAGGCAGTTCGGAGTGGAGTTTGAGAGGAGGTACTGAAATGAGAAATTATCTCCAGATTTATGCTATTGTAAGCCCTTAGGGCATGTTTTGAAGTTTATTTTCTCTGTACTGAATGTACTAGCTTATTTTTTAGTTAATACAATTTCCCTTTTCTGTTGTGTCCATTCTGTTCTTGGGTTGTGTCCCCATCAGTTTTGAAGATTTTGAGGAGTTTTGGAATATTATAATTTTTCATCAAAGGGTCTTTTTTCATAAAATCACTTGAGCATATTATTTTTCACAAAAATTTATTAGCCCAAAACAAAACAAATTCAAAATTTCGCTTAAAATTTTCAAAAATCACGAAACAATTGCAAAACTAGCCAAAATTTCCACAATTATTTAAATCAATATCCCGAGGGGGCATATACCTACCATAAAACAAAATTAATTCAATTGTAGAACTTTTTGAAATTAGGGACATTGACATTGGATGTTAAAAATTCAAAATCATCATTAGGATATCAAAACAAGTCAAAATCATTCATTTGAGGTTTAAATTGAGATCATATTAACATGGCATCATCAAAACTACATCAAGTATCAAATCAAACATCATGACATTCTTTAAACCAACGTACTTTGCACATTGATTTAAAGAGGGGCCTTTGTATACACCTAAGAATAATCAAAGCAAGTCAAAGCTATCAATTAACTAATATTAAGCCATTTGAATTAATTAATTATAAAAATTAAATAACTATGTAGTTAATTTAATCAATCAATTATATTGTTCACTCAATAATTAAAACCAACTCATTTAAATAACATACATAGCAAAATTAATTAATTATTTGAAATAATATACTCTCATATGCTTACCAAACACAAGAAGATAAAAAATAAGTTAACTAGTATTTGGAGCACATGGATTCACAATAGCATTTTTGACAAAGGTATTCCTTATAGATAAAAACCAAAGAATAATTCAAAATATTAATAAAAATATTAAGACAACTTTGTCATATGGATAAGGATAAAAATTTAAATAAAATCCTAAGACAAATTAAGACAAATTAAGATCATGTCAAGTGTCTTTATCATAAAAAAATAAATAAATGATTTGAGTAAACTTGAATATATAGATTTTAATGTTTAAATATACTTTATTATGAAATGCCCATCTCTCCTAAAATAGACCAAGCATATTTCATGTTTTCCATCTCATTAAATTGATTAATCAATTTTTATTAAAAAAAGTTTGTAACTTGTAAATTTAAATGCAAAAAAAAAGATGTTTTTTATAGAAAAGTAAATAAAAAATTTAAATTTTATTTTCTTGATAATTGAAATCTAATAATGTAGGTGACCCATCTAACTTCTTCAATGTAAAAATTGTCACCATATTTAAAATGTTAAGAAAGATATATTGTTATAAAAAAGAATTTTTTCCATGTAAAAGTATAGATATTTTATTATCATAGAACAAAATTATCTGATCTTCATAATGAAATCTAATAATATGTAATAAAACAACTAAATCTATAAAACTAATATCTTCACGTCTTACCATAAATGTTAAAAATATTTTTGTTGTACATAAAATAATTCCTGACAACCTATAGAAACAATGTATTTTTATCATAAAATGAAATAATTATGCAACTAAATAATATTGTATAGCCTAAAATAACTTGCTAGAGTTTCCTGAATTGAAAGGAGAGTATAGCTAAGCAACCAAATAATTTTTGGCATTTCAAGACTTTCAAGGCACTTAAAGTAAATTTATATTTTTCATTTCAAAATTATGGCATTACAAAGACTAAATCTGTGATCTTGAGAAGTTGAACTATAAATTAGTGTAGGCAGAGAACTAAGAAAGAGAAATATTGATTTTAGTCTAGTAAAAAAATTGTTCAGAAGGATGGCTCCTTTTACAATGATAGTAGAGTTTTTGCAAGAGTGCGTAAAATTCCTTGAAGAAGTCATCAGTAACATGACAACAAGTGTTGTTGCCTGTAGGCATTCATCCTTCGTAGAAATGTTTCTCCATCCATAAACTTGAATATATAGATTTTAATGTTTAAATATACTTTATTATGAAAATGTCCATCTCTCCTAATTGATCAATTTTTTGAAAAAAAAAAATTGTAACTTGTAAATTTAAATGCAAAAAAATAGATGTTTTTATAGAAAAAATAAATAATTTTTTTTTCTTGATAATTGAAATCTAATAATGTAGGTGACCCATCGAACTTTTTCAAAGTTAAAATTGTCACCCTTACTATAAATATTAATAAAGATATATTGTTATAAAAAAAGAATTTTTGCCATTTAAAAATACAGATATTTTATTATCATAGAATAAAATTATCTAATCTTCATAATGAAATCTAATAATATGAAATAAAATAACTAAATCTATAAAACTAATATCTTCACGTCTTACATTTAAATAACATACATAGCAAAATTAATTAATTATTTGAAATAATAAACTCACATATGCTCACCAAACACAACAAGACAAAAATTAAGTTAACTAGTATTTGGAGCACATGGATTCACAATAGTATTTTTTACAAAGGTATTCCTTATAGATAAAAAACCAAAGAATAATTCAAAATGATTACAAAATATTAAGACAACTTTGTCATATAGATAAGGATAAAAATTTAAATAAAATCCTAAGACAAATTAAGATCATGTCAAATGTCTTTATAATACAAAATAAATAAATGATTTGAGTAAACTTGAATATATAGATCTTATTATGTTTAAATATAGTTTATTATGAAAATGTCCATCTCTCCTAAAATAGACCAAACATATTTCAAGTTTTCCATCTCATTAAATTATGATCGATTATTTTTAAAAAAAAAATGTTTGTAACTTGAGTTTAAATGTAACTTGTAATTTTATTTTCTTGATAATTGAAATCTAATAATGTAGGTGACCCATCTAACTTTTTCAAAGTTAAAATTGTCACCCTTACTATAAATATTAATAAAGATATATTGTTATAAAAAAAAAAAGATTTGCCATGTAAAAATATATATATTTTATTATCATAGAAAAAGATTATCTGATCTTCATAATGGAATCTAACAAGAGCTCTGTAGAGCTAGAGTCCCACCTAATGCTATAAAATTAGATTAAGAAGAAATTAGCTTTGAAGTCTTGGGAAAAATGTTCATGTAAGTTTTTGTGCTTAAATTGTATTTGTTTTAATCTTCATTTCAATGTGAATAGATGAGATATCAAATTATGTGTAAGTTTTCTAATGAAAATTTCAATTTGGTGGAGGAGAGCTAACAATATCCTAAACATACAACTACATGCTTTGGGATTCAACTCTATATGGAAATGAACTAAATGTAATTGAAGATAAAATGATTCATTGTTTGCAAAATACTATAAATGAGAGTTAAAGAACATATGTATGACATAGAATTTACACTATTATTTCTTGTTCATTCTTAAATAAGTAAAGTTGGATTACAATTTAAGCTTTATATTCTTAAAAAAAAGAATCTATCGTGGTCAAGTTATTTTATATATATCTAGTACTGTTGAATACCATAGCAACAACAATAGGCTAGTTTGTTTAATACAAATATTTTTTGGGTGTGTCAGTCTAAACCAATAAACAGATAAATACAAAGAGATAGATAGAGGTGAATAAAGACAAAGAGATAGATAGAGATAAATAAAGACAAAGAGATAGATAGAGATAAATAAGTCTCTTTAATAGATAATTTTAATTGTTACAACTCTAACTTAATTTCAATTATATTTTACAAAATAAAATATTGATTAAACTAATAACACATATTCTAATTAAATATAATACTAAGTCTATTTTAAAATATGTTATAGAGATTAGAGCAAATTTCTTCTAGGGAAACTTTGATCATGGTAGCAATTGCAATACAATAAGACATAGATTATTGTCTTATAATTTTTATATAATGTTTTGCAATTTTAGCATATGTCTTCATATGAGAGAACTTGGCCACTAGTTTTCCTAGACAATTTTATATAGAGGTATTTCTTCCTTGGTCAATGTTCTCGAATTTTTTTCCTCTCAAGTATCTACTCAACAATAGGGTTTGGATATTCCCTTTGGTATGTGTGATCTCCATATATTTTCTTTCTTTTTTCCTATCAATTGAATAACCATACTAACATAGAGTTTCAAAGTCAACTATTGCACAATTTTTCAATGTTTAAGTCTTCCTTTTGAAAGGGATTATTAGTAATAGTTATTTAGGTAGATTGGCTATGGTTATAGTTATAATCACTACCAATCTAATTGAATAATGTTTACATATAAGTAACTTAAAAATCTTCCAATTTTGAAGGGCTTGTGCCTTTGAAGAATTCATCATGCGACTCTCCTCAAGCCACTTTTTAGTGCCAAAATATTCCAAAACAATATCCGTAGGTAGACATGTATGCACATTCTTTCATATCATTTATTGAAATTGGATTTTACATAAGCCTTTTGTCCTTCTCGAGCAGTTTTATTGCCTCAAATCCTCTCACTCCATTTTGTCTTCGATATATCACTCCTATTACAAGGTATATAGTAAAATTCTAAAACCTTCACTAGCATCCTACTTGCTTTACTTGAAAAGTGGAATGGTCTTTTACTGTAGGTTCTATCAAATATTAGAGTTTATTAGTTAAATATGTTCTGGAAGAGAAAGAGATGAATTTTCTAACAAAAGGCAAGTAGTGTAAGATCAAATTGTTTCATACAAAATGCTAACTTAGTCAAGACCCTAGGAGATTTCATGGAGGAATTAAATTTTTTATATCTACCATTGGATTTTAGATTTTAATAATTTAAACTTTTGAATTATTTTATTTTTGCTTTCATTAATTTATGGATATTGTCAATAGTTTGCATTATGTTTCT
The DNA here is from genome assembly GCA_028749045.1 of Cupressus sempervirens. Taxonomy (NCBI): domain Eukaryota; kingdom Viridiplantae; phylum Streptophyta; class Pinopsida; order Cupressales; family Cupressaceae; genus Cupressus; species Cupressus sempervirens. Next base: position 137,942,764 of record CM053789.1, on the reverse strand, counting down.
TTCCATGTTAAAATCTTAATTCTAAATCCTAGAAACCATCATTAAAAATTAAACCATTTCAACAAATACAAATGAATGTTATCACCATTTAACTCTAATTTAAAAAAAAAAGTCATTATAAAAAGGAGAAAGTCCAACCATCTCTACTTAAAATTTAAAAAAAACATTACTTTCTAATTAAAATTTAGTTTATAAATCTCAATTTTCTCCCATCATAGAACAATGTGGTAATGTCTTGAAGATCCTCTTAGTCTTGATCATGGCAACTAATCAATTCTTGCAACTTGAATCCACGATTCTACATTTGATTCATCGTTGCTAGTCTTACCACAACAATTTCTAGTCAAGATGTTGGTAATGATATTGAACAATCTATGCATATTGAATTTAATCTATTTTTATCATCCTTACAAACTTTCTTGTAGGAAATAATGGCCTAGAGGAGTCTTCCTTCTGAACCAAAAGCATGTAAAATGTGATTTCTGTAAGATGTAACCAACTCTCCTTGCCAATTCATCATAGTAGGAATAAAGAAAACCTAAAAAAACTCAATAAGTGGTTCTAAAATCAAAATTATTACTATTTTGAATTGTGTCCTTTTAGGATTTTCATATTTATCTACTCTCATTTAAAACACTAGTACACAATAAATAAACAATCATCATCAACCCAAACATGATATAATATTTTAAAAGGCCAAGAAATACTCACCACAATAATAGTTGAAAATATCACAAGCTCATCGTTGTCCTAAAGCAAGGCAATAACATCCATTGGTAAACTTACAACCCTTAAATATGTCCTTTCAAAGATCCTTAAACATCTCTAAAATGATATCATTTTCATATTTCCACTCTTAGATGTCACAACCAACAAAGCCAACAAATTAACTCTCGGGATTGACCTATTCTGGTACACAACAACAACAACATCAATGTGAAATCCTTGTTATTTTCCTTGAAGGAGACTATCTTCTCTACTATACAAATTCGGGAACTAAAATTATGGGTAGCCACAAAATCACCAAAAAGAATGATGAGCTTGTAAGTATGTGTGAAGAATTTTCGGTTATGTTGGTAAGTATGCATACAAACTATGAATGCCAATATTAGCCTTGTATGATGCCTTGCAACATGCCACATTTCTCAAGAAATAGAGGGAATACATGAAATGAACAACCATTGACTAAGGACTCTTAAGAATCATTCCAAGAAAAAAACAAAAATTTAGAAAAATTGACATCACATATTTTCCCTTCATATAAATGGACTCAATACTATTATTTGATTATGCGAAGGAGTAGACAAATTACTGGCTTGTTGTGTTTCCGACTTGAGCCCACGTTATCACCTCCAAAAATTCTTCAAAAGTTTCATAGACACCTATTAGTAGTAAATTTTTCATTGTTCTAGCTAAAGAACTGTGGTCTACAATAGGAAAATTTATTTTTGTGCATTTTATTTTTTTAACTCACGTGGTAAGGCAATGAAACCATCAGATTGATGGGCTATCTCAGCCTTTCTTTGATGCTTGTCTACTACAACTTTCACTTCCTCTATTGGTTCCCTCCTGTGGAAAGTTTAACAAAAGCAAAATGCAAAGATGAGGTAAATAAATTATTGCATCTTTTCCATGGATCCTATCAATTGAATTTTCTAATATTAAAAGTTTTAATTTGAAGTGATGATTTGACCAATTCTATCTAATATGTAGGAAGCTCTATATTTATCTCTTGAGACATTAGCATTTTAAGAATAATTATGAAAATAAATAAAACTGGAATTAGTGGAAGGAGTAGAGTCTGTAAGCTTAGAATGAACAAATTGATAATCTGTAATGGCTAAAATTTCAAATGGAGAATCCAAAGAGTACAATTAATGGTTGAGAAAATTTACTCTAAAATATGGCGACCCTTTTCTGTATGACTTGCAAAACTAGACTCATCAATCCTACACTACCTTAGCCATAACAAATGATAATAGATAACAACAACATGACAACAACATGCCATTTGTTTGATGGGCTCACAGTCCAAACATGCATGCAACCACTATACGAGCATGCACGTAGCCACACGTAGATTGCTCATTGTTTTGAATTTATTAAATTATATATTAAAAAGACTACTAATAAAATTAGCCATGGCCAATCATAAAATAGAAATAGAAATAAAAATATTTGTTTTAATAGAACCATTTCATAAAACCATAACTTAAAAGCTCTCTGCACAACTTTCAAATATAAATTAATTGCAAATGAAGTAGGTGAAAACTATAGTCTCCGCCTATCTATAGGCAGGACTAATAATATTAAATAAAACAGCTAAATCTATAAAAAAAATATCTTCACATCTTATCTTAAATGCTAAAAATATTTTTGTTGTACATAAAATAATTCTAGACAACCTATTAAAACAATGTATCTTTATCATAAAATGAAATAATTATGCAACTAAATAATATTGTATAGCCTAAAATAACTTGTTGGAGTTTTCCTGAATTGAAAGGAGTGTATAGCTAAGAAACCGAATAATTTTTGGCATTTCAAGACGTTCAAGGCACTTAAAGTAAACAATTTTATATTTTCCATTTCAAAATTATGGCATTACAAAGACTAAATCTGTGATCTTGAGAAGTTGAACTGTAGATTAGTGTAGGCAGAGAACTAAAAAAGAGAAATATTGATTTGTGTCTAGTAAAAAATTGTTCAGAAGGATGACTCCTTTTACAGTGATAGTAGAGTTTCTACAAGAGTGTGTAAAATTCCTTGAGGAAGTCATCAGTAACATGACGACAAGTGTTTTTGCCTGCAAGCGTTCACCCTCCACGAAAATGTTTCTTCAGCCATAACAAGTGTTAATTAATGAATTCATATTATAGATAAAGATAATTTAGATAATTAATGTAGTTTTTTAAATAAATATTTTAAATTTTATTTAATATTTAGGATTTTTTTGCAATTTATAATATAAATAGATAATATTATTTTAGGATTAAATTATGTTAAAGTGTTTCAATTTGATATTTCTATATTATCTAATCTATTATTAGAATGATGGAAAGCCAGAAGAATCAAAGTCAACCAAATCTTATTTGATAATTGAAGATGGTTCTTCTACAATGAAGACATTCCTTGTATATATTTAGACTATTTCATTTTTATATTGAGCTAAATTTTGAGATTATAATATATTTTGCACATTATATCAGAAAGTTAAAAGTATTATGCAAAATATGTTGTACTAGTTAAGTTTTCTTAATAGATCATGAGTATGATCTGAATATTTATTGAGAAAGACCAAATTAATTAATCTCCCAAAAGCAATTGAGGAAATTAAGAAAATTAGGGATTTGAATCCCTCAAATCTATCATGCGACTGGGGTGTAATCGGTGAAATATTTGGGATTGAAGGAAGAGGAGTGGAAGATTTAAGGGATGGATGTGCCCTAATTAAAATGTGTAAGTGTAGAGAGGGCATACATTGTGCTTGAGAGAAAGGTTATATGTGCAAAGAGGGAAGAATTCAGGATGAGGCTTGTGTTTGCAGGAAAACATTCTAATAAGGATGAAGCCTTGTATGTAGGGCAGCTAAATAACTTTATAAGGGATAGTGTTATATGCTATCAAATTTTATAAGGGATAAAATATGTATATTGTGTATGTAGGAAAGTTAAAGGACTTCTTTAATTAAGGAAAGGATGATTTCAAATGGTATAAGTTATTTATAAATCTAAAAAGAATTTGGATTCATTTTTATTTGATGACGGATCATATTAATGAAATGGTGATGAGTCATGAAGTATTATACTAATGAAATGATGATGGGTTATGAAGTATCATATTAATAAAATTAATAAAAAATATTTCATGATATAGTTAAGAAACAATAATTGTTAGAGAGATCTCAAATTATAGATTAACATTAATTTCTTATGGAATTATTGTTTTTTTTTTTTATCGGTAAACGGCCGAAGCCTTGAATGCTTTTGTTAAATTAAATAAATTTACATCAGCTTGGCTCTGTTCAAATGAGCATTGGTAGGAAAGAACAGAGAAGAAAACCTCCAGTCTTACCCGAGACAAGTGTCCTATATAGATACATCTTAAAAGGGGCATACCCCAGTTGAAACATAACCTATCATAAAGAATTTTAGATTAAAAACTGTCATGTACAATTTCAAAATACATCATAACGAGGGGCATACCCCTATCAATATTGTATCCACTATGAGTACTAACTTCCAATGGTGATTACCAAAAATGTGACCTCTATTTACTAAATTACTTCCCAGCACATAAAACTTGATAGATACAAGTAGTTAGTATAATTAGCATTCACAAGAAATCCACTTAAGAGGGACCAAAAGAAGAAACTTGTACTCAAAAGACAAAGGTTAGTAACATAAAAATAGAGTATTGTATAATCGAGATTCCTCCAAGTCCATACAAAACATAACAAAATGCATAAGATCTTCTTAAAAGAAAACACTCGAGCTAAATCAACCAAAGTCCTAACTACTAATAGAGATCTCCAAAGGAGTGCCAATGGGTAGTAATTGAAATCAACTAACCATTCCACCATTATCCAATTTGTATTCCAGTTATTAGTTAGAGCTATGTTACCATACCACCTTCAAAAAGATGGATTGAAACTATCAACCAAGAGCCCCTTCTTTGAGACTAGCCACCAAGTTTACCTGCAAGGGGATAGATCTGAACATTGTTTTGGAGCACCAAGCTGACCCATTACCAAACCCTACGATAAACCTCATCTGAATATTAGAACAAAATTTTCTAATCTGACTATAATAAAATGAAATGTATCTATAGGATGAAGATGAAACCCTACTCTAAATCAGCTTGAATTCACCAACTCTTATCTTAACTAGTTGTTGTAGACACCTAAATTTGATTACACCGCTTCGGTAATCCTATTTAGCTATCTCTAAAGGCATCATTAATTAAATTCCTATTTAATTAATCATTTTCCATCCCTTAGCTGATTAATTTAATTAATCATCTATAGTCCTAATTGATAAATCAAATAACCCACTATTTATCAATTAATCCTATTCTCCTATCTAATTCCAAATCCCAAATTTATTAAAATCACTTTAATAAATAAAGCCCTCAAATCCTAAAAATCCTAAAGCTATCCTAAATCCCTCCATTAGCTTAATCCACCCCATCCACCCATACTAACTAAGCTTAGCCACTAAATCACACACCCTCATCAATACCATCCACTTGCACATCTCTAACATCCCTAATCTAATCCTAACCCAAGCCTAACCCATCCCCTAATCATTTGCACATTCCTAAGCAAGCTTAAGACTTTCCTAATCCAAACCAAAGTCTCCCCTCAAAATATCCCAACCACCAAGCCATGAATGCTCTTACAAAGCCATAAATGGCTCTTACATCCTCACTCATGACTCTTACATACCCAACCACCCTCATCAAGCCTTTGACCAACCCATATCCTATCCTCTCACACTCATCCTCCTTGTGACAAGTGTCACTTCCCTATTGGTGCTAAACAAGCACAATCCATGTGCTCCCCTTTGAGTGCATCCTAGCCCTCCCTCACCATCTTGTCATCCTTGCATCTTACCCCTCCATCCCTCAAGACCTTAGCCTATAAATTGGATCCTCTCCCAAGCCATTTCAGTCACAATCCTCCATGCAAAGTTATAATGCTATTTTGAGAGCTCATAAACTACCAAAATACCATTGTAATGGCAAAATCACTCCATGACTCCATTGTTAAAACCTTGTCACATTCACCCCATCCATCCATCTAAGCTTGAGCTATACTTGTGTGCACACATACCTTAAATCGAGGACATATCTATTGCATCATTGTGTTACATTGGAGCTTACCATTCTTGGTTTGCCTCCATTTGTGGTGATAACAAATCGGTCCTATCTTAAGTGTTTACTCATTTTAGTATTGTTAATGCTTTCCTTAATAGTTAGTGTTCATTTTACTCTACTAAACTAGGTGATACAGTTGCATGCTTAGCAAGCCCTACATTACAAAGAGCTAGCCAAGCCTACTTAGAAATGCTATAATGTGACATAGACCTGAAGTGTCTAAATTCTAAACCCATCACAAGGATCTAATCAGAGTAAAAGACATCAACATGTAATGCTAGTAAAATTATGGAAATGAACTTAAATTCGAATTAAAAGACCAAATAGATGTAAGGAATGTATTGTTGCAAGAAATACCAATTAAAACAGAGGATCAAAACACCATACATTCTAATCATTCAGGTGAAGATAAACAAACAAATCAATTTATATAAACTTACTTCAAATAGAGCAAGGTTTTAAGTACATCTTAGAAGAGAGTATATCTACTGTAATTGCAATCCAGATCTATATACATCTATGGCTATATAGTAGAAGGTATATATAGTCTTATGTCAGACATCTTAAAGGTTTGAAACAGACTACATCCACCATCCTATACATCTTTCTTAATATATCCGCTAATTGCCAAATCGTAACTATGTATAACCAAAACCTATAAAAACCAGAGACCACACCTCATTTCCAAACCACCATGATGACTTCAGTAATGTCATTTGGGTTCTCAACTTGACATTTTGATGCAGGAGCATCCAGAGGTATAAGGGCAATCCTGTGACACCCAAAAAAATGTACTTAGACTTAGTTTCTATTTCATGTCTTTACATTTTTGGATACCCATTTGGGTCAAATAAAGGTTCCAACTCTCACAGTTCAACTATCAGTGTGCTAGAAAATCTCAAAAAAATAGGAGCATGCAATTTGGCCATCATTTTGGTGACCTAGAAGGTGTGAATTGGCCAGATGAATGTAATTGTGATTTAGAGCATTCCAGAAAAAGAATCAGGTCAAAAGGCCCCATGATTTGAAAGTTATTGCAATTTTTTGGATTTTGGAGACCTCCTAAGAATGCTTCAAAGTTAAGTTAGGGGCATTAAATGACCTCAAAAAGGGACGAAAAATGGGGGACAAGAAAAGCTAGTCCATAGGGCTATAGAGCGCTTCGAGAGCTTTCCAAAAATGTAAACGGTTCGTCAATCGGAGCTACGGTTCCAAAGTTATGCCTCCCAGAAGTTCGGTTATCGTTTTTTAGATTCTTCTAGATTTGTACCAACTTCTACCGCAGCTTCTGGAACCTTCTATTTGGTCAGTGGATGCCTACTAGCACTTTCTAGAATGTACTCCTAGTCCTTAACCCTCCGGGGTCTATTTAAGGAGATTTCTGGCATTGTAAAAGGTAGTTCGGAGTGGAGTTTGAGAGGAGGTACTGAAAGGAGAAATTATCTCTAGATTTATGCTATTGTAAGCCCTTAGGGCATGTTTTGAAGTTTATTTTTTCTATACTATTTGTACTAGCTTATTTTCTCAGTTAATACAATTTTCCTTTTCTGGTGTATCCATTCTGTTCTTGGGTTGTGTCCCCATCAAATGTTATCAGAGCTGGTTTTCCTGAGTGTGTAGACAGAGCACCGACTGTGAGGCAGTTTGCACCAGGACTGTGTGGTTGTGGGTTTGATTTAGAATATGCCTCCATGAAGAGAGCGTGGTGGAAGGGTCAGAGCCATTAATCCTGAGGAGGTTAGAGCCCTCCAAAGGCAGGTACATGCATTGCAAGAGGAGCTCCGTAGAGGAGCAAATGTTGCCGCAAGTGACGACAGTGAGGATGACAATGAAGAAGAAGTAATGGGACCAGAAGGGGAATTTGATGAGGAAGTTCTAAATCATGCAGAGGAAAGGATTTTTAGGGCCATTACTAAGTTTGGGAAAAGACCCACAATTGAAGTGGGTGTATTTTCAGAAAATCTGAAACCAGATGAGTTGATCGATTGGATCAATGAATTGGAAGAATACTTTGAGTATGAGGATATCAGGGACCCAGATAGGGTTAAGTTTGCAAAGGCCATGCCAAAATCTAGTGGCAAGAGTTTCAATTGGAAAGAAACAGAAGAGGAAAGGAGAAGATCACAAGATGGGATCGCATGGTGGACAAATTGAAGAAGCAGTTCATTCCTGTGGACTATGAGCTTGATTTGTTTAAGAAGATGCATGGGTTAAAACAAGCAGGAAGATCAGTCCAAGAATATACAGAGGAATTTTACCAACTCTTGATTAGAGCGAGACATGCAGAAGCAAATAAGGAGAAGGTTGCTCGTTATATTAGTGGGTTGCGACCTAGCATCTAGGAGGAATTAAGTCTGGTAAGAATGACCAGCGTTGAAGAGGCATACCCATTTTCTCTACGAGTTGAAGAGAAGATAAATAAAAAGTTTGAAGGAAGACAAAGAGGACGCGGTCAAGGAGGAAGGGGAAGTGGTAGATCATCTGGAGGCCGCAATGAAACCCAAAAGAAAAATGAAGATGTGGGTACTAGCAGGAACTAGAGGAATGAGGGTTTCAACCGCTCCCATGATCAAGACTTTGGAAATCAGAGAGGAAGAGGTAGAGGACGTGAAAAAGGAAGAGGAGGCTTTCGTGGTACCTATTTCCATTACAATGAAGAAGGTCATCGTGCCTTTGAATGCCCTCAACGACAAGGAAGGACAGATAGGAGAGCTAAGGGCCAAGCTAGGGTTGCTCATGTGGATGAGGATGCACAATCATCACATTCAGAGGATGCAAAAAGAGGAGATGATGCAGGCGCATCTCATTACTAAATTATTTCAAAGGTCCAAGATTCTCCATATATTTTAAATGGTCAATTTTAATAATTTAGGATTATGTCTTAGTGGATAGAATTAGGTGTTTTATTAAATAAATGTTATAGTTTTTAGTCGGATATGTTAGAGAGTTAGAGGAAAGGGTTAATGATGTTAGTGCCGATTTTAGAAAGGATAAAATTAGTAATAGAAATGCCATGTGGTCAATAATTAAAAGAATCTCATCAGAAAGTTGGTGGCAATTTTAGGAGTGTTCATAATGACGAAAAAATGGCTATGGAGTAAAAGAAACCGTTTCATATTCCTTCTATTTGGAGGAAAGTCAGTTTTCTTTAAAAAGCCAGTCTGATATGTAAGAAGAATATCCATGATTGCTACATGGTATTGATGGTAAAGCATCTTTCAGATTCCTATTCTTAGCAGTTACAAGAATATCCATGATTGCTGCATGGTATTGATGGTAAAGCATCTTTCAGATTCCTATTCTTAGCAGTTACAAGAATATCCATGATTGCTGCATGGTATTGATGGTAAAGCATCTTTCAGATTCCTATTCTTAGCAGTTACAAGAATATCCATGATTGTTGCATGGTATTGATGGTAAAGAATCTTTCAGATTCCTATTCTTAGTAGTTACAAGAATATCCATGATTGCTGCATGGTATTGATGGTAAAGCATCTTTCAGATTCCTATTCTTAAATGGAAAAGAAAACGTTTTTATTACTACTGGACAACAAGGCCAGTCAGACTTTGGTTATTAAAAAAAAAGCCAATCTTTTATGTAAAAAATGATTCAAACTTGGGGAGGAATGTGAAGTTTTATGTCTCTTTTGGTCTCCTGTGTTTTTTTTTTCCAAGATTATGGTTCTACTGTTATGCTTCATATATTTCTCATGGCAATCAGTTTAGGAAATAACAATTGCAGAAAAATGTACTCTGATGCGGAGTCAATAGCTTAGGTTTGAACCGTTGGATTTCTCTCAAATTTTTATATGTTGTTTGAAACCTAGTTATGCCAAATATCAATGGTTGGATTGAGTAAATATTTTCTGGTTTGAAAGTTATTCATGTCTGAGTGTGGGTCTATCCGAAGGCAGCAAGAAGATATTTTGGGGGATTTATTTTCAGAAAAAATGTACTCTGATGTAGGGTCAATAGCTCGGGTTTGAACTGTTGGATTTCTCTAAAAAATTTATATGTTGTTTGAAACCTAGTTACACTAAATATCAACGGTTTGATTGAGTAAATCATTTTTGGTTTGAAATTTATTTATGTCTGAGTGCAGGTCTATCCGAAGGTGGCAAGAAGATATTTTGGGGGATTTAATTTTCAAAGTTTTGTTTATTGAATCTGATTTTAGTGTGTGATCCTGAAGGTTGTAGATGCCCCTTGAAGCAAATCAGTTGAGTGCCTGATTCCTCCTGAGTTTTCCAAGGTGTGGCTCTGCATCATTTTTGGTATCAGAGCTCGGCAAAAGGTTTGGGAAAAAGTAGTTGTGTATATGTTTGTGTGATTGTGAAAGATTGAGAGAAATAGTCTGAGAAGAAGTCCAGGAGACTAGATAAGAAGAAAATAACCTAGCTGAGGAATGATGGGACAAGAAGAAGCAGCTTTATTGTATCTTTTTAGAAGGTATCGGCAGAGAAAGGATTCTAAACAGAATGAGATAGAGGAAAAGAAGAAAAGAGAGAAAGAAGAAAGGAGAAAACAAAGAGAAGAGCTAAGCAAGATAGAAGAGGAGATAAACAATTTGAGGAGGAGACTTGAGGAGAATGATGCTAAGTTGAAAGAGAATAAAGCTAAGTTGAAAGAAGTGCAGCAAGAACACAAAGTGCAGCAACAAGAAGTGTAGCAAATATCTCTTGACGAGAGTAGTAACAAGACAAGCCCTATTGGATTTGAATGCAAACAATTTGTGGTTGGAACAGTAACATGTCCTTTGAAAATAGAGAAGAGTACAATGCTGGAAGGTACTCCTATGAAAAAGATTTTGGAGGCTGAGGATAAGAAGGAAGAAGTGATTCAAAGCACACAGGTAGAGGATGAAGAGTTAGATCAAGAAGAGGAAAACAATCCATTAGAAGGGCATAGACAACAGGTGAATGTTGGTGTAGAGACTAAGAGTGAACAACATGAGGTTGTTGTTGAACCTTGTGAGGAAAAAGTTCTTGCAGATGAAGAAGAGTTGGTGACAGGTGTGTTTGCAGACAATATTTGCCCAGATGATGGAGATGTTGACACAAATGATCAGAAAGGAAAAGATGTAGTGCAAAGATCAGATGCTAAAGAGAAGACTATTGATGACAAGAATGAAGTATTTGTTGATCATTATGATGCTCTAGAGATATACAAACAAGAAGCAGATGTTGGTATGATAATTTGGTATTTTTATGCAGGTGATATGAGGCTGTTAAATATATTTGTTCCAAGATTCGACACAGGTACCATGGAAGGTATTCATTCTACAGTTTGGAATCAGAACGTTCTGGCAAGCGGCATCAATTCCATCATTCTTATGGTGACATTATTGCTTACATACAATTGGAAACTCCAGAAAAAGATTGCAGCAATTCAATGGGACTTGAATTTTTCTGTCCCCGGGAGTATGATGCAGGCGCATCTCATTACTAAATCATTTCAAAGGTTCAAGATTCTCCATATATTTTAAATGGTCAATTTTAATAATTTAGGATTATGTCTTAGTGGATAGAATTAGGTGTTTTATTAAATAAATGTTATAGTTTTTAGTCAGATATGTTAGAGAGTTAGAGGAAAGGGTTAATGATGTTAGTGCCGGTTTTAGAAAGGATAAAATTAGTAATAGAAATGCCATGTGGTCAATAATTAAAAGAATCTCATCAGAAAGTTGGTGGCAATTTTAGGAGTGTTCATAATGATGAAAAAATGGCTATGGAATAAAAGAAACTGTTTCATATTCCTTCTATTTAGAGGAAAGTCGATTTTCTTTAAAAAGCCAGTCTGATATGTAAGAAGAATATCCATGATTGCTGCATGGTATTGATGGTAAAGCATCTTTCAGATTCCTATTCTTAGCGGTTACAAGAATATCCATGATTGCTGCATGGTATTGATGGTAAATCATCTTTCAGATTTTTATTCTTAGCAGTTACAAGAATATCCATGATTGCTGCATGGTATTGATGGTAAAGCATCTTTCAGATTCCTATTCTTAGCAGTTACAAGAATATCCATGATTGCTGCATGGTATTGATGGTAAAGCATCTTTCAGATTCCTATTTTTAGATGGAAAAGAAAACATTTTTATTACTACTCGACAACAAGGCCAGTCAGACTTTGATTATTAAAAGAAAAGCCAATCTTTTATGTAAAAAATGATTCGAACTTGGGGAGGAATGTGAAGTTTTATGTCTCTTTTGGTCTCCTGTGTTTTTTTTTTTCAAGATTATGGTTCTACTGTTATGCTTCATATATTTCTCATGGCAATCAGTTTAGGAAATAACAATTGCAGAAAAATGTACTCTGATGCGGAGTCAATATCTTGGGTTTGAACTGTTGGATTTCTCTCAAATTGTTATATGTTGTTTGAAACCTAGTTACACCAAATATCAATGGTTGGATTGAGTAAATATTTTCTTTCTTGAAAGTTATTCATGTCTGAGTGCAGGTCTATCCGACGGCAGCAAGAAGATATTTTAGGGGATTTATTTTCAAAAAAAATGTACTCTGATGCGGGCTCAATATTTTAGTTTTGAACCGTTGGATTTCTCTAAAAATTTTATATGTTTTTTGAAACCTAGTTACACCAAATATCAACGGTTGGATTGAGTAAATCATTTTTGGTTCAAAAGCTATTCATGTTTGAGTGCGAGTCTATCCGAAGGCAGCAAGAAGATATTTTGGGAGATTTTATTTTCAAAGTTTTGTTTATTGAATCTAATTTTAGTGTGTGATCCTAAAGGTTGTAGATGCCCCTTGAAGCAAATCAGTTGAGTGACTAATTCCTCCTGAGTTTTCCAAGGTGTGGCTCTGCATCAGGAGAGACCTTGGTAAATGAAAGAGTCCTACTAAGTGGTGAGATTGAACCAGGACAATGAAGGAGTTTGTTCCGTACCAGATGCAAGTGTGAGGATAAATGTTGTGACGTGATCATTGATGGTGGTAGCACTGATAACTTGGTATCAGAAGAGATGGTCTCTAAGCTGAAGCTCAAGAGGGAGAAACATCTCCAGCCCTATCAGATTGCTTGGGTAAAAGATTATCATAAGGTCCTGGTAAGTGAAAAATGTTTAGTAAAATTCAAAATTGGGAGTTACCATGATGAAGTTCTCTGTGATGTTATTTCGATGGATGTTTGCCATCTATTTTTGGGTAGACCATGGAAGTTTGATAGACATGCAGTACATGATGGACATGCAAACACATACTCTCTTACAAAGGATGGAGTTCGCCACAAATTGAAGCCCATGAAAAAGGAAGGTGAAAAAGTATGTAGCAATGCTAGGATTTGTCTTGTTGATGAAAGGAAGTTTTTAGATGGTATGAAACATTAGCATATGTGCTGTGCTTTGATTCCTAGGAAAGATAAAGAAGGTAGTAGTGAAATACCAGTTGAAGTTTCAGATTTACTAGGGGAGTTTGGAGATATTATCTCTGATAATGTTTCAGATGGATTGCCACTAGTAAGGCAAATCAGTCATTAGATAGATCTGATTCCAGGAGCTAGTTTGCCTAACAAGGTTGCTCACAGGATGACTCTTACTGAAACAGAGGAGCTAAATAGATAGGTTCAGGAGTTGTTGAGGAAGGGCTTGACTCAAGAGAGCCTGAGTCCATGTGCAGTACCTGCAGTACTCGCACCAAAGAAGGATGGAGAGTGGAGGATGTGTACAGATTCTCGAGCTATAAATAGGATCACCATCAAGTACCGGTTTCCTTTGCCAAGGATGGATGATATTATGGACTGCTTGAGTGGAGCTTAGTACTTCACAAAGATAGATCTGAAGAGTGGTTATCACCAGATACGGATTCAAGAAGGAGATGAGTGGAAAACAACCTTCAAGACCAAGGAGGGTCTTTATGAGTGGTTATTCATGCCCTTTGGATTGATGAACGCCCCAAGCACCTTCATGTGGCTCATGAATGAGGTACTTAAGAAGTTCTTGGGAAAATTTGTTATTGTTTATTTGGATGATATTTTAATTTTCAGCAAGACTTTGGAAAAACATTTATTGCATATTTGTAGTGTCCTTGAAAGGTTAAGGGAAGAGAAACTATTAATTAATTTGAAGAAGTGTAACTTTGCAAAAAGGGAGTTAGTTTATTTGGGGTTTGTTATATCACCTGAAGGTCTCAAAATGGATTAGGAGAAGGTAAAAGCCATCTTGGAATGGCCTACTCCAAGGTTTGCTACTGAGGTAAGATCATTTCATGGTCTGGTTAGTTTCTATAGGAAGTTTATTAAGAATTTTAGTGGCATATGTGCACCCCTAACTGCTACAATAAGAGGGGATAGAAAAGAGTTCAAATGGATTGCGACAGCTGCGAGAAGTTTTGAATTGCTGAAGAAGAAGGTAACAGAACAACCTGTGTTGGCACTTCTAGATTTTAGAAAAATGTTCTAGGTGGATTGTGATGCTAGTGGCAGTGCTATTGGGGTTGTATTAAGCCAAGAAGGTAAGCCTATTGCATATTTTAGTGAAAAATTGAATGATGCAAAGAAGAAGTATTCTGTTTATGAACAAGAGTTCTATGCAATAGTTCAGGCCTTAAAGAAATGGAGGCATTATTTATTGCCAAAGGAATTTGTTTTGTATACTGATCATCAGGCATTACAGTACCTAAATAGCCAAGGTAAATTAAATCAGAGGCATATGAAGTGGGTAGAGTTCTTGCAGAGTTATCCATTTGTGTTGAAGCATAGAAGTGGAAAATCTAACAGGGTTGCAGATGCACTAAGTAGGAGACAGTTATTGCTTATAGTAATGCAGGTTGAAGTAGTTGGGTTTGATGAACTCAAAAATTTGTACCCTAAGGATCCTAATTTTGCTGAAGCATGGAAAGCTTGTAAAGAACCTATTGCCATAGATAAAACCAAGTGGTTAGACTATTTGATTTAGGATGACATGTTGTTCAAGGGTAGTCAATTGTGCATTCCAAGGAGTTCCATGAGGGAAAATTTGATTAAGGAGAAATACATTGGAGAGATGGCAGGACATTTTGGTCGAGATAAGACCATTGCCATTCTTAGAGAACATTATTTTTGGCCTCAAATTTCACAAGATGTGAAGAAGTTTGTACAGAGTTGCCAGGTTTGTCAAGTTGCCAAGGGGTTTAGTCACAATATTGGCCTATATCAGCCATTGCCTGTTCCATCAAGGCCATGGGAGGACATAAGTATGGATTTTGTTCTTGGATTGCCGAGGACACAAAGGGGTAATGACTCAGTATTTGTGGTGGTTGATAGGTTCTCCAAAATGGCACATTTCATTCCATGCCACAAAACTCATGATGCCGTCCATATTGCAGACTTGTTTTTCAAAGAGGTGGTAAGACTACATGGTCTTCCAAGGAGTATAGTTTCTGACAGAGACACTAAATTTGTGGGGTATTTCTGGAGGACATTATGGAAAAAGTTGAGAACAGAATTGAAATTCAGTTCCATGCATCACCCACAAACTGATGGCCAAACATAAGTGGTAAACAGAAGTCTGAGCAATTTGTTGAGATGTTTAGTTGGGGATAAGTCCAAGGGATGGGATTTGATTCTACCACAAGTAGAGTTTTCTTACAATAACTCTATAAATAGGAGTACTGGAAAATCACCATTCCAAATTGTATATGGGAATAGCCCAAGGACTACACCAGAATTGAGGAAGATAGAGCAAGGGGAGAGAACAAGTGCTGAAGCTGAAGAATTTGCTGAACATATCAAGCGTCTACATGAGGAGGTTCAGGCACACATAAGCAAGATGAATCAAGAGTATAAAGCTAGGGCTAATCAAAGAAGAAGACATAAGGAATTCCAAGTAGGCGATTTAGTCATGGTGCACTTATGAAAAGAAAGATTTCCAGCCGGTACTTACAACAAGCTAAAAATGAAGAAGTTTGGCACCTACAAAATTCTGAAGAAACATGACTCAGGAAATGCATATGAGGTGGAGCTACCAGATGGTATTCACATTTCTCCCATTTTCAACATTGCAGATTTGACAGAATATCATGATGATGGTGCAGATGAGGAGCTGGTGTTAGAGCCATGTCCAATTCCTGCTTCTAAGAAGGAGGAGATAGAAGACATTCTAGATCATCGTGTGGGTAGGAGTACCAAAAATAGGTAGTATGAAGAGTATTTGGTCAAATGGAAAGGACGACCGATCGAGGACTCAACTTGGATTTCAGCAGCTGAGGTTTCCCATTTGGGATTTCCTCTACCATTGATAAAGTGACAAGGTCACTTTTCAATCTACCCTGGGTGTCTGATGCAGGAGCATCCAGAGGTATAAGGGCAATCCTGTGTCACCCAAAAAAATGTACTTAGACTTAGTTTCTGTTTCATGTCTCTACATTTTTGGATACCCATTTGGGTCAAATAAAGGTTCCAACTCTCACAGTTCAACTATCAGTGTGCTAGAAAATCCTGAAAAAATAGGAGCATGCAATTTGGCCATCATTTTGGTGACCGAGAAGGTGTGAATTGGCCAGATGAATGTAATTTTGATTTCGAGCATTCCAGAAAAAGAATCAGGTCAAAAGGCCCCACGGTTTGAAAGTTATTGCAATTTTTTGGGTTTTGGAGACCTCCTAAGAATGCTTCAAAGTCAGGTTAGGGGCATTAAATGACCTCAAAAGGGTTGAAAATGGGGGACGAGAAAAGCTAGTCCATATGGCTATAGAGCGCTTCGAGAGCTTTCCGAAAATATAAATGGTTCATCAATCGGAGCTACGGTTCAAAAGTTATGCCTCCCGAAAGTTCGGTTACCGTTTTTAGATTCTTCTAGATTTGTGCCAACTTCTATCGCAGCTTCTGGAACCTTCTATTTGGTCAGTGGATGCCTACTAGCACTTTCTAGAATGTACTCCTAGTCCTTAACCCTCTGGGGTCTATTTAAGGAGATTTTTGGCATTGTAAACGGTAGTTCAGAGTGGAGTTTGACAGGAGGTACTGAAAGGAGAAATTATCTCCAGATTTATACTATTGTAAGCCCTTAGGGCATGTTTTGAAGTTTATTTTCTCTGTACTGTTTGTACTAGCTTATTTTCTCAGTTAATACAATTTCCCTTTTCTGTTGTATCCATTCTATTCTTGGGTTGTGTCGCCATCACATTTGGGAGGAAATTTGAAACTAGTCTTGGCCCTGCTAGATTTGTTAGAGTTTGGTGTGTAGAAATCAAGAGCCTCCAAGTTGTCAAAGTTTACTCCTAGTTGTATGTATGCCTTGGGTAGGGTGAGATAATTCATTAGCCATTCCCTATTTTCTTCAGCTATAATTCCTTGCCAATGGAGCAAAAATTGAATATTAGCCTCCATTTTTGGCCATTCACAATAAAAGGCCACACTTTCCTAAATAATTAGAGACAGTTGGCAAAATGTAGTTGCCAATTCAGGGTCACCCAGTGGTAATCTCATATACTTCTCTAGAAGTGGGATACAAAGTTTGTCATCAATACTCCTGACAGCTTTCTCCAGGCCCTTCCTCCAAGTTGGGACAAAAATATCAGAGAAAAGCCTTACAATGGCCTCAGTTTCCACCTTTGCCCTTATCAAATAGCCAATGAAGGAACCTATGATGTTGCTGTTGGTCCTCCAAGTGAATTCATAATCGAAGACCCCTTCTCTGATGGCTTTGCTAATGGCCAATCAAGACATGTCATCAATCAGGTAGAGTATCCTGTTCCAACCTTTCGGTTTTACATTTCTATGAAAGGCCATAGTTTGATTTTCTGTTGTATGAAAGAGACATACATTTGTTTCCATCTTTAAAAGAGAAGGTGGTAATCGATAAAGAGATCCAAAAAACCCATATAAAGACAAAGGAAGCCTCTAGAAGGTGAATACAGTGATGTCATCTAGTGATGTAGCCTACCTCACATGCATGTTGTCTTGCCCTGGTTCCATTATGATGAATACATCATAAAATAAAACAAAGCCAACTATGCATGACAAAGGCAGATTGAGGACCATCCCAATTCATGATGGAGAAAGAATTTGCAAGTGGGCCTGTGTATGACATGAGTTACTATAAACATTATTAGCTGTTTGAGATCTGCCTCGTGATTGTTAATTGGCCCAGTGATACCTCTACTATGAACCTAACCCGGGGAGAGGAGAAAAGACACGTATATAGAAGATTATTTTGACTATCTACACTTAGATATATATATATGTCTGTTGGCATTATAATACATTTTTGTCATTAGTTACAACACTTATTGGATTCTGAATGCTTACCGAGCTCTCACCGAACATTCCTTTGTAAGCCAAGCTTTACCTAGTTCTCAGTGTTTACCGAGTGATCAAGGTGAACAAAGAAGTCAGTGTTTACCGAGTGATCGAGGTGAACAAAGCAGCCAGTGTTTACCGAGTGTTCGAGGTAAAGAAAGGAATCAGTTTTGACCGAGTAAAGATGTACTTAGTATTGACCGAGAACTTCATGATAACCGAGCTCCTGAGGTTATCAAGGAAATTAATTTTACCGAGCTCAGACGATTATCAAGGAAACTAACTATCACCGAGTCACAAGGTTCTATCGAGTGTTTCCTTTGATCACCGAGCTACAGTTCAGATAGAAGTGTTCACCGAGTGACATCTCTTCTACTGAGTCTCCAGTGGTTACCGAGTTCAGAACTACTCGAAGTGTTTAGTATGGACCGTGCCTTCACTTCTACCGAGTGCATGACGATGCCGAATAACGTAGTGGACACCGAGTATCAGAAGGACACCGAGTCAGTTCAGTGAACCCAAGTTTTTACCTTGGGCCGACTTTGTATAGAGATTTGCACTTGTTGTTTTGGCCGACCTTGCATGTATTGTTTATTTGGATGGTATATATATGCAATGTATTGTATCATTCAAATGTAATGGTAATGAATGAAAATGTGAAAGTGTGAAAGAAATACATGCGTGCGAAAGTATGTGTGTTGAGTTGTGAAGGTATTCAACAAGGTCAAGTTTTGGAGCAGAAAAGTTTTATCTATCACATCAAGGTGAATCAGAGCATAGCGGATCTTATCAGCAATCAGTTGTAATCAGATCCACTGTTTCATTCTAACAGGTGAATCAGTTTTTGTAAATCCTTTAACAAGGTAGACTTAACAGTCTTTTGTAAATCTCCTAACAGAGTGCATACTTTATTGTATGTTTGTAAATCCTCTAACAAGGTGGATCTAGCAATCCTTTGTGCTCCTAACAGGGCAGATCACCAGAAGTGGTCATTGTAAACCTTAACCGGCCAACTTCATACTATAGTAACGAAGCTTTGTGGGTTTCATCCCCACCCCAGTTTTACTTTCTATTTGGAAGGTTTCTGGGTCACCAAATCTGTGTGTTCAAGTGTTGCAAATGATTTTGTTTCATGCTTACAGTAGGTTACTTGGAATGGTGAATATATCAGTATGCAGTTTTATTGTTTGAAATTTTAAAAGTTACTGATTCACCCCTCCCCTCTCAGTAACTTATCATATCTTGAATATTTCCAACAATTGGTATCAGAGCAATAAGGTTCTTAAGATAAAAGTTTCACAGCTTGAGCAAAGATCAAGGACAATGGAGATATTCAGACTTGACAAAACTATTGAGAATGAAAAGCTAGATCTGAAAATGGCCATGGCTCAACTCAATGAAGCAAAAGAGCATCTTTCACAATCCTTGAAAAGAAGAAAAGAACTTGCAAGGCAAATGAATGACCATCAGTATGTTGAAGAAAAGATTGAAGATCTCTCACCATCAAGTAGTTCAGATGAAGCTGACAAAGCAATCAAAGAACTTTTAGAAAAGAATGGATCTCTGCAGGAAGAAGTAAGAAAGCTCAAAAGGGAACAAGAAATCCAATCCATCAGGCTATGTGAAATCTTGGAGCAAAGGAACAAGGTAGCTGAAGACTTAGAGGTAAGGAATAATCAATCCTCTCAGCTTGAAAATCTTGTAACTCAATTATCTAATGCAAATGAAGAAATTATGAATCTAAGATCTGAGAATGAGAATTTGAGAAATGACTTAATTACTGAAAGGCAAATCAATGCAAGCTTACAAAGTGATCTAATCTTTGAAAAACAAGTCAATGAGAGAATGGTAAAATCTCAAAAGGACATGGATCAATTGAATCTGCAAAATGAAGAAAACTTTCATAAACAAAATGGTAAAGCAGGCCTTGGATACAAGGAAGAAGGTGAATCCTCCAAACAGGGTACTCAAAAGAATCAAAGACCTACTTGCAGCCACTGTGGTAAGTTAGGTCATACATCTAATAGATGTTGGAGCAATGGAAAAGGCAAATTTAATGGAAAGTGCTACAATTGCAATCAGCATGGACACAAAGCCAATGAATGCAAAGAGAAACCGAAATTTGAAGGTAAATATCACAAATGCCAAAAGCAAGGTCATAAGGCATCACAATGCAAATCCAAATCATTTAATCTAGCTGAACAACTTGTCAAAGCAATATTTGGTTGGGACTACAACACTTGGTGCAGATGTCATTATTGTGGAGAATATGGTCATACTAGCATAAACTGTGCAAGGCATCACCTAAGAAAAAGGGATACCACTGTAAGATGTTATACATGTACAGAACTTGGTCATATATCTAAAAACTGCATGAACATAAAGAAAGTCGAGGATGAGAAGAAAATCAAAGTAGACAATATTCGAAAGCAAATAAAGCAGCAATGGATTCCTAAGTCTACCGAGCCAGATAATTCAAGTGATGGAATGGTCACTCAAGAAGTGAGTGACTCTACCATTTCCAATTAAGACTCATCAGGATAAGACCAGGACTGTATCTACAAAGCAATATCCTAAGAAGTCCTAGAATGAAAATATGATCAAATCAGTATTTCAGATACATCAGGATCATGGTCGGTACATGACCTTACCGAGCTCAGTTGGGTGCAATAAGGCTTCTTTCACCAAGTTGCACTTACCGAGCATGGTTGGTTCTTCTCTTACCGAGTTAAGGTCGGTTTAACCTATTTTCTTTTGGTCACCAAGTTGCGAAGTTTAAGCCGAGCTAGTGGATGACAGTTTGTCGATCGCAGCTACCTCCGTACTGAACATTAATGGTGAATTTTTCATCAAAAGGGCAGATTTCAACCTCATTTTTCACCGCGAATTCGAGATTTACACAGAAAAAAAAAGGCTTTCAAGCGAGTTCAAGCGATTTGAAGAGATTTTCCAGCGAAGTATTCTTATGAAACCTTTTCACTCACTGAGCAGCAATGGCATCTGCAAGCACCAGCAGTAGCAAGGTGAAGAAGGGTTCCGAAATGCTTGTGAAGGGAACGGAATGGAAGGCACCTACATTCAAGCTCGTTCCTGCCATCGCTGAATCACTCGATCCCAATGGAGCTCAATCATAGATTCCACCCAAGGTACTCCTCGTGAACGACATTCGCACTCATTTTAAGTGTGCTATTCAAGAAATAGGGACATTGGACATGGATAATGCCCTAGCGGAGTTATGTGTAAATGGTTCTCTCAAAATCGAGCACAAGCATTTGGAAACTAAAGGTTTGACTCACATCGCACATATGCCTAAAAACTTCCAAACCAAATGGATTAGGTATATCTTGAGTCGAGTGCATAATGGTCAGTTGTGGTTGGAAAAACCTGTTTTGATAACCAAGAAGATGATTCACAAAATCACGGGTCTCTCGATGCTCAGCAAAGCCAAAACCACCAAAACCCTAGGACAGGATGAGTTACAGAGGCAAACCCTAGCCGAGTGGGATGGTAGAGGTTTGAAGGTTAACACTGTAACAGATCTGGAACTACGATTTGGCATACATATTATTGCATATAAGTTATATAGTTCCAGCAGGTTAAATAGTGTACCGTGTGAAGCTGTGGATTTGGCCCTGAAAATTGTAAAGAAGAATCTTGAGTTTGATCTGTCAGAAGTAATGTTGAAGCAGTTAAACAAGAACATGGACAGTATAAGGACATCGAAGAATAACCCCTATAAATTTGGATCTCTGTTAATATGTTTACTATTTTATGTACAAAAATTCTTTCCATCAAAGGGAACCGTAAAATGGAGAAAAGATATCCCAATTTTGTATCAGATTAATGAGTTTATAACAGAGATGGGAGAAAATTTTGATAGTATCATGGATAACTATTTTGAAGACTTTAAGGAGAGGATGAATAACCGATTCAGAATTCCTCCTAGGCTTGTTGAAGAATATAAAGATGACGTATGTTTTATGGTTGACTGTGACAAGGTGTACATACACGCAGTTAGACCCCGAGTTGCATGGGTGAAACCTCTTCCATATGAGGTAAATATTGATGAAACAAGGGATATCATTGAAGCACTGGTAAATGAGCCAGTAGACCCAAGGCAACAGATTTTTGGTACTTATGATGAAGTAAAGGCCAGAATTGAACTGGAAATCAAAATTCCACAGGCCATCAGCAAAGGTAAAAGGAAAGTGGCCAAACTAAAAACTGCAATGGGTCCTCTTATGATCACCGAGGGAAAAGGTGAAGATAAAGAAAGTGAAAAAGAAGAAGAAGGAGAAGAAGAATCAGAAGAAGAGCAACCGACAAAGAAGAAAGGCAAGGTAATCATTACCAAGCCCAAGAAGCAGCCTACTGCAGTATTTACTCGGAGGACAAGAAAAGGTATTCAGGAACCTGTATTGGTCAAGCCTGCACCTACATTTGAGCAAAGGCTCAAATCATTGGAAGAAGGAGCTGGCATCACAAATTTCAAGGCATTAAAATTTGAGACAAGGACTGATGCAGAGAAAATGCAGATTGAGGAACTGGTACTTAACAAAATGGGAAAATGGAAATACTCCCCGGACCAGATTGCTCCTCATATCTCTACAGAACTACTAGAGAGAGTACAGTCAAGATGGGAGTTAGCCACCAAGACGGTAAAAGATATATATGAGCAATCCCTGAAGAATCTTTGGCCTAGTCTCACTGGAGCAGAGGTAAAATCTGAATTGAAAACCTATGAAGGTAAAATGATGATCAGATTCCACACTTGTTTGATTTTGATCAAAGATATAGAGCATGTTGTAAATGATGCTACAAACATGTGGAAAAAAATCTATCATCTACATAAGCCCAGTGTAGACCTAGTAGAAATAAAGGATGATGACAGCAGCAGCAGCAGTGATGAATCAGATAGCGCTCCATCCATCACAGTTACACCAGGAGAGTTGCATGCAATGATGGAAGAGAAAGAGGAAGAAGACAAAGAGGAAGAAGCTGAAGAGGAAGATAAGGAGGATGATTCGGTAAAAATTGCAGCAGCAGTTATTGCATCCCTTCCTCACTCCCCAGCTAAACCTATGACATCATCAAGGTTGGAGTCAGCTTCAGCAGGTTCATCTACACCAGATTTACCATCTACACCTGCCATATCTCAGCTCCAGGTATCATCAGTGGAAGTGACTACCACTTCATCTATCGAGCTGCACCCCTCTTCATCTACCGAGTTGGCCTCCTCGACTCCATCATCATCAGTTGGTATTGCTGTGAGTTCTCCAATTTTGACTACTCCAATTTGTTCTGCAATTTTGTCGCCATCTACTTCAGGCACAGTGAGCTTAGATACTATATTACCGAGTGTATCACCATTTTTGGCCAGTACTCAAATTTTTGACCCTGTACATACTCGTATTGGCACTCAACCCTCAAGCATCCCAGTTTTTACTGCTAGTCCTTCTGTCTCTACTGTTGTGTCTATTCCAAAGGTCAAACCAGTCATCTCAGAAGTCAAACAAAAGCAACCATTAAGACTTATGATCACTGGAAAGGAAATTTCCGAAGACATTGACTTGGACACAGAGATAGTAATTCCAAAGATTGACTTTGATAATGCTACCATTGAAGAAATGAGGTATGCTAGTCAACTTATTGAGAAAAAGGCTACTCAGATGCAGTTAAGATCGAAAAGGGATAAGGAATACAGGATAATTGAGGATGCCCGGAACATAATTACTGAGGCTATAGGTGTTGATGTTGATACTTCTCAACACATTTTGATTCAATTGGAAGAGGTAGTTAATAAATTCAATGAAGATGCCTCCGGACAAGAAAAGCTGATTGAGTGTGCAGCAAAGAAATTTGATAATAAGGTGTTGGGGCACATTGCCCAGAACATTGCAATAAATCAGGTTGCATTAACCTCAGTTTTGGCAGATATGGAAAATTCTTTTAATAATGTAACATCTCTTTTTGCTAAGCTTTGTGATGTTACCGAGTACACTAAGGGAATAAGAGAGAAACTAAATAAAATTGATGAGGATTTGAAGGTGAGCGCACAGAACTTGAAGCTTGACCCCAGTTCAAGCTCATCTCATCACCTCAGGATCAAATTTTTGTTAGAGAAGCAGGCAGAGCTGTTGAGAGAAGAGGCAAGGATCCGATCTACATTGATAGATATCCAAAACATGATCCTTCCCATCATGGATTCAATGCAGAAGCACATTGCACATTCAAAAACATTAATCCATGATAATAACTTCTCCATTGACCATGTGATTGAACTTTCAGCTGAAGTTCAAGTAGCTCTTTCCACCTGCAAAATTTTGCAAGAGAATTGGGATAAGACTCTCCAGCTTATTCTTCAGGTACATTCAGAGTTCATCTCTCATTTTGGTGTTTCTATATAAGTATATATATTCTTTTATTCTTTGGCATTATTGTCAAAAAGGGGGAGATTATTGTTGGATATGTATACTATGTGTGAATAAGTGTTTTCGGATAAATTGTACAAAGGAAGAGATATACAGCTCATGTAAATACTGTATATACATTCTATGGGGGAGTTGTATATAACGAAGCTATGTATATTCAGAATCAGTCATCAGCATGTCAGATAAATTTTGTCTCATAAGTGTTTTTGTCACTAATGCCAAAGGGAGAGATTGTTGGCATTATAATACATTTTTGCCATTAGTTACAACACTTATTGGATTCTGAATGCTTACTGAGCTCTCACCGGACATTCCTTTGTAAGCCAAGCTTTACCTAGTTCTCAGTGTTTACCGAGCGATCAAGGTGAACAAAGAAGTCAGTGTTTACCGAGTGATCGAGGTGAACAAAGCAGCCAGTGTTTACTGAGTGTTCGAGGTAAAGAAAGGAATCAGTTTTGATCGAGTAAAGATGTACTTAGTATTGACCGAGAACTTCGTGATAATCGAGCTCCTGAGGTTATCAAGGAAATTAATTTTACCGAGCTTAGACGGTTATCAAGGAAACTAACTATCACCGAGTCACAAGGTTCTATCGAGTGTTTCCTTTGATCACCAAGCTACAGTTCAGATAGAAGTGTTCACCGAGTGACATCTCTTCTACCGAGTCTCCAGTGGTTACCGAGTTCAGAACTACTCGAAGTGTTTAGTATGGACCGTGCCTTCACTTCTACCGAGTGCATGACGATGCCGAGTAACGCAGTGGATGCCGAGTATCAGAAGGACACCAAGTCAGTTCAGTGAACTCGAGTTTTTACCTTGGGCTAACTTTGTATAGAGATTTGCACTTGTTGTTTTGGCCGACCTTGCATGTATTGTTTATTTGGATGGTATATATATGCAATGTATTGTATCATTCAAATGTAATGGTAATGAATGAAAATGTGAAAGTGTGAAAGAAATACATGCGTGCGAAAGTATGTGTGCTGAGTTGTGAAGGTATTCAACAAGGTCAAGTTTTGGAGCAAAAAAGTTTTATCTATCACATCAAGGTGAATCAGAGCATAGCGGATCTTATCAGCAATCAGTTGTAATCAGATCCACTATTTCATTCTAACAGGTGAATCAATTTTTGTAAATCCTTTAACAAGGTAGACTTAACAGTCTTTTGTAAATCTCCTAACAGAGTGCATACTTTATTGTATGTTTGTAAATCCTCTAACAAGGTGGATCTAGCAATCCTTTGTGCTCCTAACAGGGCAGATCACCAGAAGTGGTCATTGTAAGCCTTAACCGGCCAACTTCATACTGCAGTAACGAAGCTTTGTGGGTTTCATCCCCACCCCAGTTTTACTTTCTATTTGGAAGGTTTCTGGGTCACCAAATCTGTGTGTTCAAGTGTTGCAAATGATTTTGTTTCATGCTTACAGTAGGTTACTTGGAATGGTGAATATATCAGTATGCAGTTTTATTGTTTGAAATTTTAAAAGTTACTAATTCACCCCTCCCCTCTCAGTAACTTATCATATCTTGAATATTTCCAACAATGTCTATCAGTAGATATATAAGAGATAAGAACCTATATCGATTAGCATGCTATAAACTTATGCCTATGAGCGTTAACGATAATGAAAATAACTAAGAGCTCAAGAGAATTATATATATACAAATGACAGTATATATAAGATGGAGTATTTTGGACATGAGAACGTAGCATCAACTATTTACATAAGAAAGAATACACACACACACACACACACACACACATATCTATATATGTATATATACATATATATATATATATATATATATATATACATATATATACATGTATATATGTATATATGCATATATACATATATGCATATATGCATATATGCATATATGTATATATACATATACATATATATATATACATATATACATATATACACATATATATATATACACATATATATATATACATGTATATATGTATATATACATATATATGTGTGTATATATACATACATATACATATATATGTATATATATATATACATACATATACATATATATGTATATATATATATACATATATATATATATACATATATATATATATATATATATATATATATATATACATATACATATATATATATGTGTGTGTGTGTGTGTGTGTGTGTGTAATATATACAGATATATACATGTATATATGTATATATATATATATATGTATGTATGTATGTATATACGAATATGTGTATGTATATGACTACATATTAATATATAGTCATATACATACACATATTTGTATATATATAATGGAATTATTGTTATTTTTAAAATAAGAAATCATTATACTATTATGTATACTACTTGTTAAAGTATTTATTTTTCAAGATTTGATATAAATAATTAAATTAAATAATATATTTTAGTTTTCAAAAAAAAAAAATTGTGTTTATCTAATATAAATGGTAATGTTAAGTATTTCTACAACTTAATAATTATTTTGATTTTGAAATGTTAACATATTATCAAACTATGAGAATATACTATACCACAAACTTATGTTGTTGCCCTTGAAAGGTAAACTTTTTCTATATCAAAATTTGTTTCTAGATCCAAGCCTATTTCTTAAGAGTTTATTCAACTAAATCTACCTAGGCATGCCTTTTAAAAATTATTTTCTTTATAGTTCACACCCTAATAATAATAACAAATCATCCTTGTATTTAGGATGAAGTCTCTAACATTTGGTATTTCAACATCATTAATTACATTGGTGCTTACAACTTTATACATGAAAAGTAGTATAATAAAAATTGTATTACATAATAATACTGATATGATGCCCACAATATGAATATAAAAACACATAATATGCAACTCATTCATAAATTACAAGTACACACATT
Organism: Cupressus sempervirens; assembly: GCA_028749045.1. Taxonomy (NCBI): domain Eukaryota; kingdom Viridiplantae; phylum Streptophyta; class Pinopsida; order Cupressales; family Cupressaceae; genus Cupressus; species Cupressus sempervirens. The sequence continues at coordinate 137,915,318 of CM053789.1, read as the reverse complement.
ACCTAGTTGTAGAATGCATATCTAGATAATGCATGCATAACATATACACAAAGTGGTAGCTCTTAGATAAAAGAAATCTATCACAATTCTCATTTCATAGATACATCACATGTATATATATTAAAAAACTCATCATATATACATAATTACCATTTACCTATAAGAAATTGGAAGGGATTCTACTTTGTACATATTCATTTTACCTAATGCTCTAGCGCATAAGCCTTTATAATAAGGCTACAATATGAAAAAGGAAATAAGTGCATCGAGTTTTACATTATTGACCATTCTTATTTTATTTCACGACTACTAGTGATGATGAGATAAGAATCACATTTAATTTTTGTTGTCAGCGCTAGTAAGGTCATAGGTGTAATAACACAAAACATATATAACGATCAAGAAAATGCTAACAGTACACTAAACCATTGATTCATCTTATAGCCAAAAAAATCATAATCAAAATGTCTTATGGTTGTACATGTCACCTATGAGTAGTGGTTATCTTATCAATGACTTAGATTGGTTTAACTCAAGAATTGGGCACTAAAATTCATTCAAGACAATATTAATGGTAGCACACGCATTCCTTTTAATAGATGAATGCTTATACTGTTCATTTCTAAGATGTGCACGTCACAATGTCTATTTGCTACATGGTACTTTAAAATCTTTTCTAAACCCTACAAAGTTGAGTCTTTCATCTACATCCTAGTAGGAAAATGTGACAAATCCTATGTGAAATATAGAAATCTGATCATCTGGCCTAAGAATGAAAAACTAGAAAACAATTTCCAAACCCATGTTTCTGCGAACAACCAAGTAGGCCCATCTTTAGCCACTTATGAGAGTTGGTCATTATGGTTTGGATTGTTTACCTTTGATTTTATTGTTCAGATGCTATTAGAAATTAAAAATAGAAGAGCTAGGTATAAAAATGCAAAGCTGACAATAATCAACATAAATAATAAGCCACATTGCATATATGGGAATTATAAATACATATATAGAAATGTGATTCAGAGAGGAACTCATGTGTATGATTAGAGCCTAAAAGTGTTCATCATTAAGGTAGGGCACTTTAGTATTCAAGATGTTAGTCATAAATTTCATGTTCATAGATTCTAGACTACGATGCTTTATAAATTGTCTCCCTTATTTTATTTTTGAAAAGGCATCAATCACTATGGCTAACCCATAGTGATCAAAATATTGTGCTTCTATAAAGTATAGATTAATAGTCTCATTCTTCTCTTCATGAATTTATAATCCAAGATTTTCCAAATCTAAACCCTATGTAGTACATAGGAAAGAGAAAAATTATTGGGTTGTAAAGAGTCTTGCCTCAGTTAAACCCCAATTAGGAACTAACCTTCCCTATAATAGTCACAATTAGAAAGAGAGTTTTTGTTTGATTAGGAAGGAGTTAAATCAAATTGTATAGTATGAAAGGAAAGAAAGGAGGATTTTTCCTTTTTCCTTATGCACAATTAGAAGGAATATGGACTCGAGAACTAGATGAGTTAAACTTTCCTTTACTACAAATAATAAGTTCAATTAATATTAGAGGGATATGATTGAATAATGTAATATATAAGGATAAATTGGGGGAGAAAAAATGCATACACAAACTAATAGAAAATAGATAGGAACTTGCAATAACTCAAAACAACAAACAAACAATAACACTAACATATAGTTTCAATTTGAAGTTGATTTGTAGGGTATATATCACCCTAGTGTTTTTTCCTAGGTACATATCACCTAAGTTACTTTTTACACTTTACTTTTGTCTAAAACATTAAGAGATAATCTATAAGATCATGTACTTCTAAACTCTATAATAGTAGGTTCACCACCTATTCTTGTACCCACAAAAAAAGATAAAATATTATGGAAGGGGGCTTCCTTATTCAAAACTTAATTGGGAAATTAGTCTTGAAATGAAATAGAGTAAATGAAAGTGTGTTTCCATATATAGAAGATGCCACATTTAAAAAATGAAGTATATCATACATTGGTGATGCAAATGCTTCTTTGAATGTGATAATTTTTTTTTTTGATGTAATATCTTTTACTTAGCACAAAAGCCCAAAAGTAAATCATGAAAGATAAAACCTTTTGTAATGAATGTTGTAGTTTTCCACAATGAATGATGAAAGGTAAATTATTATGACTTGAAGGGATAAAAACTTGAATTCTTGAATGAATGTGAATGTTTGAATGTGTGTAGATCATCTTCCTTGATGGTGGAACCGTTTTCTTGGCCATTGATGAGGGAAGGAAGCTTGGCCATAGAGAATGCTAGGATAAAATTTGATGATTATGTATGCTTGACAATGGATGTGGATACCAAAATTAGGAGAGATAGGGTATAGTGCTCATAATATTTAAGGATTAAAAAGTTCAAGGAGGCTGGTACAAATTCTAGTGGAAATGCATTTCATGAGTTTAGTTTAATATAGAAAATGAATAAATAAAAGGTTTGTCAAATTCCAATCAATCAAATCAAACAATCCCATCAATCAGATTGAACAACTGTTGTGATGTATATGTTTCTAGTCTACTCCCATTGACAAATATTTTCCATCCATCCTTTGTTTCCTTTGTTTACTCTATTTGGAATGCCCAAAATAGATGAAATGAATGCAGGATATATGCATTTTTTTATTTCAATGTACCAAGGTGCATTTTGTTAGGAGCTTAGCTGCATTCATTATTATGTGATATACTTATGATGGGGAGCTTCTTTCTATTGGAAATCTGATTGAAAAGATCATTGATGAAGAAGATTGATTGAAAGAGGGAGATTGTTGTTAAAAAGAATGTTTTTAGTCATTGTTTTGTCATTGATGTCAAACTTGTTATGTGTAGGAATGACATTTGCTTATAAGATCCAAGTACTATCACTTAGCTGATTGATGAAGAGGATTTAATCAACAAGATGTAACAAGAGCACCTAAGGGAAAGGTTGAGTTATGATATTGTAATGAAGTGCAAGGATTAGTTAAGACAATGGTTAAATGATGCATTGATAACATACTCAAAGATATAGAGGTTGGCTACACTTGGAAACATTGGAGGAATAAATTGTAATAAGGTTGACTGCAAAACTTAAACTAAGTTCATTAGTGGGTGTCAAGCAAGCTAGTTTAAGTCAAGAAAATTCTTAGTTGGAGCTGAGCAAAAGGTAAATCTAGTGTGCGTTGAGTAATCTTCAGGTGTTGAGCAAAGTAATAGGCGCCGAGTGAACTTTAGGTGTCGAGCATCAAAAAATATTAGTAGGTTTCGAGTGAACTTCAGGTGTCGAGCATTAGTAAAATGTAGTTGATGTCGAGTAACACAGTATGTGCTAAGCACCAATATTTCAATAGTGTTGAGCTGCTGCATTATTGGAAATGTCAAAGATTCACCAAACCTAAGCCGACATAGTTGTTATCTTGAACTTTGTGAACTAGTTGGATGATAAGGATGATGAGCTAGTGGCATAGAATTCTATGTAAACTTTTTTTGGGTGAATTCAAAAGGATTATTCAAGAAGTTTCTAGAGGAAACATAATATGGGTTAGATTCAATGAATCCTACCTAATCCATACGAATTGAAATTAAAAGAAGGAAGAATCAAGCGGGAAAAAAGTTCTAGACTTCTATTTAAGGAGCCACAGACCAAGAAGCAGTTGTTGCTGCTGGTGAGCCAAATTGTGAAGTGGTTAGAAGGGTGTCAAGGAGAAGGAATCTAGGAGAAGGAAGAGCATAGAGGGTCTGCTTTAAAAAGTGATCAGAGAAAGATGATTGCACTAGTACATTGAGCATGAAGACTCAAGGAGAAAAAGCTTAAAAGGAGGGCAAGCTATCAGAACTACAAGAGATTGAAGGCTAGGCAATGTAAAGAGCTAAAGAGTGATCTAAAATCTACAAGTTAAGTTGTATGTTTTAATTAGGTCAAAGATTTTCTAACACTCTCTAGCAATTGTATTATACATGAAAATCCAATGGACTTAGGTTGGTTTAATAGCCATTTGTAAATCCTTTAATAGGGTGGCATTCGAAGTGAATGTTCTAAAGTCCTCTAACCAGGCCCACTTCTAACAGGGTGGATAAATCCTCTAACAAGGTCACATTTAATAGTATGTTGTAAGCCTTTAATAGGGTAGGCATTTCACAGGGCATCACTTCAGAAGAGTGAGAATTAAGTAGCATGTTACTGGTGGTTTTTCCCAAATTGGGTTTCCACGTAAATCACTATGTTATGTGTTGATTCTTTATGTGTTATGCTTGCATGTTGATTTACAGTAACTTTCTAAATAGGAAAGTTAAAGCTTGGATGAATGAATGGTTGAATGGGCTCACTACACTTAGTGAAAAAGTTTAAATTGGACATATGGACCTTGAATAACTGATTCACCCCCCCTAGTTATTCTAAAGCATTTTTGACACTTTCCTCTAGAGCTTTCTTACTCTACCAAGGCTACTCCTAACCCCAAACTATAAGACCCCTTCTCAATCCCCTTTCCCCAAGAAACTCTCCCAACAATTCAAGTTTCCATCCTCAACCTTCAATTCACCAACTATGCACTTTTTGACCTAGTGTGGAAAAACTTCACCAAATATACCTAAAGGTCCAAAAGCAAGTTTAGGACATGTTTCCACGGTTCCTACCACATTTCATGACATTCTGCATCATTTTGGTAAGTCTACCATATCCACAACTCTAGATTACCCTGCTTGCCCTTGTAGTTCTTAGAGCCCCTATTAGCCCTCCTAAAAATAAGGAACTAGTTATAACTCACAAAAACCATTAATAAGGCCACATGGTGTCTTTAGGAATTTGATTCCTAATGACCTAATATTGATTTTTTTTTTAGATCTTAGGCTCTTGTGGTGATCGTACAATACGACTCCAAAAAACCCTTATCTTAAGGGTTTTGAAGGAAATGACAATGTAGCTTTCACAAATTGCTTCACACTACACATCCAACCTCCTCCTCTAAGTTATGGACCCATAGTATTCTACTCCTTCATTTATTAAAAAAATTGGCACATGCCAATCCTCGGCTCTCACAAAAACCCCAATACAAGCTTTTATTATACCTTGCCAAGTCTTTCTTGCTTGCCTAGGCCTTGCTTGTATAACTAGTTATGGGATTGCCAAAGACTCCAAAATTGGTATTTACATTGTGTACAAAGGTCATTTATTTATTTCCAAAGGCCATGGATTTTCAACCATGGGAATTCAAGCCTCATCCATAATTATTGTTGATACACAAAATTGGACAATAGGAAGGTAAAACCTGATTAATTTTTAAAACCCTATCAAATGAATTCTTGAGACCAAAACCACTAAAATCATGCTCCCAAGTCACCATTCCATCCAAAATAGTAATTTATTCAATCCACCTTCTTTAATCAATCTTTCAAATCACTTTTCTGGTCAAAACAATGCTCCACCTATAGGTGTTGTTCATACAAGTGTGTGTGCAACCATTGGAAATAAATTGGAGAACATTTACATAGGCTCCCTCTGCCATCTTGGCCCTTGGTTCAATCCATAACTACTCACATAGTTCTTTCTTCAAAATTGTGCAAAAATTTGCTATGCAATTTTGCAAAAATTGCAAAGTTGTCAATGTGCAACTTTTTGACAACTTTTGCAATTTTGCAAGTTGAGCCTTCAAACTTGACCAGTTTGTTTAAAAACCTTAGAAAATGAACCTAAAAAACCTAAGGACCAATTTTGAGCACATTTTCATCATTTTTAGGCATTTTCCCATATTTTTCCTCATTGAGCAATCTCTAAGCAATTTTTTCCTATCAGAACCTGATTGACAAAATTTGACTCACACTCCAAATCCTACCTATCCATACCTCCTAAACTTATATTGAGGATTTATTGCTAGTCCTTATTTCCTCAATTATTGGTTAGACCATTTAATGTAACTAAAAATGAGTTAGGGTTTCACCTTTACCCCTAGGTTCTCCTGCACCATTCTCCCCCTGCAAGAAGAAGTCTAAGTTATTTTTGGAGAGAGGGATTCCTTGTTGATGTCATGCCTCTTGAAATAAATCTTAGAAATCCAAGTTCCCTTAGATTTTAGGTGCATCTAACCATTTCACTAGATGTTCTTGATAGACTTTGTTTCTTGTATTCTTCTTCACCCTAGAATCCAATATCCTCTCCATTTGTGGTTGCTTCTTTTCAAGTACCTACAGGTCTATGATATTTTTGCTTAGCTCTTCTTGATACTCTACTTCATCCACATTAGAACCCTTATAAGGTACTAGGTCTTTGAAATTAAATATGGGACAGATAACCATGTCCTTGGGTAAGTCTATTGTGTAGGCATTGGGTCCATACTTCTCAAGCACCTTATGTGGCCTAATCCTTTTCATCTGAAACTTACTAGGGATGCCCTTTTGTAACCTAGCTTTTTTCAAGTAGACCATCACCCAATATCCCACTTGAAATTTTAGTTCTCTTCTCCCCTCACCCTTCTTCTCCTTCAATTTATGATTTTCCTCCATCAAGGTATGCTTAATCTGATCATGCACTTCTTTCATCGACTGAACAAAGTCATCAGCATGCCCACCAATGTTGTCATGTGTTGGTAGGTCCCTTAACTCCATTGTGCCCCTTGGATGAGTCTCATACACTATTTGGAAATGACTTAACCATTTTGTTCTCTTCTTACTATCATTGTAGGAAAATTCTTCCCGAGGGATGACTTGCACACAACTTTTCCCATACTCCTTGGTAAGGCACCTTAATAGGTTTCCTAGGACCCCAATGATGACCTTTTTCTTCCCATCTATTTGAGGATGGTAGGAATAACTATGAGCTATTTTTTTTCCCAAACTCTTCCTTAGGGTCTTCCAGAAGTGCCACATAAATTTGATATCTCTGTCAGCACTATGCTCCTTGGTAAGCCATGTATTCTAACAACCTCCTTGAAGAATAAATTGGAAATATTTCTTGCATCATGTGTTATCTTGCATAGGATGAAATGACTCATCTTGCTAAACCTATCTACCACCAAAAATACACTATCTAACCCTATCCTTTTCCTTGGTAACCCCACTATGAAGTCCATGTTTATGCATTCCCAAGGCCTATTAGGAATGGGTAGAGGTTGGTAGAGTTTGACATTTGATGAAGTTCCCTTTTCCTTCTGACATATTCCACATTGCTCCACATACTTTCTTACATCTCTTTGCATCTTGTGCCAGTAGTAGAACCTTTCCACAAGGTCAAATGTCTTGTTAAGGCCAATGTGCCCACTCATGCTTCCATTGTGCTTCTCTTGTATGATATTATCCCTTATAGATCCCCTTGGGATGCACAATTGTTGACCCTTGAACAATAATCCATTCTTCAAGGTGCATTTAGAAAATTAACTATGGAAATTATTCTCAAAGTTTGTATAGGCCTCTTAAAATTCAGTGTCCTCCTCATATAGATCCTTGAATCCATCCAATAATATGCTCTACAACTTGACCTATTGTATTGTTAGCAACCTCCTTCTTAGAGCATCTTCCACCTTGTTGTTTGTCCCCCTTTTGTGCTTGATGGTGAAACTGTAAGACTACAAGAACTCCATCCATTTGGTGCGCCTCAAACTTATCTTCTCCTATGAGTTGATAAAGCTTAAGGCTTGGCTTTCTTTGAAGATAAAAAACTCCTTAGGCAATAGGTAATACCTCCACTTCTTGAGGGCTTGGAAAAGTGCATAGAGCTCTATATCATATGTTGTATACTTTGTCTTAGCTTCATTAAGCCTCTCACTAAAAAATGCTACTGGCTTTCCCTCTTGGCTTAAAATTGCCTCAACTGCTATGTTTCTAGTATCACATTCCACCACAAATGGCTTCTCAAACTAGGCAAAACCAATATTGGCTGAGTGGCCACTTCTTTTTTCAACCTCTCAAAACTTGCATCTATTGCGTTGGTTCATTGGAATTTGTTCTTCATGCCTCCTTTGATGGTGCCATTTATTGGTGCACAAATCTCACTAAGCCTTCTCACAAACTTCTTATAGAACTATGATAGGCTATGAAAAATTCTAACCTCAGTAGTAGATTTAGGAGTAGGCCAACTCAAGATTGCCTCCACCTTGTCCTTGTCCATTTTCAGGTTCCCTTGTGATACAATAAAACCAAAATACACTAGCTCCTCCTTCATGAACTAACTCTTCTCATCGTTCATTATCAACTTGTCTTCTTGAAGTTTCTTCAACACCATTTCTAGGTGCTTCATATTCTCCTCCTTTTTCTTGTTGAAGATGAGGATATCATCTGGTACACAACCAAAAACACTCCTATCTAGTCTTTCAAAACTTCATTCATGACTCTCATGAAGGTACTTGGTGCATTGGTAAGAATAAATTGAATTACCAACCACTCATAGAGACCCTCATTAGTCTTAAATGTAGACTTTCATTCATCACCCTCTTTCATCCTAATCGGATAATAGCCACTCTTGAGATCAATTTTGGAAAAGTACCTAGCCCCACCTAGACAGTCCATTAGATCCTCTATCTTAGGTATAGGAAATCTATATCTAATTTTGATTCTATTGATTTCCCTAGAATTAGTGCACATTCTCCACTTACCTCCCTTTTTAGGTGCTTGGATAAATGGTATTGCATATGGACCGATGCTATTCCTAATCAGCCCCTAATCAAGAAACTCTTGGACTTGTCTTGCAATTTCCTTGTTATACTCTAAAGTCATCTTGTATGTAGCTTTGTTTGCTAGTGGTGCTCCTGGTAAGAAGTCAATTTGATGACTTATGGATCTCTTTTGAGGGAATGTTGGTGGTGTTCCATCACAAATTATATCCTTGAATTGATCCAAGAGGTTTTTTTATCTCTATAGGTATAGGTGTTTGTGAAGATGCCTTCTCCTCCTTGGGTTTTACCATAATGAAATACCATACTCCTTCACCTTCCCTCAAGTCCTTGAGGAACTCTTTTCCACTCATCAATAATGTCTTGGAAGTAGCCTTCTCTACCTTATCTTCTTCTACTATGGATTGTATCCTATAGGTGACCCCATCCTTCTTGAAAGAATACTTATTTTTCTTCCCATGATGCATTGCCTCCGTATCATACTGCCAAGGCCTTCCTAACGAAAAATGGAAAGCATCCATGGGAAGGACATCACATATGATATTTTCTTGTTACTTACAAATAGTAATGTCTTCCCATACTTGTTCATTCACAAGAATATTCTACCCCTTATTCAACCAAGTCACCCTATAAGGACACACATGGAGTTTCTTTATCAAACTAAGCTTTTGTACCGCTTCCTCTGACAAGACATTGTCTGTAGACCCTGGGTCTATGATTAACTTACATACATTACCTAGTATCTTGCAAGTAGTTATGAATAGTGCTCTTTTCTGATTGGGTTCTTCTCTTACTATCTCCTTAACCAAGACTCTCCTTAGCATGAGGTTCTCACCCTTCTCTATGTCAAGGTCTACTTCTCCTGCTTTGTGATTATCTTCATCTTAGACATAGGTGATCTTCTTCTCTTCATAAGGTGATGCTGCCTTTCTAGACATCTATAGTTAGGATGCCCCAACTTTCCATAGTTTTAACACTTCAGATTGTTAAAGTTTGATCCTCTACTATTGTTCTCATATCTACCTCTACCCTCATTATTGAATCCTCTTCCTATGCTAGAGCCTCCCCTTTGACTAGTCTCATTGGCCTACTCATTCCACTTGGAATCCCCATGTCCTCTCTGCTCATTGGTCTTTCCACTAGAACCTCCTCTTGAGCCTCCTCTGAAGTCTTTACCTCTACCTCTATTTTTGGAACTTGATTTTCCTTTCTTCCTCAACTTATCTTCCACTTTCCTAGCCATTTGAAAATAGCTTTGCAATGTGGTGAGAATAAACAAGCTCAATTCATCCTGAATAGACCACTTAAGGCCATTTCAGTACCTTGCCACCTTGATGATCTCTACCTACTATACCCTTGACCTTAGAGCCAACTTTTGAAACTCTTTAGTATAGGTAGCCACATCAAGATCCTTCTGCTTGAGATTCTACCTGTACTTGTGAATCTGAATCTCATAGTCTTCTAGCAAATATGTCTCCCTTATCTTTTCTACTATAGCCTTCCAATTGGCTATTGGTTTCTTCCCTTCACTCTCTCTTTCCTCTTTCACAAACTTCCACCATGTCAATGCTTGTCCTTTCATTCTGGATTTTACAAAACTCACCTTTTGGGCCTCTTTTGTCCCCCCACACTCAAAGTAACTTTCAATACTTTCAATCCATTCTAGGACCACCTCTGCATCCATATTGCCATGGAATAGTGAGAAATTTTCTAGGCTCTTTCCTCCAATACCTTGAAGACTTTGAGTAATAGTTCTTTTTCAACAATTGGAGGATCTGGTTTAGGTGTTTTATCCTCCAAATTCACCTTCTCTTTACCCTTGTTGAAGTCTTCATCTTCCTTAGCTTGGGTTGCATCTTCCATCTCATTTAACTTATCTTTCATCACCTCTATGGCCTCCTCAAGAAGCCCACTCTTCTCTTCCATGAGCTTCTTTTTCTTGTCTACCTCCTTTACCAACTCTGCATTGGTAACCATCCTTTAAGATCCACTTGACTCAATGGAATACAACATACCACCACAAGCCATAATCTTATGGCTCTGATAGAACTTTGATGGCGAGCTTCTTTCCTCTAGATCTTTCTTGCTCTACCAAGGTTATTCCTAGCCTACTTAGAGTTACTACTCCTAACCAAAAACTAGAGTACCACTTCTCAATCTCCTTTCACTAAGAAACTCTCCCAACAATTCAAGTTTCCATCCTCTACCTTCAATTCACCAGCTATGCACTTTTTGACCTAGTGTGGAAAAACTTCACCAAATGTACCTAAAGGGCCAAAAGCAAGCTCAAACCATCTTCTATGGTTCCTACCACATTTCATGACATTTTGCATCATTTTGGTAAGTCTACCATACCCACAACTCCAAATTGTCCTGTTTGCCCTTGTAGCCCTAAGAGCCCCTATTATCCCTTCTAAAAATAAAGAACTAGTTACAACTCCAAAAAACCCTTAACAAGGTCACTTGATTTTTGTAGGACTTTGATTACTAATTACTAAGTTTGAATATTTTATAGTTCTTAGGCTCCTGTGGTGATCATATAGTATAGCTCTAGAAAACCCTTATCTCAAGGGTTTCAAAGGCAATGACAATGTAGCTTTCACAAATTTCTCCACACTTAACATCCAGCCTCCTCCTCTGAGTTATGGATCCCTAGTACACTACTCCTTAATTTCCTAAACAATATTGGCATGTGCCAATCATCACCTTGCCAAGCCTTTATTGCTTGTATAACTAGTTATTGGACTGCCACAAACTCTAAAAATTGTATTTACATATTAAACAAAGGCCATTGCTTTATTCCAAAAGGCCATAGATTTTCAAGCATGGGAAGTCAAGCCTCAGACATAATTATTGTTGATACACAAAACTAGATAGAATGAAGGTAAAACCAAATTAATTTTGAAAGCCCTATAAAATGAATTCTTGAGACCAAAACAAATAAACACATGCTCTCAAGTCACTATTCCATCCAAAATAGTAAGTTTCTAGTCACAAAAATGCTCCACCTACAGGTGTGTGTAAACCTTGGAAATGAGTTGGAGAATGTTTAAATAGGATCCCTCTTCCATATTTTCCCTTACTTCAAGACATAACTATCCATGTAGTTCTTTTTTCAAAACTGTGCAAAAAGTTGCTATGCAATTTTGCAAAAATTGCAAAATTCTCAATGAGCAACTTTTTGACAACTTTTGCAATTTTGCAATTTGAGCCTTCAAACTTGACCAATTTTTTTCCAAACTTTATAAAATGAAACTAAAACACCTAAGGACCACTTTTGAACACATCTTGCCCCTCTTTAGGAATTTTTCCATATTTTGCCTCATTAAGTAATTTCTAAGCAGTTTTTGCATATCAGGACCTAATTGACAAAATTTGACTCACACTCCATATCCTACCTATCAATACCTCCTAAAATTATCTTGGGACTTTTTTCATAGTCCTTATTTCCTCAATGGTTGGTTAGACCATTTAAAAACCAAAAATGAGTTATGATTTCACCTTTACCCCTAGGTGCTTCTACACCAACTTGTTATTATATTACATATGAAACTTTAAGAGAACCAATTTAACTATTGAAATCCTATACACATGGATTCTTTTTTACCATTATTATTGGGGTGTGAACTATGGAGTAATTGGTTTTTAAAAACATGCCTAGGTATAGTTAGTTGAATAAACTCTTGAGAAATAGGCTTGGTTCTACGGATAAATTTTGATATAGAAAATTTATCCTTTTAAGGGTAAGAGAATAAGTTTGTGTGTAATGTTTTGAGGGTGTATAAAATATTGAGTATGAATTAAATAATGTGCTAAGAGATATATTTTTTTGTAGTTTAGAAAAGTGTCATATAGTGTAACTTTTCCAATGTAGATCTACGGTGAATGGTGGTATGGTTATTGACTAGTGGTACAAGGTGGTACGGAAGAAGTATGGAGGGAGGTGGTATGGTAATGGAGCAAGGATTATGGAGGGAGGTAGTATGATGGATGGAGGTGTATGAAGTTAGGAAGAATTATGAATGGAGGGTGGAGTATGGAGGGAGGTAGTATGACAGATGGAGGGAAGAGTACAAAGGGAGGCAATACAATGGATGGAGGGAGGATTACGATGGGAGGTAGTGCAATGGATGGAGGGAGGAGTGCGAAGGGAGGAAGTATAATAAATGGAGGGAGGAGTATGATGCACAAAATGGAGGGTGGGATTGGTAATGTGAAACATAGAAATATATTACTGAAGAGTATTATTATTATAGAGTTTCCATCACATACAATGAACTTCCAATTTTTTCACAATGTAAATGCAGAGATGATAGTTGCCAAGAATACCAACGATGTTGACATAATAATAATGACAATTTAGATTAAAAATCTAGAAAAAATATTTGAACAAAATACAAAACATGGAAAATATAAATCAACCTTCAAATGAAGATGATTGACAAACACAAACATGATGCAAAAATGAAATATTTGTATGATATTTCCCAATGGCAGAATAGGGTAGCACTTAACCACCAGAATTGCATGGGCATAATAGGGAGCATCTTCCACCTCTAAACTTATGAACAATCTTCTTGAGCCTTCAACTTCTAGAAATACAAAGCGAAATCAAATACAATCCATGATGATAACAATGCCATCCATCTCCTTAGAAAGCCCTCATGGAAGCATCTATAAATTTATAAGTACAGACTTACAATACCAATAATTTCATTAATTTATTAATTTGGGTCCCATATTGATTAATTAATTAAAGGCTAGGCTTTATTATTTAATTTAATTCAAGGGACCAACTAATTAATTAAACATTACATTAATATTGGGGACATCACATTGTGACATGGTGCATTCTCATAGTTTGATAAGATTACAATGGTAATGTTTTAAAATTTAAATGATTATTAAGTTATAAAAATACTTAACATTGTTGTTTATAACAGCATTCACAATACATTATTTTGAAAAATAAAACATATTAAATAGTTTGATTATACATGCCATGTCTGAAAAAACAAATACTTTAATCAATGTTATACTCAATAATATAATAATTTTTTTAATTCAAAATAACAATAGTTTAATAATAAATTACAATTAATCCATAACTAAAAATTTCTCTTAATATAGTATATATAATAATTAACCAATAGGTTGCTATTATATAAGAGACTTTAGCCATAATCAATGATGTCTCGTACTGGAAAAAATACTCAATCATCAAAAAGATAGGATGACGGTAACGCAAAAGGAAAGTGGGGTTCTTGTTTAAGATGCCAGATTCAAATTTACACATTACTGGTTGTTTAATAAAAATATCATAACATCACATTTCTATGATGGGTTTGATATTGACATGGAATTTGTCAGCATCATTGCCTCTACATTTGGGCGGGAAAATTTGTGAGCTCTTGGCTAAATAGCTAAATTTATGTACCTAATTTGATTTTTTTAAATTAATTAATTAATTTAAAAGTCATAGAACACTATTTCTATCAATTTTAAATTAATTAAAAAATTTTAAAAATCATAAAATCTGGAGCATAATTTCTATTGCATAAACATCACCAATTTGTGATGTGTTCGTGTAGAAGTGTGTTGTCAAACTTGATGGTCTAATAGTTGGACATACGAGGTAGGTTGTGGGTCCTATAGGTTTTGTAGATGATTGCTCGAGTTATTTGTATTTTGTTGGGCAAAGCCAACAAGACATTGCCTCTGTCTATGCTCTTTCTTCTTTATCCAATTAATTATCTTTTAAAAATTTGTTAAACAACAAAACTTGTTGGTGATTAATTTAAACTTACATGTGTTACGCGTTGCATGGTTTGTTTCTTTCATAATCTTTGGACTTCACATTTCTTCCTATGGCAATCTTGGGTCTAAGGCTAGGTCACTTCCTACATTATAGATAATTGGGGTTGACTTCACCATGATTTACTCTTTCAAACAAGAGTTTTATTTTGTATATATCATGCTTTATTATGTAGATTGTAAAATACCAATGAATAATAGAATTTCATTCTTTGGAACTCTAATTTTTCTTTGTTTTATATCAGCATACATTTGCTTCTATTTTTCTTTGCTAGACCTATTCTGTGCTATGCAAATTTAGCAATAGAATTTTACATGGTATTAGAGCACACGAGAGCTGGAAGAAGAAGAATTAATTTCATTTGCATGTATTGCAAATCAAAGTTATTTTAGAATGATTTTTTTGATTTGATTGGGGGTTATTAGTGTGTCCATTTTTCCAATCAGGAATTGAGATAATATTCCATTTAGGGTGAGATCAATGATGTCTAGTATTTATTCTTATCCTTTAGTTGTCATGCTAATGTCAAATAATTATTTGTCATGCAAAAAAGGGATAGAGAGTCATTTTCTTGAGAAATATCTATTTTCCTATCTCCTTCAACATATTTTTGAGCCAAGTGATTATGAACAAAAAATTACATGGTTGAATATTACAAACATTGTCTATGGTTTGATATGCATTATGATTTTTGAGGATATTTTACATCATATAGAGCATGCAAAGTGCCCTTTCATTTCTTGATCCATCATTCAATGATTTCATGGAACCTTCTAACCCTCTTCTACCTTCTCTACATGGTCATTCTTCATATATTGATACAAGTTTGGATACATTTGCACAGCTTTCTAAGGAGATTTGTTTGCCTTTTGAGGAGATACATGAGTCTTTTGATTTTGTTTTGCATCAATTTCTAATAGCTTCTCAATTTTCATATTAAGAAATGTCTGATTTTATTATGATAAGTTTCAAGATCAATACATAAGCCATGGAGAAAACTTCAAAGACATCATGTACATCTGGGGTTTTTCCTTACATATTCTTTTTAAGATTATGGAAATTTCATTCACACGTCTTTGGTTTTGTTTCTTCTAAAGGAAAGAACATTTTCAAGATCATGGACCACCTTCTACACACAATTTCAAGCATCTCCCATTGCCTACACATTATGGAGGGATCTATCTTTTCTTCTATTTCACTTTCTCATAGATCTTCTTGAGGTGAAAGAAATTGTTGTAAAATATTTTAAAAGCTTTATTAGAATCTATTTTAAGGGGGACATTATTCATATTGGGTTTCCCTCTTTCCTCTTTCTTTTACTTAGATTTTTCTTTTCTCCTTAGTTAGAATTAAGGGGAGGTGTTGGTGGTTGATTCCAACTTACCTGTGCTAATTGCATGTTATGTGTTGCATGGTTCATTTCTTTTATAATTTTTGGAGGTCATGTTTCCTCCTACAGTGAACTTGGGTCTAAGACTAGTTCACTTCATGTGTTAGAAACAAGAAATTTTCACTCAATTATGTATAAGGACAAAGGCAAGGTCGCACCAATTATCTTCAACATAATTTAGGGAAGAAGATACCAAGAAGTAGGAACTTTAGAAGTTGTGACTTATTTTTGAATGAATGTGCTTCCAAGAAAGGTTACTCCTAGAAAACTCATGGAATAAGGTCAATTTGGCTACAAATATTGCATTTATGACCACTTTTCTTTTAGTTTATATGTAGGTTTAATGATTCTTCACATAATTAATAAGGAGTAAACCACCTTTTGTCAATTGATGTATCTATGAGTGCCCTTGCAGATATGCATGCAAATTGTATAAGTGTATTAAAGGCAAGCAATTTTTTTAATAAAATGCCACATAATGTTTGCATTAAAAAATGTGATGCCTACAAGACATGCACAAAATAGTACCCCTAAGAGTCTTTTGATTCTTTCAAAAATATCACTAAAAGATGATTTCAAAGATTGCACCCATATATGCATATGAACAACTAGACTTGATTATAAAGCCTGAAAAATCTAGAGAATGAGAAATGCTTCAAAATTGAAACATGTAGTACACATGTTTTTGAATGATGTGATATATTTTACTATTGACAAAATCATTACACCTCCTTTTGATACAAATGCTAGTTTATTATTTCTTAATTATGCCATAAAATATTTTTCATCAATACAATACTTCATCTTCTATCATCAAAGAAAAATAGATCCAAACTTTTTTTAGATCTATAAATAACTTATACCATTTGGGACCATAATTTCCTTTTATTTAGAAAGTCCTTAACTTTGCTTCATACAACCAACCAAGGAAAGTCACCACTCATGATCATGGCCTTATCCCTCTATGGTGGGTTCTTTATTAACCATTTTACTTCACCAATAGACCAAAGTTATCCTTCCTCTTTTTAGAAATTCCTAAACTAGCCTAAATACAAGACTTTGAATAGCTATGTAAGAATTAGGTATAGCTCTGATACCATGTAAGAATTTGCCTAAGAGAAAAATTCACCCAGGAACTAAGAACTCAAACACAAGCACAAGTATAAATAAAAAATGGATATGATCAATTAATCAGAATATATCCTAATACATTGCTCTGT
Organism: Cupressus sempervirens; assembly: GCA_028749045.1. Lineage (NCBI taxonomy): Eukaryota > Viridiplantae > Streptophyta > Pinopsida > Cupressales > Cupressaceae > Cupressus > Cupressus sempervirens. Next base: position 137,898,269 of record CM053789.1, on the reverse strand, counting down.
TCAGTATATGATGTGATGTACAAACACACTAGGAGTGCCTGTATATAAAGGCCTCTCAGGAGGCACCTAGAATGTCCCTAGAAAGAACCAAGAGATAAGATAAGCATCATGACAATTAAGCACACACCTTATCCAAGATTCTAGATGAGTGGATTAGATTAGAAGGTTGTAGACACCATGTGCTTAATTAGTGTGCTAACTCTTGTGTTCTAGACAACATGTGCATAAAAGAGGTGCAGACTCTTATGTTGTCAACATGAGAACTCACAAGAGTGTACATACTCCTAGGTGACTAATAAATAAATATTAAAATAATGCATTAACCTAAGTAAACTTAAGTAAGTTTAAATAGTAAATACTTATTTACACCAACACCCCCCCTTAAGTGCAACTTAGGGGAATGCACTTAAGTTTACAAGAACTAGGATGAAATGCATAATGGGTCTCGGCTACTAGGCCATGTTGGGTACCCATGTACAAAAGGATATGCAATCTCTCATAAAGCAAAGAAAGAGGGAAAAACTCATGGGAAAAACCCTCCCCCAAAAAGAGAGATGAAAGAGGATGCATGGATGGATGGAGTAATCAAGACCCCCCCATTACGACATACATCCAGTATATACAAAAGAAAATTGGAGAAGGACAAAACTCCCTAAGAGGAAAATGTTCCTCCCGAAAAAGAGAAGGAGACAAGGTAGTCCCCCCCCAAAAGTAGTGTGCCGATCAATGAAAAATGCTCCAATGTAGAAGCTAATCCATGACCTTTGAATGATGTTCCTTCCCTTTGGAAGAAACAAAGGCAAGGGTACCTGTGAGATACATTCCTTGTATGGAGAAGGAATCACTATGATGACTGGTGTCGCTGAAACCTATTCAAAAGTCCCTATGTCGATACTCATGATGGCTTCCTCCAAAACTACTGAAGAGAAGTGCATATCAAACAAGGAGTGATTGAGAACCTGTCTCAGGAAATCAACATTCTTCTCAACTGGTGAAGAAACCTCTTGTAGATGTTGTACATAAGTATCCACAATCACGCCAACCTAGAACGATTGATCATGTAGAGAATGTGCAATAATTGTAGAAGAATTTTCCTTAGCAAAGAGAAGCAATACATCATCAAAGAAGTCTTCCATATTTGTTGTGTGTGACTCCATGAATAGAGCTGAAATGTCTGGCAAAAAGTCATCACCTGGAAGACCATGTGTACCCTTTAGTGTTGAAGTACATGAATCTATCATTGCAACAAAGGATGAAGTATCTGCCTTAAAAAGAAGATGAATGTCATCAAGAATGTCTCCCACATCTTCAATGTCAGACTCCATGAATAGGCCTTCAAGGGTGAGAAGGAAGTCGTCACATGAAGGTAGTGTAGGAAACATATAAGGTCCTGCTGCACTGAATCTAAAGCATCTATGGCTAGAACAAGATCAGTAAGAGCAATAGGAGTTGGAGGTGTGATCTCATCTAACGTTGGAGAAACCATAGCTAGAGTGACTAGATGTAGAATGTCCTCTAGAGATGGAGGATCACAAGGATCTCCATATGCTTCCCAAATAGATAGCCAAATATCATAAGGAAAATGTGTCAATCTAAGAGAAGCAAAAGATTCCTTAATCATACTTTTAGACAGAAAGCGATGAAGGTTGACAACATATGTCCAATTAAAATGTGGTGGCAATGTATAGAGCTAAGGAAGCAATTCTAGATGTTCTCTTAGATGATCAACTATCAAAGTACTCCATTTGTGATAGTTCCTTGTTGTCAATTGTGGTCTAATACCAGACTAAAAAATCTAACAAGACTCCATGAGATCAATCAATGAACCTCCAAGAAATCAAAAAACCCCCCCAATGAATGATTTAGGCACTTGGTAGGCACTTGCCAATTTAGGGCCTATTTCTAAAAGTAGTATTTCTATCTATAGAACCTATAATATGATTATAGATCTAGAAAGTAGACAAAAAAAATGCATTTAAAAAAAAAAGCAAAACCTAATTTGGAGTCTAGATGAGCTTGTACTAAGCATTTTAAGTGGAAAGATTTTATATTTGTGACTTGTAGAAAAATATAGGAATAGAGACATCAAACCACTTGCACCAATGTGTAGATCACGAAATTCTACCCCAAAAAAAAAAAAAAATGCTCTCAAAGAGGAGTCCGTATGAGGGAGATATCACTGTTTGAAAATCATTGCTGCTATTATTTTTCCTGTATCTCCACCGCACCTTCAAAAAACAAATGGCTCTAGATTTTTCCTTAGATGTTTGATTTGGGGGGTTTTGGACCTTTTGAATGTGATGCAAATATCTGATCTACACCAAAAAGCTTCAATCTTCACCTGCAAAAAATGTCTCCTATGGCTTGATGGCCAAAAAATTTCCAGAAAATAATGTAGATCCAAAAAAAATAGTAGAGATGTAGATGAAAAAAATTTAGATCTAAAAATTAAATTTATAGATCTAAAATGATCATACCAATGCTACAAATCGATCCTTTGGGTGCTGGTTTGCAAAAAAGATTGCCTCAATTTTAACTATGCCTAAGGTAGGCAACTTTATAGCCAATTTTCAATGAATCAACATTCCAAACACAATGGCGAGGTTAGATCTAGCTCTAGACACTCCCAATTTTTGCAGTACTCTAGATTCAGGTTGAGGTGCTGAAGCAAGATGGTCTTGAACAACTTTGTGATAAGAACATCTCCAAGAGCTCTGATACCATGTAAGAATTAGGTATAGCTTTGATACCATGTAAGAATTTGGTATAGCTCTGATACCATGTAAGAATTTTCCTAAAGGCAAAATTCACTCAAGAACTAAGAACTCAAACACAAGCACAATTGTAGACCAAAAATGGATATGATCAATTAATCAAAGTATGGCTTAATACATTGCTTTTTTTAGTATATGATGTGTTGCACAAACACACTAGGAGTGCTTGTATATAAAGGCCTCTCAAGAAGCACCTAGAATGTCCCTAGAAAGAACCAAGAGATAAGAGAAGCATCATGACAACTAAGCACACACCTTATCCAACATTCTAGATGAGTGGATATGATTAGAAGGTTGTAGACACCATGTGCTTAATTAGTGTGCTAACTCTTGTGTTGTAGACAACATGTGCATAAAAGAGGTGCGGACTCCTATGTTGTCAACATGAGAACTCACAAGAATGCACATACTCCTAGGTGATTAATAAATAAATATTAAAATAATGCATTAACCTAAGTAAACTTAAGTAAGTGTAAATAGTAAATACTTATTTACAACAACAAGCTACATCCTTATTAGGATGTTTTACTACAAACACGAGCCTTGTCCCAAATTCTTCCCTCTTTTCACATATATCCTTTTCCTAGAGCACAATGTCTATCTTCTCTATATTTACACATTTTACCTAAGGTGCATCCATCCCTCAAGTCTTCCACTCCTCTCCCTTCGATCCCAAACAATCCATCAGTCCAATCATTAGAAAAAACTTTAGTTGAATCAAACCTATCCTTCACCTCAAAAAATTTATTTAGATCTATTGCCCTCTTCACAACACCTTCAAACAAGTGACCTCTGGACTTCACCTAGTGTAGTAACCCTCCATGTTTCTCTATCACCATTTGCTCAATTTCTTGAAACACGTCTTCTTTCCACTTGGATATCCCTACTTCCTAGTTGGTTAACTTATTATAGTAATAAAAAAGGATTGGACATCCTTTCAAAGAAATTCCATGGTTAGACAACATCATTTTTTAAACTTAAAATAATACACTGACTTCATTTAATTTGTCAACCCAAGAGCGTAAACTTGAGAGGATGACTGCAAAGTCTATGCTCTAATTCTCATTCAAGTCATTACAACTAATGCGAAGGAAATGCTGGAGGAATTCTATGTTAGCAACTAAAACAACAACTTAACCTAAAGCTTGAAAGTAATGTTGCAACAATAAACCTATCTATCCACCTATGTTGTAGGAACACTTTATTGATTTTGTTATCAATGGCTATAGGATAAACATAATTCTATCATGCAAGGAAACAAACAAGTAAATGAAATCTATTCTAATGGAATAGTTCACTCACCAAGTGGGCCCTCTTGGATGAGTAACATAAAAGAAAATCAAGATAAGAGAAATACACTTGAATTGCTCATTCTAGTCACTCATGGTGAAGGAATTATATTTGACTAAAAAATGAATCAGGCTACTATGAAAAATCAACTTATCTTCTTGTTTTCAAAAAATTGCCCTTAAAGCTACAACAAACATTATTTAAAAAGGAAAATACAACTACTCCCTAACTCTATGATCATTCCATTAATGAGGATCAATTATAGACTTATAAAGTTTGAAACAGAATCACCATTAACCATGAATAAATCATTTAGGAATATAGTAGGTTGTGGAAGCTACATTCGTGCATTGTTCCAACAGAAAGCATATAATAACTTGCTCCACTCATGATGATTCAACAATCTAGTTGGCTCTAAATTTAACACTGAGGTGTTGACTCTTGAATATCGAAGACAAGTACTTGAAAAGAATTCAATGTGCACACCACTTCCACATACATATGTTTATTTTATCATCAATATTAGAAAAGGTGTAAGTTCAAATTACCACTCTTGCAAATCCTATGGCTATAGGAGGAAAACTACCCAAGACATAACATAAATGAGGAAACATTTATCAGCATGAAATATTACTTCATTATACTATTTTTGTCCATAGATTTAAGCAATTATAGCATATTTGAACTATTTATACTTCTACTTAATGTCTCATTGTATATAGAGCATATACATGAAAATATAAGTTCATTTTCTTAAAATCATAAATCATGATTGTTTTTGCATGATAATTGCTTAAAAAAAAGATAAAATGATCTTTAAAAAATTGTCTTTTAGAAGCCCATCATTCCCCCCAACTGAGCTATTATTGGTCCCCAACAACCATGAAATTTCTAATTCTAGCCCAAACTCTCCAATTACTGGCTATCCTCTCCCCTAGCTCATTCTTAACATAGTCAAAGTACCCATAATTTTCCTTAAGCCTTCTCCATCATCGAGCTTTTTTTGTCATATCATGATCCTCTATGTTGTCATTTATTTCTAGTAGTGGTTACAAGAGAATAGGGGATTGCTACTTTAATGGATGCCCATATTTGCATCGATTCCTTCCCAAATCAATATACCATGGAATCCTAATAGTAGCAAGAGTTAAAGTTTGAGGAGAGTGAGGTTCCCTTATCTTCAAGTCATGACACATCTATGTCCACCTTTGTCTTAAAGCAACAATAGTTATCTCAACATCTCGAGGGGAGTGTCGTTCCCAATCTATAAAGGCTTTTCCTCTGACTTCAAGCACACTTTACTAGCTCCAATAGGGTTTCCTAGAATAAAAATCCAATCTAGAAATGTCTATCTAGAGTGTTGAACTTCTAGTCTCATCAGTAGAGGTACTGTCATTTCACTATTCCTTTAAGGTGTAGCTTGATGTTCCCTACTTATCTTATTATGCATCTAGGACACCAATGCTCTCTATAGGAGTTGATGAAATCTAGCTCTGCAGTCGCCAAGATCACCTACATGCAAATAGCTTGTTGAAGAGAAACTGAAGGAGCAAGACCTTGAAGTAAATAATGAAGAGAAAATATTTCACAGTAGGAAAATGAAATTGCTATGTGAATGGATGAATTTACAATGTGAGAGAGACCACTTATAAGGAGGTAGAAGATAAGGTTGACAAGCAAGCATCCACAAAAAAGTGGAACATGCTAGAAGGGAACAAACTCTCATGTTGTCAACAACTCATCACTACATGCATTAAATACTAAATATTAAATAAATGTATTAACCTAAGTAAGCTTAAGTAAATAGAATAAATAATTAATAATTAATTAATTATTTACTCTAACACCCCCCCTTAAGTGCAACTTAGGGGAATGCCTTAAGCTCGCAAAACTAAGATGAAAATGTAGAATGGGTCCCGGCAACAAGGCCATGTTAGGTACCCATGTAGAATGCAAGAAGATGCAACCTCTATAAATGGGGAAAGAGAGAAAACCATGTGGGAAAAATCCTCCCCCAAAAAGAGGAAAGTACAAACATGCTAAAAAATAAAGGAAGGAAGGAAGGAAGGCCTCAACAAGACCCCCCAAGGAAAACTTCCACTGGAAATGTTTCAAGAGATTCTCTCAAAACCATAAGTACAACCAGCCCCCCCATGAGAATAGACACCAAAGCCCCCCCAAAATGATGGAGCTCCTGTAGAAATGATCGAACCAATGAAACTCCAATGTGGAAGGAACAAAGGTACATAACAAGGAAACCCTGAATGAGAGGGGAAACTATAAGGTCTAGCTGATGCCCAAAAGAAAAAGGATGAGGATCCTGAAATGGAATCCCCAAGGCAGGTGTGATGACACTATCATGAATGTCCATTGTAGTATCCACAACAAGTGTACCTGGAGTCTCAATGAATGAAGCTGGAGGATCAAGTAGAGTGGAAGAAGAATCCTGTAGAGGAGAAAAGCCCTCAACTAGATGTGGTATAGTAGCCAAAATAGGGATCTTAGGAACAATACAAAGGTTCAAGTATCCTAATTGTCCCACATGATGCTTCTGTGAAAGAGAAGAGTCGTGCTCCAACAATGGAGATGGTGGACCAAAGTGTGAGAAGGTGTAGAGATGAGTGGAAGGATCAGCTACCCCTATAGCAATAAGATCTCCTGTAGCATGATCTCGAATGAAGATTGAATCAGTAGTGAACTCAATTGTCTTCCCTGATCCACTGCGTGTAATCTGAGAAATCGTGAGAAAGTTGGAAGACAAAGATGGAACATACAATACATCATTGAATATACCATCCTGGATGTGAACTAAACCTTTCCCACAGACTGGTAGTGTAGTGTTATTCCCCATGAGAATATGAGGAATAGGAGAAGCCTCAAGAGTAGAGAAGACACCTTGAGAAGATATCATATGGTGAGAAGCACCTAAATCCAGTATCTAAGGAACTTGTAAAGGAGATGTAATGGTAGCCTATAATGCATGACCCTTTCCAAGATCCAATGTAGATGGTGAACATGTGGAAGAAGACTAAAAGGTAGACCCCTGTGAGGTAGAAGAGGATGGAGAAGAAATGGTGTTCTTCTGAAGAAGAGCTTGCAAATCTTCAATTTGTTTCTCATAGCCATCAAATCTCTTCTGAAAACAATGTGCCTCATGATGAGATCGTTTCCCATAGTAGGAATAGGTAGGAGTCTCAGTTTTCTTTTTCTCCTTCTTCTTAGAAGATGATGAACCAGTAGATGAGGGATCTGATATCTGCTTCAACTTCTACTCTTGTGTATCCTTGGCAAGCAATGCTTGTGACTATGAACCTGAAAGTGAATCCATTTGAGTAATCTTGGATTATTCATGGGTTATCCTATCACAAAATATCTCAAATGAAGGAATCCTATGTCTATCACCTAAGGCATCCATAGTGGAGTAGAAAGTGGAAGAGAAGATATTATACTATCCCCTCAAATTTGAGAGTATCAAAAAGATACACTCATCATTTGTCTTGGTTTCCCACATCCCAACAAAAGTGTATGTAGAGATTTGAATTTCATCAAGAAGTTCTCAATGGTGAAAAAATTGTTAGGTGTCAAAGAAGTCAACTTTGCATCTAGCTGAAGTGCTCAAAACTCATTTACTTGGCCAAACAAAGTCTAAAATTTGAGCCAATAAGTTTGTGGAGTATTCAAACCATCCAAGTGAAATAGTAGATTGTCTGAAATGTTCAGTGCAATCAATCCCATGGCCTCATCCATTTTATTCCTATGCTGAAGAACCTCAAAAGGGCATGTTAGAGCAAGTTGGTTTTCATGCAGACATGACCATAAGCCTCTTGACATGAGAAGGTGTATCATTTGTGCCTTCCAAGTGTGATAGTTGTGTGGTGTGAGACGGGTCACAAATGGATCCGCCATTGAGAGAAAGAAGAAGACAAAAGTAGAAGGGTCTTATTCTGAAGTAAATTATAGAAAAGAAAATGCTCCCCCCCCCCCCCCCCCCACGACCACAATGTATAAATTGGGAACTCTTTACTTAGTGTGATTATAATAGCCAATTTAGGGCCTATTTTTGAAAGTAATATTTAGGTCCACAGAACCTATAATCTAATTGAAAATCTAGAAAGTAGACAAAAAAAATGCACTTTCAAAAAAAATGGAACCTGATTATGTGTCCAGATGAGCCCATACAAAGCATTTAAAGTGGCAAAAATTGGAATTTGTGAGTTGCAAAAAAATTTCAGGAATAGAGATGTCAAACCACATGCACCAATGTGTAGATCATGAAATTCTACCCCAAAACAAAAAAAATTGCTCAAAAAAATGAGTCCGTATGAGGGTTGTTTGAAAATCAACTATGTAGTTATTTTTTCTGAATCGTTGCTATTGCACCTCCGAAAAATAAAGAAAAAAGCCCAAAAAATATTCGATCTGTTATGCCAAACCCTCTTTCTATTTTTTTTTCCAAATACTGAAAAATGTTCTTCCTCCTGATTGAAGAAAAAATCACAAACAAACTAGGGTTTGTGTCTCTGAATCGCGGCTTCAAAAAATCTTCAAACAAGAAGCAGCGAGGAGGCTCTGATACCATGTAGGAGTTGATGAAATCTAGCTCCGTAGTCACCAAGATCACCTACATACAAATAACTTGCTGAAGAGAAATCGAAGGAGCAAGAGCTTGAAGTAAACAATGCAAGAGAAAATATTTCACAATAGGAAAATGAAATTGCTATGTGAGTGGATGAATTTACAATGAGAGAGAGACCACTTATAAAGGCCTTAAGGAAGCTTGTAGAACAAGCTGGAAGGGAAAAAACTCCCATGTTGTCAACAACTCATCACTACATGCATTAAATACTAAATATTAAATAAATGCATTAACCTAAGTAAGCTTAAGTAAATAGAATAAATAATTAATAATTAATTAATTATTTACTCTAACAAACTACAGATCCCCTATATATAATAGTGAGTTCCACTCTATGTCATTAGGCACTACTAAATTATAGAGATACAATTCTCACAATATATATTTAAAGGCATTGGAATAGATTGGAATGCATCATAAAACTCATGTAGTGTTGCAATAGAGGGATTAAGCCCTTCCATATTCTAGTCAACTTAAAATTTACAAGTTGCCCTTTGAGAAACAATGCATACACTGGTGATGTTGATCTGCATTCCATCAATTCAAGAATCAATCATGTAACTTGTTTAATCCTACCTTTTATAAATTCATTCTAGTCTAAGCTCTATTTCAACTAATAGCTCTATTCATTAATAACATGTTTCAATTTTTCTTTTCCCAGCTTCCATTAAACTCTTTCCCATAACAACTATTGAAAAAAATTGATTTATGGGGACAAAGGTGTGGACATATTGGGTGGTGGGAATGGTTCCTGGTTAAAAATTTATTTCCATTTAGATGTCAAATGAGGAATTTTGTTGACACTTTTAGGTGTAGAGAATTCTCCTTCTCTTATGAAAATTTTTGTCACCACATTTTCTTCCTTGCTAGATTCAACTACAACTATGGCCAGTGTATCTAGCCCATCCTGATTGAGCTTTTCCATTACTTCCTCAACAATTTCTTTCCTAAATTTCAGATAGTCCTTAGAAGGAAGTTCTTCTGGATTCTCACTAATGTCTAACATAACAAGACTTTCTTCAAATTCCTTGAATTCTTTAGGCTCATCAAACTCCTTATTACTATCAACAATCACATAGTCAACACTAAGGTCAACTTTTGGTTATGGAATCTAGTTATTACACTCATTATCAGTAGTTATGTTTTGTTGCAATGCTTCCTTTGAAGAGGACTCTTTCTCAACCTCAAAATATTCTAAGTCAACCACTAGAATAGAGGCTTCATTAACCTTATTTCCTTCATAAGGCCTCACACTTCACCTCATAGGAGGTGTAGATAGGCATGGAGGATTCTTTCGTTTCCTCTTGCTTGTAGACATTTTGATAGTAGGTACTTTAGGAGGTTTTTCCAAAACTTCCTCTTCTTGTGAGTGTAGGGTTTTATTATCATTACTTTTATCATCAGGTTGTTGTTCTAATTTTTCTTCCTCAAGTTCTATGGCTTTACCTTTTCCTTCCTTACAAATGATGGGGTCTTGGGGGCACTAGCCACTTCCCTATTTTTTCTTTTCTTTTTGCTAGTGATAGAGGCAACAACTCTATAGATTCTCTTAGTCGGTCTAGAAATAGAGGGAGAGGCTTCAAGAATATTTTTAGTCCTGGGAATGACCTTACAAAAACTAGTAAATTTCTTTTCCTTTCATCCAACTCCTTGGCCTCTAGGGTTGACCAACCTAGGCTTTAACTCTTTTAACTGCAAGAACTCTTCTCATGTCCCAATTGATTGTTTGTTAAATTCTCTTTCCACAACTAATTTTATCAAGGAATGATGGGAGACAGATTTATCTTTTCCTGATTGCACTAAAGAAGCTTGCTTCTTAACAATGTTAAACAAGAAATTGGAAAGATCTTCCCATTGATAATCATGTCACAGATGAGCCAGAATCCTGAAACGTAGGGCATGCAAATATTTGTAACGACCTTCACAAGTAAAGTATTAAATGATGAATAATGTTGGTTAGATAAACTCCAATGACAATGATATTCTGGAGGCCCCTTGTTTCTTGTCAATATGTAATGGAGGGTCAGAATGCACACTGAACTGTGTCCTAGCCGTTTGTAAGTCAAAATCTTTTGCCCAATTTTCTCCTTCCTGAGGTAACCCAATGACTTCGGCTACCACTTCTTTTGTAAATTCAATTTTGAGGCCCTTAACCATTGCAAAAGCATCCTGCAAGGTGCTTAGAAAGTGAAGGAAACCTCCTCATCAAATCCCTTATGACTAAGACAATAATCTAACCATCCCCTTCTTCAAAAAATTTCACAACTGGCCACATCACCCAACAAAACTCTGTGATCAATTGGTTCATACCTCTAGAGACCTGCACCTATTGTTACTCATAGAAATTTTTTGACAAGATTGTGGTGTTTTCTAGAGTTCAATGATGAGTTAACATAATTTGAAATATTATTATGGCACTAGACAGAGAAAATGATGTACTATCATTTCATGCTTCAGAAAGGTTTTTAATGTACACAATCTCATGATATCCTTCCTTAGATCTAGTCTCATAATTTTCACTCATGTACAGGTTTGTCACCTCGAACACATTGTCAATTATCATTAAAGATTAAGCTCAACTTTAATGTCCTTAAATCCCTTAATGACATAATCATAGAAGGACAAGTCATCACTGTGCGATGACAAATATTACATAAGACAATAGCTTTTAAAGTTTACATGCAATTTGAAATTTTTTTAAAAACAACTAAGTTCAAGCGTAGGTCCCACTAGGCCAAGAAATATAAGAGGAATAAATTTAAACAACATGAATTTCTAAATAAAAAGTGAGTAAAATAAAATATATGTAAGAGTATGTGTCACGTACATGGTAGGTGTTGTAGGAAAGAGTTCTGAAAAAGATCATCAAAAATGATGGAGTGATGGGATGGGTTGGAAGGATAGAAAAGAGAGAAGGTGAGATGAAATGCAAGATGGAGAAAGTACTTTCAAGAAGAAAGTGTTTATTATGAAAGCTTGAAATAATTCAAGATTTGGCAGTAGTTAAGGTAGAAGACCCAAACTACTTGGTTGTAGGAATAAGGATATCTCTGCTATGCTAAAACTACTACAGGAATTCCTCATGACTTACTAGTTTGTTGTAGAGCTTGAGGTGATGCCCATTGACAAGTAAATTGAATTGAACATGATCAATAGTGGACAACTGGACTGCTCCATTTAGAAATATAACGACAATTTCATATGGTCCTAACCAACGAGTTTGAAACTTTCCAAGATTATGTTGATATTTAGAATCATAAAGAAGGGCCCAATGTCATACAACAAACATTTTATCTTTGATAAACTTATCATGTCATTGTTTTTGTTGATGCTGGATGAGTTTGGTGTTGTTTAATGTAGATCTGCGCCATTCATCAAGACCATTTAAACTCAGGATTTAGTTTCATTGTGCAATAGTGAGTTCCATACTGAGCTCCAAAGTGGTCCTCAATGTTTTATATTCAAACTCTAAAGGCATTACAACTGACCTACCATAGACAAGCTCAAAAGGAGTAAAACCCATGGTATATTTCCAAGTGGTTCTATAAGCCCAAAGAGCTTCAGGAAGGCATGTGGCCCATCCTTCCTATGAAGTGTTACTATTTTGGTGAGAATGGCTTCCAGCTCTCTGTTGGTAACTTCTACTTGGCCATTACCTTGAAGTTGGTAAGGTGATGATTTACCATGCTAAATAGTATATTCTTCCATGAGAGTAGATATTAGATTAGATGTAAACTGAGCTCCTTGCTTGGATGTCAACTCCTTGGGGACTCCAAACCATGTAAAGATGGATTCATACAAGAACTTTGCAACATTTTTATCCCTTGGGTGTTTCATGGGTTTGGCCTCTACCCACTTAGTTACATAATCATTGCAAACTAAGATATAGGATTTAAATTGCGAAGAAGATTCAATAGGGCCTACAAAGTCAATCCCCCACTTATCAAGGGGTACAACAACTACTTGAGGCTATAGGGCCATTTCATTGGATTTAGTGGGTCTTCCCATACGTTGACACTTATCACATTTCTTGGTATATTTGGCTACATCCTTGTGTAAACTTGGCCAATAGTATCCAATTGTCAATATTTTAAAGGTTGTTCTTTTGGCTATAAAATGATCTCCATGGGGTTCATCATGACATGCTGTCAAGATATCATAAGTTTCATCTTCTCTAATGCACCAACATTACTTGATCAGGGCTAGTATAAAACATAAATACAATAATCCAAGAATAATTAAAATCTTTTCTGAGAGTAAATTCCTTTCTTTGGTAGAGAAGTGAGATGGAATATTTCTTGTGGTGTGGCAATTCGCAATATCTACATACCATGGATTTTGTGTTGATAACAAGAAAAGGTGTTCATTTAGAAAACTATCATCAATGGCTGTAGGATCATTAGGGCCATGCAACCGAGAGATAAAGTCAACTACCACATTGGATTTTTCAGGTTATCTATTATGGTGATATCAAATTCCTACATAAATAACAACCAATGAGCTAAACTTCTTGATATTGTAGGCTGATTCATTAGATACTTTATAACAGAGTGACTAGTATGAACAAATATTTCATATCCAGTAATGTAGTGTCTAAATTTATTCAATGCATAAGTAAATGCAAGTAACTCTTTTTCAATAACTGTGTAGTTAAATTTTGCACCTTGCAAATTTTTAGTAATGAAATAAATGACATGTTCAACTGAGTCTACCTTTTGGCCTAAAGTTGCACTTATAGCATAGTTTGAGGCATCTATATGGATGTGGAAAGGCAGTCCCCAATTAGGTCCTCTTAAAATTGGTGTTGTGGTGAAGAATTTTTTAAGTTACAAGAAATATTTAGCACATGCAGAGTCCCAAGAAAATTCAGAATCATTTTTTGATAAGTTATAAAGGGGTGCTACAAGTTGACTAAAATTCTTGATGAATCTTCTATAATATCCAACATGTCCTAAGAAACATTAGACATCCATCTACTTCTTTGGCATAGGCAAGGTACTAATGACTTCAATCTCAGTAGGATCTACTTAGATGCTTTTGGATGAAATGAAATGAGCTAGCACTACTCCATCTTCCAACATCATTAAACATTTTTCACTATTTAGGGAAAGTTTAGAGTCTTGGCATCTCTTGAGAATTGTCTCTAGGTTGGCTTTTTCTTCCTCAAAATTAGTCCCATAAACAGTAAAATCATCCATGTAGATCTCCATACAGTCAATAGATATATCTAAAAAGATACTTATGACAGCTCATTGGAATTTTATTGGGGCATTACACAAGCCAAAGGGTAAGATTGAGTAGGAAAAAGTACCCCATGGGCATGTGAAAGTTTTTTTTTCTTGATCCTCTAGAGCTATTTGTATCTGATTGTAACCACTAAAACCATCCAGAAAAGAAAATATCTCTTGCCATCTAGGTTGTCAAGAACTTGGTCTATAAATGGTATGAGAAAGTGGTCTTTCTTAGTGGCTGAATTGAACTCCCTATAATTTGCACAAATTCTCCATTTTCCTCCCTTCTTTGGTACAATAACTAGGGGTGAAACCCATTGGCTATTAGAGATGAGGTAGATAAAACTAGCACTCAATAATTTATATAGTTCATTTTTAACTGTATCCTTTAAAACATGGTTAACTCTCCTCTAAGGCTGCCAGACAATTTAAAAATCAGGAGTGATGTAAATCTTGTGAGTACTAAGCATAGGATCTAGTCCTTTCATGTCCATGTAGTCCCATGAAAATTCTTTTTGATTTTCCTGTAGTAACTACAACATAATTTTTTGGTGGGAAGGTACTAAGGCATTATTTACATTTAGCTCCTTTTCTGGACCAACTTTCATCTTAATAACCTTATATATCATAAATAACTAGGCAACAAGAGAAGAATCCATCTCATGAGGTAATAAGGAGTGAAGGAATTGGGACACTTACAAATGTTGGGGTGTCTTCAAGGGTGGTAATATGATTTCTAGGATAAATTCCACCTAAGGACACAATTGAGCTTCTACTCCATATTCATTCATGATAATGGATGAAATGATCTCATCTTCTTCTCGAGAAGCTACAAATGACTCTCAACCTATCATCATTAGCTGATGGATGGAATTTACCTCTAGATCTTCATCACCCAAGCCTGGCCAGATTACTTGGTCATCTAATAATAGTGGCTAAGAATGGGAGTATAAGGTCAGGTTCTTAGTATGAATACCATTGGATATTGTCATCTTACCAAACTGGCAAGCTATATAGGCATCTGCAGTGGCCAACCATGATCATCCTAAAAAAAAGGATACCCTCCCATGCTAGGCTTTGGGGAAAGGACAAAAAAGTCTATGGGACATTCCTAGGAATTCAAGGTGACTATAACATCTTCTATCATCCCATCTGGTTTGATAGTAGAACTATCAATAAGATGAAGCATGGTTGGTGTTTCTCTAACAACAATGATACACAATTGAGACAATAAATCCTTTTTCATGAAATTTATAGATGATCCTAAGTCAACTAAAGCATTTTGGACTTGCATTCCATGAACGTTGACAATAACCACAAGACTCCCAGGGTCAGAATATTTAGGTATAGTTAATTTTTCCAACATCAAATTAGATAATTGTCTTGAGACATGAATATTTTTTGGATCCTTCTTCTTTCTTCTAGGTTTTTTGATACATGCTTCCTTGATAGCTTTAGTATAGGTAGAGACTTCCTTGAGAACATTAACATCAAGTAATGGTAGAGAACATTAACATCAAGTAATGGTATTTGCACTATCATTTGCTTGAGTTGATTGAGAAAATCAATTACTACATCGTTTTCTATAGGCTGACCTTATTCTAACAATCTATGAGGAAATGGGGGTTCTTTGACTACAATAGAGGTTTTTAGATTTGACACATTTGACTGTTTAGTCGGGGAATCCTCAACTTCAGTTATTATAGGCTTTTGGGGTGAAGGAAGAGTAGTGTTTGACCTTAAGTGGATATCATTTAAGGAAATAGTATAGCTTTGCTATTGTGTTCGCTATTTGGTATTGTTGGGATTAGGATTAGGTTGAACTAGTAGTTGAGCCTTCTTGGGAGGAGCATTGGTGGCTGCAAGAGGAGGCATTAGAGCCTAATGTTGAGGTGGTAGCACTAGCGCTTTCTTACTAGGTTGGGTATTCCAATTTTGGTTTTGCTGCCAACCCTACTGAGGTTATTGCTAACCTTGATGAGGTTGTTTCCAACCTTGCTAAGGTTGTTGCCAACATTATTGAGGTTGCTACCAACCTTGCTAAGGTTGTTGCTAACCTTGCTGAGGTTGTTGTCAACCTTTCTGAGGTTGTTGCCAACTATTATTTCCACTAAAACCAATATTTTTATATTGTTTATTACTATTATAACTTTGAAGAGGATCTTGTGGCATACCTTGTCTTTGAGCCCATGGTCTTCATTAAGAAATGTGGAGAAATTCTCAATTTTCATCAATGGATATAAATTCAATAGGCATTGGTTGTGTCTCCAGGCTTGCAACAGAATTGCATCTACAATGCCTTTTCTTTTCCCTACAATATGGACAAAATTTAGCTAACAAGGCATTAGCTTCATCCTTTTTCCTTCTAGCTTTCATGGTATCTAGTTGAGTGGCTACATCATTAATGATGTTTTGTTTGAAATCTGACAGTAAATTTGATAGTTCCATGTTTGATACTTCTGAACTCCCATTAGACTTATGTGGTAGATCTCTAAGTCCCCTACCTTTCTTCACAATGGCTTTAGAATAATTTAGACATATACTTTGTATATCAGTCTAGTTTTTCTGAGTAATATCTCCTCTTGCCATTAAATCTATAGCTTCAATACTCCCATTATTTACACCTCTTAGGAAAATGTGTTTCTTTGATTCTTCATTTTGTTGATATTGTGTATTACTCTACAGATTGAACATGAATCATGAAACATAGTCTTCTAAGGTTTCATCATCCTTTTGGGACATTTTGAAAATATCATCCCCTTTCAAATCTTGACCCTTGTAGTATTCTGTGTACTTTGTTAGAAAAAAGCTCCTCATTTTAGGCCAATTTGCTACAACATTGACACCCAACCCCATGAACCATCTCAAAGAAGCTTCCTTTAAGGTGCATGGAAACAACTTTAGCTTTTGAGCATTAGTTTTATAGTCATAACTTCTAAAAAGGATATCAAACTCAAAGAGGAAGGTTTCAGGGTGTTCAATAATTAGGCCATAGAAATTCGGAAGTGCAGCAAAAGGTATGTTTATCAAGTTTTGATTACCTTGCTAAGGAGGGATAGGAAAGGGAAATGTAGGCTAAGGCTGAGCCATTCTGGGAGGAGGACCTGGTGGTGGTATTTGATAGATAACAAGGGAAAGTGGATTATCTTGGTATTCAAGTTCAACAAAGAGATCATTCAAATGCAAGGATTCATCAGAGGATGAGGGTAATCATTCTTGAGCAGTAGTGAATGGATTTTCAAAAGTTTCTTCTTATCCATTCTCACTATGAAGTTCTTCAAGCTTGAGATTAGAAATTCCTTCTTGAATATTATGGGGAAGAAATCTCCCAAGGAGGTCTCTTCTTGTATGCATGCAAAATAAAGCAAAATTTAAAATAACTTAATGACTTCAGGGTTGAACTAGATTGACACCTCCCTAAAATGATGCCAAAAATGGTTGGCAAGATTATTATCTTAAGAACAAAGGATTGGACATCCTTTAATAGTGATTCCATGATTAGAAAACATCATGTGTTTTACTTAAAATAGTACATAGACTTCATTTTATTTTTCAACCCGGGAGCATAAACATTAGAGGATGACTACAAAGTCTATGCTCTAATTCTCCTTCAAGTCATTACAACTAATGAAAAGGAAATGGTGGAGGAATTCTATGCTAGCAATTGTAACAACAACTTAACTTAAAGCTTGAAAGTAATGCTACAACAATAAACCTATCTATTTACCTATGTTGTAGGAACAATTCACAAATTCTATTATCAATGGCTGTCGGTGCAACATAATTCTATCTTGCAAGGAAACAAACAAGGAAATGAAATCTATTCTAATGGAATAGTTCACTCATCGAGTGGACCCCCTTAGATGAGTGAACAAAAAAGATAATCAAGATAAGATAAATAGACTTGAACTGCTCATTCTATTCATTCATGGTGAAGGAATTGTGTTTGACTAAAAATTGAATCACACTCGATTGCTATGAAAATCAACTTATCATCTTCCTTTCAAAAAACTACCCTTAAAGCTACAATAGACATTATTTAAAAAGGAAACTACAACTATTCCCTAACTCTGCGATCACTCCATTAATTAGGATCAATTATAGACTCATAAAGTTTGAAATAGAATTGCCATTAACCATGAATATAGCAGGTTGTGGAAGCTACATTCGTGTGTTGTTCCAATAGGAAGCATTTAGTGACTTGCTCCACTCATGATGATTCCACAATCTAGTTGGCTCTGACTTTGACATTGAGGTGTTGACTCTTGAATATCTATGGCAAATACTTGAAAAAAATTCAATGTGCACACCACTTCCAGATACATATATTTATTTTATCATCAATATTAGTAAAGGTGTAAGTTCAAATTACCACTCTTGCAAATCCTATGGCTACAGGAGGAAACCTACCCAAGACATAGCATAAATAAGGAAACATTTATCGGCATGCAATATTACTTCATTATACCATTTTTGTCCATGGATTCAAGCAATTATAGCATATTTGAACTATTCATAGTTCTACTTAATGTCTTATCAAATATAGAGCATATACATGAAAACATAAGTTCATTTTCTTAAAACCATAAAGTCATGATTTTTTTTGCAAGATAACTACTTAAAAACAAGATAAAAATATCTTAAAACAATGGGCTTTTAGAGGCCTATCACTTCCCTAGTTCAATAAGTTTGTACCTCAAAAGTTGCTGGACTTACTACATTAATTAGGTTAGTTTCTATGTTTAGATTAAATAAATAAATAAGTTAGATATTTAGTTGTTGGGAAGTTATTCTAGTAAGTGGTTTTTGTAAGGGAAAATAAGGCTATATAATCTTGTTTAGATATCAATATGATCATTCTGTATGTATCCAATAAAAATTTAAATCAATAATATCAGTCATTTTATATATTAGCACTTTCATTTGGTATTAGAGCAAGTTGATTGATGGGGAGAAGAGTTCTTTTAATGGATTTTGGATGACTAGACCCTAACTTGTGCAACTGTTATATTTTCAAGCCTGTGAGTCCATGCTGTGATTTATTTTTATCAGGAATAAAATAGGGATCGGTTGTAGATGATGATGATGATGCCAAAGCAATCCTACTTAGTAGAATGCCTTCAAGCTTTGATCATATTGTTTTCAATTTGAACAAAATGAATCCTAACCTAGAAACTATAATTTCTTTATGAAAGAAGTAGAGCTCATAAGAGTCTTAATTTTACTAAGTAATGTATTTCATTTGCTAGAAAGAAATCTAGTGCTCCTGGAAAAAGAGAACATAAATGCTTTTATTGTGAACAAAATGGACATGTATAGATGATTTTTTTTTAGCGGGCTAAAGATCTTATCGATGGGAAGTTAACGAAAAATGAAGCATTTATTATAGTTGAAAGTGAGACACACTTTTATGCTTTTTTAGTAGATACAAATAATGATGATTGTGATAGTCTACTTGAAATTGATACAAGATTTGTGTGTTAAAAAATAACAAAGAAATTATAGGAGGCTAGAGGAAATGGAGGCTGAAGGATTTTTATCATCTCAAGTTAGCTTCTCTCTTAGAGATGATTATTGCATGAAAAACATCTTTTTATGTCTCTGAAGAGAAGAGGGGTGTTGACAACATGATTGTCCTTCCAAGGAGAGAGGAGGAATGACATCTTGTGTGCAATCATATTATAGTGACTATTGTTTCTACTGCACTAAAGGAGACATTAAACACACTCCAAGGAGATGTGAAATTTTGGAGGAACTATTTCTCATTGTGTAATGGAGGTGGGAACACTCATATTATGAGGACAACTTCAGGATTTGCAATCTAAAGTTTTGTAGAGGAAATCTACTTCAATAAGAAAAGATCGGTGAAAGCATTTCATCAAAGTTTCCAGAGGAAGAATATTGGTGAAGGAGCTTCAACAAAATTTCTAGGGTTGGGTTAAAACCCTTACAACTTTCTCTCAAATTTCACTTCTATTGGATTAATGTAATAAGGGAGGAATGTTGTACTTATTATATTAATTAGGTTAGTTTCTATGTTTAGATTAATTAAATAAATAAATTAGATATTTAGTTGTTGGGAAGTTATTCTGGTAAGTAGTTTTTGTAAGGGAAAATAAGGCTATATAAAGTTGTGCAGATATCAATGTGATAATTTTGTATGTATCCAAATGCAACCAATGAAAATCTAAATCAATAAAATTAGTCATTTTATATTTTAAAATTTTCAAAAGTAACCTCATCTTCTATAGGTTCCATATATGCATTTGACTTCTTAATTGAACACATATATATTCCACCGATTGAACCCCAGTCAAACATATTTGAGTGATTAAAATCCCTAATTTTCTTGATGTACTCAATCACTTATGGGAGATTAATCATTGTAAATTTAAACTCTATGTTGAAGAATACATGATTGTGTAGTCGTCTATCCCACCTACATACCGTATTATTCTTATCAAGAATCTTGGTAGGAGTGCAACTCTTGTGATCATATTGATAATTAGAGTTATTTCCTTGGCATCCACTAGATGCTTGCATCTGATGATTGAATCTAATTATAGGGTACCTCTTGAGCTATCTTCCATCATTCAAGAAGCCACTGCCCTCTGTTGCTGATGAAATTAGCTACTCAACTCCATTACCGATTGCATCCACATTTTCATTTGCATGGATTTTGTTATCTATATTCAAGAACAAAGCAAGATTTCTAGTTAAATATCTACTTCTTTTTTGCATTGTCCCTCCTTTGTTTACTTCTTAGTTCAAACAACTTGTAACCATCAGGTAGATTCAAATACTATTGGGACTCTTCTACATTGTAATACACTAGTAGATACACTTATGGAAATGAAGTGTAATTATTTGGGAATCAAGACCATACGATATCTATCAATTATAACACATTGTGACATTGCCCTTTCCTTATTTCCCTCTCACTTCAAATAGCTCATATTATAGAACTAAACACATTTGTCCAAGTAGATTGCTGACTTGCAAGCTAGCTAGTGCTTTTTAGTGGGTTGGAGTGAAGAAGAATTCAATAAAGAAATATTGTACTTAAACATTAAATGAATACACCATAGTTACACTGTTCTAGGGACAAAGGAAAAATGGAACAAGGAACAAGTTTTCACGACAGGGGACAAAGGGGCCATAATTTGGAGACATTATGAAAACATTTATTGTAATATAAGATATAAAGATGTAAAAGAGTAAATACTTGAACATTGCATTGAATTTGAACATTGAACATTGAACA
The DNA here is from genome assembly GCA_028749045.1 of Cupressus sempervirens. Lineage (NCBI taxonomy): Eukaryota > Viridiplantae > Streptophyta > Pinopsida > Cupressales > Cupressaceae > Cupressus > Cupressus sempervirens. The sequence continues at coordinate 137,877,074 of CM053789.1, read as the reverse complement.
TAAATAGTCAAATTAGAAAATAGTTAACATCAAGATGTCTTCCATCCTCAACAAAGGTGGTGCCACTGCAAATGAGAAATAGAGTCCCCAACTCCCTAGTGCATCCAAGTCTCCAAGACATAGACAAAAAAAAGGAGGATGTGTCCCTGTATTACTATGTTGTACACTATATACATTGCCCTTGCTCTATTTCACATCTCACACTACACATAACCTATGCCTAGTAGGAAGCTTCCTATATTCTATATAAACTTGCATACCATTAAATTAAATGCATAAGCACAAATTTTAAATCATATTTAATACAACAAGATTCATATAGCAGATAAACCCAGTAAGATTTGTCTTTACTGAGCTACTCACATATTGTCTTTCCTTCCAAACATTTTGGGATTGTGGATTTGAATAAAATAAGAATTTCAATTTCTTGGAAAGGGCATGTGTGGAGGGAACAAGACAACCAATGCCAATGAAGAGTAGAAGATGTTTTTAGTTTATGCATTATATCATTTTTAATGTACCAAGGTGCATTTTGTCATGATCTTAGCTGCATTCATTATTATATGATATACTTGTTATTATACTACATACAACACTTTAACAGAACCAATTTAATTATTGAAATACCAAATCTTAGAGATCTCATCTTAAATACATGGATGCTTTGTTATCATTATTATTGAGGTGTGAAGTATGGAGTAATTAGTTTTTAAAACACGTGCCTAGGTAGAGTTAGTTGAATAAAATCTTGAGAAATAGGCTTGGGTCTAGAGATAAATCTTGATATAGAGAATTTTATCCTTTTAAGGGTAATAGATTAAGTTTTTGTGTAATTTTTTGAGGGTGTATGAATTATGGAGTACGAATAAAAGATTGTGCAAAGTGAAGTAGGAAAAAGGATGGATAACTAGGGCCAAAGGCTCACCCAACTATCTAAACCACCCTGCAAGAGTTAACACAATGAAAGCAAACACAAGGAACAACAACCAAAGGAGGAGGAAGAATGAATTACTTTTATTGATTCTTCAAGTATTCAACATACATGCCCAGCTGTAAGGCCTTTTGGGTTATGACCAATTACAAATACATTCACATGCAAAGATCCAACTACAAATTTGCACTTTCAGTTCTGCTTTGCAATCTACTTCCCAAAAACTTGCATAACTCTAAGCCTAAACGCTCTATATATACTTGCCAAAATAGCTTATAGGTTATTCTAGAAAATTACATAACAGGACGGGCTGACCCAACAACTGTTTGGACACATCCCAAGAAAAGATCTTAACATAAATGTTGCAATCAAAAATAAATCCCACAAGTTAGCTCATAAAATCACATTCAAATGCTAACACTTGGCATACACTGGGTAACTTGGCACATGAAGAAACACTCGGAATACACTGGATAACTCGACATATGAAGAGTTAGTCGACATACACTAGGTAACTCGGCACATGAAGGAATTTCTATAGTAACTCGACACATGAAGGACTACTAGGCACATGAAGGAATTGCTAGGCACATGAAGGACTACTAGGCACATGAAGGACTTTCTAGGAACCAACTTGTAGTGCCTCTCCCATCTGACTTTTGTAAGTCGTCCTGATGGATGCACCCTTGCTGATCTTTTGTTGTGATGGATCATGATTGTGACCCTGAGTGGTCTACACCATTGAGGTGTTTGGATTTATGTTTATGTATCAGTTGCTTTGTTTATGCTTTTGACTAATCTTTGAGATTATGATGTGATTTTTGGTTCATTGAGGTTTGTGCCAATGGTTACTAGGATCGATGTGGTATCATGAGGTTGTTCCATGATTACCCTGAGATGTGTGCAAAGATTGCACTGTGTACTATTACCATGCTACACGGGACTAGGTTCCCGTAGCAGTGGTTAGTCATGTTTATGACTATGGTTGTTTATGTGTTTTAAGTGCCTTATTAAATGCTTAAGTAATTAGAATGGATTGTTCTTGTTGGATTATTTGGTTATGTGCTACGGACATTTACCTTGTTATATTTCTGATTAGATAGATATTTGTTACTCATGTTATGTTTACATTTAAGACGACCCGAGGGTCAGATGCTACACTTTGATTTCCAATATCATGGATTTTAGACTACTATGTTGTTCAGTTAATCATATTGCATGATGATTCTATTTTGAGATGACAGTGTGTTTTATGATGTTATCTGGTTATCTGGTATTTGGACATACCTCTGAATTCGCTATATGATGGATTTAATGCTATGGTTATTTACTTCATTCCTGCGTTGCTATGCCTTTTGCGAACGTGAGTGATGTAAATAGATTATTTTAATATAATTAATTAAATGGTTAAATTAGGTGATTTAATGCATTTATTGCTTCGGCTATGTTATTATATGCAATTGCACTTGATCGTGTTGTTTAGTGTGCAGGATTTATATCCCTAGCAGTGGCACATGGAGTTAGTGATTCAACCTTTCATATTTTACCAATGTTGTCCTTGTATGGTCGATGTATCCTTTATTAAATGTTTAATTTAAACCTTTTGGTGATTATTAAATCTGAACTCATTTGCATTATGTGATTAGACCAGTAAGCGTGTCAGTGCATTTAGAGGTTTGCATTGTCGCGAAAGTTGTTAAGGTGATTTTTGTGTTTTTGGGTTTTCGGGCTTTTAATTGTTTTATTTTAATTTCTAGCAGCTTTGCCATAAATGAATTCCTATTTATAGGAATAGCATGTTTTCATTTCGGTCGATTCGGGGTTTAACTAGATTGGCTGTTTAAATGCCCTAATCGATTGGAATTTAATTCCTCACTTCTCACTTTCAAATTGGAAAGTTGGAGAGTAAAACCCAAAATCCTCTTCATGAGGATTTACTGTTTTGTTCGTTGTGGGAGCTACAGGTGTGGGATTGTTGCGAAGTTGGGCTCATTGGATCCAGCTCGAGGAAACCTTGGATTGCCGTGATTTACAGCTACTTCTGTGGAATATTTATTTTATGGTTCAGATTCCCGTTTTTCCCTTTTGGTTGTGAGGTAGGGCTTTCTTGTTTTATTGTTTCTGCTCCGTTTTTGCTTCTGTTTTTGGTAGCCGTTTGTTTGGAGGCTGAGAACTAGTGTTCCTCTCTGTTTTTGTATGCTAGTTCTACCCAGTTGGGCGGGTATGAACATTTCCCTATTTTTTGAGATGAGGGTTTGGAATTTTACGCCGTTATGCTGGCCGTTTTTGCATACGGTGTCTGATTCCATTTATTTTTGGATTTTTGGGGTTTTTGAACCCAAAGGCCAAATGGATTTTAATTTTGAAGTTTTCCAATTTTTTTGGGGTTTTTACCTCGTTTTGTGTGCTGCCCTATTTTCTCCGATTTTCTTGGCACAATGTGGGTTGTGGACCTGGATGATCCGTTTGGATATCAATCAGACCACTATTGCACATTTTATATTGCATTGGGATGCATGTTGCATCCGTACTCCCGACATTGTGTTCGGTTGAGTGATTGTATACTTGTTATTGTTTCTTTTAGACCTTTGCTTTTGTTTCGTGAACACTAGGATTCGTGTAGAATCCATACTCTCGGATTGAGGCCGGTTGAGTGAGTTCATGATATTTGGTCTTGTTACATCATTGGGATTTGTGTAGAATCCATACTCTTGGATTGAGGCCGGTTGAGTGATTTCATGATGTATGATTTTATTGGCTTTGGGATTCATGTAGAATCCATCCTTCCCGTGTTGCTTTCAGTTGGGTGTTTTCTTTGCATTGTGTTCTAATTCCTGTCCTTGTGTTATGATCTTCGTGATGGTGGTGCGCCACACACGAGTACGTACGCGTACATTTGTTGGGTGACTTGCGAGACCCGATCTTCTGTGGATTTGCCGAAAGTTATGATCATTGGGGTTGGGATGGGAGTATGCATGCCCACGGGCACTTATCATAGGATGAGCATGGGTAGGGTAGGGTAGCATATGGAGGGGGCTTCTATCTCGCAGCCTGGTGACCTTAGTCCCATAGGGTTGGCAGAGAAAGTTTTAAATAAGTGATAACTAAATAAAATGTGTGACTGGTAATAAAACTTAAGATAATAAAATGGTACTTTTGTGTATTGGCCTTCCGTTGAGGGAGTTGAGCTACACGGTGTATTGGCCTTTCGTTGAGGGAGTTGAGCTACACAGATCCGAGATTGGGCTTGTCGATGCCAAGCGACTCTCCATGATGTCAACCCCTACTTAGTAGCCTTTTGAGTGTCTGGCCAGGACCTGTACTCCTTGCATTGTCTTAGGTTCTTGGTTGCAGCCATCATACTGTCTGGCATGAGTGTTAGCCTTGGATGTTGTGCTTTATGTGTGTTTGTGGTTGGATCATTATCTCCATCAGCATGGCGGGTGTGGACCTATGGGTGCCACGTGGTTGGAAGGCATAGCTACCTTTACCACTGCTAGGGATCGGTGTACAGAGATGATCTTTTGTCCTAGTGCGACCATTTTTGGATGTCTTAACTTGGTACTTCGGGTTCCGAAGTATGCTTTCATTGGGATGCTTGTATATCATGTTTAGATGATGTTATTTTATTTGGCACATTCCCTTATTATGATGTTTAGCATATGATTAGATGATGTGATTTGCTTTAGTAGTATATCTGTTACTTACTGTTGTTTAGCATGTGATAGGTGATGTTATCTACTATAGGATTATCTTATGCATTATCACTAGCATGTTATATTTCCTTATGCTTTTACTGTTGCATGTTTTAGTAGTGACATCCCTATTACGACAGTACCGACGATCTGGTCGGTGGCTTGGGATGTTACGCACGGGGGATGGCTAGGACCCACGATGGTCTTATGATGCTATTGACGGTTGGGAGGAACCATGTACTTAGTTTGGTTGTTTTGTTCCTGAGATGTATTTCTGTACATTGCGATGTTGCTTTTGTTCTCTGCAATGCTTATTTTCTGTGTGTTCTTTGCTCTTGTAGTTTAGATGGATAGATGTTCTCCTTTCTGTGTTGTTCTTGCGCTTGAGTGTTCATTCCTCGAGCCTTCGTGGATCCGGTACTCCCTAGTGTGGAGGTTCTTTTGTCGATTTTTCCCCATTTTTGTGTTCTGGAAGTGTTTTTACTTTCTATGGGCGACATTTGTTTAGCATTGTGCGACACTGATAAAGTATCGCACGCCCATAGAAAGAATGTCGTACGATACTATAAAGTGTCGCACGCATTACTGGAGAAGTGTCATATGACACTAGAAGAGTGTCGCATGGCTTTATGAGAAATATTGTGCGATACTTTTCCAGTATCGCACGCCTTCTTGAGAAGTGTCGCACGTAGTAAGGGAGAAGTGTCGCCCTCCCTTAGTAAAAAGTGTCGCACAATTTTTGTGAAAAACTTGTGCGTGCCATCAGCAGGCACTTTTTTTCATGATTCGATCTTTTTGAGAGTGGTTTTGGATACCCTTTTGGGCATTCTTCGACCCTATGCTGTTGCATTTTGAATTCAGTCAGTTTCTCTTGAAATCGAGTTTTCGTGTTTCTATTTTTGTCTCTTGGGGTTTAAAATATATCATTTAAGTATAAGGAATTAAATATATGTATAAGGAATTAAATATATTAAAATATATCTTAAGTATAAGGAATTAAATATAAGTTAATATATTTAATTCCTTATACATATATTTAATTCCTTATACTTAAGATATATTTTAATATATGTGACAAATCGTTTGAGATAGGTTTCAGACCTCTCGGAGATAAGTTATGATTCTAGAAAATTTTAGGGCTTCAAAAATCAAGACTTAGCCAATTTTCAGGGCTTCAGGATTTCAGGCTTAGCCAAATTTCAGGATTCTGCATTTTACCACAGCTTGGTGTTTTGTTGATGAGTGGTTGTTTTTGGTGCCCTCATCATGTGCATGGTTGTTGTTGGCTTTGTTTGTGTGTGTCAGTTAGGTAGTGGTGTTTGGAGATTCGTTGGTTGCCGGGATTGTGTTGAAGTCTTCCGTTGCGATCTTTGTGATCCCTGTATGATGTTGTCTTGTGCATTCATACTTGTAAAAAAAAAAATCTTGGCTTGATTTGAATCCTTGTTTCCAAGGATCTCCGGGCGGGGCATTACATCTGGTATCAGAGCCCATGTTCAAACATTGGGATCTCTATGTTATGTTGCCCTTATAGTTGTTGATGCGTTGGTTGAGTGCGAGTGTCTTGGTGAGAACTCGTGATCTTTGTTGCTTTGGTATCTACTCGTGATGGACTTGCTTGTCTAGTAGATGCAACTAGAGCAGTATGTGGAGAAGGAAGTGAGTCTTCCTGGCCTTGTAGGTGGGATCGATGTGCCTTGTTTGGTTGGTTGCATGTGTGACCCTTTTTGGATGGAACCACTGATTGGTGTCCATGTGTTGGCTTGTGTGCCTCTTTTTGTTTCTCCTTGTGGAGTGGGTGCATTGTTTCCTTGTTTTCTCTTGATTGTAAGTTGATGAATGAATCTTATTTGTGATTCTTTATTTTGTTGTTATAATGATGAAATGGTTCCTTTCATTAAAAATGAGTGTTTATTGTGAATCATTGCAAAGTTGTAGTTTTGCATTATATATTTGGGTTAATGACTTAAGTCCCCAATCTAATTGTTTCTTAAGCTTATGGAAATTTGTATTAAATTGATGAATATTTAAATGTTGCATTGAATGGAAATTAGTGTTTTTGCATATGCATGAGATTATTGATGGTTTACTATTTGATGTGTGTGAGTGTGTTCTCTAACATTGCTAGGATGATGTATTCCTTAGCATTGTGTGGTGATTTATCCCTCTTGTGTGACTATACTCAGTCATCACTTGTAATGTGATTTGTTTGATGCCTTATTTTATTTGGCTGGAGGTACTTTCCTCATGTTGTTGGGCTAGCATTGGTGTTTAGTATTTTCCTGTCTTGGAGTAGTCATCAATTTTATCTATTGTTCTCTTTGTGACAGTTGTCACATTTGACTTATTGTTGAAATGAGCTCTTTTTGGTACTTACTGTTGGAATTGATAATTCTCCCATTTGGGCTTTTTGATTATGTTTCATGATGACTATTCTAGATGTGATTTACTGCTGCCCAGTTGTGTGTTGTGACTCTATCATGTTCATCTCAAACCTTTGGTAGTACATACAAGGGATACTATCATGGAGAACATGCTAGTGTGTCCTTATTAGATCTAAAGTTTTTATTGTAACTGAATGGTTTAAATGGTGATTAAACTTAATGTTAATTCTTGAAAGGTATGTACTTGTTTTATGGAAAGTGCTCTTGAACCCTTGCTTAGAAAATCTTTCAGTTTCATTGTGCATTAGTGCTTATATTATGTTTAATTAATGAAATTATGAAAGAAAAGTAATGATGGTTTCAATGTGTGATTTACCTTTCATTCCATGCCTTATGTTGTTTTGGGCATGTGTGCTCTTGTGTGGATTTGGACATTTTGTTCGTTGCTTGTCTTGGTGACCAAGGCTGTTGGTTTTGTCTTTGTTGTTTTGATTTGAGTGGTGGCTTAGATCATAGGTATTGGTCTCTCTTAGCTTCTTCTTGTTGTAGTCCTTGTCGATATCTTTTCGACGCTTTTCAAATGGATTCAATCCAAGTCCGGCTGTGAGGCTATGGCTTTTGGAGTTGTTGATTGATGTTTTGAGTACCTTTTTGAGTAGAGGCCAATTCAATCATGACATATCGTATTTATGGATATTGGAGAAGTTTAATTCCTCATGGTATTCATAACAGAAGAGTTATCTTGTCTTCATAATCTACTAGGTACTTGTTGGACTTCGTGCTTGGGTTTTTGTGTTTCCTATTGCACTGACCCACCCTTGTGAGGTGTAGTGTGCTTTGTGAGCGTTCCTTGTTGTGGATGATGTTGCCTCATCATTTGGGAGTGACTTAGTTCTTTGATGAATCTACATTCTCCTTTCTGGATGTTGACCTTGGCACATCTCCATATTCTTTCTCTCTTGAGAGAGTAGGCTAGTGTGGTTATGCCACTAGCTCAGTTAGTGTTTTCAGGTGAGAATGTTGATGGTTGGGGGAATTGTGAGTTCCCTAATGCATCTTGGGCTGATTTTGTGCAAAGGTTGGGAGTGACTCCCTCTCAGTCCTAATACTCTGTAGTATCCTTCTCCCTAAGCTTATATCTTCATGTGGATTGTCTCAGTCAAGTTTTCTCATTAACTGTTGACTTGAGGCTAGAGATTGAGTTTAGCGGTAGTTTGGGTGTAGTTTTACTAGCTTGGTGCTGGAGGGACATGGTATCGTTGGACACATGTTACCATCTCGTGAGTTGGTATGCAGACATTTGATGATTGTGTCCACTGACGAAAGTCTTTGAACCTTGTGGAAAGGTGATATCTTGTCTAGTTGGGTCATGTTACCCTAGTTTCCAGGGGTTGTTGAGTTTTTGTGCCTTGGTGAGGTGTCGTGCTCCTACGCTTGGTGGTGAGTAGTCCTTTGGAGTGTGTCCTTTTTTTGGTAAAATTTCATCCTCTTTGTTCTAAGGGTGAGTTTACGTGGATTCCAGAATGATCATGTGTGACATGATAGTATTCTTGGGAATTTTGGGATGGTTATTCCCCATGATTTCAACTCTTGTTGGAAGTGTGCCTTGTTTTGACCTTATTTGTGGTCTTGTAGTTGGTGCATGTTGTAGTTGGGCACCTGTTGACGAGGTTGAGAGGGCTTGTTCCTTACCTTGTATTGTTGACTCTATGGCTAGATGGGTTCTTCCTAGCGCATAGAAGGTTCCTTGTTGGAGGACTTTGTGTCTGTGTGACACCCATTATCTCATGGTTAACCTATTTGGGGGTTAACATGATGGTTGGAGAATGTTGGAGTGATTTGGGTTTGACTTGTATAGAGTTGTTGAGTCATTCCTATTGCTCGCTTCGGATTTTGTTCTTGGTGTGTTTGGTTTCTATTCTTGGATTGCAGGCTTCCAGGAGTAAGCCTAGTCTTTGGGGGGATGATGTAGTGCCTCTCCCATCTGACTTTTGTAAGTCCTCCTGATGGATGCACCCTTGCTGATCTTTTGTTGTGATGGATCATGATTGTGACCCTGAGTGGTCTACAACATTGAGGTGTTTGGATTTATGTTTATGTATCAGTTGCTTTGTTTATGCTTTTGACTGATCTTTGAGATTATGATGTGATTTTTGGTTCACTGAGGTTTCTGCCAGTGGTTACTAGGATCGATGTGGTATCATGAGGTTGTTCCGTGATTACCCTGAGATCTGTGCAGAGATTGCACTGTGTACTATTACCATGCTACACGGGACTAGGTTCCTGTAGCAGTGGTTAGTCATGTTTATGACTATGGTTGTTTATGTGTTTTAAGTGCCTTATTAAATGCTTAAGTAATTCGAATGGATTGTTCTTGTTGGATTATTTGGTTATGTGTTGCGGACATTTACCTTGTTATATTTTTTATTAGAGAGATATTTGTTACTCATGTTATGTTTACATTTGAGAGGACTCGAGGGCCAGATGCTACACTTTGATTTCCAGTATCATGAATTTTAGACTACTATGTTGTTCAGTTAATCATATTGCATGATGATGCCATTTTGAGATGACAGTGTGTTTTATGATGTTATCTGGTTATCTGGCATTTGGACATACCTCTGATTTCGCTATATGATGGATTTAATGCTATGGTTATTTACTTCATTCCTGCGTTGCTATACCTTTTGCAAACGTGAGTGATGTAAATAGATTATTTTAATATAATTAATTAAATGGTTAAATTAGGTGATTTAATGCATTTATCGCTTCGGCTATTTTATTATATGCAATTGCACTTGATCGTGTTGTTTAGTGTGCAAGATTTATATCCCTGGCAGTGGCACATGGAGTTAGTGATTTAGCCTTTCATATTTTACCAATGTCATCCTTGTATGGTCGACGTATCCTTTATTAAATGTTTAATTTAAACCTTTCGGTGATTATTAAATCCGAACTCATTTGCATTATGTGATTAGACCAGTAAGTGTGTCTGTGCATTTAGAGGTTCGCATTATCGCAAAAGTTGTTAAGGTGATTTTTGTGTTTTTGGGTTTTCGGGCTTTTAATTGTTTTATTTTAATTTTTGGCAACTTTGCCATAGATGAATTCCTATTTATAGGAATAGCCTGTTTTCGTTTGGGTCGATTCGGGGTTTAACTAGATTGGCTGGTTAAATGCCCTAATCGATTATTCACCCGAAAAGTGAATAAGTATCCAAAGAGGAATTTAATTCCTCACTTCTCACTTTCAAATTGGAAAGTTGGAGAGTAAAACCCAAAATCCTCTTCATGAGGATTTACTATTTTGTTCGTTGTGGGAGCTATGGGCGTGGGATCGTCGCGAGGTTGGGCTCGTTGGATCTAGCTCGGGGAAACCTTGGATTGTCGTGATTTTCAGGTACTTCTGCGAGATATTTATTTTATGGTTCAGATTCCCATTTTGCCCTTTTGGCTGTGAGGTAGGGCTTTCCTGTTTTATTGTTTCTACTCCGTTTCTGCTTCTGTTTTTGGTAGCCGTTTGTTTGGAGGCTGAGAACTAGTGTTCCCCTCTGTTTCTGTATGCTAGTTCTACCCGGTTGGGCAGGTATGAACATTTCCCTATTTTTTGAGATGAGGGTTTGGAATTTTACACCGTTATGCTGGCCGTTTTTGCATACGGTGTCCGTTTTCATTTATTTTTGGATTTTTGGGGTTTTTGAACCCAAAGGCCAAATGGGTTTTAATTTTGGAATTTTTCCAAAATTTGGGGTTTTTACCTCATTTTGCGTATCGACCTATTTTATCCAATTTATTTGGCACATTGTGGTTCATGGACCTGGGTGATCTGTTTGGATACCAGTTAGACCACTTTTGCATCTTTTATTGTATTGGGATGCGTGTTACATCTGTCCTCTCAATTTTGTTTACAGTTGAGGGACTGGTTGCTTCGTGTTCTCATCTAGTCCTTATGATATGATCTTCGTGATGGTGGTTTGCCACACACGAGTACGTGCGCGTACGTTTGTCGGGGGACTTGCGAGTCTCGACCTTCCATGTCTTTTCTGGAAGTTTTGATCATTGGGGTTGGGTTGGGAATTTGCATGCCTACGGGCACTCATCGTTGGATGAGCATGGGTAGGGTAGGGTAGCATCTGGAGGGGGCTTCTATCTCGCAGCTCGGCGTATGGCGCCAGAGGTTGACGAAGGATAAGAAGTTTTAAGTAAGTGATAACTAAATAAAATTGTGAGAGTTAATAAAACTAAAGATAATGAAAAGATCTACATTCGTGTGATGGTTCCAAGGGAGTCCCTTGAGAGTGTTGCCACACGTGATCCGAGCTTGGGCTTTTGGATGCCAAGCGACTCTCTAGGATGTCAGCCCCTACTTAGTAGCCTATTGAGATGTCTGACCAGGACTTGTAGTTATGCATTGTCTATGTCTTGGATTCAGTCATCATACTGCTTGGCGTGTGTGTTAGCCATGGTTGTTGTTTTGCGTGCGTGTGGTTGGATCATTATCTCCATCAGCATGGTGGGTGTGGACCTACGGGTGCCACGTGGTTGGGAGGCGTAGCTACCTTCACCACTGCTAGGGATCGGTGTACAGAGACGGTCTATTGTTCTAGCGTGATCATTGCTAGATGTGTCACTTGGTACTTCGGTATACGGAGTAAGCTTCTTGTGATTTATGCTCTCATTATGATGTTGTCATGGTTTAGATGATGTTAGTTTTAACGCATTCCTCATTATGATGATTAGCATGTAGTAGATGATGTTATCTAATTACAGTTTATCTTATGCTTACTACTAGCATGTTAGATTTGATTTACTTCATTGTAGCATGTTTAGTAGTGACGTCCCTATTACGATAGCACCAATGATTTGATCGGTGGCTTGGGATGTTATGCGTGAGGGATGGCTAGGGCCCACGATGGTCCTATGACGCCATTGACGGTTGGGAGGAACCGCGTACTTAGTTGGTTATTTTGCTCATTGCAATGTTAACTATGTTATTGCGATGTTTCTTTCAGTTGAATGTGATGTTTCCTTTTCGTTCCTTTCCCTTCCTTGTTTGATAGATGGTTAGATTTCATTTTCTGTATTTCAGTTACTCAATTCTAGTTTGAGTGCTCTGGCCTCGAGATGTGGATCTGGTACTCCCCGGTGTGGAGGTTCTTTTGTCATTTTTTTTTCCATTTTTGAGTTTTTGTAAGTTGTGATCTTTTGGTTTGTGTAGGTTGTATCATGTGCACTTACACTTGTAAAAAATTTTTTTGTTCTGTCTTGTTTTCATCCTTGTTTCCAAGGATCTCCGGGCGGGGCATTACATTTCACCCTCCCTTAGTAAAAAGTGTCGAACAATTTTTGTGAAAAACTTGTGCGTGCCATTAGCGGGCACTTTTCTTCGTGATCCGATCTTTTTGAGAGTGGTTTTGGATACCCTTTTGGGCATTCTTCGACCCTATGCTGTTGCATTTTGAATTCAGTCGGTTTCTCTTGAAATCGAGTTTTCGTGTTTCTGTTTTTGTCTCTTGGGGTTTAAAATATATCATTTAAGTATAAGTTGACGTATATTTAATTCCTTATACTTAAGATATATTTTAATATATTTAATTCCTTATACTTAAGATATATTTTAATATATTTAATTCCTTATACGTATATTTAATTCCTTATACTTAAGATATATTTTAATATATGCAACAAATCATTTGAGATAGGTTTCAGACCTCTCGGAGATAAGTTATGGATTCTAGAAAATTTCAGGGCTTCAGAAATCCAGACTTAGCCAATTTTCAGGGCTTCAGGATTTCAGGCTTAGCCAAATTTTGGGATTCTGCATTTTACCCCAGCTTGGTGTTTTGTTAATGAGTGATTGTTTCTGGTGCCCTCATCATGTGCGTGGTTGTTGTTGGCTTTGTTTGTGTGTGTCAGTTGGGTAGTGGCGTTCGGAGATTCGTTGGTTGCCGGGATTGTGTTGATGTCTTCCATTGCAATCTTTGTGATCCCTGTATGATGTTGTCTTGTGCATTCATACTTGTAAAAGAAAAATATCTTGTCTTGATTTGAATCCTTGTTTCCAAGGATCTCCGGGCGAGGCATTATACAACTTTCAAAATGAACAAAAATTGAGCAGGATAACAAGGCAACCCAGGATGCTCCTACATCATACAACTGGGGTTGAAAGAAATGAATCTCCTAAATCATTGAGATGTCCCAACCTAAGCTGAATCCAACTCAACTTGAGAAATCCATGAAGCATCTTCAATAGGTCTATTCTTCCATTTCACCAAATATTCATAGTAATCTTTTCCTCTTGTGCTCTTGCCAACTCTTTAATCCAATATCTGTTCAACTTCTTCAATCTACTTCTTAGGATAATCATCTGATACAACAACTTCATCCTCTGACTCATGATACTTATACAAATAAGCAATATTGGATATAGGAGATATATCTATGTCATCAGGTAACTCAACTTCATAAAAATTACCACTATCAAACTTCTTCAAGATCTTACAAGGTCCAAATTTCTTCTTCTTTAACTTACTGTATGTTCGAACTAGGAATCTTCCTTTCTTTAGATGAACCATCACCTCATCACCAACTTGAAAATCATGGTGTCTTCTTGACTGATCAGCATTCTCCTTATACTTTTGATTACTTTGTTCTAACCTCAACTTCACTTCCTTATGCAAAGACTCCATAAAATCAACAAATTCTTCTCCTCTAGTGCTTCTCTTTTCTTCACCAACAACATCTCTCAAATCTAATATACCTCTAGGATGCATTCCAGTAACAATCTCAAAAGGTGTCTTCCCTGTACTCCTATTCACAAAATTATTATATGCAAGTTTAGCTTGTGCCAATACCATCTCCCAATTACTTGGCTTATTCCCAACTAAACATCTTAGGAAATTACCCCAGCTTCTATTCACAACCTCTATCTAACCATCTATTTGTGGATGGAATGTAGAACTAAACTTTAATTCAGTACCCATCTTCTTCCACAAAGTCTTCCAAAAGTAGCCAACAAACTTACTCTCTCTATCAGAAATAATACTTCTTGGTAATCCATGCAATCTCACAATCTCTTTAAAGAAAAGTTCAACAACATGCTCAGCATCTGATGTCTTCTTACATGGTATGAAATGAGCCATCTTAGAAAATCTATCCACTACAACAAATATGGAATCATACCCCTTCACTATCTTAGGTAATCTATGAACAAAATCCATACTGATGCCAGTCCAAGGTTTCTTAGGAATAGTAATAGGTGTATACAAACCAATATTTTGACTCACCCCTTTTGCAACTTGACAAACTCCACAATTCTTTACAAATTTCTGAACATCCTTATACATTTGTGGCCAATAATTTCTTCTCTTTCAGCAAACACAATGTCTTATCAATTCCAAAATGTCTAGCTAATCCACCGCTATGCTTTTCCTTAATTAGATTCAACCTCATATAACTTCTAGGAATACACAATTGAATACCTTTGAACAACATACCTTCTTGAATGAATTACTCATCATACTTAGTTATGTGATCTATTAGATTTGGTGCTCTACACTCTCTCCGTGCCTCATAAAAATCAGGATCATCATCATACAACTCTTTCATTTCATCAAAACCAAGAACTTCAACCTTCATTTCTGTCAGCAAGGAATGTCTCCTACTTAATGCATCAGCAACTCTGTTAGTAACCCCACTCTTATGCTTAATGACAAATGTAAAACTCTGCAAATACTCAACCCACTTCATATGTCTCTGATTCAATTTATGTTGACTTCCCAAGTATTGTAAATCTTTATGATCAATATACAACACAAACTTTTTAGGAATCAAATAATGTCTCCACTTCTTCAATGCTTGAACAATGACATAAACTTCTTGATCATACATAGAATACTTGCTTTTAGCATCATTCAACTTTTCACTAAAGAAAGCAATAGGCTTACCTTCTTGACTTAATACAACTCCTATTGCATTACCACTTGCATCACATTCAACTTGAAATACTTTATTAAAATCAGGTAAAGCTAATACTGGTAATTCAACAATCTTTTGTTTCGAAGTCTCAAAACTCTTATCAGCCCTATGTGTCCACTTGAATTCTTTTTTATCTCCCTTCATTGTCTCAGTCATAGCATTACAAACAACACTAAAATTCTTTACATTTTTTTGTAAAAACTAGCCAAACTATGAAATGATCTTACCTCACCCCCATTCTTAGGTGTAGGCCATTCCAAAATTTCTTTAACCTTTCAAGGTCCATCTTCAATCCATTAGCTGAAATCACAAATCCCAAATACACAATTTCCTCTTGCATAAAATAACATTTTTTTAGATTAATCAACAACTTTTCCTCTTTCAACCTTTGCAATACTTATCTAATATGCTCAAGATGTTCTTCCTTGGTCTTACTGAATATCAGAATATCATCCAAATAAATAATGACAAACTTACACAAAAATCTTTTCAAAACTTCATTCATCAACCTCATGAAAGTACTAGGTGCATTAGTCAAACCAAAAGACATAACCAACCATTCATACAAACCATCTTTTGTCTTGAAAGCAATCTTCCATTCATCACCTTCTCTGATTCTAATATGATGATAGCCACTCTTCAAATCAATCTTGGTAAAATACTTTGCTCCACTCAAACAGTCCATTATGTCATCCATCATTGGCATAAGAAACCTATATTTCACAGTTATCTTGTTAATGGCTCTGGAATCAATACACATTCTCCATTCTCCATTCTTTTTAGGTGCTAATACAATAGGTACAACACATGGAATCGAGCTTTCTTTGATCAAACCTTTTTGCAACAACTCATGCACTTGTCTATTAAGATCTTCATTCTCTGTAGTTGTCAATCTATATAGTGCTTTGTTTGGAAAACTAGCTCCAAGAATCAGATCCATACAGTGACTTATACTTCTTACTAGAGGTAAACCATCAGGAATGTCATCAGCAATAATGTCTTTATACTCATTCAATAATTCTATAATTTCTACTAGTACTTGGCTATCACTATCTGTTGTCACTTGGTCATTACTAGCTTCTGCTGCTTGGTCATTACTACCAACACTCAGTCCTCTAGGAACTATGGTAGAACAAACTTGATTCTTTTTCATTTCCTTTTCAAATTGTTTCCCATTAACCATGCAATTTTTTATAGTAGTACAATTAACCTCATCTGGATTTTCAATTAAAGGCAACAATATTTGTTTCTTCCCATTTACCCAAATAGTATATTGATTCAATCTTCCATCATGTACAACATATCTATCGTATTGCCAAGGTCTACCCAACAAAATATGACAACAATCCATGGGCATAATATCACACGAAACTTCATCAAAGTAATGTCCAATTTTGAACTTCATAAGGCATTGCTCACTTACCAATATCTTATGCTCATCTTTAATCCATGAAACATGATAAGTTTTGGGATGTTTCAGCCTCTGCAACTACAACTTGGTAACCAGTTCTTCTAATGCCAGATTTGTAGAGCTTCCACTGTCAATGATCACTTTGCAGCATTTTCTAGCCATCTTACATCTTGTCTTGAAAAGACTTCTCCTTAAAACAGGTTCCTCATCACTTCCCTTATTACATAAGGTTCTTCTCACCATCAGATTTTCTCCAGCCTCAAGTCCACTTCATGAACCCTCATCATCTCCTTGAATCACAACATTTCTTTTACCTTGCCTGCTTTTAGAGGATCTACATTAAAAAGATCTATGTCCCTCTTTACCACACCTGAAATAATTACCATGAAATCCACCCTCGAGAATACGAATTACCTCTCCCTCGATAAGAATTAGTGCCTCCTTAGTAAGAATTACCATTTTTCCATTCGGTCTTGCCTTTGTCATCATTCTTCCATTTAGATTTGCCTTTATCCTACATAGAACTGTCAGATCTGCCACTTTCTCCATAAGATCTTCCTCTGCCTCTCTAAAATTTGCCACCTCTACCTCTTTGTCTTTGTTCATGCTCCTTTGTCAAGATCTCCTCAACTTTCAAGGCATATTGATATGCTTCTTCTACACTTTCCAACTTCACAAAACTTATTTCATCTTGTATTCCAGATCTCAATCCATTAATGTACCTTGCAATTTTCTCAACATCATCATCCACATGTCTAGATCTGATGTCCAATCTATAGAATTCCTCAGTATACTATTTCATAGTCATTTCCTTTTGTTTCAAATTTTTCATCTTTCTCAACAAGCTAACTTGGTAATCAGCAAGAAGGAATTTTTTCTTTACCTTGTTCACCATCTTTGGCCAAGTTCCGATCTTCTCCTTTCCTCTCCTTTGTCTATCAGTGTGCAAGTGCTCCAATCATTGTGATGCATGACCTTTCAACCTAGTGACTACTATCTTCATCTTTATATTATTAGGAGTGTTTTCATACTCAAAGAACTTCTCCATAACAGAGATCCAATCCAACACAATATTGGTATGCAATTTTCCACCATAAGGAACAACTTCTATAACAAGCTTTGAATTTTCCCTAGGAAATACTTGCAACAATCTTTCCTCATCTTGATCTTCTTCAGGTTTTGGATTATTGTTTGGTGTTGCTGCTTCATCATCACTTATATCCTCAAGATGCGCTCCTCTCCTCTAGGTTGTCTCCACAACATCTAATCTGGCTACAATTTGTCTCAATTGATCCAATATAGCATTATCAACATTATTTCCTCTACCATGAACCATCTTTACAAATTAGGTTCCTGCAAGATCGTAACCCTCTTCAAGTTATAGGTCAAATTCATAGATTTGCCACCCTACAACCAAATCTGATTCAGGGTTCTACATGATCCAATCTCCACAAGGATGAACCTAAAGCTCTGATACCAACTAACGTAGGAAAAATGATGAATAACTAGGGCCAAAGGCTCACCCAACTATCCAAACCACCCTACAAGAGTTAACACAACATTAGCAAACACAAGGAACAACAACCAAAGGAGGAAGAAGAATGAAATACTTTTATTGATTCTTCAAATCAACATACATGCCTAGTTGTAAGGCCTTCTGGGTTACGACCAATTACAAATACATTCACATACAAAGATCCAATTACAAATTTGCACTTTCACTGCTTTGCAATCTACTTCCCAAATACTTGCCTAACTCTAAGCCTAAACACTCTATATATACTTGCCAAAATGGCTTACAGATTATTCTAGAACATTACATAAGAGGAGAGTTCGACCTAACAATAGTCTGGACACATCCCAAAAAAATATCTTAACATAAATGTCACGATAAAAAATAAATCTTGTAAGTCGGCTCATAGAAATCACGTCCAAATGTTGACACTTGACATACATTGGGTAACTCAGCACATGAAGAAACACTCGATGTACACTGGGTAACTTGACACATGAAGAGGTACTAACATACATTGGGTAACTCAACACATGAAGGAATTGCTACAGTAACTTGGCACATGAAGGAATTGCTAGGCACATGAAGGACTTGTGAGGCACTAACTTGCAGAATGAACAAAAAATAAGCAGGATAACAAGGCAACACAAGATGCTCCTACATCACAAAGATATATTTGTTTGTAGTTTGGTAAAGTGTCATAGGTGTTGCATGGTTCGTTTCTTTTATCATTTTTGGAGGTCATGTTTCTTTCTACGATAAACTTGGGTCTACAAATAGTTCATTTCTTGCGTTAGAAATACTTTTGGTTGACTTCACCATGATTTACTCTTTCAAACAAGAGTTTTATTTTGTATGTATTATGCATATTGTAATAGATAAAAGAATTAAAAAAAGTCATTCTCTGAAGCTCATTTTTTCCTCTGTTTTATATCAAAATACATTTGCTTCCTTTTTTCTTTGCTAGATATATCTTGTGTTGTGCAGATTTAGCTAGAGAATTTTACAAAACTTGGAGATAAAAAACATATCCCGAATCAAATCATTTTCATGTTTTGAAGTAATGTTCACCTAATTGCGTGCTAGGATGAAGGTAAGGTCGCAATAATTATCTTCAACATAATTTAGGGAAAAAGATACCAAGAAGTAGGAAATTTATAAATTATGATTTCTTTTCAAATGAATGTGCTTCCAAGAAAGGTTACTCCTAGAAAACTCATGGAAGCAGGCTAGGTTGGCTCCTAATATTCCATTTGTGGTCACTTTTCTTTTAGTTTCTATGTAGGTTTAAAGATTCTTCAAATAACTAACAAGGAGTAAACCACCTTTTGTGAATTGATGTATATGTGAGTGCCCTTGCATATATGCATGCAAATTATATAAGTGTATTACAGGCAAGCAATTTTTTTAAACAAAATGTCACATAAAATTTGCATTAAAAATGTGATGTCTACAAGGTGTGCACAAAATGGTGCCCTGAGAGTCTTTTGATTGTTTCAAAATTATCACTAAAAGATGATTTCAAAGATTGCAACCATTTATGCTCACGAACAACGAGACTTGATTATAAAGCCTCAAAAATCTGTAAGAAATTGTAAATTGCACGTGTCAAGCGAGACTTGTTGTTTGCCAACTTGCTCCAACCCTATAGATTCAAAGCAGGTCTCAAAGATTCATGAAGAGTACAATTGAATGCAATTCTTTCCAAATATATTTCTAGGGATACACTTTCCGACTTATTTAGTCATAATAATTATTACTTAAAAATAAATAAATAAAATATCAAATAAAGTAGTTAATTATTATGTAAAAAAATTGAATTTTTTTATCAATAATAAATATAATGACATTTAAATTTAGTATATTATATGTTGTATTTTTTATTTTTTAATATAAATGGTATATTTAATAAGATCGTAAAATTAAAAATGATTGTTAAAAAATTGAAATATAGCCTAAAATAAATAAATATTGAATGTAAAAAGATTGGATTATAATTTTTTTCAAATATATTAAAGTTAAAAATATGCATTTAACAAAAATTACAAAAAAAATGATCCCAAAAGCAACTTTTTAGTATGGCTTCTAGAAGATGTAGTAAAAAATTTAACTTTTAATCCATAACTTTAAAATATTTTAGTTATTTCAATTTCATTACAAACTTTTTAAATATTAACTTTGTAGTAGTAAATGTCACACTTATATAATATAATAATATTATGTATATGTATTTTTATTGTATCAATATATACTAATATAATTAAACTAAAATCATGAATAAAACAAATGTTCAATACTCAAAAGAGGAATAAGGGTGAGACATTGAAGAAGAAGAAGAAGAAGAAGACGAAGAAGAGGGGAAAAGGAAGAAGAGGGGAAGAGGAAGAATCGACAACTGATTCTACTTTTGCAAATTGGTTGAGATTGCGTCTAAACAATATTGGAAGCCTCTCCAACATCATCGCCACAAATAATGGAAAGATAATATAGGGTGTAAGACAAACAAACCACTACTTAACTTGAGCAAAATTGCAAAATTGAAATGGTAAAACAAGTGCAAAAATACCATAAAATGTGTTCGCTTGAAAAAAAGAAATTCATTGACCTCCTTTTTATACAAATACTAGTTTATTATTTCATAATTATACCATAAAATATTTTTTCATTAATATAATACTTCATGTTCTATCATCAAATTAAAATAGATCCAAACTCTTTTTAGATCTATAAATAACTTATACCATTTGAGGCCATCATTTCCTTTATTTAGAGAGTCCTTAACTTCGCTCCATAGAAGATGTATGTATCCTTAACTTCGCTCTATAAATTTTGATAGCGAGTCTATCCTTACTCTTTTGAGAGTCCTCAACTAGCCCAAGTACAATACTTCGTATAACTACAGCCTTATTAGGATGTTTTCCTGCAGACACGAGCCTTGTCCCAGACTCTTCCCTCTTTGCATACGTATCCTTTGTCTGGAGCACAATGTCTATCCTCTCTGCATTTACACATTTTATCCAGGGCGCATCCATCCCTCAAATCTTCTACTCCTCTCCCTCCTATCCCAAACAACCCATCAGTCCAATCATTAGAAAAAACTCCAGTTGGATCAAGCCTCTCCTTCACCTCAAGAAATTTATCCAGATCTACTGTCCTCTTCGCAACACCTTCAAACAAGTGACCTCCGGACTTCGCCCAGTGTAGTAACCCTCCATGTTTCTCTATCACCATCTGCTCAATTTCTTGAAACACATCTTCGTTCCACTTGGGTATCCCTGCTTCCCTCGGCCGATATGTCTGTACCTCAAAAGTAACCTCATCTTCTGCGGGTCCAAGATATGCATCTGACTTCTTGATTGAACGCATGTATATTCCACCGATTGAACCCCAGTCACACAAATTGGAGGGATTCAAATCCCTAATTTTCTTGATGTCCTCAATCGCTTGTGGGAGATTAAACGTTGATACTCTCAACTCCACGTCGAAGACCACATGATTGTGCAGCCGTCGATCCCACCTACAGACTGTATTGTTTTTATCAAGAATCTTGGTAGGAGTGCAGCTCTTGTGGTCATATTGATAATTAGAGTTATTTCCTTGGCATCCACCAGATGCTTGCATACGATGATTGAATCCGATTACAGGGTACTCTGTGAACTGTTTTCCGTCATTCAAGAAGCCAAGGCCCTTTGCTGCTGATGAAATTAGCTGCTCCACTCCATTGCAGATTGTACCCACATCTTCGCTTGCATGGATTTTGCTATCTGTATTCAAGAACAAAGCAAGATTGCCAGTTAAATATCTGATTTTGTTTGCATTGTCCCTCCTCTGTTTACTTCTCAGTTCAAACAGCTTGTAACCAGCAGGCAGCTTCGAATACTATTGGGACTCTTTTACATTGTAGTACACTAGTGGATACACTTAGCAAATGAAGCGTAATTATTTGGGAATCAAGATCATACAATATCTATCAATTATAACACACTGTGACACTGCCCTTTCTCTGTTTCCCTCTCACTTCAAATAGCCCATATTACAGAACTGAATACATTTGTGTAAATAGATTGCTGACGAACAAGCTAGCTAATGTTTTTCAGTGGGTGAGAGTGAAGAAGATTTCAACAAAGCAAGATTGCAGTTAAAATATCAAATGTATACACTGTACATTGCCCTTGCTCTGTTTCCCATCTCACACTTCAAATAGCCTATGCATAGCAGGAAGCTTCCTATATTCTGTAGAAACTTGCAATACCATTAAATTAAATGCATATGGCAAATTTCAAATCATAATTCATATAGCAGTTAACCTGGCAAGATTTATCTTTACCGAGCTACTTACATATTGTGTCTTCTTCCAAACATTTTGGGGGTTTTGGGTTTGAATAAAATAAGTGTTTCAATTTCTTGGAAAGGGCATGTGTGTTTTGGGGGTTTTGAGTTTGAATAAAATAAGTGTTTCAATTTCTTGGAGGAGGGAAGAAGACAACCAAGACTAATGAAGAGTAGAAGATGTTTTTAGTTTCACAAAGTTAAATACAGTCTAAGATGTCTAATCAAACTGGATCAGAAACCAGAAAACAGCTGTCAATTGCCTTCTGAACTGTCTTCATATGTAGGCTTAACCCTTAACTTATTTCTAATTAATCAAGATTCAAAACACCTTTTGAAAACACTGGATTTCTCAACTTAAAAGAGTAGAAGACGTTTTTTAATTTTTACAGAGGTTAAATACAGTCTAAGATACAGTTTGTTTAATCAATCCAATTTTTCTAATTCAATCATTTTCTTATACAAGGTGATGATGAACACTTCTATCTCTAACTTTTCAATAGTCCTTTCACTCAAAATCAGGAACCAGCCATCAAAATATATACATGCTGTTGTTTGCTTTCTGAACTATCTTCTTTTTAAGGTTTGAATCCTTACCATAAATTTACTTCATCAAGATTAAAAACGTCTGAAAACATTAGGTTTCTCTGTCAAATATTAAAATCTTTGGAAAGGAGCAACCAATTGATTAACAGGGCATCGATAAAAGATAGAAGTGAATGGAGTCGCATCATGTCTGGAAAAGTCCAAGAGTAGGTACTATATTATCTTATTATATATAGATTTCAAGGCGAACTTCAACAGACTAATGTTTTTTAGTGGGCAAGTGTCAAGATCATACTCACACTGATAACTATTTGTTTCAACGCTCATAGCTTTGATTGGAATGCCGACTCCCATGTTGAGGCCATCTCCAGGTACATCAACAGAAACAACATGATTGGTTAGATAAACTGCCTTTCCATGAGAGGGAAACCAGTGTATATATGCATATTCGCTGGCTCTCAGGAAACGCTCAGCTTCTTTTTCTAGGTCATTATCATTTTTCACACTGGCTGAAAAAGAGCATTTGAACATAGGCTGCAATGTGAAGGTTATCTCAGAGATTGCTCCCAGTGCTCCAAGAGATACCTTGGCAGCATTCAGATCTGAATCCGATTCTGTCAAGAAAACAGAAGGAAAAAAAACCCATTACATTAATGCTCAGTCTCATTCAAAAGAACAAAGTCAATAGATCTCAAAAGTATAATCAATCATAATAGAGAAAAGCAATAAGGAAAGATATGAATCTGACTGAACAAAAAATTACCCAAATACCCAAAAAAACAGAGTAATGAAATAAGAGGACAATGGTAAAATTCAGATTTAGTACAATTAACCAGGTGAGAGAATGACCAGTCAAGGTGATGAGCTTTGCATAGCCTTGGGAAGGAGGAGCAGGGACTACCAATTTCATCCCAACAACATATTCATAAACCCCACTTCCTCTCCCCCAGAGACCACTGCCATGGGCTCCTGTAGAAACAACTCCTGCTGCTGAAACTCCATTGTAGTAAATCATGGCAGGCAGAGCAAGTCCTTCCTTTGCAGCTTCTTCAATCACATCTCTCATCATTGCTCCGGATTGGACACTAATTGTCATTGCAGATTTATTGATTGCAATTACCGAATTATAGTTTTGAGTGGAGATAATGAGTCCTTTCTTTCCAACACACGCCAATTTTGATAAACTGTGACCCAGCCCACTCACCACTCTAATCTTTTGCTTGTTTTTCACTGCATGGGCAACTGTCTGTATGAGCTCAGATTCTGATCTGGGCCATGCAGCGTTTGCAGCCTCACAAGTTCCCCTGTCATCCCAAATATTCTTAAAATTGAATATCTGGCATTCATGGCCGAAATTGCTTTCTAACGGCAGACAAGTCTCATGGTCATCCCAAATGCCCAGAGGATTTAAGATGTGGAATTCAGGGTTTATTTTACATTCAATTGATGGAGGAGGCATACACGCTGATTGCAAACCCAAGACAAAATTAAAGAGGAGCACAATTACAATGAGGGAGACAGCCATTATAACATACAAATACAATCACATAAGTTTTGCTTATGGGGAAAGATTCATCCGCTGGTTTGCTTTTCATGTCGACTGGTGCAACGTTTATAAGATTCGTCTAGACTTCCTCTTCCTCATGCCTACGTCTTGAAAATGGCCTTAATTAAGTCATGAAAATGGCAAAACTTTAATGATCTTATAGCTGAGGAGCAGCTTTCAAGTCTAAAAATGATTAAAAAGTCATTCTCTTCGTTGTACTGGCCATTTTTTTCTTCGTTGTACAACAGATTATACGTTTAATGCATGCATCTATTCGACTACTTTAATCAAAAGTTAAGGAACTTGTGTAGAAATTTTGGAGATAAAAGGATATAATTATAAACTAAAGACTAGCAACCTATCAAAGAGTTATAGGATTTTTTTCATAGGAATTATTTGTAATATCTATTTATTAAATATATAGATTAAATTTTAAATTTAAATAAGTAATATAAAATATGTTAAGAGTAATTATATAAAATATAAAATACAAAATAAAAAACATTAAAAAATAAATTAAAATATACAAATATATCTTGGGAGATTTCTAGATGAGACTTTTAATAAATTATAAGCTCAAAAGTCTAGTCTATTAAAAGTAAATATGACATGTCCACTTTTGCATATGTGACATATGCAATAGTGCACTTGTTATTCAAAAAATCAGTGTAGCTTAATTTTGTCAAATTCATTAAAATGTGTAATTTAAATATGACATGTCCACTTTTGCATATGTGACATATGCAATAGTGTACTTGTCATTCAAAACATTAGTGTAGCTTAATTTTGTCAAATGCATTAAAATGTGTAATTTAAATATGGAATGTCCACTTTTGCATTTGTGACATATGCAATAATATACTTGTCATTCAAAACATTAGTGTAGCTTAATTTTGTCAAATGCATTAAAATGTGTAATTCAAATATGACATGTCCACTTATGCATATGTGACTTATTAATAGTGTACTTGTCATTCAAAACATTAGTGTAGCTTAATTTTGTCAAATGCATTAAAATGTGTAATTTAAATATGACATGTCCACTTTTGCATATGTGACTTATGCAATAGTGTACTTGTCATTCAAAACATTAGTGTATCTTAATTTTGTCAAATGCATTAAAATGTGGAATTAAAAAAAATAAAAAAAGAATTTTACAATCTAATATGAATCAATGGAAATAAAAGAAACATACATTTTTATAGTGATTTGAAATACAAAATAATAATAATAGATTATATGGTTTTGTTCAATTTTTAAAAAAACTTTAACTATTTGTTAAGATAGTAGGAAAAGTTAAATTCTATGAATGCATTGGTTCACAAATCAACATTTTATTAAGTTTCAAAGATATGCCAACTCTTATGATACTTGATGTTACATATGGCCAATGAACAAAATTAACCATAATGGTTGACTTCCCTTGCACTTTAGTCTGAGACCGCCTTGTTGGATGTATTATAATCAACAACATTTTTTCATCTTTCAACTAATGATGTTTTAACAAATTAGAAACTCATAAAATTTTAGAAATTTGATTGGTGAATCTCTTTATTCAACATCTCCTTGTTTTCAATAATACATGACATAAGCTGCAATAAAATTTTGAAAAGTAAAACTAACACCTACTCCTACAATTGAAAATAAAATATGAGATTAATTTTTTTTTGTAGAACAAAATTTTAATCAACACCTTATTCATTAGGTAGAAGATTAAAATTTCATAACAAATCTAGACCTATCCAATGACATACAACTAGATTATTGTTTAGCACTATGTCTATGTATTATAAAAAATTTAGCCATAAAACCTTTCTTTTTAATGCCAATTAACTTCTTCAAATCACAATACTTCATTCAATAAAAACTAGCACTTGCATCAATCAAAGAAAGGTATTAATTGTTCTATTTTGGTCATAAAGTTATCTTGAATATGCTCAACAAGTTGCAAACTTATTAGAGTGAAGTAGGGCAACATTCCAATTATTTATATATGTGTAGTTAAAAGAAACTGCTTGATCACATGCCAATAGGAACAAAGTTTTACATCATCCTCATACATTTTTCAGAGACATATTTTTATAGTCTTGTTCCTCATTTTTATAGTCTTGTTTCCATATTTTTTCAAAGGAGAATGTATGCTATAGACATAATCCATTTAAGGTCATGACTCTAGACAAAGATGTGAATGCTAATCCTTTCCTTTCAGTACTACCAATGTCAATTGTTGCTTATGTTCTTTGCATTTGCATCCTTTTATTCTTCCTCTCCTTGTACTTCTTCTTCCTCTTTTTCCTCCTCTTCTTCCTTCACTTCCACTTCCACTTCCTCTAAATACCTAAAATATATAAATAATATACCATTATTTAAAAAAAAAAAAGAGTAACTTCATGGACTATATTTTTTGTTTTCAAAGCATGAGATGGACCCACAAACACATCATAGGGCACCCACAAAATAATCATACACATTTGCACACAAGTTGTCATTATTTGAAGATATGTTAAAGATTTAAGATTTTCTATATTGGCTCTTTGTCCTAATGTTGTAAGAGTTATTTAATTTTATGATATATTTAGAACATTATTATTAAATGTCACTTATCACAAGAATATTTCTCTATCCAAGCATTTTATAATAAATTGATATATTTGATAAAGTTATTAAAAGAAAATGATAAATAATAGTCAAATGTCTTTTTATTAATAACTCAAAGTAATAATTTTTACAACATTCTCTATTCAGTGTGGGCACTAGAGGATAAAAATGGAGGCAAGAAAAAATGATGGTATTGCTTGAGACTTTCATCCACCACATTATGTACAAAGTAGTTTATGTGGCATTCCTCATTTTACATTAAAATAGCAGGTCATAATCCTTAGTACATGAATTTACAAAGCTAAACTATAAGTACATATGTAGATATCATTTTCTTTGTGATAGATTATGGTTTGATTGCTTGATATGGAAATTTGATCCATAGTTTATGAATCCTCGTTATCTTGTTCCCAGTCAAAGTATCTCAACATGCAAGCTAGCTATGACTTGTTAGTTTAAATTAAATATAGAAAAAATTATTCCACTCTGGAAAGGAGGGAGACTTTGGAATTATGAATCCCTTAATCACTAAAGAAAGTTCACATATTAGACTTAAAATTTATTAACTCCTTTTAATTAAATGGTATTAATATTTACTCTAGTTTTAATAGAAAAACAAATAAATCCATACTATTGTAGCCTAGTAGTTTCGTATCTGGCTATTAACCCCATTTATAGCTAGGTAATATATTACCAAGGTTACAACAACTTGCTTTACTTCCTGCTAAGATGAAGCAATTTGATACAACAATAATATAGAAGCAATTTGATACAACAATAATATAGACACTGTATTCTACTTTCAAACTATATTATAGTATTCAAATTAAAGTATGTAGTTGTAAAAGGTTGTGATCATTAATAGATTCACCTTAGGAAAAAAAAAAGGGAACTACTGAAAAATCTACCCTATATTCTATCTTTTAAAAAATGATCTTGTTCAGAGTAAGAACTTACTCAGATTTTAGTTATGACAAATTTGAGACCCATAAAATGTATTTAAACATATAGGTCTATTCCTAACTGGCATGACCCAACATATTCACAAGTAAACCTATTTCTATCAAGTTAAACCTTAGAATATAATATAGTACATATAAGAAATCTCATATATTTGGACATTTTAATAGATGCAATGCTTGTCAAAACATTGTTATTTCCTTTTAACGATTACTAGCTCTTCATCTTAGCTATAATCTGAGCTCTTCGATTTTAGGAGTGAAAGATTCTTGGTAGCTTTCTTCTTAAAGCTCCTCCTTTTGAAAAAGTTACAAAGTTTGATTTGAATGGATTTCAGGTCCATATTTTTAATGATGTACGAACTACGTACTTCTCTGCATTTAAGTAGTGGAGAAGTTCGGTGCTGTCAAGTGAAACAAAATTTAACCAATAAACCAACAAATGGAGATTCCTTTTCATCTCACGCCAATGTATATTGAATATATCTTTGTCCTTGAAAATGAGAATGGGCCTTATTACTATATTATTGACATTAAAGAGAGAACCTACTTCACTGTTCGTGTAGATTTCAAGGAAAGGAATCATGCTTTCATTGTTAATACTAAACAAAGCCTTTTCGATACCATTCAAGTTTTTTCTTGCAAATATCACTTTATATAAAGAGATAATTGCTTTTGTGGAAACCTTGGTAAGAAATAAAAGTTACAACTAAACACAAGAGAGAAACAAGAGAAGAAACTCAAATATGGGCTTTAAGAAATTCAAGCCCACTCTATTGCCTTTGTAGGAAAATACATATTAAATGTTACCTATATTGTAGTATGGAAGTTAGTTATAATATTAATGATAAATATTTGAGTTAGCCAAAAGAATGTTGCTAAGTGTGTTGTATTGGTCAGTTAGTATGTATCATCCATATACGGGTAAGATAATTACCTTGTTCACATTCCCTCATAATTAATTATCCAATAAAAAATTGATATCCTCCATAATTGAGAATGGATGAGTCTTGGCCTAAAGCCTTGTTGGGTACCCATTTACAATCACTCATCAAGCACTATTAGTCATATTATTTCCCCCAAATCACAATCACTTGGGTTTTCACAGTTTACCCTAATAGATACAATTCTAAAGTAGTTTCAAACTCACTAACAACTCCATAGACATCACAAAAGTGGTTTCAAGATCACCACAAACTTTAGACTCAAGTGGTTTTGGTTCACCACAAACCTTTCTCACAAATGGTTTCAAGATCACCATAAACTTTGCACCCATATGGTTTTGGATTACCACAAACTAAGCACATATTGTGTATAAACCATCACTATAGGGAAACCATCATCATTTTGGGGTTTTCTTTTTCTATACCTACATCAAACTGATTATTGAGTCCATATAAAAAGAAATCCATCTATCGAGATATATAGGTACCTAGCCGCAATACTTGCCAGTTATATAGGAATCCTTTTTTGATAAATGGTTAATCAATATGTCAAACAAAAAACCTTTGGGGTGTTAGGCACAACTAATAATGCATCCCATACATTCACATAGACTATTAACAAACATTCACTAATTCAATCTTCATCACTTAGTTGTGGGATACCAATCCAATAATTTTCTATTATATGAACACTTTTGATATCGAAAAAGCCTTCAAATAGATAGACACACACTCTTACTACCAACCCATATACTCTGCATCCTAGATGAGAACACACATCTCAAACAAACCTTGCACCATGACAACAATCTATAGCACACCATCTCGCCTCCCATTCAACCATTTGTGCATATAAACAAGCAATGCTCACTCTCATAATTAACCTATAACATTAGACATACATATTGCATTCACATATGCGTAGACCAAATAATACTATATTTCTTACCAACCAAAATATCTATACATCTATAACCACCATTTAATGCCACATTATGTAACCCAAAAAGTATGGACAATCTTTTGAGACAACACTTGCAATATCTATGAAATCTCCTTTGGTTACTTCAAATTATTATGGACATAACCTCCAACAAACTTCAAAATTTAGCACTTTTTTCCTTCTCTGCTTCAGACAACAATATTACACCAAACTTTAGCACTTTTTTTCTTTTGTTTTGTATGAACCAACACTTGCCATCTATTCTATACTTTCAAGAAAATTCACTTCGTGCACAATTATCATTTGTGCTAAATGCATCAATTTCACCTTTAATACCATTTGCATATCCTAATATGCTTGGGATGTTCTCAAACAACAATCTCCCTTATTAATACCTCAGTGCTAATCTCATCTCAATAGTCATTTGTAGTGTCCAATTTCTTTCTAAGAAATTTGTCTTTGACCAACACTCTATCACATTCATCTCCCCCAAAATCTCCAAAATATTTTTTCAAATAAGCTTCAATAGATGTTTTCCACTCTCAAACATTTTTACTTCCCAAAAAATTACACACAACACAAATACAACACAATGAAAACAGTAATAAAATTAACACAACCAAACACTTCAATTGGAATTCTAACAACAATCTCCCTCAATTATTTTTTCCTAACATGATCTCACACCACTTCTCATCCTTTGGCTCTAATACCAAGTTAAAAGATACAATAGAACACAAAAGAGAAACAAGAGGAGAAACCCAAATATGGGCTCTAGGGAATTTAGGCCCAATCTATTACATTCATAGGAAAATACATATTAAATGTTACCCATATTGTAGCATAGAAGTTAGCTATAATATTAACAACAGAAAGTTGATTTGGATGGCAGAAGGCGACTAAGTGTGTTGTATCAGTTAGTTGGCCTGTGTAATCCATATACAAATATGATAATTAATTTACCTTGTTCACATTTGTGATACCATTCAAGATTTTTCTTTCAAATATCATTTTATATAAAAATATAATTGCTTATGTGGCCACCCCATTAAGAACTAAATAGGTGGTGAAAGTACCTACTAGATCCCCAGTAGTTATAAGAGTGAAATTGTAATCAAAATACCTTCCTTTGATAACATTTCTATGTACCATATCATCCTTAGATCTCAGAATCATATTCCACCTCTCTAGAGTTATTGAATGAAGATATACTATCTCCGTAGTTGCCTTTGTGTGAAATATTTTAATATCCATCTCCATTCTTTGTTGCAAGGATGTAATGGTCAAAGACTATTATAAAAGTGAGGGAGGATTTTAGAAGTAAAGGGGGCATCATTTTCTTGACCACCTATGAAATGTGCCTTGAGGTTTGTTGGGCATAAAAATTCATAATTATAATCAACAAACGTGGCTTGGGAGATACAGGTGGAAAAGATTGATAAACCGAAGAGAGAGAATTACTAGTTCATCATTGCTTCAAGGTTTGGAAGAATTACAGGTTAGCAATGTTCTAAACTTGGCTTTAATGCTTAAGAATGAAGATACTAGGGGTTACATACATGAATTTGCATGAGTATAGTTGTATGTTATACATTTATCTATTTATATGAGTATACAGAATTCTTCATTCAACTGATCTGATTTAGATGATTAGAAATATATTCTACATATATAATTAAATATAAATAAGATCCCCTTATACTTCTAAATATTCATATATATAAATGAATTGTAAGTTTCAATTTAGTGGTAAATTAAAAGAGAATTTGGAACTCAGGAAATGTGAGTATACATAATATAGAATAATTTGTATAGATTTGTCATTATATATATGATAACATATAACTATTCACAAGAGTACTTATCTAACTATATATGTGTCTGTCTATATGTATGTATTTATATGTATATGTATGTATGTATGTATGTATGCAGCTATTGAATTAATAAATAACTATATATTCATCACACACACATATAAATATAAATATATATGTACAAAGTATTCTTATACTAATTTATAATCATTTATAATGAATTAATTGTTGCAGAAAATATTTATACACAAAATACTAATTTCAAAGAAAAAAAAATATAGTTGGTAAATGAATTTTCATAGAATTGATAATTTGCAATTAATTAATATATTTTTGAATAGATTTGTGTTGACTTATGTGAATGTTTGAACATATTTAATACTTCAACACCTAAATTAGCTAGCTTAACTGCCTCTATGCTACCTTCATTGTATGTATGTTTAAAACTTAAATTATTTTAAAAAATCAACACGGAGGGAACTTCCTAGTTAAGTGTGCTTGAGTTGGAGTAGTATTGGGATGGATGACCTCTTGGGAAGCCTTGGTGCTCCACCTCTATGAGCACCACCTAGATCCAATGAGTGTTAAGTATTCCATTTATTCTCATAAGAGATGGATTTGTGTGTGAATCACTACTCATGAAACATGGGTCAATGGGTTTGACTCAAAAACTACATAGTTAGATCCTAATAGCAATATTATAATTTGATGTGATGTGGAAATATATCCTACTTATAAAAAGTCAGCATTTCCATAATCCTTTGGAGTTTGGAGTAGAGACTATTCCGAAAGCATTGATGATTATTTGTGAATCTCCTTTGATTTCAATACTTTTTGGCCCCCTTTTAAGACACATTTTTAAACCTTTAGAGAGTGCTTCTAGTTCCACAATAATGTTTGCAGCGATCCCAATTGGTTTTGCAATCTTGCCACAAATTTCCTCATCCCAATCATGTATTAATCATCATATGCTAGCTAAACTGAGATTGTCATGGGATGCATGATCAAAGTTAAGTTTATACCAATACAACTATGGAGGAGACCATTGATAGTTTTTTTTGGTGATTGACTTTTTCTTGCCACCTTGACCATAATGTGGGGCTATGTGAAGGTTATGTCAATTTTTACTAATCTCATTGTCCCATTGGGAGAAGATGTTTTCAGAAGCTAAGATTTGTCTAAGTCTATTATTAGATACATCTACTATGCTAGCTTATATTATATTGATGACATTAATATGTTCTAACTTTATGTCTTGGAAGATACAGAAATTGTATTCCTTCCAAAGATCCCAAATTAGAATAGAGGGATAAGTCTTACAGAGGGAAAAAAATTATTATTTTTATGAGGACTTGGCTAGCACTAAAACATGTCTAATAAATTGTTAGGAAGGGGAAATTGAAATTGTAGTTTCTATATTAACCATAACCAACATTTTTGAACAAAAAATAAAATTCATAAAGATGTGATCCATAGTATTCTCACAGAATTCACATAGAACACATCGAGAAGGTCCGTCAAAGATAACATATTTTACCCAATTAGTGTAAGGATCCATTTTTGTAGTGCAACCCAACAAAAATTCCCATCTTTTGATAGCCAAAGTTTGTCCCAACACAAATGTAATGAAAAGTCCAAAGTAACCCAATTCTCTTTGTTACACAGTGACTAATAGCCATCTTTTACCCTATAGGAGCTAGTTTTGGAACCTAACCAAACAAGGGAATGTTTTGTATATTTAGGGTTAATAGTTCTAGATTATAGAATAGAGGTAATTTTAGAATTTTCACTAGCAAAGAGGGGTATTTTTGAAATATATTTCCATTGCCATTTTAAGATAATTTTTGATCTCCAAGTCATGTTGCCTATTAGTGTCAAACACTTAGTCATTTCCTAGGCAACATTGGTTAGTCATCACTACAACCGAGCCACCCAATGAAGATTGAATGATTATAGAATTGTTTGCATTTCAGTTTGAGGCAAGCAATTCTTAGGTTGTTGAGCACCCTAGTATGGACTGAGTGCTAGTTTATGTTGAGTTTCATAGATAGTGCTGAGCTTATAGAAGCTGAGGGACAACATAAATATTAGTTGTGGCCTAATGTCAGGGTATTCAAGTGCCAAGTAAACCAATTTTTGCATATGTGCTTGTGATGGTACAAACAATTATGCAAACCATTTTGGCTGACTTCTATACACAATTTAAAGATTCTAGAGATAGCCAAGGAGTTTTTTATGCATTTTGTTAGAGATCATTAATCCCTATGCAAGGTCATCAACCAATCAGAAAATTGGAGGGACTAAGCGACATAAGGGAGAGATATGGATCACTGATCATGATCTAGAATCTTCTCTAGTTATTCATTTAAGGAGGATCTAAATCATAAATCATGATGAGAGATTGTGTATGTGTGTGAGATATGAAGGAGAGATTGAAGAATTAAGTGTATGAGCGAAGGAAGGCTGTATTTTGATGTTTAGAAGTGGGGTTCAGATGAAGCAACCTAGTAGTGAAGGGAAGAACAAAGTTTATCAGATAAGTAGATCAAATCAAAATTTGAAAGAGGAGATCCATAATATAGCATCAAAGTGCTAACTAAAGGATTATGTACTAATACATTCTAGAAAGTGAATCAGGGTAAATCTCTTAACAGAGTGGTGCTAACATACCTATTCAAATCTCCTAACAGAGTACTTACTTAGCTGTAAGTTTAAATCTTTTAATCAAGGTAGACTAAGTAAGTCTTGTAAGCTCATAGTAGGGTATACCCCTCATAGGGTAGATCATGAGAAGTGATTAAAAATTGTAGCCTTAATGGACACACTTTATTGCCCACCGAAATGTAGGGCATATCCAGATGTTGCAATTACTAGAGATACATTAGGTGCTTTGTAATCAATTTCTCCTGAAGTTATCATGCATGACATGTGGTCATGCTATATGTGAAAGATAGGGGATATTGAAGATTTTAAACTCATAAATGCCTATGAAAAACTATGTGAGAATGGAGTACTAAAATTGGAGAATTTAAAATTGTTGTTGAGAAAGGGCTTTACCCATGCCCTAGCTTTTCCCAAAGTTTTCAAAGTGGAGTGGATAAAGATTATTATAAGAAGGGTAAATGACATGAAAATGTGGTTGGAGAATGGGCTAGTAAAAATAAACAAGATAGTAATTCATCAATTGACAGGGTTCCCTACCCTAGATCAAGCAAAAATTGCACAATGCCCATCAAGAAATGTAATTAAAGAAAAAACAAAGGCCAAATATTACAAATGGGAATGTTTATTGATGGCATTATAGATCCTATTATTTCATTTTCAGTCCATGTGATTACACACAAATTCTATCAGTCGAGCTAACTAAATACTGTACCATGCACTGCAATAGACTTGGGATATAAGATTGTGAATAAGGACCACAATTACGACCTTGATGAACTACAACTGATCTAGTCAATTGAGAATCTTAGAGTAATTAGGAAGGCTAAAAATACTTCATGTAAGTTTGGATCACTCTTAATGTGTATATTCTCCTATGTGTAATACTCATTCCCTACTATTGGAGAAGTTGTGCAAGATAGAACCAATCCAATAACCAAGCAAACCAATGATTTCATTAAGAAATTGGGAGAAAATTTTGAAATTATTTTATATGGATACTTTGATGATTTTAAACATAAAATGAAGAATAGGATGAGGATCCCCAAGTTAGTTGTTGATGAATATTATGATGATATTTTGTTTCATGGTTGACACTGACTATACTTATGCATGATTTGTATTACCAAGGGTTGCATGGCTAAGCCTCATGCAATATGAGGTAAATGTTGACAAAGTATTTCCAGCAATGACAAATTTTCTTTCAAAAGAGTTTGACAAGAATGTTGAGCCATTTGACACATAAGATACAGCCAAGATAAAAATGCTAATGCAAAACAAAGTGCCCAAGATGGATAGGAAAAGGAAAAAGATGATTGTAGATCTTGAAGGAAAACTTGGTGAGGGACCCTTGAAGATAACAAAAGGTAAAGGGGAAGATGAGGAAAGTGATGAGGATAATGAAAAGGATGAATAAAAAGGAAAAGAGTTAGTGCTTTCTGAGCCTAACACAAAAAATAGAAGAAGGTAGTGATTGTACATCCTAAGGTAATAGAAGAAGGTAGTGATTGTACATCCTAAGGTAAAGAAAAGTGTTACACCTCCCACCTATACACCTCAAAGAAGAGTAACAAGACAAGGATCTAAGGAAATATTTCCTATAGTTTCCAAACTGAAGAAAGGGAAAATGAAGATCACTAAGCCAATTAAGGGCAAGTCCAAACAAAAGAGAAAATCAATGGCTAAAGAGACTGACCAAGGTTAGAAGAAGAAGTCAAGGAGGAAACTAGTTGTTATGCCTGATGATGAATAGGGTAAAGGAGAAAGAAAAGAATCAGATGATATGAGCAAGTTTCAAATTGTTCCCAGGAAACCTCCTCAAGATATTAATCAGGTATGTGACAATATTAAAAATTTAGTAGGAATTTCAAGCTTTAAACATGTTAAATATGATTCAAGTTAGAGAAGATAGATAAAGAAAAGGTTGAGCAGGCAATGCTAGATGCGATGATAAAGTTCAAATACATGTCTATAGATTTAGGAAAGGAAATCCCTAAATAATTATACAATAAGATGGACACAAAGTAGAAATGGTCATTGTCTACAGAAAGGTAAATAAGAGAAACAACATTAGCCCATACTATGCTAGATTAAGGGAAGACACACATATCTATAGTCCTAAGGGATTTTGATAAGAAGTTTGTACCCAAGACAAGGGTGTATAAAATTTTGAAAAATAAAATAGAAGATGTTGTACAAGAAAGTATATTGATTTGGAAGAAGGCATTTGGTTTGTTAATCTCAAAAACAACTGAAGAAGAAGAAAAAGAAGAAGAAGAAGTGGAAGTTGAAGTAGACAATAAAGAAGATTATGATGAGATAGACAATCTTGAGAAAGCAATAAGGAAAAAGGTAGAGAAAAGTGAACAACAAGATGTTGTCACTATTAAATACATCCCTGAAGAAATGCAACCAAATCTTAATGTCTTGACTAGGGAAGAACTTATATAAAAAAGAATTCATTAATGCCACCTTAGACACTCCTCTACCATGCATCAATACAATGTTGATATAAATTCATGATCATCCAAGGATTGAGAATGCACCAACTATGGATTCAACATCTTTAATTCAATAGTCATAATTGAGGAGAAGGGTTAGCAAGATGTAAGTGCTGAGGAATAGGGCAAGGAAATTATTATACTTCTACATCCAATGCCCATGACCAATATTTTCATTGAAAGAAGAAGGAGAAGAGCAAGAGAAAGTAGATAAATCTGCAAATGATGCCTCAAGACCTCACATTGAGGGAGAAAAGTAGGTTGAGCCAAAAAAGACTAAGGAGTATGAGTAGCCAAAAGAATAAGAGGAAGCCCAAGCATTAGTTCAATTGACAAGTGTTGTACCCACATCAACTAAAACATCAACTCCTACACTTGAACAATAGGTTGTATCTACTTAGAAGGAGATTGAAGCAACATGCCAAGAAACATCAACGCCAAGTGCTAAAGTGAGACCATTGCATCTCACACTGTCAAATTCCAGCACACCAAGGTCAAAGAAAATGAACAAGAAGGTCAAGTTACCTGAAAAGCCAATGACACTAGACGAGGTCATCATAATTTCTAAGTATGAAATTGACACAATAACATTTAAGAAAATGTAAATCTTGCAAGAACTATTACAGAGGAAGACAAAGGAAGTTGAACTAAGAAGAGAATATTAGGAAAGGAAAGCATTGGATGAAATAAAAGACATTTTTGTTGATGCATTTGAGATTCATAATATTAATGAGTAGACACCTATCATAGATCAATTAGTTCATATTGTTGAGAAGGTAAAATATGATGATATTGATGCAAATGAAAAGCTCACAAGGTGGTTTGAAAAGAAATTTGAGATGAATTTTTTGGAGAAAGTTTCAACAAAAATTGCTATTAAATAGGTTGGACTTTCCATCTATGTACACAATTTAGAGGTAGTTCTACAAAAAAATTATTATTTGTATAAGAAACTTTGTGATGTTGAGTTCTTCATCTCAGAGAATCGACAATCTATTGATAAAATTTAGTCATATTTGAAGTCAACAAGCCATTCTTTGAGCATGGACGCAAGTTCAAGCTCCAATTATCTCAATAGATTATTTTTTGCACAAGGTAGATTAGTCAAGCTCATGCTAAAGATTACAACATTAGAGAAAATTTGATCTCTATCCAATCTATGATGATACATAATTTGGAGGTGAAGCAAAAAGAACTAGTAGCTGCAAAGGATTTAGTCTAGAGAAATTTGCATCTCTCAACAATAAACAATTTAGTGGATCTAGTTGCTTAGCTAGAGATCAAGATACATGTTTTGGAATCTATTAGATCCAGTTGGGATCACACATTGGCTATGATTTTATAGATTCATATATTTTTTTTGGACAAGTATAATTTGGCTACAAAAACCCCAAAGTCATCATGCCATATATTAAAGGAGGGAAACCAGGAAAAAGGAAGGACACAGAAACAAATGAAGCTGAAAAATCAAAGGTATGACCATGTAATATTACTCATTCGAGACAAGTATATAATATGTATATAGATTGAGTTGCAGTCGAAGAGAGAGTTCTATTTTGAAAATTTGAATATAATGATAAGTCATGACAAAGTGTTTTTTCCACTAATGTCAAAGGGGGAGATTTTTTTATCTCCAAGTCATGCTGGCAATTAGTGTCAAACACTTAGTCATTTCCTAGGCAGTGTTGGTCAGTCATCACTGCAACTGAGCCTCCCAATGAAGGAAGACCGATTATAGACTTGTTTTTATTT
The DNA here is from genome assembly GCA_028749045.1 of Cupressus sempervirens. Classification (NCBI taxonomy): domain Eukaryota; kingdom Viridiplantae; phylum Streptophyta; class Pinopsida; order Cupressales; family Cupressaceae; genus Cupressus; species Cupressus sempervirens. The sequence goes on along the minus strand of CM053789.1, from coordinate 137,838,568 downwards.
CAGTTTGAGTTGAGCAATTCTATAGTTTTCGAGCACCCCAGTATGGACTAAGTGCTAATTTATATTGAGTTTCACACACAATGTTGAGCATACAAAAGTTGAGGGACAACATGAATATCAGTTGTGATCGAACGTTAGGGTATTCAAGTGACGAGTAAACCAATTTTTGCATATGTGTTTGTGATGGCACAACACTTATGTAAACCATTTTGGTCAACTTTTATACATGATTTAAAGAGTGTAGAGACAACCAAGGATTTTTTTTCACATTTTGTCAGAGATCATTGATCCCTATGAAAGGTGATTAGCCAATCAAAAAATTGGAGGGACTAGGTGGAAAAAGGGAGAGATCTAGATTGTTGATCATGATCTAGAACATTCTCCAATTTTTTATTTAAGGAGGGTCTAAACCCTAAATCATAGTGAGATATTATGTTTGCATGTGAGAGATGAAGGAGAGATTTGAAGAGTCAAGTGTATGAGTGAAGGAAGGCTATGTTTTTATTTTTAGAAGAAGAGATCAGACATAGCAACCTAGAAGTGAAGGGTAGAACAAAGTTTATTTGATAAGGAGATCAAATTAGAATTGGAAAGAGGAGATATATAATCTAGCATCAAAGTGCTAACTAAAGAATTAGGTACTAATACATTCTAGCAAGTGAATCAAGGTAAGTCTCTTAATAAGGTGTTCCTAGCAGGCCTATTCAAATATCCTAACATAGTGCTTACTTAGTTGTAATTTTAAATCCTTTAATCTAGGTAGACTAAACAAGTCTTGTAAGCTCTTTGTAGGGAAGACCCCTCATAGGGTAGATCACTAGAAGTTATCAAATATTGTAGTTGTAACAGACACAGTTTTTTGCTGCAGTAGTGAAGATTTGTGGGTGTCATCCCCACCCCAATTTTACCTTCACCTTAGAGGGTTTTTGGGTAACGAATATTTGTGTTATGTGTTTACATTTACTTGCATGTTTCTGGATGTGATGTATAGTTAGATCTATTTTAGTTAATGGTTACATGATTCATGATGCTGATATAGGATGGGTTAGTGGTGAATGCATTTGATTTATTTCAAAGAGTTAAAAGTTTTATAGATCTTGATTCACCCCCCCTCTTAGTTTCTTTCTTTCCTAATAGACTTCCAACACTAATATCCCCTTTAGGAAATTAAATGTAATTATTAAGTAGATCTTCTCACAATATTGTTCGAATGATTTTAATGTTGGGGCATATATTAATAGAGATCAAAGAGTAGCCACTTCGAGAGTTACCTTAGAAAAGAGCTTTATTTCAAAATCCAATATTCCAAGAGATCATTTTAGTAATAATAATTCTACATTTTATTTCTAAAAAATTAATTCTATCACTTGGATCATGATGCAGGAGCATATTAGGTCACTAAGCAATCTTGCATCAACCAAAAATATTCTTGCTTTCTATACTAGCCTATTGTTTGAGAAGTAGTTGTTGATGCTTACATTCTTTATTTATGTGCACTTGAGAACATAACGAGGAAATAAAGTACATCATCACCCTAAGTGTGTATCTCTTGATTCATTGGAACGTGGAAGATATTTCCATCTTTCTTGGGTTGCACTTCTTGATTGTTCCTGAGCATAGCGTGTGGATTTTATGTTTGCACAATTTTGTATGTTGACTTGGCAACTTGTAGAATTAGGAGATAAATCATAGGTCATGTGTGTGCACCCCTTTAAGTGTTGGAATGTCTTAATGGGAAGAGTGCTTCTGAGGGTGGGGGGGGGAGGGGGCGGGATGAATCAGAAGTATTGGCTTTTCATTATTTTAAATCCTTAATAATTTATAACAAAAATTAATCATGCATGCATATAAACATTAAATAATCATGATAAACAATCATGCAACACCATACAACACTTGAGATTTTGGTGACCCAGAAACCCTCTAGGAATAAGAAGAAAAAATTGGGGTGGGGATGATGCCCACAAAATTACTGCAACAATTGAATTTAACCACTTCTAATGGTTTGCCCTATTAAAGGCTACAACACACTATTAAATGTGACCTTGTTAAAGGATTTCTACACCCTGTTAGGAGTGCACCCTGTTAGAGGACTTAAAAGCATTCAACTTAGAATGCCACCCTTTTAGAGGATTTACATAAGGTTGCTAAACCTACCTAACTCAATAGGATTTCCATAGTTCCTAATACAATTGTGAGAGAGTATTAGAATAATACACCTGATCTAATGCAATCTCTAATGCTGATCTCAGGTACTTGATCTGCTTCTTCTATAACTGATCTCTGTTAGATCTGATCTACTGATTGTGTTCCTTTACTCTATTTTGATCAACTAAATGTACAAATTCTGTCCTTTCCACTAAAACCTTTTTACAACAATGTTTTGCAAGGATCTTAATAGGCTTTGCTTCCCCTTTTTTTTTATTTCCCTCAATTTGTCTAATGGTGTCAAGACTCCCTTATAAAGATTAGGGGTTCATTATGCATCCTTGATTCAAGTGTTCCCACTCAAAACCCTTCGCGATTCACCCATTAGCTGCATGCAATCTCAAATTTTTTGATTGGCTGGATGTGGTCTCCAATTTTATGATTGGTTGCATGAGGATTGCATAGGTAGATGGGAGGATTTGATCTTATCCTTTTATCCTGTCAATAGTCATGCATAACCATTTTACATCTTGGTTTAGGAATTTCATAAACTTTCATGTTGATCCTGCATTGCTCGACACATGAGGTAATACTGATGCTCGGCACCATCTATTCTAGATTACTTGGCATCCATTGTAGTTCTTGCATTACTCAGCACTTGGTGATTTTCTGTGTTACTCGGCACCTATAGGATTTCTGTGTTACTCGGCACCTCTTGGTTTTGTACATTGCTCAGCATCTATTGATTCCTGATTCACTTAGTTCCTATTAACTTTACAATGCTCGGCTTCCTATTGTATCCTAAATTACTCGGAATGTATAGTGAAGATGGTTAAGTGTGTTGACACTCATTTGTCAATCTTACCTATTTGATCAACAATCTCCCCCTTTGACATGAGTGTAAAAAACACTTAACTTATAACTCCCCCTGAGTTGATTATGCCTTGTCATGTCATGAAAATTGTACCATTGTACCTAATGTTCTTTGTTTCTATCTTGTTCTTGCATTCTAATCTTGTTTGTTGTATCAAATCTACTTGATGACCCTGTTTCCATGTGATTAACAAAATTTTTATGTCCCTTGACTCCTTTATTGCTATTTATAGTCAATCAACTTTAAGTTGAACAAAATTTCAAAACTTTGCAATTGAATTGTGCTTCCTCTTAATTAATTCTTCTTTAATATATCTCCTACAGTATCTCTAAGTATCTCCCCCTTAGAATATTATCTCCCCCTTTTTGATACTTATGTCAAAGGGTTCTAAATAGTAATGCCATGCTCAGCCAAAAATGTTTTATTTACCTTAAGGAGTATTTTGAGAGTTGTATCCCAGTTATTCAATGCAATATCCAATGACTTGTGTTGGATTGCAAGCTCTGCTGCTAGATTAACAAGTCCTTCATGTGTAGAAACATTTGAGTCTTCCTTTAGGACTGTTTCTACATTTATTTTCTCCTTGTGTAAGACTTCTAAATGGGGAGTGATAGAGGCTTGAATTTGCATCAGCTTTTCTTTAATAGTGGCCTCTTCTACTAATAATGCAGCTAATTCCCTTTGAATGTGAAGCGTTTGAGTAAAATGCTTCTCACTTTATGCAGGATTTGAGGGTAGTTGCATACTGGAGAGCTTAATTTCTCTCTCAAGGTTCAAAATTTTATGTTTTATTTCTTGTGTGAAGCTGGAAAAATCACACAATTTACCATAAAGGGAAAAGAAGTTCCCTAATACAAACTTTACATTATCTAATTTCTTGGCTAGGTCAACTTGTCCCAAAATAATGTTGTTGGCTATCTTTTGGTTGACTTTTCCTAGAAACTTCTTTTCTGACCATTCTATGAGTTTTACATTTCTATCATGGTCATCATTGTTTAATTGGTCAGCTATATCAGATAGTTGCTCAAGGATTGGTCTGCTTGAATCTGGAGGTTGTAGGCTAAAGGCATCCATGAATATATCTCTGATCTCATTCATTGCCTACTTATATTTGTAGTCTTTCCTCAATGCCTCTTGTCTCCTTCTTTTGTCCAATGCACTTTGTATTTCATTCATCTTTTCTTTAGTTAAAGTGCTTGAATCATAATAGGGTATTTGGATTTCTTCATCAAGCTCAGGAATACCATAATGAATGGTCTTGGCTACCCTAGTAGAACTCGAGCTTTTTGTACTAACTTGTACAGTCAACATGTCAGTACTCGGTTGCTGAATAGATTTGGTAGGAGTTCTTATTTTTGGCAATTCAACCAAAGTTTGTATTGTGGACTCCTCCTTATCTTGTGTTTCATCCTTATCTTCTTTGTGTGCCACTGCTACTAGGGATGTACTTACTATCTATACTGGTGTACCTGTGACTTCCCTTGCTGTTGCACTTGGCTCTTGATGAGCTTGCATGGCTATTCTTGGTAGTGATGCAGTTGGTGGTAGAAATGGAAGTCTAGTAGTTTAAGTGATCTCAGGTGGTTCTTGTGGTGGCACCTCACCTTTTTTGAGTTTGTCTACTAACTTTTGAAGCTCTTCTACACTGACCAATATGGGACTTGTACATAACTATGCTTGAAAAGTTGTTTGGTCAAGGATCTTAGTGAGATCCTCTGCAGTTAATGGATTGATGTTTTGACTTGAGGTGTCAACAACATCCTTAATCATTATGGTTTATGCATTTGTGGTAGTAGAGTGAGGAGGACTAGGAGGTAGTAGTTGTGTGTCTTACACACTTTGCTGCTCATCAATACCTCTATTTTCATCATTTCCTTCATCCTCTTCAACCTTTTTCTCTACTTCTATCTTTTCTTCTTTCTTCTGATTTAGCTGTGGCTTCTTCTTTGTATTCTTCTTCAAGGACATCTTCAATTTTCTTGTATAAGTTCTTCCACGATCTTTTGGTTTTCTGTACAATTTCTTCTATTTTGTTTTGGAGAATGGAGAATGCCCTATACTTAGGTGTAAACCTAGTGTTATGCCTTTTGACTGCTTTAGATATCTATTCCCTTGTCAAATTAGGCAGTATGCTAGCTAGGGTTGATTCCCTCATCTCCTTCTCCATTCTTAGACAAAAGTGCCATCTGTCTTCTACGATTTTTGACAATTCTTTTGGTAATTGCCCATCAAGTTCAAGAGGTGTATACTTGAACTATGCCATCATTGCATAGACTAATTATTCTATGCTATTTTTTTCCTCTTTTTTAAACTTATTGAATTCAATCTTTTCCATGTTACTTAAGTCTCCATTCCTAATCTTTTCACATAATATATCAACTAAAGACTTAGGAGGATGACTTACATTTTCATTCTGATCTTCCTCATCAGTATTAGGTTGAGCCATATATCTTCTTCTTTTCCTTGGCTCTTCTTGTGCCTTCTTGGTTGCTTTCTTCTTTGTGGCTTCCTCTTTGGCTTTTTGTGTGGAGGCCCTTGTTGCAACTCTAGTTGTTGGCATGGTAGCTTTCTTTAGTTTAGGCTGAGGAGTAGGAGGTGTTTTTTCTTTCTTTTGATGACTTTGCCTTTGATGGGTGCTTCCTTGGCTTCTTTTTCCTCGGTACTCTCATCTTTGTCTTCTTGTTCTGGCTCATCTTCATCTTTCTCATCATCACCTTTCTCTTCATCTTTACCATTTTCCTCTACTTCACCTATTGTACTTGATACTTCAACACCAAATTTCTTCCTTATTTTCTTCACTAGCTTGTCCTTCTTCTTCACTGTTGTGGCTATCTTGAGTTTTGTAACACCTCTTGATTTAACAATGTCATAAGTTCCAAATGCCTTTGCAATTTTGTCAATATCTTCTGCAAGTAGGGCTATGATGGTGGTAGAAGCTTGATCAACATCAAGCTCATATCCTAGTGGTCTAGACCATCTTGTTCTTGGAAGGACTGCTAGGATATAAGTATAGTCAATATCAACAAGAAAGCATATGTTATTTACATGCTTCTCTACCAGTGAAACTGGTATCCTCATTCTTTTCTTCATTGCATTTTAGAAATCATCAAAATAGATAGACATTTGATCATCAAATATGTCTCCCATTTGTGCAATGAAATCATTTATTTGATCAACAATTTTTTTTTCTGACTTCAGTTGACTTTACCAAATGAAGGCAATTCTTTCATCACATAAAAGAACATACAAACTAATATTGACCCAAATTCGCATTGTGCTCCCTTGGATTTTCTAATAGCTCCAAGATTTTCATTAATCTATTGCAACATGAGCTCTACAAGGTCATAGGTGTGGTCTTTCTTTACAAGCTTATATAACACATCCACTGCTATGCAGGGTACACTATTCAACCTACTGGATTGATAAAATTTGTTTGATATGATCCTCACAGAAAAATCTAGAAGGGGATCAGTAATGGTGTCAATGGTCAAGCCTCTGTTATTCCATTTTGCACCTATATTTTTCTCAATGTTTTCTCTTTTGTCACTTCTGAGTGTCTTGCGCCGATCTAGGGTTGGAAAACCTGTGACCCTATGAACCATTTTATTAGTAATTTTAACTAGTCCTTGCTCTATCCAGAATGATCCATCATGGATTCTGCTGAGTATTATGCGTATTCACTTAGTTTTGAATACGATTGGAAAAACTAGGGCTTTGGTTAAATCCTTCTTCTCTATGATTGAAAAATCATCCTTCAATATACCGTTGTCACAAAGTTTGTCAAAGGAATTGAAGATTTCCAAGTCTCCTATGGCTCCTATTTTGTAGTTGTAACATTTTTGCACATCTTGAACCATAACAACTTTTTTAGGGATGACAGATAGGGCACTAGTGAGATCATTTTTATATGCAACTTCTAGGATTGGCCTGAATTCGGGTTGCTTAACCTCGTTACTAACAAGCTGAATCTCAGGACTTTCCTTCCCTTTGGTGGATTTTGAACTAGATGCCATTTTTTTAAAATTTAACTGAACTAGGGTTTGATGTTTAAAAAAAATTTCATAGACTATACAACTTGGCACCTGAAGGAAATACCTGGATAAATGCTTGAAATCACTTGGGTAGATGCTGAATTGTTGCAAATTATTGGCCAAATGCTTGAAAATTTCTCAATTGTGTTCCTGGTAATCACTCTTCATTTGAATGACTCAAAATGAATCAAATTTCACCTTTTAGTGGCTCAAAAACCTTGCATTTAATGCATTCTTGTACCTTCACCTGTCACTCATCTTTTCAAAGGTCTTCAACTTAGCATCCAATCCACCTTACTTGGCAGCCATTCGCACTCAACATCTACTAACTTTGTTGATAACTCGGTAACCAAAGTAGTTTTACTCGGCAACCAAAGACAGTTTGGCATCATCATTCAAGTTTTGTGTTGGCATCTTATCTCATGCATATTTATACTTTGTAGTGCTTCATCATGGTTTTAGGGCTGATGTATGATACTTCCTTATATGTATCATCCCCATAGGCTTGTCTTGTGATTAGTTGGATGAGATGTGGTCACTTGACTTCTTGGGTGGAGTGACCCTTCCATTGGATGTACTTGGTACATCTTTTCTTTGCCATGTCTTCTTCATGTCTATTCTGATGTGTTCTTCATCAATCTTTTCTTTACCCTTACTTCAATTTTGGGTGATTTGGCCTTTGTTGGACAATTCCTATTGACACGTCCAATTTTCAAGCAACTAAAACAAGTAATTTGGTTTAACCATCTTTTATAGTTTCCCTTGAAATGTGTTTTGATGCAATTCTAGGGTATGTGTCCATACTCTTGACAATAATGACAACTTTGTCTTGTGTTGTAGTCCCAATTGTAATGGTGTACATAGTTGTCCCTCCTTACATGCTAGTTTGGTGTCCACCTAGGCTTTGATCTAAACTCAAAGGTTCTATGTCCATACTTCTTGCAATTATGGTAATGTCCATCAAATCTTTGTGTCCTTGTGACTTTAGTCTTGCAATCTTGTTTCATGTGACCTAACATGTTGCACTTGTGACAGTAACCCTTTCTTTTGGGTGTGTTTGTCTAATTAATCTTTCTACTCCTACAGACATTAGTAGTATGCCCCTTTTTATTACAGTAGTGACAAGTGGGTTTAGAATCCTTACCTTTGGCACTTCTTTGCTCAGCATTCTTTGATGATTCACGAACTTTAGTGTTGTTGTTTCCAAGTCTTGATGTATCATGGGTTGATCTTGGGGATTTTAGTAACTGTTCAAAGTACTTGATGGCTTCACTTGAATTGTTGAGATTTTTTGTTATTTCTTTTTCTCTGTTCAATTCATTCTATAGTTGTTCATTCTGTATCTTCAAAGTAGAGATATGAATATCTTTCATATTGAGTTCATGATGAAGATTCATCAGTTGGCCAAGTGTATCCATCTGCATGTTTGAGATCCTTGTTAATTCAACACATTTTTCTTCCAGTCTATTTGCAAGATTTCTTTTGTCATCTTCCAGCATAACTCTATCCTCAACTACTCTTTTCTTTTGCTCAGTTATTTCAGATAACATTATGGCTTGTGATTCCTGCTCCATCTTGAGAGATCTCATCTCTTCTACTTGAACTCTATTTTTCTCCATCAATTTTGCTATTGCTGCATCAAACTCTTTGGAATCTCCTTTGGAAAATACTTGTGTGGTGTCAATCTCCTTGTATTGAATATCATTTTCAGCTATAGCTATTTCCTTTCTTCTTTTTAAGGATTTTCTTAATTCCTCTCTAGCTTCCTCTACCTTGTGTAGAGCAAGATGCACATCTATCACTTGGTTCTCAATGATCTTCCCAAGTTTGAAGACTTCCATCTTCAGATCTTTTTCTCTAAGCTTTTAGGCTTCTTCTTGAGAGAACTATGCTTTGATACCAATTGTTGGAATTCCTTAATGGGAAAAGTGCTTCTGAGAGGCAGGGGGCGGGGTGTGAATCAGAAGTACTGGCTTTATTTTAAATCCTTAATAATTTATAATAGAAATTAATCATGCATGCATATAAACATTAAATAATCATGATAAACAATCATGCAACACCATACGACACTTGAGATTTTGGTGACCTAGAAACCCTCTAGGAATGAGAAGGTAAAACTAGGGTGGGGATGACACCCACAAAATTACTGCAGCAATTGAATTTAACCACTTCCGATGGTTTTCCCTATTAAAGGCCTACCCTATTAAAGGCTACAACACAATGTTAAATGTGACCCTATTAAAGGATTTCTACACCCTGTTAAGAGTATGCCCTGTTAAAGGACTTAAGAGCATTCAACTTAGAATGCCACCCTTTTAGAGGATTTACATAAGGTTGCTAAACCTATCTAACTCAATAGGATCTCCATAGTTCCTAATACAATTGTGAGAGAGTATTAGAATAATACACCTGATCCAATGCAATCTCTAATGTTGATCTCAGGTACTTGATTTGCTTCTTCTATGACTGATCTCTGCTAGATCTGATCTACTGATTGTGTTCCTTTACTTTGTTATGATCAACTAGATGTACAAATTCCATCCTTTCCACTAAAACCTTTTTACAACAATGTTCTACAACGATCTGAATAGGCTCTGCTTCCCCTTTTTTTTATTTCCCTCAATTTTTCTAATGGTGTCAAGACTCCCTTATGAAGATTAGGGGTTCGTTATGCATCCTTGATTTAAGTGTTCCCACTCAAAACCCTTTGTGATTCACCCATTGGCTGCATGCAATCTCAAATTTTTTGAATGGCTGCATGTGGTCTCCAATTTTCTGATTGGCTACATGAGGATTACATAGGTAGATGGGAAGATTTGATCTTATCCTTTTATCCTATCAATAGTTATGCATAACCATTTTACATCTTGGTTTAGCGATTTCACAAAATTTCATGCTGATCTTGCATTGCTCGACACATGAGGTAATACTGATGCTCGGCACCATCTATTCTGGATTGTTTGGCATCCACTATAGTTCTTGCATTACTCGACACTTGTTGATTTTTTGTGTTACTCGACACCTATAGGATTTTTGTGTTACTTGACACCTATTGGTTTTTTGCATTGCTTAGCATCTATTGATTCCTGATTCACTCGGTTCCTATTAACTTCACAATGCTCGGCTTCATGTTGTATCCTGAATTATTTGGCATGTATAGTGAAGATGGTTAAGTGTGTTGAAACTCATTTTTCAATCTTACCTATTTGATCAACATTAAGCGTGTGTGGTACTTTATGTTCATTTTCTTAAATTTCAGTTGTGTCTTCTAAGGGAGGACCTATAATTGTAATGATTTGCCTGATAGGCTGACTTGTGGTTTTATTTTCTATATATTGAGTCCTTGGAATTGTTTTTAGATATATAGGTGATAAAGAAAGTGTAGACAAGAGGTAGATAGAGGATTAGTAGGATCAAGAAGATAGTGGTGAAGTAATCTTGTATATGAAGGATGATCATTGTAATGAAAGGGCTTAGTGAGCTCACCAACTACTATACATGTGAAATAAAATAATTACTCTATTGAATTCTCTCTCATCTAGTTGAACATCTATCCTTGGATTGATATATTATTGTGCTTTCATGTATTACTCTTGGAAAGGAGCTAGTAGGTTTAACTTGAATTTATTCTCTTGGTATCCTTCCTTGTGTTAGGTGGATTAGAGCCTAATTTTTCTTTCCTTATGAGTTTGGGATCACAGAGAATCATGGATTGACTTGTTTGTAAGGTGGTAGATTAGAGATCTAACTTATAACTTGTAGAGGGTTATGATTCTTGTAGGGACCTTGGTCAACATGGTTTGAGGTAGAGGTAATGTAGACAAAGACATTATGGATATATTCAGATAGATTTTAGCCACACTTGAAGTTATAGAAACAACCTAGAGCAAAGGAGTACACCTTGAAGATGTGAGTGATGATGAGGTAGAAACAACAACACCTGATACCAATCCTAATCTTGCTCCTAATGTGGATGAAGATGAAGAAATAATTTTGAGATTCTTGACTAGGGAAAACACTAGATCTACTATTGAAGTTTCTTGCTATGATGGAAAGTTGGATACAAATGCCTTGCTTGATTTAATCTAAAAAATGGAGAAATACTTTGAGTATGAAAGCACTCCTAAAGATAAGAAGGTAAAGATAGTTGTTACAAATTTGAAAGGATGTGCTTCCCTGTGGTGGGGACATCTACAAACTGATATAGAGGAGAGGAATGAATAAGATCAGAATGTGGGAGATGATGTTGCTCGCAAGTTAAAGAAATTTCTTCCTACAGATTATTAGGTTAATTTGATGAAGAAAATATAGAATTTGAAGTAAAATGACATTACTATAAAGGAATATATTGAGGAATTCTATGGGCTAGATATCAGATTTAAACATGTGGATGATGAAATTGAGAAAGTAGCATGATACCTTAAAGGTTTAAGAGGTTCCATTCATAATGAAATTAGTTTTGTTAACGTGGATAGTGTGGATGAAGCATAATAGTATGACTTGAAATCTAAGGAGATACATGAAAAAAGAGAGAGCAAGGAAGAGGTGTGATGCATGAGCATCCTAGGTTGACGTGTTATCCATCTTGTTTATGTTTATTCTACCATTTGTTGCCGAGTTGCAGTCATTTTTGAGTTGTAGCAATTGTCGAGTGCTAGTAATTTTGCAATATTAGTCAAATTATAGTTATCCCAAGTCATGTTAAGATTTAGGTTAGTGTGTTATCCCATCTCACTTTGCAGTATTGACCAAGTTATCTAGTGTGTGCGAAGTTATATAGTGTGTGTCGAGCTATCTAGTATGTTCTACGTTATCTAGTATTGGACGAGTCTTCCTCCATGTATCAAGTGAGCTTGTTATTTGTTGATGCTTGGTTCCTTCTTTTGTCAAGTTGTCTATGTTTTGGTTCTTAGTGGGAGTTGACTTGTGTTTTTAATTTTGATCATGAGTTTAATGATAGGATCTTCTCTTGGGATGTGTGTAAACCATTTTAAGGTCGACCTTTCCATTATGTAATGTTCTAGAATCTTCTATAAGTCATTTTGGAAACTATAAATAATTTTTTTAGGCTTAGGTTAGAGGCAAGAGAGAAGTTGTAGAGAAGTTGGAGTAGAGTTGAAATGGTTTCATAAATTTGTTGCATATGTGTTTAGAAGTGTGAATTTGAAGTTGGATCATGGATCTTGAATGTATTTTGTATTTGGTTGTAACCCAAAAGGCCTTATAGTTGGGCATGTATGCTAATTACTTGATGAATCAATAAAAACATTTTGTTGTTTCTCTCTTGGTGTTGTTCTATTTGTGTGTTTGCTTCCATTGTGTTAACTTTGCAAGGTGGTTTGGATTGTTGTGTGTGCCTTTGGCCCTAGTTCTTCTTCGCTCCTTGCATTAGGTAGTATCAGAGCTTGAGATTTGTCCTTGTGGAGATTGGATCATATATAACCCTAATTTGAATTTGGTTGTAGGGTTGTAGATCCGGGGATTTGACCTATAACTTGTAGAGGGTTATGATCTTGAAGGAACCTTATTTGTAAAACTGGTTCAAGGTAGAGGAAATGATGATAATGCCATATTGGATACATTAAGACAAATTGTAGCTAGAATAGATGCTATGGAGATAGCCCAGAGGAGAGGAGCACATCTTGATGATGTGAGTGATGATGAAGCAGTAGCACCAAACCCTAATCTAAATCTTAAAGAAGATCAAGATAAAGAAAGATTATTGAGAGTATTGTCTAGGGCACATTCAAAGCTTGCCATAGAATTTGTTCCTTATGATGTAAAATTGGACACCAATGTTGTGTTGGATTGGATCTTTGATATGGAAAAGTTCTTTAAGTATGAAAACACTCCTAATAATAAGAAGGTAAAACTTACAATTTTCTAGGTTGAAAGGTCATGCTTCACTATGGTGGGAGCATTTGCAAACTAATAGACAAAGGAGAGGAAAGGAGAAGATTTGAACTTGGGTGAAAATGGTGAACAAGGTAAAGAAAAAATTCCTTCCTATTGTTTATCAAGTTAGCTTCTTGAGAAAGATGCAAAATTTGAATCAAAAAAGATGACTATGAAAGAGTATACTAAGAAATTCTATAGATTGGACATCAGATCTAGAAATGTGGATGATGATGTTGAGAAAATTACAAGATATATAAATGGATTGAGATTTGGAGTTCAAAATGAAATAAGTTTTGTGAAATTGGAAAGTGTAGAAGAAGCATATCAATAAGCCTTGAAAGTTGAGGAGATCTTAACAAAGAAGCATGAACAAAGACAAAGAGGTAGAGTTGGTAGATTCTAGAGAGGCAAAGTTAGATTTTATGGTGAAAGTGGTAGATCTGATAGTTCTATGCAAGATAAAGGAAAATCTAAATGGAAGAATGATGATAAAGACAAGACCAAGTGGAAAGGTGGTAGTTCATACCGAGAAGGTATTGGTTCTTACCGAGAAAGTGCTAATTCTTATTCTAGAGTTGTTTTCATGGTAATTGTTTTAGATGTGGTAAAGAAGGGCATAGATCTTTTGAATGTAGATCCTTTGAAAGTGGGCAAGGTAACAAAAATGTTGTGATTCAAGGAGACATTGAGAGTTCACCGAGTGAACTTGAGGCTACAAAAAATATGATGGTGAGAAGAACTTTATGTAATAAGGGAAGTGATGAGGAACATGTCCTAAGGAGAAGTCTTTTCAAGACTGGATGTAAGATGGATGGAAAATGTAGCAAGGTAATCATTAATAGTGGAAGTTCTACAAATTTGGCATCAAAAGAGTTGGTTACAAAGTTTCATGGATCAAAGATGAGCATAAGATATTGGTAAGTGAACAATGTATTGTGAAGCTCAAAATTGGACATTATTTTGATGAAGTTTTGTGTGATATTATGCCTATGGATTGTTGTCATATTTTATTGGGTAGACCTTGGAAATATGCTAGATATGCTATACATGATGGAAGATTGAATCAATATACTCTTTGGGTGAATGAGACAAAGAAAATATTGTTGCCTTTGATTAAAAGTCTAGATGAGATTAATGGTACTACTATTCAAGTTTTCATGGTTAATGGAAAGCAATTTGAAAAAGAAGTGAAGAAGAATCAAATGTTTTTTTTCCATAATTCCTAGAGGACCGAGTTTTGGTAGTAATGATTAAGTAGTAGAAGCTGATAATGATTGAGTACCAGAAAAAATTGAAACTTTTCTAAGTGAGTATAAAGAGATTGTTGAAGAGGATATTTTTGATGGTTTACTACCAATAACAAGTATAAGTCATTGCATTAATATGATTCCTATAGCTAGTTTTTCGAACAAAGCACCATATAGATTGACACCTATAGAGAATGAAGAACTTAACAGACAAGTACATGAATTGTTGCAGAATGGATTAATCAGAGAAAGTTTGAGTTCATATGTTGTACCTACTGTATTAGCACCTAAAAAGAATGGATAATGGAGAATGTGTACTAATTCTAGAGCTATTAATAATATCATAATGAAATATAGGTTTCCTATGTTGAGGATAGATGATATAATGGATTATTTGAGTGGAGAAAAGAATTTTACCAAGATTGATTTGAAGAGTGACTATCATCATATTAGAATCAGAGAAGATGATGAATGGAAGACTGCTTTCAAGATAAAAGATGATTTGTATGAATGGTTGGTTACACCTTTTGGTTTGACTAATTCATCTAGTACTTTCATGAGGTTGATGAATAAAGTTTTGAAAAGATATTTGGGTAAGTTTGTGATTGTTTATTTGGATGATAGTTTGATATTCAGTAAGACTAAGAAAAAACATCTTGAGCATGTTAGACAAGTATTGTAGAGATTTAAAGAGGAGAAGTTGATTATTAATCTAAAAAAGTGTTCTTTAATACAAAAGGAGATTATGTATTTAGGATTTGTGATTTTAGTTTATGGTTTGAGAATAGATCCTGAGAAGGTTAAAGCAATTTTGGAATGGCCTATGTTGATCTCAGATTGGTTTTGACAAATGATTGTCTATACACTTAATTCATTTACTTAGTTCATGCCAAACAAGTAGTATATGTTGAGTACAACATGTATAAGATAGAGCATGCTGAGTCCATAGTGAGTGTTGAGTCACTCATGTGCTGAGTCACTCAAGTACCAAGCAAATAATGTATGTCGAGTGATTAAGGAGCCAAGTAAGTAGTTCATGTCGAATCATTTAGATGCCAAGTCATAGTATAGAAATTAGTATATGCCGAGCATTAGAGACTTCAAATGTTCAGTAACACAATTTTGTCATAGTTGCTTGTATTGGCACAAACTACTACGTAAACCAATTTTGAGGTAACTTACAGATTGAATTACAATATTTTGGTGATAAGAAAAAATCTTAAGATGTAATCCCCATGAATTACATCATCCAATTAGGTAAACAGAATTTTTAAGCGAAAAAATGGATGAATCACAAATGTTGATTCATACTTAACCCTAAGTCACCTAGGTCTTCTTAAGGAGGAAAAACCCTAAACTTCATATGTGTATGGAAGGAACAAAGAGAGAAGTTTGCATGCATAAATAGAGTATTCATGGTGGCTAAGGAGTTCTGAATTGAAATTGCATTGCAGAATCAATTAAAGGAGAACAAAGGAAGGAAATAGTAAAACAACAGAGAGACATCTGATCAAGAAGGATCAAGAATACATCAATTTAGAGGTGATCTGTTATCAAGAAACAAAGTGCTAATTGCAGGATCAATGTTGAGTCATTCTAATAGGTGAATCAATTTAATCTCTTAACGTAGTAGTCCTAATAGGCTATATTGAAATCCTCTAACAAGGTTCTTACTTAATTGTGAGTTAAAGTCCTTTAACAAGGCACACTTATAACAGGGTAAGACCTAATAGTCTTTGTAAGCCTTTACTAATGCAAACCTTTCACAAGGTAGTTCATGTCTCATGATCAAACATTATAACCTTCATTGGATACACTTTATTATTGCAGTAGTGAAGATTTGTGGGTGTCACCCACACCCTAGTTTTACCTTCTCATTCGAGGGTTTTTGGGTAATCATATTTGGTGTCATATATGTATGAATTCTTACTTGTTTACATGATTTAGATGTACATGATTTATATGGTATTTTAGTTTACTTATTGAATGTATGAGATGGATGTGTGGTGAATGTTTAATGGGTCAAAGTTTAAACTACAAATTCACCGCCCCCTCTCAAAAGTTTACCTTTCTTATTATAATTCCAATAACTTACACCTGAGAATGTGGGTGAGGTAAGATCATTTCATGGTTTGGCTAGGTTTTATAGAAAATTTGTAGGAAATTTCAATGTTGTTTGTAATATTATGAATGAAAAAATGAGAGGAGATAAAGAGGAATTCAAATGGACACATGGAGTTGATAAGAGTTTTGAGACATTGAAACTAAAGGTAGTGATGCAAGTGGTAGTGCAATAGGAGTTGTATTGAGTTAAGAAGGTAAACTTGTTGCTTTCTTTAGTGAAAAGCTGAATGATGGTAAAATGAAGTATTCTATGTATGATCAATAGTTTTATGTTATTGTTCAATCTTTGAAGAAGTAGAGACATTATTTGATTCCTAAGGAGTTTGTGTTGTATACTGATCATAAAGCTTTACAGTACTTGGGAAGTTAACATAAATTGAATCAAAGACATACAAAGTGGGTTGAATATTTATAGAGTTTTACATTTGTGATTAAGCATAAGAGTGGAGTTACTAATAGAGTGTTTGATGCATTGAGCAAAATAAATTCTTTTTTGACTAAGATGAAGGTTGAAGTTCTTGGTTTTGATGAAATGAAAGAGTTGTATGATACTAATCTTGATTTTTATGAGGTATGAAGAGAGTGCAAATCACCAAATATATCAGATCACGTGAGTAAGTATGATGAGTATTTTATTCAAGAAGGTATTTTGTTCAAAGATATTTAGTTGTGTATACCTAGAAGATCTATGAGAGTTAATTTGATTAAAGAAATGCATAGTAGTTGATTGGTTGGACATTTTGGAATTGATAAGACATTGAGTTTGCTAAAGGAGAAGTATTATTGGCCACAGATGTATAAGGATATTTAGAAGTTTGTGAAGAGTTGTGGAGTTTGTCAAGTTGTAAAAGGAGTAAGTTAGAATACTGGATTGTATACACCTATTTTAATTCTTGAGAAACCTTGGAGTGACACTAGTATGGATTTTGTTCTTGGATTACCTAAGATAGCAAAGGGGTATGATTCTATATTTGTTTTTGTGGATAGATTTTCTAAAATGGCTCATTTCATATCATGTAAGGAGACATCAGATGTTGAGCATGTTTCTAAACTTTTCTTCAAAGAGATTGTGAGATTGCATGGATTACAAAGAAGTATTAGTTCTGACAAAGACAATAAATTTGTTGGTTATTTTTGGAGAACTTTGTGGAAGAAGATGGGCACTGAGTTGAAGTTTAGTTCTACATTCCATCCACAGATAGATTGGCAGATAGAAGTTGTAAATAGAAGCTTGGGTAATTTTCTAAGATGCGTAGTAAGAGATGAATGACATAACTGGAAGATGGTATTAGCATAGGCTGAGTTTTCATATAATAATTTTTTCAATAGAAGTACTGGGAAGACACCTTTTGAGATTGTTACTGGAATGAATCCTAGAGGAGTATTAGATTTAAGGGATGTTGTTGGTGAAGAGAAGAGAAGTGTTGCAAGAGAAGAATTTTATGATTTTATGTAGTCTTTGCATAAGGAAGTGAAGCTGAAGTTGGAACAAAGTAATTGAAAGTACAAGGAGAATGCTCATAAGTATAGAAGACATCATGTTTTTGAAGTTGGTAATGAGGTGATGGTACATTTGAAGAAAGGTAGACTTCCTATTGGAACATACAGTAAGTTGAAGATGAAGAAGTTTGATAGTGGAAATTCTTATGAAGTTGAGTTACCTAATGACATGGATATATCTCCTATATTCAATGTTGCTGATCTATATAAGTATCATGAGTTAGATGATGAAGTTTCTATAACAGATGATTATCTTAAGAAGTAGATTGAAGAGGTTGAATTTTTTTTGGATTAGAGAGTTGGTAAAACCACAAGAGGAAAAGACTACTATGAATATTTGGTAAAGTGGAAAAACAAACTAGTTGAAGATGCTACATGGATTTCTCAATTTGAGTTGGATTCAATTTAAGTTGTGACACTTACGTGATTTAGGAGAATCATTTATTTCTACCCTAGTTGTTTGATGCAAGAGCATCTTGGGTTGACATTTTATCCTACTCATTCATGTTTATTCTACCAATTGTTACGGAGTTGTAGTCATTGCCAAGTTGTAACGATTGTCAAGTGCTAGTAATTTTTTAGTATCAATTGAGTTGTAGTTATCCCAAGTCATGTTAACATTTGGGTTAGCATGTTATCCCATCTCACTCTATAGTATTGACCAAATTATCAAGTGTGTGTTAAGTTATATAGTGTGTGTCGAGCTACCTGATGTGTATCAAGTTATCCAATATTGGCTATGTTCCTTCATGTGCTGAGTGAGCCTATTATTTACTGGCACTCAGTTCCTTCTTTTGTCAAGTTGTCTATGTTTTGGTTCTTAGTGGGAGCTTACTTGCATGTTTAATTCTAATCATGAGTTTAATTATAAAATCTTGTCTTGGGATGTGTGCAAATCATTTTAAGGTTGGCCTTTCTGTTATATAATGTTCTAGAATCTTCTATAAGTTATTTTGGAAACTATGAATAGGGTGTTTAGGCTTAGGTTAAACGCAAGAGAAAAGTTATCGAGAAGTTGGAGTAGAATTAAAAGGGTTTTAGAATTTTTTTGCATATGTGTCTAGAAGTGCAAATTTGAAGTTGGATCATGGATCTTGAATGTATTTTGTATCTATCCATAATCCAAAAGCCCTTATAGCTAGGTATGTATGTTGATTACTTGAGGAATCAATAAAAGCATTATGTTCTCTCTCTTGGTGCTATTCTATTTGTGTGTTTTCTTCCATTGTGTTAACTTTGTAAGGTGGTTTGTACTACTGAGTGTTCCGTTGTCCCTAGTTCTTCTTCCCTCCTTGTGTCAAGGTGGAAGATTTCAAAGAAGTAGAGGTAGAACCTATAGAGAAAGTACCAGATCTAAAGTGCAATAAAAAGAAAAATCTGATTGGAAAGATGAAAATGATGGTAAAAAGAGGTAATTACACTAGAGGCAGTTATATTGGTTACTTTGGGAATAGTAGTAATGGTAAGAGAGATGAAAGATCTTGGTTTAAAGGTTCTTGTTAGAAATATGGTAAAGAAGGACAAGGAGCTTTTGAATATACTAATTCTAGTAAAAAGGTTGGACGAAGTGGTAGAAATATTTTTTCTTGTGAAGAAGTTGTTGAAACACCTGATGAACCTGAGAATGGTGAGAACCTCATGATAAGAAGAGTCTTGTGGAATGAGAAATCAAATGAAGGACATATTTAATAATAAGTCTATTAAAAACCATATGTAAAGTTGATGGAACATGTTGTAAAGTGATCATTAATTGTGGTAGCCGAGATAAATTGGCTTCAAAGGAACTGATAAACAAGTTGAAGTTGCACAGGTTGAGACATTCAAACCCTTATCATGTTTCTTGGATTCAGAATGAGCATAAATTGTTGATAAGTCAATATTGTCTTGTAACATTTAAAATTTGGAATTACTATGATGAATTCTTGTGTGTTATTATGCCTAAGCATTATTGTCACAATTTGTTAGGTAGAGCTTGACAATATGATAGATAGGATTTGCATGATGGTAGATTGAATCAATATACTATTTGGGAAAATGGGAAGAAGAAGATTTTGTTACCTTTGATTGAGAAACTTGATGAGAACTACTATACTACAATAAGTATTTGTTTGGTTTATGGAAGTCAATTTGTTAAAGATATGAAGGAACAAAACATATGCCTTGCCTTGATTCCTAGGAAGACTGAAAAATAAGATGAACTTGAGCCTACACCTAAGATAAGAGTTTTGTTGGATGAATTTCAAGATGTTATCTCAAAGGATGTACCTCATGTATTACCTCCTTTGAGAAGTATTAGTTAGTGTATGGATATGATACCTGGAGCTAGCTTGCCTTATAAAGCACCATATAGACTAAAATTTGCAGAGAATGTTGAATTGATTAATAGACAGAGAGGTTTGATAAGAGAAACTTTGAGTCCTTTTGTTGTACCTATTGTATTGGCACCTAGGAAGAATGGAGAATGGAGAATGGAGAATGTGCATTGATTCTAAAGTTATAAATAATATCATAGTGAAGTATAGGTTTCCTTGTTCCTAGGATTGATGACACCATGGATTTTTTGAGTGGAGCTAGATACTTTACCAAGATTGGTTTCAAAATTGGATATCATCATATCAGAATCAAAGAAGGAGATGAATGGAAGACTATTTTTATAAATAATGAAGGTTTTTATGAATGGTTGGTTATGCCTTTTGGTTTGACTAATACACCTAGCACTTTTGTGAGGTTGATGGATGAAGTTTTGAAGAAATTCTTGTGAAATTTGTGATTGTATATCTTGATGAAATATTGATTTTTAGTAAAACTAAAGAGGACCATCTTGAGCATATCAAACAAGTGTTGCAGAGGTTGAAAGAGGAAATTTTTTTGATTAACTTGAAGAAATGTTCTTTTATGAAGGAGGAAATTATATACCTTGATTTTATGATTTCAGCTAAAGGTTTGAAGATGGATCCTAAGAAGGTAAAAGCTATACTTGAATGGCCTATACTTGTGTCTATTTTACAAGTTAGTTCATTTCATGGGTTGACAATTTTTTAAAGAAAGTTCATCAAAAAATTCTGTTTAGTATGCAATGCTATGAAAAATACCATGAGAGGAGATAAACAGGATTTGAAGTGGAAACAAGGAGAAAATAAGAGTTTGGAAATATCAAAACAAAAAGTTGCAGAGTTGCCTACACTTGCTTTGCTTGATTTCACTAAGGTTTTTCAAGTAGATTGTGATGCCAGTGAGAATGTAATTGGAGCTGTTTTGAGTCAAGAAGGAAGACTTGTAGCTCTCTTTAGTGAGAAATTAAATGATGTAGAAAGAAATACTTAGTTTATATTAGAAATTCTATGTTATTTTTCAAGCGTTGAAGAAGTGGAGATGTTATTTGATGCCTAAGTAATTTTTCTTGTACATAGATCATAAAGCTTTGCGGTACATTAGAATTTAGAACAAGTTAAATCAGAGACATATGAAGTGGGTCAAATACTTGCATAATTTAACCTTTGTGTTGAACCATAGAAGTGGTTAATCAAACAAATTTTTTGATGTTGAGTAGAAGAGGGAATTTGCTAACATAAATGAAGGTTGAAGTGCTTGGCTTTGATGATTTGAAGACTTTGTATGAAACTGCCCTTGATTTTGTAGAACCTTGGAGAGACTGTAAGTATTATTTGATAGTTGAACAAGATAAGTGGATTGATTATTTCATTCAAATGACATGTTGTTCAAAGGAATTCAGATTTACATATAGCCTAGAGGATCTATGAGAACTAACATCATTAAGGAAAAACATAGTGGTGGACTTGTTGTTGGAAACTAAAATTGGGACAATTGTTATGTCGTCATTTATGTCAAACCTTATTGGTGAGACAGTTTGATATCTGATTTGAGTGTCATATCTAGATGATTGATGAAGAGGATTTGAGAAGATAAACATAACAAAAGGACCTAGAGGAAAGGTTGAGTTATGATGAATTACAATGGGAACTTGTTAGTTAGACTTTGACAAGATAAAGTGATTGTTTAAGCAGGCTACTAGTGAAGAAGATAGTTGTACTAAAGTCTAGAAGAAGTGATCAAAGAATGACCAAATATGTAGGCTTGGCTAAGAAAAAGAGTAGAAGATGAAGGAACTTGAAGTTTATGTTGAGTGATGCCACTATAAGCCAAGATAATAGTATTAACTAAGCATCAACATATATCCCAAATAGAAAATTTAGTAGTGACCAAGTAATCCAGTGATGATCGAGTGTCATAATACAATATTGGTCAAGGGAAAACATTTTATACAATATGAGTAAATCACAATTTCTAGCCGACATAGTTGTTTTTTTGCAATATGTATAGCATGTTGAAGAGAAGAATACATGAGTTGGATCATTTAATACAAGAAAAATTATGTTTGAGTGTTTCTATGCAATAAATCAAGCAAAAATTTGGAGTAGTTTCTAAAAGAGAAAAGTGAACATGAAATTATGAAAGGATTTGATGACTCTAACTTAACCCTAAGATATATGGTGATGTTTAAGCAACAAAAGATCAAAATTGCCTATTTAAGGAGGTATAAGGAATAACCTAAAAATGTAGGAGCTATTATTGATGCTATTGATTAGAAAACTTGAGGAAGAGGCTGAGAAGATGTGAAGAGTGATTGCTTGAAGGAGTGCTAGGCATATTAGAGACAAAGATGTCAATGGAGGCCTATCATTGGATCACCATGTGACTTGAATTGTGATTTGTAATTGCAAAGTGAGTTGTATTTGTCATATCAAAACTGTTGCTACTTTCTAACCATTGTATCAGTATTGAATTCATTTAATGAAGGTTGACCTAATAGTCATATGTAAATCCTTTAATCAAGGTGGCATTCTAATAGAATTTTCTTAAGTCCTCTAACAAGGCCACTCCTAACAAGGTGATTAAATCCTTTATCAAGGTCACATTTTATAGTGTTTTTTTTTACCTTTAATAGGGTTAGCTCCTAACAGAGCTCACTTTAGAAGAGTGAAAGATTGGTGACATGTTATTGGTGGTTTTTTCCAAACTGGGTTTCCATGTTAAATCATGGTGTCATACTTGTGTGGATGTCATTTGAGATTATTTACTGTTAATGTTTTATATTCTACAAGTTTGATATTTTTTAGGAAAGTGGACTACAATTTTATGTTACTGATCATCTTCTATAGACATTGAGATACTGAATGTTTAGATCTAAAGTATTTGAAGTGATTAAAATTTCAATTGGTATGTTTGGACCTTGGATTACTGATTCACTCCCCTTGGTTATTCTAAATCATTCTAATAATTGGTATTAAAGCATTGGTTCTTGTAGAGAAAAGTTTGAAGGCACTTGGAGCCAAAGATCAAGATGTAAAAAAGGAGGTTCCAAAGTTGAACAAAGAGAACTTCCCTACATGGAAAAGTTTGGTGAAGTTGCATCTGGAAGGAATTAGAGATGGTGCTATATACTATATAGAAAATACATGTCACAATAATAGTTCCTCTAATAGCTCTACAGATGAAAGTGAAGCAAGAAAACAACCAAGCTTTGTTGGAAATTGCATCATCCCTTAGCTATGTCGAGTTTCATGTCATAAAAGATTGCACTACTGCTAAGAAAATGTGGGACACACTCTGGACTATCTATGGAGGAGACAAAAAAATTTTGAGAGAAAAATTAGAAAGCTTGAGAGGCAAATTTAATGAAATGAGAATGATGGAAGGTGAGAATATTGTTCAGTATTTTGGTAGAATCAAAGGGGTGGTAAATACTATAAGAGGAGAAAATGGAAAGATTGATGATGAGACTGTGATCAAAAAGGTATTGAGAACTCTACTTTCTATCTATGCTATTAAAGTTTATGCAATACAGGAATTGAGATGTACCCCTACTAACAACCTAACTTTTGAAGGTGTAATTGGTAGGCTTACTACTTTTGAAATGTCAAATTTTGATAATTTCACTCCTACTTATGTTGAATATGCTTGTAAATCTTAATTGGTTATTAGTAACAAAGGAAAAGGAAAGTGTGTGAATAGTAAATGTGATTATTTTGATGATGAACTTGATGAGCTTGCAACATTGATGGCTAGAAGACTTTCAAGAGGTAGAGGAAAATACAAAGGTAAACTTCCTATAATTTTTTTTTTCATGTAACAAAGTTGGTCATATTGGTGCAAGGTGTTTTGACAAAGAAGACAAGGATTAAAGTTGAGAAAGTGAGTACAAAGGAAGAAGAGATAACTGAGACAATAGAAGAAACAAGGACTATAAAGACAAAGGTAAGAAATCATGTGACATTGTTGAAGAAGAAACTGATAATGGGTCTAATAGTAATGATGGAGAAGTATTATATGTTGTTATGAGAGAAGATTCTTATGAGGATAAGAAAACTACATTAATTTTATATGCGAGTCAAGGTAATAGGTGGATAGTTGATAGTGGTTGTTCACATCACATGATTGGTGATAAAAGTAAGTTTGAAACTATGGAACCATATAAAGGTAGTTGTGTTAAGTTTGGTAATGATGCACCATGTCTTGTGAAAGGTAAAAGATCAATACAATTGATTGATAAGATCAAGTGTGACAATGTTTATTAGGTTCAAGGACTTAACTATAATTTTTTGAGTGTCTCACAATTGAACAAATTAGGATACAAAGTTCAATTCCATCATAGGAAGGCTAGGATATTTGATGCTACTGGTGAATTGATTGGAAGTGGTGATCAGACAAGAGGTAACTTGTTATATCTAGATTTATCTGATGAGACATGTTTGTTTACACAAGATGAAGATATATGTTTATGGCATAAGAGGTTATGTCATGTGAACTTTGATAATTTGGTAAGCATTAGTAAGATGAAAAGAGTAAGAGGATTACCAAGATTGAAGAAACCTGATAATGTTATGTGTAAACAATGTCAATTGGGAAAAATGACAAAGTCTAGTTTCAAGAGAAAAACCCACACATCTAATGATATTTTAGAATTGTCTCATACTGATCTTTGTGAACCTATTGGAGTGCAAAGCTACTATAGACACAAATATTTCATTCTATTTGTTGATGACTATTCTGGAATGATGATTATAATGTTTCTTAAAGAAAATATGATTATTTTTAGTTGTTTAAGTGGTATTTGGCCAGAGTTGAAAGGGAAACTGGAAAGAGTCTAAAGTGTTATCTAAGAGGAGGATAATTTATCTCTAATTAATTCAATATA
Organism: Cupressus sempervirens; assembly: GCA_028749045.1. Taxonomy (NCBI): domain Eukaryota; kingdom Viridiplantae; phylum Streptophyta; class Pinopsida; order Cupressales; family Cupressaceae; genus Cupressus; species Cupressus sempervirens. The sequence continues at coordinate 137,813,527 of CM053789.1, read as the reverse complement.
TTCTGCAATGATAGAGGAATCAAAAGGTAGATGTCACCAACTAGGATCCCCTCCCCAAAATGGAATAGTTGAAAGAAGAAATAGATCAATCATGGAATGTGGTAGAACACTAATGATGGAGAAGAATGTGTTATAAAAATACTAGAGAGAAGATATAAATACAATAGTTTATACTTTGAATAGAGTACAAGTCAAGAAAGGTACAAATGTTACACCCTTTGAATTGTGGTATGGGTATGCACCTAATCTAAAGTATGTTTAAGTTTTTGGAAGCAAATGTTATATACTAAAGGATAATAGAAATAGAAAATTTTGTTGAGAAAAGACTAATACAAGTACAAGGATGTGTTTCAATCATTGTTTTCTCACTAATGTCAAACCTGCTACTTGCTGGTAAGATAAATACTTAGTTGATTTGAGTACTATCATTTGTTTTATTGATGAAGAGGATTTGATCAAATGCAACAACAAGAGCACTTAGAGGAAAGGTTGAGTTATGATATGAAAAGGGAGTACAAATATTAGTTAAGATAGTGATGATATAGTGCTTATCTACTAAAGGTTATAAATGTTGGATACATTGATTAAATCTAGAAGAACAAGTAAGAAGAATTGTCTTTTCCAAGCTTGACGGAGTGCACAATGGGTGCTAAGAAAAGTTAGTGCAAGTTGAGAAAAAAATTAGTTGGAGCCAAGCAAAGTGAAGATTCAGTGTATGCCAAGTGAACATAGTGTAAGCCAAGTAAAGTTTAGTTGATGTCGAGCATCAGTAAACTTTAGTATTCACCAAAAAACTAGCATTGATCAAATGGAAGAACAATATGGAAGCCGAGTGACAACATATTGATGTCGAGTTCTAGTATTCATGTTAAATCAAAGATTTGACAAATCTAAGCTGACTATTTTATTTTCTTGAATTGTGTGAAGTATGTAGAAGATAATTATGATGAGCTAGTGGCACAGAATTCAAGGTAAATCATTTTGTGGTGAATTCAAGGAATATTGTGGAAGAAGTTTCTAGAGGAACCAAATACAAAAGTGGTTAGATTCATTTTATCTTACCTAATCCTACCTAACCCTAAAATGGATGATTGTGGTTAAGCAACAAAAGATCTGAAATATTTATTTATAGAGGAAGCTAATCAAAAGAAAAGGTTATCATGTGCAAGAACTTAAGGAAGACAAGGAGTCTAGGGTAGTGCTTCATTCAGTGACCAAATAGAAGAGACTGCAATTGGCATGCAAGGAAAGAAGGCTTAAGAGTATGAATTCTTGTAGGGTGAATAAGCTATTAGAGCTGAAGTGTGTGAAAGCTAAGTAGAATGGAGGACTAAAATAGAGATCTATAATCTGCAAGTGAGTTGTAATTTTCTATTACATCAATCCTTACTATTACTTTCTAATTAGTGTATCAATCTAGGGTAAATCCTTTGGATTAAGGTTGACCTAATAGTCATTTGTAAATCCTTTAACTGGGTGACATTCCAACTGAATGATCTAAAGTCCTCTATCAAGGCTAATTCATAATAAAGTGATTGAAATCCTCTAACTAGGTCACATTTAATAGTTTGTATTGTAACCTTTAATAGGGTTGGCCTTTCATAGGGCATCACTTCAGAAGAGTGAGAATTAGTAGTATGTTACTGGTGGTTTTTCCCAAATTGGGTTTCCACATAAAATCCTTGTGTCAAATGTGCTATTAAGTCTATTATGTTTCATGTTTACATTTCTGAAAAGTTGTTTTGACCTAGGACAGTAACCTACAAAGTTTAAGATTTGTATGATCTAATGGATGCATGCATAAGAACATTTTATGGATATGGGTCTACTTAGCATTGAAAAGTTTTATTTGTACATCTAGACCTTGGATAACTAATTCACCCCCCTCTCAGTTATTCCAAAGAATTCCAACAATTGGTATCAGAGCACCATAGTGCTTAAGAGGACTAGTTTGAAGGTATGAGAAGCAAAAGATCAAGATGTCAAAAAGAGAGGTACCCAAGCTTAACAAGGAGAAATTCCCTACATGGAAAAGTCTGATGAAGCTACACCTAGGAGCTCTTAGAGACCATGCACAATCTACCATCTCCACTAAACATGTTAATCCTACTAGAGCCCTAACTACTGATGGTATGAAGAAGAAAGAACACAATCAAACAATTTTGGCTATTGCCTCTACCCTAAGTTATGCTGAGTTCAATGACATCAAGGGTTGTGATTCTGCAAAGAAGATTTGGGATGCTCTTCACACAGTTTATGGAGGAGATGCAAATGTTTTGAGAGCCAAATATGAAAATATTAGAGGTAAGTTCGATAATATGAGGATGCAAGAAGGTGAGAATGTTGCTCAATATTTCTCTAGAATAAAAGATGTTGTTAATGCTATAAGATGACCTACTAGTAAGATAGATGATGATATTGTATTAAGAAAAGTATTAAGAACACTGTTGCTCATCTATGCTATTAGAGTTTCTACCATATAAGAATTAAGATGTATACCAAGTTCTAATCTAACTCTAGAAGGTTTGGTAGGTAGACTCAATGCTTTTGAGCTCTCTAATTTTGATAATTTCAAATCTGACAATGTTGAATCTACTTTCAATGCTAAGTTCTCATTAAATGAACTTAAAGAGAAGAAGAAAAATGTAAAATATGTTTCTAGTGATAGTGACATAGATGAGGAGGATGTAGAACAACTTGAAGCATTGCTAGTAAGGAGATTTCATAGAGGCAATGGAAAATTCAAAGGTAAGTTACCTAGCATGTGTTTTAATTGTTTTAAGTTATAATTCAACGAAGCAAGAGTGCAATTAAAAATCAAATGTTTTCACTATACATTGCCCTTGCTCTGTTTCCCATCTCACACTTCAAATAGCCTATGCCTAACTGGAAGCTTCCTATATTTTGTAGAAACTTACAATACCATTAAGCATATGCACAAATTTCAAATCATAATTTAATAATATAAGATTCAAATAGTAGATAAAACTAGCAAGATTTGTCTTTATTGGGCTGCTTATATATTATCTCTCCAAACATTTTGGGGGTTATGAGTTTGAATAAAATAAGTATTTCAATTGCTTGAAAAGGGCATGTGTGGAGGAGAGAAGAAGACAACGAATTCCAATGAAGAGTAGAATATGTTTTTAGTTTCACAAGGTTAAATACAGTCTAAGATGTCTAATCAAATTGGATCAGAAACCATAAAACAAGTGTCAATTTCCTTCTTAACTCTCTTCATATGTATGCTTGAACCCTTACCTTATTTCTAGTTAATCAAGATTTAAAATTTTTTTGAAAACACTGAGTTTCTCAACTAAAAAGAGTAGAAGATGTTTTTTATTTTTTGGAGGTTAAACATAGTCTAAAATTCATTTTTCCTGATCAATTTAATTTTTGTAATTAAAAATTACGAACCAATTGTCAAGATATTTACATACTATTGTTTGCCTTGTTTAATTGTCTTGTTTTAAAGGTTTGAACCCTTACCATGTTTCTACTTCATCTAGATTCAAAATACATCTAAAAACAAGAGGTTTCTCTATCAAATATAAAAATATTTGGAAAGAAAGCACCAATTGATTAACATAGCATCAATAAAAGATAAAAAGTGAATGGACTTGCACAATGTCTAGAAAAGTCCAAGAGTAGGTCCTATATTTTCTTGTTTTATATAGATTTGAAAGTGAAGTTTGATAGACTAATGTTTTTTAGTGGGCAAGTGTCAAGATCATACTCACATTGATAACTATTTGTTTCAACACTCATAGCAATTATTGGAATGTCGACTCCCATGTTGAGGCCATCTACAAGTACATCAACAAAAACATGAGTGGTTAGGATGCAATTGTATGAGACAGGATCTATTTTTATGGAATGGAAGGTCCCATGAAGTGAAACAAAAAAATGTTGCAGGATTAAATAGAATCTTCTCCACAAAAATAGTTACCCCTACTTTTTAGGGTGCAAATTTGAGCACTGGAAAAAGTGAGGGGCTAGAAATTGCCCCGCCAGCTTAGGCTTTTAGTATGCCACTTGTCAATCAAATATGTTTTCATTTTTTATAAACTTTATTTTTAAATGATTCAGTTATGTAAATTAACAATCCAATTCCTGAGACCACCAGCTTCCATAAATTGTGGAGGTTAAACTTTTAAGCATAAAATCCACTTCAAGATTCATTGAACCTCCCACTTTAAAATTATCCTAAAAGTCTCAGTAGCACCCAATGAATGTTTTTAGGAAACCCACCTACATGGGACCACACCCTTAGATAAACTACCTTTGCATGAGAGGGAAACCAATGTATATATGTATATTTGTTGGTTCTTAGGAAATGCTCAACTTCTTTTTCTAGGTCATTATCATCTTTCACACTAGCTAAAAAAGAGCACTTGAACATAGGCTACAATGTGAAGGTTATCTCAAAGATTGCTCCTAGTGCTCCAAGAGATAACTTGGCAACTTTCAAATTTGAATTTGAATCTATCAAGAATACAAAAAGGAATAACCCATTACATTAATGCTCAGTCCCATTCAAAAAGAAGAAAATCAATCAATCTCAAAAGTATAAGAAATTATAATGGAGAAAATCAATAAGGAAAGATATGAATCTGACTAACTAAAAATACCGAAATACCTTAAAAAGTAGAGTAATAAAATAAGAGGAAAATGGTAAAATTTAGATGTAGTAAAATTAACCAGGTGAAAGAATGACTAGTCAAGGTGATGAGCTTTGCATAGCCTTGGGAAGGAGGTGCAAGGACTACTAGTTTCATCCCAATGACATATTCAAAAACCCCACTTCCTCTTCTTGAGAGACCACTTCCACGGGCTCCTATAGAAACAACTCTTGCTACTGAAACTCCATTATAGTAAATCATGATAGGTAGAGCAAGTCCTTCCTTTGCAACTTCTTCGATAATATCTTTCATCATTGCTCTAGATTGGAAACTAATTGTCATTGTAGTTTTATTGATTGCAATTATTGAATTATAGTTTTGAGTGGAGATGATGAGACCTTTCTTTCCTGCACAGACCAATTTTGATAAACTTTGACCCAACCCACTCACCACTCTAATCTTTTGCTTATTTTTCACTACATGGGAAACTGTCTCTATGAGCCCAGATTATGACATTAGACATACAACATTTGTAGCCTCACATGTTCCCTTGTCATCCCAAATATTCAAATTATTAAATACATAGCACTCATTGTCAAAATTTCTTTCTAATGGCAAACAAGTCTCATGGTGATGCCAAAAGCCTAGAGGATTTGAGATGTGGAATCCAAGGTTTATTTTACATCCAATTGATGGAGGAGACATAAAAGCTAATTACAAAATCCAAGACAAAAGAAGAACACAATTTTAATGAGGGAGCCAACCATTATAACATACAAATGCAATCAAAGAAATTTTGCTAATGAGGAATCTATAGAGAGAAAGTTTCATATGCTGGTTTGCATTTCATGTATTCTAGTGCAACATTTATAAGATCCATCTAGACTTCCTCTTCCTCATGCCTACCTATTGAAGATGCTAGTGCCTTAAATTTCCCTTCAAATGTCATGAAAATGCCAAGAACTAGATGGCCAGTTAGTCTTAACTTTCCTTTCAAAGTTCTAAAATTCAAGTTTGAAAATGTTTAAAAAGTCATGTGTCAAAATTATTTTCTTCGTTGTACAAAACATTACAAGACTTGTAATGTAGGAATCTATTGTACTAGTTTAATCAAAACTTTAGAACTTATTTAGAAATTTTTAAAGATAAAGGATACAATTATAAATTAAAAACTTTAGCAACCTATCAAAGAATTATAGGAATTTGAAATTAAAGAAATATTAATAAAATTATTTCAATAAAAAGCATAAAATATGTAGATTTTAAATTTAAATAAGAAATATAAAATATGTTAAGATCAATAGCTATATAAATATAAATAAAAAAGGTAAGAGTCTACATCACAATAGTAATTTTTGGGAGGCCTTTAGAGTCAAGCTTAACATATAATAATAATTGATTTTAATATTAAAAAAAAATTAATCTAAGCTTCTGCTTCTTACCTATATAGAACAAGAAATGTTTAAAAAATATATTAAAATATATAAATATATCTAAGTTTTGAAGTCTAGTCTATTAAAAGGAAATATGACATGTTCACTTTTACATATCAGACATATGAAATAGTGCACTTGTCATTCAAAAATTTAGTGTAGCTTGATTTTGTCAAATGCATTAAAATATGTAATTTAAAAAAAAATAGATGAATAATTTAAAGTATAAATAATAATAGATTAAATATTTTTTCACTATCATTTTTTTAAATTTTAAGTAATTGTTTGTCAAACTTGTGAAAAAATTTGAGTTGGATGAATATATTGGTCTTGAATCAACATTCGATTCTTATGATGAGACCTAATGTTAAATATGGCCAATGAAAAAAATTAACCATAATAATTGACTTCCCTTGCACTTTAGAACCTCATAACAATTTAGAAGTTTGATTGATGAATCTCTTTAATAAACATCTCTTTTTTTTCCATCATACATTGGCATGAGGTGCAACAAAAATTTGAAAAGTAAAACTAACACCTACTCCCACAATTGAAAATAAAATATGAGATTGTTTTTTCTTAAAGGATGAATTTTTAAACAACACCTTATTCATTGGGTAGAAGATTCAAATTTCATAACAAATCTAGACCCATCCAATGACATACAACTCTTATTGTTTAGCACTATGTCTATTTATTATAAAAAATTCAATCATAAAACCCTATTCTTTAATCCCAATTAACTTCTTCAAATCACCATGTTTTCTTCAATAAAGCCTAGCACTTGCATCAAACAATGCAAGCTTTTAGCAAATTTGGATTATGAAATATTCAATTGTAGAGAAAGTCATCTTGAATATGGTCAACACGATTCACACTTTTTAGAGTGAAGTAAGGAAATATTTAATTTTTCATATACCCATAATTAAAAATAATTGCTTGATCTCATGAAAACAAGTGCAAAGTTCTACATCATTCTCATATATTTGCCAAAAATATATTTTTGAATCTTGTTTCCTCATTTTTTTGTAGGATTGTGTATGAGTGGCTTCATATTTTTGTGAATCTTTCAAAGGTGAATGCAAGCTAGAGACATAATCCATTTAAGGTCTTCACTCTAGACAAAGGTGTGAATGTTAATCCCCACATTTTAATGCTACCAATGTCAATTGTTGCTTGCATTATTTGCATTTACATCCTTTTATTCTCCCTCTCCTTGTAGTTCTTCTTCCACTTCTTCATTCTCTTCTTCTTCCACTTCCACTTCTACTTCCCCTAGATACCTTAAATATTATTTAATATATGGTATTTGATATGTCATTGTTTTAAGAAATTCTAGTAACTTCGTGGATTACAATTTTTATTTTCAAAGCATGAGATGGACCCAAAAACACATCATAGGGAACCCACAAAATAATCATACACATTTGCACATAGGCTCTCATTATTTGAGGATATGCCAATAATTTAATTTCTTTTGTATTTGCTCATAATCCTCATGTTGTAAAAGTGAATTAATTTTATGATATGTAACGCTCCACCAAGGGATCCAAAAGAAATAACCTAAAGTTTTACTAAGTTTGATAGCATTTTTTTTTTAAACATGAAAGATAAACCATTCACATCAAACACATAATAGTGGAAGCAATAACATACATAATAGGTTACATTCCTTAAAGATCCCATGACGCTGAATCACATTTAAATCTAATCTGAATCTAAGTCCATCAAATACCACATCCATATGAAAGAATAATGAAAAGTCCAATGTCCATTTAATATACATTTGTTCCGAATGCCTCTTGGCAAATTAATTTGGAATGCTCATTCATCCACTGTACATGTCACAGGGTGTGAAAGGCTTAAAATAATATACATATGTAAAAATAGAAATACATCATCCTCTTTGGATCCATGATATGGACAATAAAATAAATGAAACCATCCACCATACATAATACATCCATACATCAAAAAGATATAACATCCATCATAAAATATAACCATCCATCATAATGATCCATGAACAAAATGAAGGTAAATGCCAACAAATAATGCTCCAACCATGGTGACTATGGATAGATCTCAATGGTAAGAGTAAAAATCACTACCACCCGATCGCGTGGAACCTAAATGGTCCACTCCCATCATGCTAAGGAGATAGTCTCAAGTCCCAAATAGGATATCAAACCACAAAACACAGATACTCTTTAAGTCCATGAAATCCTAAAGGTATACTAACTCAAAGGTTCCAAGACATAGATTGACATTTAAACCCAGAGGCACACAAGACATGTAGGAAACCTACTATGCAAGCGGGAAAGTGTCATTGCACAAATCACATTGGAAGTTACCCAAGAAATCCTTTAGGAATCTTGGGTCCCCAGTGATCTTGTGGCCACTAGTATCCTCTCATATTGATGAGGTATACTATGGAATGCAACGTTGTAACCAAGTGTTCTCTCAACTCCCATCCTAGTCTGTACTAGCACTCGAGGCATGGGTGAGAACATACAATTAATCTTATTAGGTTCATTTAAGTTGGTATTTAGTGTAATGTTATCACTTATTAAAAACAACTTACAATGAGTCATCCCCAGAGCCACTTAGGGTCTCCCATCCCCAATTGCAAGCCACCTCCTGACACTACACATAGATTACCTACCCTAGGCTCATGAAATAAAAAATAAAAAAGTCACCTCAGTCCTATACAAGCAACTAGAAAGCATCAAAAGATAAGCCACAATAATCACATCAGTTCTCCAATGGTCCTCAACAAGCAACTAGGAAATATCCCAAAATAAATCATAATACTGATTGAAGACTCCAAAATGGTCAACTCAAAACATGTCACAACATGACATCATCAAGAACAAATCACTTAAAACACCTCAGTCCTCTCAAAGAAACTGGAAAGCAATAACAACCAGTAAACACATCCATCATAGAGCATATCAACACATCACCATGGTTGGGTTTAGAAAGATCGAGGACAAATCATCATAATATCACAATCACATAACCCTCATGAGCCTTTGGTAGATGTCCTATAACTAGTGAACAATCTAGTTAACTCAAAAACCCCAAACATAAATAGCATAAAGAAAACAGTACAATTTCATAGTTTGGGTTCGACTTCAAAATACACAATAGGGTTTTAAGTTAAAGTTTTAGTTTGTATTACAATGCACGTTTCAAGTGTAAAAGATTCTCAATATTACCCTTATAATTTAACCCGTTCGTTTATATGATGCACAAATATAAAGTTACCCCCATATATCAAAAAAAAATCAAGTTTCCTAACAGGATAATCTGGGAAAATCTTTTATTTTATTAAGTTATAACCATTAATGATTTTAAATAAAATAACTACGATTTTAATAAAATCAATAATTTAATCCTTAATAATAACTTCTATTATTAATAAATATTATTAAATTATATTTAATTAAATTAATTAATTTTTTATTTAAATATATATTACATTTATTATTATTATAAAATATTAATAAAGTTTAATATTAAAATTATTAATAAATAATAATGTAAATTTAATTTAATTAAAAATTAATAAAAATTAATTGTAAATTTATATTAATGCGACTTAAACCGAAGTCCAATTTCCAACCATGTAAAAAGGGGATCATAAATTAAGCTCTAATAAAAATACAACAAGCAATTTTATTAATCATTGCCTGTAGCCATAATTGCAATGCAAGGACTGTTGTTGCAGTCATCCTGCATTAGTAGGTGCAACTATGTACAACAGTCACCTACTGTGCAACAGTCACTTGTTGTGTGCATATACATATAACAAGGGGGGGTAGGGGGTGGTTAAGCCGCCCCTACCCACATTTTTTTTTAAATTAATTTTTTAAAAACATAAAATAAAATAAAACCTTGCTATTAATAAATTTTAAACAATTGTTTTTTTAAAATTTATTTATTTTATAACATTTATAAATAAATAAATCCATTTAACAATTTTTTTTTTTCCTTTAAATAAATATATTTTTTGAAATTGATTTCATCTAAACTATGATGGAGAAAATATTATCAACCATCCAAATTTAGAATTTAATCTTTAGATTCAACCCCTTCTCGATTAAATCCTATGTTCTTTAATTTAGAAAACAAGGGTTTTTCCAATTTCTTTTCTAATCCCTACGTACAGAGAAGCTAGTTGACAAGCATCTAATAATTCACAATATTGAAATGTTTAAACTTTCATCACGAAGAATTCGGATTTACAATCCACAAACACGAAGAAGTCAGGAGAGGATAATTGTGTAATCAATCAGTGATCAAAACACAAGACCCTACCTAAGCTTGATGCTAATACAAAGTCCTCGAAAACTATGAGAGAATTTGCTCCTCTTCAATAATTTTCTTTGAAAATCTTTCCTAGAATTCTCCTTCTGAATTTCACTTTCAAAATTCGTCTCCAAAATTTGTGTCCCTCAAAAATGAACCCCAAAGTTGTGATAAGGAGTTTTCTCCTCAAATTAGGGCACTGATTGTGCATTCACCCGAGAGGACTCCTTGCTCACAAGACTCAAAATCTAAATTAACTTTTTATTGATCTTTGCTTTATCTTTTCATGCACGTTAACAGAATTATTAAATAACTTTATTTAATTTTCCACTTGACTTCTATTTTTAATTAATTTATTACTTTTAATCCCATGTGCATGTTATGAAATTAAAATAACGTTATTATTTTCACTTATTTTATTAATTTCTTTTATATTCAACTCATGCACACATCATGCAATCCAAAATCTTTTAATAATTTAATTTCTTTTTCGTTTTTAATTTATTCTAGAAACTTAATTGATACAATATTTATTAACTTAAATAACAATAATATTTAGCATTTATTTAAAAATGAACTCTAAATATATTATTATTAAATCAAATAAATATTGTCACATTCTAAATTTATCCTTACAACTTTAATCTCCAAAAATTTAATTCTTTTTATTTAATTAATTTCTTAATTAATTAAATATAATTAGACATTAAAATCTCATAATAATTTTCCATTAAATTAAATCATTAATTTAATCTTTTAATTAGACTTAATTATAGAAATCATTAAGGACTCATAAACAACATATGAAAACCCATCATAGAAGAACACATACAAAATCAAATTAAAGGGTTATAATCACAAATTAACGTCATTCGATGCATTTAGAGGTTTCTCAACTCAAATACTTGTCCTATTTATCAATTAGGACAAATGGCTAAAGGGTTTAGGATTTGGACGTATTATTTATCTCCCCTCTCTTACCATTGAGATAATGTGATAGGGTATGCTCATCTTGGCAATTCAGGGAAGTCAATACTTGGTACATGCAACTTGCATAAAATCCACGCATGTACAGACACAATATTCTAAGCTAAATAGGCAATGGCAAGAAGTGGTGCATTGTGTAGATCCTGACTAGCAGGCGACTATGACTCCCTTCCTTAACCACATCAGAAATGGCATACATAAAGAAAACAAACATATACACCATACACATGCAGTATGGGGTAAGTATCCATAAGAAGACACATAATAATCCATCTAACTAATCATCATCAATAACTGAAAACACTAAATAATCATCATACATACATGAAATATAGAGTACCAAGTAATCTCATCATATAATAAACTGAGTGTAAAACAATATCTAATAATCTCAAGATAATTCTATTAAACATCAAGCATAAAACTAGCCTAAAAGAGTTTGGCAATGATAGCAAAAAATGTAACTTAGGGGTAGGCACTACATGATATATTTAGAAAATTATTATTAAATGTCACATATCACAAGTTACCATTATGTTATAGGCTCTTGCCTAATGAAAAATAAATTTTTATTAATAACTTGATATAATTTTTTTTATAGAATCCTTCATTCATAAAACTTTGATATCACTTGAGGATTTTTTCTAATGTATTATTTACAAAGTATTTTATGAGGCATTCCTCATTTTACATCAAAACAACATGGAATAACCCCTAGTATATGAATTTATAAAGATAAACTATAAGTGAATATAAAAATGTCATTTTCTTCATGATAGATTATGGTTTGATTGTCTGATATGGAGCTTTGATATCCACTACCGTTGAGTCATCATTATCATGCTTCTACACAAAGTATCTCAAAGTGCAAGCTAGCTATGAGTTGTTAGTCTATTAAAACTAGAAATATTTATGTCACTCTAGAAAGGAGGGAGACTTCACAGTTATGAATCTCTTAAACACTAAAGAAAGTTCACATATTAGACTTACAATTTATTATTTTCTTTCAATTAGATAGGTTTAATATTTACCAATGTTTGAAGAGAAAAACAAATAAATCTATAGTATATTTGTTACCAAATTTTGCACACTTGTAAAAATTTTGAATTGAGGGCAAGTAATCAAAGTGCATAGATGTTATTCATTGTGTGCCAAAAGAATATAAATGTCCTTGTATTTTCATTCCTTGAAATACAACTGATATTTGCATAGAGTGAAATGAATATGAAAATACTCGAAATGGAAATCTCACACAAGCTGTGAGTCTGACTACTACTTCTACACATATTGAAAATTAGAAAAATACAACACAAGGAAGTAGAGTCAGGGGTAACCAGTCATTGTCTTTCAACCTTTGACTGGTTATGCATCCATTGTTGCCACTCCTAGTCCAGCTCTCGATTTGTTGGCTCCGTGATGGTCATCCCCCTGAATGGAAAAAAATGGGGTTAGATCTTAATGATCTAAGCAATGACTGGTTATTACAAACCATGTACCCACACATGCTATATATTTCCTATTCTGAATACATATAGAAATAGCAGAGGTGAATAGCAATAGGAAAGAAATCAAAAATTCAGAAAGGAGAAGTGGTGCTACAGAGTTGTAAAAATATCACAAGAATTTTAAGCTAGAGATGCTGTCATAAATTTACATATTGCTGCAGCGTACCTACAAGGTGATTTAAATATTGTTGTTTAAAACAAGATACAGTGCATTGGCCAAATGTTATTCATATAATGGATTGATTTAAAAAGAAATCAAATATAGGGTCACAGAGGATAGTTTGTGAGTGTCACGAGCCCGTGCTTGAACCTCATAATGTATAAAATAGAATAGGAAAGATATTAAAGCAAAGAAGCAATGATCAATATTAAAATGAAATAAAAAACTCCAAAAATAGATGTATTCAGCAAGAAGCATGATAACTATGTTGCACAGACATGCATATTCAAACGTGTTGGAACTCAAGTCATGAGGCTAGATTTCTTTTACTTCTAAAAAAGGAAAGTACAAAGGATTTTAAAGGGAAACATAAAAATATGAGATGAATAGAGTAATAGGGAAAAAAGATTATAAATCTACTGTCTTCAAACTAGCCCCGAGTTCCACAGAAATTTCATTCTCTAATCATCAAATTATCAGAAGGTAACCATCATAATATATCTAATGTAATGGAGTAACCAATGAGTTCAATATTGTGTCAGAAATCTATGAAAGTGAAGTGAACAACAAAATATCTGCAGGAGTATGATGATAAACTGCAAATTGTGAATTTGTTCTCAAATTTTTCTTTATATTTAAGACAGCCTAGGAGGTGGTTTAGAACAATATCCAAGCATACACAAAGCAAGTTTTTTTTACCGGAACCAGTAGAGATAATATGTGTTTCATAGCAGAAAAATCGTAGCTAGGATGTATTTATACAATACATGCAGCAGAGATTTCATGATATTTCAGTATACATAGCGGCATCTACAGGGGAAAAGAAAGGAATATAGAGTTTATTACATACATCCAATGGAAAGGGTTAAATACTACTGCATTCAACTATAGTGGGCCCCTTTTGGATTACCGACTATATGTGTTTAAGGTTTGAAATGAGGCATTGTTCCATATGCATTTCAACAAGTAAGGAAAGTAGGTGCCAAAATTTCTTTTATTTCTAAAAGGCATACTGGTGAATACAAAGAAAATCATGCTTTCAATTTAGTGTAGAATGGCAGGAAAAAAAAAGCAAATACTCCTTCATATAGCAACGTGCCCCTTAAATCCAAGAGAAATAATAGCAAAGCAACAAACCCTCATGGGACAAAAATGAAGCAGGGAAACAAGCAAATGATATTACCTTTGATACCTTCAGTAGTGGCCACCACTAATTAGCAAAAGCTTCATGCATGGAGCATGAACTGGCGTATATATTTTATGCATGCATCATCCTTTGTTTTGACAGTGAATTATCCCTGGTGGTAGCGTTGCAAGCTCACCAACAACAAAGATTTGGCGACTAAAACCAGAAGACTCAACGAAAATGCAGAGAAAGGAGTGAAAAGGACACCGGAGGGTTCTACTTTTTCCTCAAACCCTCCTCTTTCTTCATGGCCGTAGCCCCTTCATTTTGCCAGTGCGATAAAACAAATGAAAATATGTGGCATCTTTTTAGGGTTCGACTTGCTTTGTATGGCACGCAAGAAAGGCTTCCTGCCTTGTGTCATTTTTTGAACAATTTCTAAGCTTTGACGCCCATGTTTGTAATTACAAAAAAGCATAACTTTTCATTTTCACCTTGCTCAATACTTAGGTTATTTTTTTTTTGCAATGATAATGTTTTAATTCTTTTCAAAAGTCTTATTAAACACTTTTCTTTGTAATTGAATAATAATTTATTAAATGTAATTTATTTTTATTATTTTCATAAATACTAATTATTCTAATAAAATATTGAGTGATTAATTGTTAGCACTCAATATTTAATAAAATAATTAATACTTATTAAAACAAAAAGAACAAACTATATTTTAATAAATTATTATTTAATAAAGATTAAATGCCTTATATTTTGTTACAAAATATAAATCATTTAATAATTATTATTGTGCAAAGAAATAAATGTTTAATTTTCCTTTAAAAGGTTAAAAGCAGACATTTTTGCAAATCATTATGACTACATATTGAGTCATGTATTGATGGGACTTGGAGGCCAGAGAAGTTATTGTTTTTTTGGAGATTTTTCGAGTCTGCTTGGAGATGCGACTGCAGTTATTAGGGGTCATTGATGATATTGCCAGGCCATACCTTTAGGGGCTATTTTGTACACCTTTTTGAAGTCTTTTCAAGGACTCAAGTTGGCCTCAAGGGTTGAATGTGACCCAACATTGATGACTTTCTAAATGTAGTTGGGTGAAATGGGCATAAGTATGAGTTGAAGGCTCATTTTTTAGGGGGTTCTAGTTTTTATGTAGAGACAGATTTTGAAGTGATTTCTTGAGGTCCTTCATGGTGGTCACTTGCAAATTGTTTGTAACTCAGTTCTAAGAAGTGTTATTATGTTGTTACCTTTGAAGCTACAATGAAGAACAGTTTGGAAGCCATTATTGAGTTCTTTTGTTGCACGTGAGTTCTTTCTAATTTTGATGTTAGTTCTTTTTGTGATTCATTCTTGAATCCTTGAAGTTAATGTCATAATTTTTAACATCTGCAAAAGAGTATTTGCTAACCATATAGGTTGTGAGTTGTGTTTTTGTTAAATTTTCATATTAGCTGCTAATTGTGAATGTTCTTATTCTTGTTAGCAATTGATTTGAGGTCAATCCTTCTCATTTTGTATTTGGGTATTCTGATATCAATATTGTGCCTATGTTGAACTGGTCTTTAGTAAAGTTTTATTGTGCCTTAATGGTATCATTTCTCATCTTTATATTCTGGTGCATCACCCTTAGGTTTTTTTTAGAATTTTATTTACTGTTATCCTTCTTTCCTTTTCTCCTTAAAAAGAATCAATTTCAGGTAGTACAAAGTGATTTACTAGATAGGAAGCCGACCTAGAATCCGGAGATTCATTTTCAGCCACAGTTTACCTACAACCTTGGAATGTTTCCATGTTTCTCCAAAAGGTTAAGTTTTCTGCAAACTTAACAGGGTGCATTTTTGGTAGATAACAGTTTTTGGCACACTCGGTGGGAGCATTGACTGGTTTTTTCAGTCATCTTTTGCAATATTTTGCTGTTGTTAGTGTGTACAGTAGTATTTTTAGCTTGGAAGAGGTTACAAAAACTACACACTTGGTGACTTTAAGCTTTGGAAAGGTGTGACCAGTGGATTACAACATATGAGAAGAGTGCAAAATAGAAGTAGCTCTTCAGATTTTGACTATTTGCAACTATCTCCACCTAGGAGAAGAGGGAGAGTAACTGAAAAGCCCAAAAAGATAGTGGTTTATACAAAAAGAGCCAAGTCTACTCCTGCTGCAGTTAGAGTTTATCCTGCTGTTCCAATTTTTACTACACTAGGAGGTCAATTTTTGCAAGTTCCCATGGCATTACAAAGGAACTAGTCGTTTGTCTCATTCAATCAAGACAACCCTTCAAATCTAACTCAACACGATGTCATTCCTGTGGCTACATTAAAAAGCTTACCATATTTTATAGGTGAGGATCAAACCACCCCAGTTGAGCATATAAAAGATGTGGCTAAATTTGTGCCCTTACAGAAGATAATGTTGTTGTTAGGTTACTGGTTGTGCCATTTAAGGGAAAAGCATTACAGTGGTTTAGAAGGCTACCGGTGGGTTCTATTGTTGACTGGGATCAACTTGGTATTGAACTTTGCAAGTTTTTTGAAGACAAATTCAACCACCTATCCTTGGTAGAGAAACTATCAAGTATTAAAAGGGCCCCTCATGAGCAAGTAATAGATTTTATTTTTTGTTTCCAAAGGATATGGGAAAGAATTCCACAAACGGTAAGACCCTTAGCTGAACATGCTTTTTTATATTACTTAAGGGCTTTTAATAGTGATATAGTGGTTATGATACAATCTATTCAAGCTGTTACACTTCTGGATGCTTATGACGTAGCTATGAGAGCAAAAAAAAACTTTATATAGGCTAGAAAAATTGCCCCAAGGCCACCTATGCCAATTTTTCCAATAGTACCTGTAGTTCAGTCAATGATACCTCTGCAAGCAACACCCTTAGATGTTATTCTAGTAGCACCAGCATTGCGAGCACCCAATACACAGCCCAATTTGCAAAGTAGTGCCCTATCAGCTCAATCTACAAATTTACAATAGATTAAGGGTCTTTTGCAGACTTTTGGTAATGAAATTGTGAATATGAAAAAGTAGAAAAGTCAAGGATATAGGCCTTACTAGCCCCCTTATCAATCCCAATATCAAAAAAATCAAGGCAATAGACTGCCTTACTAGCCTAACAACCAAGGCCAAGACCAAATCTTAATACGAGACCTTATCAACCCTATAACCCCAATGTCACTAGCACCTCAAATGAGCTGGTTCCTACTCAAAACAACCTAGTTCAGGATTATGAGTGGTGTTTTCCGTGTAACCAACAACATAATCAAAGTACTTGCATGAATGGGGTCATAAATCAGGCCTTGATGGTTCAAAGTATTCCAAATTCACAAGGTGATGATTCTAACGAAGCCATCTTACAACAACATGAGGGCAGACCACCAGAGACAACTCTATTGAATTGGTAGGATGATGATTTTGGTGGCATAAATTAGGTTGCTCTCTCTATTGTAGACAATACCAGAAGCAAGAAGAGAGAAATAGAAAGTAGTCTGCAAGCTGCAAACTTGTCTAGTGCTGATAATACACAGAGTTTTCCAAAGAGTCCAGCTTTAGCCGATAATGAAAGGCGTACAGTTCTAATACAATCAGCTAGTGTTAACATTGATGTTGCTACTACAAAAGCCCAAACTAAGGTTGGTATGACTTCTTTTAATATTTTGGATCATATGAAGAAGGAAAATGTATCTATTTCCATGTGGGATTTTTTGGGGGTTCCAGGTCAAAAGGACTTTCTGCAATTAGCTTTATCAGGTTTAAATTTTTCTGGTAAACCTGAAAGTGAAGGAGTTAAATTTGTAATGACTAATGCTATTATCCAGAATGAGCAACAACCCCTAGCAGTCAAATCTCCACCCTTTTACATATCTCTGATTATAGGAGAGCACTTAGTCCACAACTGCATGATTGATTCAGGGGCGAGTAGCTTGGTGATGCCCAAACAGATTGTCGACAAGTTGGGTATCAAGTATGACCCACTTGAAAAAGGAGTGGTATAGCTAGACGGGACTGTTGTTAATACCATAGGGGTCATTAAGAATCTTGATTTAACCTTGCAAGCTTGCCCAAATTTTTCTATCCCACAAGATATTTTTGTCATAGAGCTACCTCCTTATTTTGCTATATGTTTATCAAGGGATTTCACTGCCAAAATTGGAGGTTATTTGTCATCTAATTGGTCTCACATGCTGTTTAGAACCATGTATGGCACCAAAGTCACTATAAGATCAAAACCTATATCCAAAGTTCATATTGAGCCTTATACTCCAAGCCCCATAAATGCCAATTTGCTTGTGAGTGAACAAGAGGAACGTCCTGAAGTTCAAGAGGGTAACACTTAAATCGAGGAGATACCAGATATTCTTCTTGATGAATGGGCCTTCCAAAACCAAATTGAAGGTCCATGTGAAAATCTGGGAGATGCTGGTTTGGGCATGTATTTGATACAAGAAGCTGATTCATTCATTCCCAATCTAGAAAAAAGTGCAGAAAAGCAGATTGGACAACAAGATAACGAAGTTTGGGAGCTTTTTTTTGATGGTGCAAGGAACAAGATTGGAGCTAGTGGAGGTTGCATGTTAATCTCCCCAAGAAATGAGAGGTATTTTTCATCTTTTCATTTGTGTTTCATTTGTTCAAATAATACGGCTGAGTATGAGGCCTTGATCCATGGATTAGAGTGGGCAAGAAGGATGGGTGTCAGCTATTTGAAGGTCTACGGGGACAGCGAGCTGATCATTAATCAAGTGAGAAACCAAAATGTTACAAAGAACGAGCTACTTAAATCTTACAAACACAGAGTATGGGATCTTCTTGAGGGTTTTGATGCCTTCAATCTCATTTCCATACCCAGAGATCAGAATAAGAATGATGATAGATTGGCTGCTATTGGCGCTAAATTTGATATTCCAAAAGAAATTAGCAGTAAAAAAACCAACCAGCATGTCAAGGTTATTATCAACCCTGATGTACCTGATAATAATACACATTGGCAAGTTTTTGATAGTGACTAGCAAATAGTCAATTTTCTAAGAGAGGAAGCCAAGTTTTATTACGCTAACCAGAAGAATTTTCAGCATCAGTATGTTGATTAGATTATTTAGCTAAAAAATAATAAGATGCCGAAGGGTTTGGTCACCCTTGAATCCATTTTTAACACTGATGATGAGACCAAAAATCAAAGGCCGGCATACAGGTTCAACAAGGACATTATGAAGAAGTTGAGGTATCCAAAGGAAAGTTGTTAAAGCTGGGTAAGGTGTGCACAACAGAGGAGAAACATTCATTTATCCAACTTTTTCAAAAGTTCAATGATTTCTTTGCATGGGAATATGGTGATTTGAAGGGGTTTAATCCCTAACTTGCTCAACACACTATTGAGCTTGAACCAGATGCTAAACTAGTAAGGCAAAAGCAAAGGCCTTTAAATCCAAAGTTGGAGCCGCTTATGCAAAAGGAACTAAATAAGATGATTGAAAGTAGTATTATTTTTCCTATTAAGTATACTTCTTGGGTCTCAAACCTCATGCCTATAAGGAAAAAGAGTGGCAAAATAAGACTTTGTGTCAATTTTTGAGACTTGAATAGAGCTTTGTTGAAGGACCAACACCCTTTGCCTTCTATGGAGCAGATCCTACAAGTGGTCTCAGGATTAGAAAGGTTTTCCTTGCTAGACAGATATTTGTGTTATAATCAAATTTTAGTAAGGGAGGAAGACTAGTTTAAAATAGCTTTTACCAACAAGTGGGGTACCATGGCATACAAAAAAATGCCCTTTGGTTTGTCCAATGTTGGGGCAACCTTTCAAAAAGCCATGGAGATGGCTTTTGATAAGCTAATGTATAAGATTGTTTTGGTTTACCTAGATGACATCACTATTTTTTCTAGGGAAGCGGAAGACCATCTAAAGCACCTAAGACAGATTTTTGAAAGGTGTAGAGAGTTTAGGATATCCCTTAATCCCAAGAAATGTGTTTTTGTAGTTCATGAAGGTAGATTGCTTGGTTATGTGGTGTCTAAATAGGGTATCACCATAGATCCCGAGAGGATAACAAAAATCTTGGCTCATCCTCTACTAGCACACAAGAAAGGATTACAAAGTTTTATTAGCTGAATAAAATTTGTTAGAAGGTTTATTCCAAATATTGTAGACTTGTTGAGCCTACTGACAGCCATGTTATGGAAGAATACACCTTTTAGCTGGACTAAAGAAGGGAAGAGGAGCTTTGAGCTGATCAAGGAGGCACTTGCAGTAGTGCCTACACTAGTAAATCCTAATTTTTCTAAGGATTTTGTCTTATATTCCTATGGGGATATTGACTCTATCTCAGCAATGTTAGTGCAACAAAATGATGAAGGCCTAGAACAACCGATGACATTCTTCAGTCAAGGTCTTAAAGACTGCGAGCTCAGGTATTCATTTGTGGAAAAACATGTGCTCGCTGTTATAAGAAGTTTAAAAAAGTTTAAGCACATGTTGTCAAATAATAAGATCATTCTAATGGTTGCTCATCCGAGTGTCAAGGAATTCCTTTTAAGTAAGGATTTAAATGATAAGAGAGCTGGTTGGGTGACTAAGGTGATGGAATACGATGTGGAGATTAAGGTCACCAAGCTGATTAGGGGAAAAGGGTTATGTGAACAACTAGCTAATGCTATAAGTAGCAAAGAAGAAGGTGAACATGTTGTTGTTCTAGTTATTTAGGATGGTGGACAAGCTTTTTCAGATTTTGCCACCAAGTGGGTGCAGCAAATGACACATCTTCTACAAACTGGTGAATGTCCACGGGATTTAGACAAAGCTAGGAGAAGGTATTTCCATTTGCAGGCTACTCCTTATGTTTTACTGAATGGTGTTTTGTTTAGAAAGGATGCCAATGGGATGTTATTGTGGTGTATTCACTCCGATCAAGTGGAAAGAATCTTAAAAGAGTTTCACGATAGAGATTTAGGAGGTCATTTTGCCCCATGAACAATTGCATGGAAAATCATGCGTGCTGGCTATTATTGGCTAGAATTGTTTAAAGACTGCTATGCTTGGTCAAAAAAGTGTGTGAAGTGTGCACTCTTCACAGGCAAGGAGAAACTCTTAGCCATGCCTTTACATGTAGAACCAGAATCAGTATGCAAAGAATATTAACAAATAAAGTAAACATTCACAAACCAAAAACTAAATTCACATATATGCTTAGACTAAGAAAGAAAATAAGAAGTGCAAACCTCATGAGAGAAAACACTCCATGCTTTCTTGATTCTGTATATGTGTCCTTTTGCTGTGGATGTATGCTCAAGATGCTCAAAAGTTGCTTCAATGGAGATGGGTAATGGCAAATTGGTAGCTTTGTGAGCTCTCAATTTGGCATTATAAGGGTATGGTTGATGGCTTTGGTTCTCAAAATAGCATGGTAACTTTAGCTCAAAGATTGTTGATGAAATGGCTTGGGATGGAATTCAATTTATAGGCTAAGGGGTAGAGGGATGGAGGGCTTAGATGCAAGGATGGATGAAGGCTTAAGGAGGGCTAAGATGCACTCAAAGGGGAGCACATGGATTGTGCTTGTTTAGCACCAATGGGAAGGTGACACTTGTCACAAGGAGGATGAGTGTGAGAGGGTAGGGTTAAGGGTTGGTTAAGGGCATGATGAGTGGGGTTGAGTATGTAAGAGGGATGTAAGAGGAATGAGTGTGGAAGAGGGAAGAGTGTGGAAGATGGGTGTAAGAGTCATGAGTGGGCTTGTAAGAGTCTTTATGTTTTGTAAGAGCACTCATGACTTAGTGGTTGGGTTTTTTTGAGGGGAGACTTTGGTTTGGATTAGGAAAGTCTTAAACTTGTTTAAGGAATGTGACAACATTAGGGGGTGGATTAGGCTTGGGTTTAGGATTAGATTAGGGATGTTAGAGATGTGCAAGTGGATGGCATTAATGAGGGTGGGTGAGTTAGTGGCTAAGCTTGGTTAGTATGGGTGGATGGGGTGGATTAGGCTAAATGGAGGATTAGAGATAGGTTAGGGTTTTTTTGAATTTGAGGATTTCATTTATCAAATAGATTTATTTAATAAATGGGGATTTTTGGAATTAGATAGGAGAAAAGGATTTAATTGATAAATAATAGATTATTTGATTTATCAATTAGGACTATAGATGATTAATTAAATTAATCATCTAGGGGATGACAAAGGATTAATTAAATAGGAATTTAATTAATGATGCCTTTAGAGATGGCTAAATTAGATTACCAAAGTAGTGTAATCAAATTTAGGTGTCTACATTACAAACCAGTCCAAGTATGCTAGCCTTTCATGAAATGGGGTCTTGATTTCATAGGACCTATTAATCCGCCATCTAGTGCTGGTCACAGGTGGATGCTTCAGCAATAGATTACTTTACAAGGTGGACAGAGGTAGTTTCCTTAAGGGACTCAAATGAATCTATTGTTCTAAGTTTTTATGAGGATATAGTTACCAGATTTGGTGTCCCAGAATCTATAATATCTAACAATGCGCTAGCATTTGTTGGTTTGAAAATAACTGATTGGGCTGTCAAGCATGGTATCTACTTGAGTACATCTTCAAACTACTACCCTCAGGGGAATGGTTTGGCAGAAAGTACAAATAATAACTTAATAAGGATGCTTAAGAGGACAATGGAAGAAAATCAGAGAGTTTGGCACTCTCATTTAAAGATTGCATTATGGGCAAACTGTGTAACTCCTAAGCAATCAATTGGTAATTCTCCATACATGCTGGTATATGGGAAAGAAGCAAGGCTACCCTTATCAGTTGAGCTCCCAGCTCTTGATATTATACATCAGTTCCGAATGTTGGAAGAGGAGGACCCTATGACAGTCAGGTATGCTGAATTAATGGAGTTGGATGAAGTTAGAAGAAAGGCTATGCAAACTTTGGAGTATCAACAACTACAAACTAAAAGAACATTTGATAGGAGGTCTACTCCTAAGGTTTTCAAAGAGGGAGATGTTGTACTAAAGTGGGATCTATTGAAAAGCAAGCCAGGCAAACATTCAAAGTTTGATAGCTTCTAGAGTGGGCCTTATATTATCTCAGAATGTAAATAGCATAACATTTTTCAACTGTCAAGGTTGGATGGAAACATGGAGCAAATCCCAGTGAACGGGATTCACCTCAAGCATTTTTTCTGAGGTAGGATCTATCCTTGTATATAATAGTTTAGTTGTTTGAGTTTTTCCCTAAGTGTTCTTCCAAAACATGCTTGTTTTAGTTTAGTGTGTTCCTACTTTCAATAAAGACTTTCCAAGTTGCTACATAGCTAGGCAAAGCAAAATAGTGCTACATCCACGCAGATACTATAACCACATACCCATGCTTACATACATGCACTTGCATTGGTTGCCTCAAATCAGATAGTCGTTAGGTAGTCTATGTACAAGTCCAAATGCACATATCTAAACATGGATACCTAGCTATAGCACCTACATGCACCCAACACTGCTCTGATTTGCTTATTTGTGTCATGTTTTGTGATTTGGCTATATGAGAATACACAATAATTCCTTTCAGCTCAGTGTCATGAGCATAACTCATAATGATGAAGAATTTCTTCTTCATCGCTGCAAGCAATACTGATAATACTGAGCTAAAAGCAACAATCACCTATTCTCATATACCCAAATTGACTCTATTGCCCAATGGACTGATCAGTAAGGCTACTAGTTTTGATGTCTAGCAGGAAGACATATAACAGATGTTGCCAAGATTGTTACCAAATTTTGCACACTTGTAAAATTTTTGAATTGAGGGAAAGTAATCAAAGGGCATAGATGTTATTCATTGTGTACCAAAAGAATATAAATGTCCTTGTATTTTCATTCCTTGAAATACAACTGATATTTACATAGAGTGAAATGAATATGAAAATGCTTAAAATGGAAATCTCACACAAGCCATGAGTCTGACTACTACTTCTGCACATATTGAAAATAAGAAAAATACAATACAAGGAAGTAGAGTCAGGGGTAACCAATCATTGCCTTTCAGCCTTTGACTGGTTATGCATCCATTGTTGCCACTCCTAGTCTAGCTTTCAATCTATTGGCTCCATGATGTTCGTCCCCCTGCATGGGAAAAAATGGGGTTAGATTTTAACGATCTAAGCAATGATTGATTATTACCAACTATGTACCCACACATGCTATATATTTCCTATTCTGAATACACATAGAAATAGAAGAGCTAAATAGCAATAGGAAAGAAATCAGAAATTTAGAAAGGAGAAGTGGTGCTACAAAGTTGTAAAAATATCACAAGAATTTTAAGCTAGAGATGTTGTCATAAATTTACATATTGCTGCAGCGTACCTACAAGGTGATTTAAATATTGTTGTTTAAAACAAGATACAGTGCATTGGCCAAGTGTTATTCATATGATGGATTGATTTAAAAAGAAATCAAATACAGGGTCACAGAGGGTAGTTTGTGAGTGTCATGAGCCCATGCTCAAACCTCATAAGGTATACAATAGAATAGGAAAGATATTATAGCAAAGAAGCAATGATCAATATTAAAATGAAATAAAAAACTCTGAAAATAGATGTATTCAGCAAGAAGCATGATAACTACGTTGCACAGACAAGCATATTCAAACTTGTTGGAACTCAAGTCATGAGGCCAGATTTCTTTTATTTCTAAAAAAGGCAAGTACAAAGGATTTTAAAGGGAAACATAAAAAGATGAGATGAATAGAGTAATAGGGAAAAAGGATTATAAATCTGCTATCTTCAAACCAGCCCCGAGTTCCATAGAAATGTCATTCTCTAATCATCAAATTATTACAAGGTAACCATCATAATATATCTCATGTAATGGAGTAACCAACGAGTTCAATATTGTGTCAGAAATCTACAAAAGTGAAGTGAAGAACAAAATATCTGCAGGAGTATGATGATAAACTGCAAACTGTGAATTTGTCCTCAAAATTTTCTTTATATTTAAGATAGCCTGGGAGGTGGTTCAAAACAATATCCAAGCATACACAGAGCAAGTTTTTTTTTTACCGGTACCAGTAGAGATAATATGTGTTTCATAGCAGAAAAATTGTAGCTGGGATGTATTTATACAATACATGCAACAGAGATTTCATGATATTTCAGTATACATAGCGGCATCTATAGGGTAAAAGAAGGGAATATAGAGTTTATTACATACATCCAATGGAAAGGGTTAAATGCTACTACATTCAACTACAATGGGCCCCTTTTAGATTGCCAACTATATGTGTTTAAGGTTTGAAATGAGGCATTGTTCCACATGCATTTCAACAGGTAAGGAAAGTAGGCGCCTAGATTTCTTTTATTTCTAAAAGGCATACTAGTGAATACAAAGAAAATCGTGCTTTCAGTTTAGTGCAGAATGGCAGGAAAAACAAAGGAAATACTCTTTCATACAACAACGTGCCCCTTAAATCCAAGAGAAATAAAAACAAAGCAACAAACCCTCATGGCGCAACAATGAAGGAGGGAAATAAGAAAATGATATTACCTTTGATACCTTCAATAGTGGCCACCACTAATCAGCAAAAGCTTCATGCGTGGAGCATGAGCTGGCGTATATATTTTATGCATGCATCATCCTTTGTTTTGATAGAAAATTATCCCTAGTGGCGACATTGCAAGCTCACCAACAGCAAAGATTTGGCGGCTAAAACTAGAAGACTCAGTGAAAATGTAGAGAAAGGAGTGAAAAGGGCACCAGAGGGTTCTGCTTTTTCCTCAAACCCTCCTCTTTCTTCATGGCCAAAACCCCTTCATTTTTCTAGTGCGATAAAACAAATAAAAATGTGGCATCTTTTTAGGGTTCGACTTGCTTTGTATGGCACGCAGAAAGGCTTCCTGCCTTGTTTCATTTTTTCCACAATTTCTAAGCTTTGACGCCCATGTTTTTAATTACAAAAAAGCATAACTTTTCATTTTCACCTTGCTCAATACTTAGGTTATTTTTGTTTTGCAATGATAATAGTTTAATTCTTTTCAAAAGTCTTATTAAACACTTTTCTTTGTACTTGAATAATAATTTATTGAATGTAATTTATTCTTATTATTTTCATAAATACTAATTATTCTAATAAAATATTGAGTGATTAATTGTTAGCACTCAATATTTTATAAAATAATTAATACTTATTAAAACAAAAAGAAAAAACTATATTTAAATAAATTATTATTTAATAAAGATTAAATGCCTTATATTTTGTTACAAAATATAAACCATTTAATAATTATTATTGTGCAAGGAAATAAAAGTTTAATTTTCCTTTAAAAGGTTAAAAGCAGACATTTTTGCAAATCATTATGACTAAATATTGAGTCATGTATTGATGGGACTTGGAGGCCAGAGAAGTTATTGTTTTTTTGGACTTTTTGAGTCTACTTGGAGATGTGACTGCAGTTATTAGCGGCGCTTGATGATATTGCTAGGCCATACCTTTTGGGACTATTTTGTACACCTTTTGAAGTCTTTTCAAGGACTCAAGTTGGCCTCAAGGGCTGAATCTGACCCAGCATTTATGACTTTCTAAATGGAGTTGGGTGAAATGGGCATAAGTATGAGTTGAAGGCTCATTTTTGAGGGGGTTCTAGTTTTTATGTAGAGATAGATTTTGAAGTGATTTCTTCAGGTTCTTCATGGTGGTCACTTGCAGATTGCTTGTAACTCAATTCTGAGAAATGTTATTATGTTGTTACCTTTGAAGCTGGAACAAAGAATAGTTTGGAAGCCATTATTGAGTTCTTTTGTTGCATGTGAGTTCTTTTTGATTTTGATGTTAGTTCTTTTTGTGATTCATTCTTGAATCCTTGAAGTTAATGTCATAATTTTTAGCATCTGCAAAAGAGTATTTGCTACCCATATAGGTTGTGAGTTGTGTTTTTGTTAAATTTTCATATTAGCTGCTAATTGTGAATGTTCTCATTCCTGTTAGCAATTGATTTGAGGTCAATCCTTCTCATTTTGTATTTGGGTATTCTGATATCAATATTGTGTCTATGTCAAACTAGTCTTTAGTAAAGTTCTATTGTGCCTTAACGGTATCATTTCTCATTTTTATATTCTGGTGCATCACCCTTAGGTTTTTTTTAGAATTTTATTTACTGTTATCCTTCTTCCCTTTTCTCCTTAAAAAGAATCAATTTTAGGCAGTACAAAGTGATTTACCAGATAGGAAGCCAGCCTAGAATCTAGAGATTCATTCCAGCCACAGTTTACCCACAACCTTGGAATGTTTCCATGTTTCTCCAAAGGTTAAGTTTTCTGCAAACTTAACAGGGTGTATTTTTGGTAGATAACAATATTGTAGCCTAGTATCCTCTCATCTTCCTATTAACTATGTTTATATCTAGCTAAGAAATTACCAATGCTATAGTATACTATTTTAATTCTTACTAAGATAAAATAATTTTATATAACAACAATCTGGATACCTTATTTTTTACTTTTAAAGTATATTATAGTATTTGAATTAAAGTATGAAGTTGTAAAAGCTTATGATCATTAACAAATTCATCTCAAGAAAAAGGAAGGTAACTACTAAAAACAATACCCTATTTTCTATCTTTTAGAAAATGATCTTGTTTAGACTAAGAGATTACTCTAAATTTAGTTATGGCAGATTTGAGACCCATACAATGTATTTGAGCATATAGGTATTCCTGACTAGTACGAGCCAACATATTCATAAGTAAACCTATTTCTATTGGTTCAATCTTAAAATATAATCCTGTGCATATAACCAAGCATATAGCTTGGAATTTTTATGGGTTGGAATGCTTATCTAATCACCATTAATTCTTTTTAATGACTACTCTTTCTTCATTTGAGCTCTAATTTGAGCTCTGTAGTTTTAGGAGTGGAAGATTTTTGGAATCTTTCTTCTTAAATGTTCTCCTTTTGAAAGAGTTATGAGTTTAATTTGAATGGATTTAAGGTCCATTTTATTTTGAATTAAAAAGAAACCAAAACAAGGGGTTGACCCTTACAATAGACTAACTGGCCAATAACCAATAGTTTACCACCAAACAAAATTACCCCCTACTGCTATCAATCCAAGCTAAAACAATAACCATAGGATCTTTATAAAAAGTCTTACTAGGCATCTTACTACTATTGCCTAAGACAATACTACTTAAAACTAAAAAAGTTTATAAACAAAGGAAAAACTGCCTTAAAACATACTAAGTTCAAGAACTAGAAAACTATTAAATAGACAAAACCAAGGGGAGCATACCCTAATTGGGCTTCTTCTCATCCTTCTCTTTAAGGAGGATGTTGGCCTAGTCCTTTGATAGGAAATCAAACAATATTTTGGAGTCTTTGTGAGTCAAGTCCCCCTCCTAATTATCCTTCAATAGGTGCAGAGTAGTGGCCACCATGTGTGTCACCTTGATGGTGAAATTTTCCAAAAGTCTTACTCTTTCCTCCAAGGTGTGCACTGTCTCCCTTAACTCTTTGTCAACCAGCTTTAGAGTCTCATTGGGGACCTCCTATTTTCCACTCGAATTACCATCCACCATGTCCTTGTCAATTTCTTGCAAAACTTGGGGGGTTAGAGATAATCTTATCTTTAGGTATAACCCTAGCAGGAAAAGACAATTTCATAGGGGAGGGGACTCTTTCCACCATATCAGGGAATTGGTCCTGCATGAGGTCCATGCACCCCTTGGTAATTTAAGTTGAGACATGGGTCATCTCTTTACTTCCCTTAGTCACACCACCCAAGCTAGATATTGAAGAGTTTGAGACCTCCACATCCTTCTCCTTCTCATTCCCCACCTCCTTCTCCTTCTCATTCCCCAAGCCATAGTTTGAAGTCTTCTGATTTATTCTTTGTTTGGGGTGGGTCATCTCCTCAAAATTTGAATCCTCCTCCTGTGAAGCTATGTACCTCATCTTCCTTTTAGCATTAATTTTTTCAATTCTTCTAGATCTTTGCCTTTCACCTCTCACCTCATCATTTGAGTCCTCTAGCTCCTTCTCCTTCCCTTTCTTCATTTTTATTTTTTTACCAAGGGGGAAATCTTCCTCTCCTTGGGGGACCCACTTGGTGAAGATTGGGGGGGTAGGGGCTCTAGGGCTGGTAATTCTTAATGGGATATGGTGGGGGCGGGGGTTATGGAGAGTTGGGATATCAACCTCCACAATCCTAGGGGGTAACAGGGCCAGGTGGAATTGGTAAAGTTGGAACATCAACCCCTGATGGGGGATATTATAGTTAACACCCTTTTTCATCTTCTCCTTAACATTAGAAACCATATCAACTAATTCATGTAACATTAAAAATGTAATAGAAATATAATGATGATGACAAAAGTTACTTAGGAGAGGAAAATGATAATAGTAAAAAACACCATACCTCCCTTCTAGGGTTAAATATTTCATCATCACCAAGAAAATTTCATTCTAGGGCTCTAGAAGTTTCTACCACAAAAACCCTCTAAGATGGCAAATGGGTTCTTTGCCCTCCTAGAAGAGATTTAAGCTAGCTTCATCAACAACCCTAGTCACCTTCTACCACTTTCTCCCTTTCATCACAAGGCCTATTGCCAAGGAGATAATTTCCTTAGAAATCTAGAATGTAGTACCATTTACAGTAACTTTTCTATCCTCCCAAGAGTTAAAAAATTGTTGAGAACAACTCTCATCAAAGTCATTCAGTGCCTCGATAAATGGGACAAACCCCCCCTCTTTAAGCATGTACCAAATTAGGGGTTTACAGGCACTATCCTCAATCATTGAAGGCTCAATACACAAAAGATCTCCCCCATATCTACAACCTTCACCATAATTCTCTCTTCTTTCAAAACTCTAAACTAGAGGCAAATATTAAAAATACAATCACACTTATGTGAAAAAGTGGGTTCCACTAAGTATTCATAATGTTCTTTACTAACATGAATGTCCATGTCATATCTAGGCTTAGTTATCATGTGCCAACTATTATTACCCCAAATCCATTCTTTTTTAGCATTATCAATAATCTAAAACCTTTTAAAATTTGAATTTTTACTCATTGCCAAGCACAAAGATATGCACAAGAAAATCATAAAAAATACACCCATATAATACTTTGATATACTTTCCCTTTCAAACCATGTAAATTTATTATTGTAAGTACCTGTTTCATCATTCCTTGCCATCTATCCATAGTGACCCAACCCCATTAGTCCACTTAGCACCGAGATTTCACTAAGATCCAAAAAATATCTCCAACTATACTTAATCATGGGATAATATTTTTATTCACTAAAAGTCTTACCAAATTTGGTAACACTCTAAATTCTCTCTAGCAACATATGCCATGCACTCTCAAAACTCATGCCACCATCATGTCTGCCACCACATTACTGTCTCAAAAAAAATGTTGCAGCTCAAATCTATTTAGGATGATTAATAAATGCCTTATATCTTCTATCACCCTTTTGATCACCCATCCCTCTTTCATGTTGCCTTTCATTATTTCTATAATAATTTTAAAATCACCTTCAATGTACACATTCTCCCATCCCACATTGATAACCATTTTCAAGCACAAAAAGAGTGCCATGGCTTCCAGAACATTATTGGAGACTTTCCTAGATTACTAGCATAGGCCGAAAGCATTCTTCCCTCACTATCTCTAACCATACCCCCTCCAGCCGAACCCTCATTTCTTGCAACACCATCAAAATCAAGTTTAACCCAGTTCTCCTTAGGGTGTCTCCATCTCATCTTTTTTCTAGCAAGTTTCTCAGAATTTTCAACCTCCATAAATCCTTCTTCAAGGTTCTAGTTCGTACCAATCTTTTGTTCAGTCATGTTGGGTGGAACCACTGGTCTCCTCCACTTGCCATTCTTCATATTCTCCACAATTGGCTTGAATATAAAACATTTAACAAACTCCTTATTTATCTCTTAATTTCTAAAAGCCCCATTATTTCTCTCCTTCCAAATGCCCTAGAAGACATGGGGGGTTCAATTTCTACATTTAGATAAGGAGGGGGTGGGGGAACAAGCATTGACAATTTTCAACAAATTGATCAATCCCTATATCAAACACCCAAACCATTTCCAATTTTTGTAACAACTTACCCCATATGTTAAAAGCTTAGCTACAATCTAAAAATAGATGGGGGATATTCTCTTCGTCACCTTTATAAAGGTAGCATCTATTAGGTAATTGGAATCCCCTTTTCTTTAAGTTATCAATGGTAAGGATCTTCCCATGCATGGAGACCCACCAGAAAATACTGACCTTCAAGATTAGATGGCTAAGCCAAATTCTCCTCTAGAATTTAGGTTCCATATCTTTCTCAAAAATCATCTTATGGGTAGAATTGATAGAAAAACCCCAGATGTGTTCGCCTTCCAAGCAAAGGTGTCATTCTTAGCCACCCCTAGGATTTTGTAGCCTTTGAGGAGCTCTTCTAGTTCCTCCACTAGATTTCCACCATCTAAGTAACCCTATTGTAATTGTATCTTTTCCACCTACTACTTAGTCCAAAAAAATTCCTCACCTTACTTCCCAATTGCAATTGGAGGTAGTCTCTAAGACTACCATACTTTGTTTAGACCAAGAGTTTCCCAACTAGCCAAGTATGCTCCCAAAAATTAACTTGATTACCATCTCCCAACAATCAGCTGACTCCTTCCCTAAGTAAAATTGTGTTCTTTAATATATTACCCCAAATCTTGGATCCCATAGGAAGGTCATTTCTCCAAATACAGTGAATAAAATTCAAATTTCCTAGATACTTAGCATTTAAGATCTTACACTAGTTAGCCTTATCCTTCATCAATTTCCAACTAACCTTAGTAAGAAGAGCATTGTTCGAGTCTAAAATCTTTCTGATACCTAAACTATTGAAAGCATGAATATTGATGATATTCATACAGGGGAGTATTATGGAAACATGATTAGATTATTATCATGATGATATGTTACATTCATGACTGTGTTTGTCATTGATGTCAACATAACAATTTTCCATGGTATCTAAGAGGAAAACAACAGAAAGATCAAGTTGGTATAGATAGATAGTTGAGCATTTTTACTAAACATGGTTAAAGGAAGATCATACTATGTGTCTAGTATATGTAGCTAACCTTGGAAGCATAATATATTAAGTCTACAAGAAGTTATGCAAATCTTTGTGAAGACTATTCTGAGATAGAGTTTATAGAGGCATGCTCTAGTAAACTTGTTATATCTCTTAGTAGGATTGTTATTCTAAGAAGCCCAAGTTATACATGTGAAGAAGACACGTTGGTGATGATGTGACTAATTTCACTCATCATATGACACATGTATGGAAAATAATTTAAGTTGCAAGGTGAAAGATTAATGTTATCACTAAGTGTAATGTGTTCTTAATGTGGTCCTATAATAATTAGTTGAGAATGTTTAATAGCCGACTTAGGGAATTATTTTATGGATTCAATATAAAGGAAGGACATTTTCCTTTATCATGAGTATGTATAAAAAGTGATTGTAAGTAACATGAAGAGCACATTGCGAAGCTGAGTAGAGTAGAGTGAATGTGAAGAAATCTTCATTATTGAGGTTTTAGTATGTGATCCAAAGTTGGATACTTGGATTTGAGGTTAGTGACCTAGTCTACAAGGTCTAATAGTGATTGGTCCAGTTGACAAGACAAAGGAAAGGAGTTAAAGTATAATACATACAATTATTCTACAAGGAATAGTTGAGAGATTAGTTGGACAATGAGTTTGGTAATCTTCCCCTAGAAGCTATTTGGATAGTCGGTCCTTCTATCTTCTTACTACTCCTAACAAGGTTGGAAAAACTCCTAACTATAAGGAAACTCAAGTGTGGAAACAACTTCCTACACTAATTCCTTAAGGAAAGTATTGTGCAAATTCTATTTAAATTCTTAAAATTTAAGATATGATGTTATGTAAGCAATAATATTGTAGTCAACCATGAATATAGCAAAAAGATAGAGAAAGAAAACACAAACACAAAGATACGTTGGTGGGGAAAATCCTTTCATTAAAACAACCCCACCCCTCCAAAACCTACACAATGTATTATCTTCAACACAAAGTTTACAACACACTTTCAATGCAAGTTCTTTCAAGACAAGGAAGACAATTCTAGTATTAACAAAACACTACCAACAATACACTTTCACTCTCTACTATTTGTGACCCGAAAGTCACTTATATCATACACTTTTTGTTTTAGGGAAACTTCCAAAGAAAAACCATATTAGGGTTTTACCATTGTCCAGAAAAATAGGAACCCAATTTTTTTTAGGGCGATGCCCCAAATCCCATGCACTAGATGGAGACTCGAGTGTATAGTACTCAATGATTAATTGTCACATATCTTCACGTCTTCACCCATCATCATATCTTCCAAAGATAGCTCTTATGTGTCATAGGAATCTATCATAACCATTTCAGTCATGATCTCCTTACACACTATTCAAGATGTTGACACATGCAAGTGAAGTGACGCATCAACATGCCAATTAGACATGTGCACAAACACTTAATTACATTATTTGAAAAAAAATACATTTACAAAATAAATAATAAGAATAGGAATTATCCAAGGTTGAGACAACTTATTCCTGCACTAACAAGGTTGGAATCTTCTAAAAAGGATAAAAAGTCCCATAACATGTACTCGTATATACTAAATGTTGTAATAGAATCCTAATAGGGTCCATCCTCTAATGAGTAATATTTATATTAGTACATCATCTTGTGGGCATCATTCCCACTCGGCTTTTCATTCTGATCAAGGGTTTCCCTAGTTAACATATCTAGTGTAATTGTGTATGTGCATCTTTGTATGGTTGTTGTCAACTTTTTTTGAATGGTTAAGATTGTTTAAAGTTGATAAATGTTTTAATCATTGGATAACTGGTTCACCCCCTCCTCTTAGTTATCTTGGTGGACTATTGTTTCCAACAATTAGTATCAGAGCCTTAGGTCCTTTAAGATAAAGTTAAACAACTTTGGGGGATCCATGGAAATTATGTTTAGGAAAGATAGTCCAAAGTTCGATAGAACAAATTATGACAATTGGAAGGAAAAGATGAAGAAACATCTATTGTGTATGGGTCTAGGACATTGGATCTTCATAAAATTTAAAAAGATTATTGTTGAGAAAGATTTGGAAACGTTTACTGAGGAAGAAAGAGATTTTTTTATGTGTGACATGAGAGCTAGAGAATTACTATTGTCTGCACTCCCTAACATTGAGTACAATTAGGTAAAGTCACTTTTTACTTCTCATATGATTTGAAAAGCTTTGGAAAATAGTTTTGAAGGTGATGAAAATTCTAAGAAATTGAGATTACAAAGTTGGATTTGTGCATTCCAAGATGCTATGATGATGGAAGATGAATCTATAAGAACATCTATAGGTAGTATATTAGAAATCACTACAACTATTAGATCTCAAGGAGGAACCAAAGAAGATGATGTGGTGATATGGAAGATATTGAAGAGCTTAACACCACCATTTAAGCCAATAGTTCAAATGATACAGTTGTTGATCTCTTGTAACAAAGATTTCACAAAGGAAACATTGCTTGGAAGACTTGAAGTAGTTAAGTATGAGGTTAGATAGTTTGGATAATTGACTAGAATAGAAACAACTTTCAGTGCCTTGAACATTTGACCTAGTTTATCAAGGAGCACAAGTGCTAGAGGAGACTTTGCTAGTAATAGCAGAATTGATGAGGATAGAAGGATTGGAGAAGGAGTAGCCCTTCTGGTAATAAGAGAAAAAGATGATAAGAAAATATTTAAATGTTGGACATGTAATGAATATAGTCATTATGCATCTAAGTGATCTAAAATAGAGAAAAAAGTATAGAGGTAATTTCAAACCTAGAAGAGATAGAGAATGTCTATATGCAAATGAAGAAGATGATTCTGATGAACAAGCAGTAAGTGCTAGTGATGATGGAATTGGATTTGTAGCTATTAACGAAGAAAGTCCAAAGAAAATGGCTTTGGTATCACAAGTTGTAAAGAAATTTGATTGGATAATTGATAGTGGTTGTTTACATCATATGATTGGTGATATGAACAAATTTTTTAACTTCAAAAGTCATGATGGAGGCATTGTCAGAGTTGGAAACATTGTAGCATGCCAAGTTAAAGGTTTTGGATCTATAACTCTTGATGATAAGACTAACACTAAGGATGTATATTTTGTTGATGGATTGAAGCACAATATTTTAAGTGTTGGACAACTAATAGACAAAAGTTATTAGTTGCAATTCACAAAAAAGACATGCATGATCAGAGAAAAAGATGAAAAGGTAATTGGAATAGGAACTAGATCTAGAGGTAATGTATTTTAGTTGAATCCTACTAAAATGACATGTTTGGTTGCAAAGGTAGATGACAGTTGGCTATGGCATTAAATATTTTGTTATATAAACTTTGATAGTATTGTTAAGACTAGTAGTATGTTTGCAGTTAGAGACTTTCCTAAGATTGTAAAGCCTACTAACACAATTTGCAAGGAGTGTGTATTGGCAAAGCATAAAAAAACTTCTTTTCCCATTAAGAAATTCGCTACTAAAGAAAAAATGGACATTGTACATAAAAATTTTAGTGGTCCTAGAAAGACTAAAGGATTCTATGGTGTAAGGCATTTCATGATTTTTGTGAATGATATTTCTAGAACGATGTGGGTGCATTTCTTAAAGAAAAATCTAAGGCATTTGATAAGTTCAAGATATTCAAGAATAGAGTTGAAAATGAATCAAGTGTGAAGATTAAATGTTTAACATTAGATAGAGGAGAATTTACTTCAAATCAGTTTAACATCTTTTGTGAAGCTAATGGAATCAAAAGACAGTTATCAACTCTACGAAACCCTGAACAGAATGGTAAAGCAGAGAGAAGAAATAAATTAGTAACAAAAGTAGAAAAAGTTATGTTAGCTAAGAATGATGTATCTAACATGTTTTGGAGAGAATCCATGAATACATCAGTCTACACTATGAAAAAGTGTAAGTTAGGAAAGACACAAACAAGACCCCTTATGAATTATTGTTTGGTCACTCACCTATAGTTAAGTATTTCAAAAAAATTTGCAGTAAGTGTTATATCAAAAGAGCTTATGATATTGGTAAGTTTGATGCTAGAAGTGATGAAGGTATATTTCTTGGTTATTCATTTAAATAAAAAGCTTATAGATGTTATAATTTAAGAACTAAGACCATTATGAAAAGTGCTAATGTGAGAGTTGATGAGAAATTTAAGATACAAGAAAGAATAGTTGATTATAATTTAGATGATGAGAATATTGTTACTAAACCAAGGAATGATGAAGTATTCTTTGAGACTAACAATGATTTGTAGAATGAAGGAAAACTAAGGCAAGAACAAAGCTCGAAACCTTCAATAGAGCTAAGAGTTGAGATAGCAACTCCTACTTCAGGTAAGAATATGACAAAGAATCATCCACTTGAGCATATCATTGGAAGTAGAGATAAATGTGTGATGAAAAGAAGTAGAATAAATGAAGAGCTATGTTTGATATCTCAAGTTGAACCTAAGAATACAGATGAAGCAAGTAAAGATGACTATTGAAGACAAGCTATGAAAGAGGAATTGGATTAGATAGTGAAGGATGAGACATGGGAATTAGTTCCTAGACCAACAAATAAGAATGTGATAGAACTAAATGGGTATATAAAATCATGATTAATGAGAAAGGTAAAGTTGTAAGGAACAAAGCAAGACTAGTATGTAAAGGTTACTCACAACAAGAAGGAATAGACTATGATGAGACCAATGCTTTTGTAGCAAGAATAGAAGTACTAAGGTTATTTTTAGCATATGCAGCATATAAGAAATTCAAAGTATATCAGATGGATGTCAAGTCAACATTTTTGAATGGAGAACTTGAAGAAGAGGGGTACATAGAATAGCTTGAAGGTTGTCCTTTGACAGATGACAAGGACATAGTATGTAGAATGAAGCAAGAATTATACGACTTGAACCAAGCACCTAAAACTTGGTATGCAAGGTTGGACAAGCATTTAACAAAGCTTGGATATAGAAAAGTTATGGCAGATAGTAATCTCTATTGGAAAGAAATTAATGATGGATTGATGATTTTGGTAATATTTTTTAATGATATCATGTTTGGAGGAAATGATGATGAAAGTGACAAGTTTGCATAAGAAATGAAGAAGGAATTTGAAATGAGCATGATAGGAGAGATGAAATATTTTATAGGATTATAAATTGTGTAGGACAAAGAAGGAATCTTTGTTTTTCAAACTAAGTATTTGAAAGATTTACTAAAAAGGTTTGGTTTGGAAACATGTAAACTTGTTGGAACACCTATGGTAACTAGACACAAGTTATCTACAAAGGATGAGACACCTACTGTTGAGCAGAAGAAGTATAGATCTATGATTGGAGGATTGCAATATCTAACTCACACAAGGCTAGATATAGAAAATGCAGTTGGTATTGTTACATGATTCTAAGATGATCCTAGAGAAGCATATTATGTAGAAATCAAAAGGATATTTAGATACCTGAAAGGAACATCTAAGTTCAGATTGTGGTATGACAGATCTAATGATTTTATTCTATATGCTTATACTAATGCTAATTGGGTAGGTGGTATGGATGATAGAAAGAGCACCAATGGTGGAGCCTTCTTTGTTTGAGGAAGATTTTTTTCTTGGCTAAGCAAGAAGCATGATTATACCTCACAAAGTAAAACAAAAGAAAAATATGTTGTAGCAGTAAACAATTGTAATCAAGTTGTTTGGATGAAATAGATGCTGAAGGATATAAGAATATAATTTAGTGAACCTATTGTCATACATTATGACAAAACAAGCACGTTAAATATGTCTAAGAATCTAGTGTTGCATTCTAAGACTAAACACATTTCTATCAAGTATCACATGTTGAGAGAGAAAGTTGTAGAAAAATAAATTAGATTGGAGTATGTGAGCACTAAAGAGCAGATTGTAGATATCTTCACTAAGCCTCTTCCCAAAGAGACTTTTGATTATTTGTGAGGTATGTTAGGGGTTATGTCCCTTCGTACATCAAAGTATATGATGTAAGAATGCATCAATCCAGTGTAACAAAGCACTATTGTTTGTCTAGACTAAATATTGATGCTTCCTATATGGGGGAGTATCTATGATGGATAGAGTTATCTAGAACTCTTGTTGGATGTTAATTTTGAACAATGTCTTTGGAGACTTGAGCTAGTTAGAAACAATTGTTGTAGAGATTGTTGGTTGCTGAAACCTTTGACATTGATGCTAATGGGGGAGAAGTTTAGTATGAAAAATAGTGTGCATGGAAGAACAAGTAAAACATGGGAGAATGATTGATGAAGAGGATTTGAAAAGAAAGACTAACATTCTTTTGTTGTCATTCTTGGAACTAGATATTTTTCATCTATGTTGCCATCAATGCCAAAGGG
The DNA here is from genome assembly GCA_028749045.1 of Cupressus sempervirens. Taxonomy (NCBI): domain Eukaryota; kingdom Viridiplantae; phylum Streptophyta; class Pinopsida; order Cupressales; family Cupressaceae; genus Cupressus; species Cupressus sempervirens. Next base: position 137,774,902 of record CM053789.1, on the reverse strand, counting down.
GGAGATTGTTAGAAGCATGAATGTTGATGATATCCCTATGGGGGAGTATTGTGAAAACATGATTAGTCCATTATCATGATGATATGCTACATTCATGACTATATTTGTCATTGATCTCAACATAGCAGTTTTCTGTGGTATTTGACAAAAGAACAACAGAAAGATCAAGTTGGTGCGGATATATAGTTGAGCATTTTCACTAAGAAAATTTAAAGGGAGATCATACTATATGTCTAGTATACATAGATAACCTTGGAAGAATAAGATATTAAGTCTAGAAGAAGCTAAGAAAGTTTTGGTGATGACATGTTGGTGATGACATGGCTAAGTTCACTGATCATAATGGCATGTATAGAAAGAGTTATTTAAGATGCAAGGTAGAAGATTAATGTTATTGCTATGTGTAACATGTTCTTAATGTAGTCCTATAATAATTAATTGAGAAGGTTTAACATCCGACTCAAGAATTGTTTTATGGATTTGATATAAAGGAAGGACATTTTCCTTTATCATGAGTATGTATAAAAAATGATTATAAGCAACATGAAGTGTGGAATGTGAAGTTGATTAAAGTAGAGTGAAGGCAAAGGAATCTTCATTACTAAGGTTTTATTATGTGATCTGAAGTTGGATACTTGGATCTGAGGTTCATGACTTGGTCTACAAGGTCTGACAATGATTGGTTTGGTTCATAAGATAGAGGAAAGGAATTAAAGTACAATACATACAATTATTCTGCAAGGAATAGTGGAAAGATTAGTTGGACTATGAGTTCAGTGATCTTTCCCTAGAAGTTTTTTGGATAGTTGGTCTTTCTATCTTCTTGCAACTCCTAATATAGTTGGAATCTTCTAAAAAGGATTGAATGTCTCCTAATAGGGACTCATATGTACTAAATATTGTGATAGAATCCTTACAGGGTCCATCCTCTAACAAGGAATATTTATATTAGTACATCATCTTTTGGGCATCATTCCCATAGGGGTTTCCCTCTTATCAAGGGTTTCCCTAGTTAACATATTTGGTGTAATTGTGTATGTGCATCTTTGTATGGTTGTTGTTTACTTTGGTTGAATGGTTAAGATTGTTTAAAGTTGATAAATATTTTAATCATTGGATAACTGATTCACCCCCCCTCTTAGTTTTGTTGGTGGACTATTGTTTCTAACAGATGTGAAGAAGACATGTTGGTGATGACATGGCTAAGTTCACTTGTCATAATGATATGTGTACGAAAAGATATTTAAGTTACAAGGTGGAAGATTAATGTTATCACTAAGTATAACATGCTCTTAATGTGGTAGAATAATAATTAATTGAGAAGGTTTAATAGACAACTTAGGGAATTTTTTTATGGATTTGATATAAATGAAGGACATTTTCTTTTATCATGAGTATTTGTTAAATGCGATTGTAAGCAACACAATTAATGGAATGTGAAGTTGAGCAGAGTAGAGCTAAGGTGAAGGAATTTTTGTTACCAAGGTTTTATTGTGTGATCCAAAATTGATGGGGACACAACCCAAGAACAGAATGGGAACAACAGAAAAGGGAATTTATATTAACTGAGAAAATAAGCTAGTACAACCAGTACAGGAAAATGAACTTCAAAACATGCCCTAAGGGCTTACAATAGCATAAATCTGGAGATAATTTCTCCTTATGGTACCTCCTCTCAAACTCCACTCCGAACTGCCTTTTACAATGCCAGAAATCTCCTTAAATAGACCCCAGAGGGTTAAGGACTAGGAGTACATTCTAGAAAGTTCTAGTAGGCATCCACCGAAAAAATAGAAGGTTCCAAAAGCTGCGTTAGAAGTTAGTGCAAATCTAGAAGAATCCAAAAATGGTAGCCGAACTTTCGGGAGGCATAACTTTTGAACCGTAGCTCCGATTGATGAACCGTTTACATTTTCGGAAAGCTCTCGAAGCGCTCTATAGCCCTATGGACAAGCTTCACTCGTCCCCCATTTTTCAACCCTTTTTGAGGTCATTTAATGCCCCAAATCTGACTTTGAAGCATTCTTAGGAGGTCTCCAAAACTTGAAAAACTGCAATAAATTTCAAATCGTGGGGCCTTTTGACCTGATTCTTTTTCTGGAATGCTCTAAATTATAATTACATTCATCTGGCAAATTCACACCTTCTAGGTCACCAAAATGATGGCTAAATTGCATGCTCCTATTTTTTTGGGATTTTCAAACGCACTAATAGTTGAACTATGAGAGTTGGAACCTTTATTTGGGCCAAATGGGTATCCAAAAATGTAAAGACATGAAACAAAAACTAAGTCTAAGTACATTTTTTTGGGTGACACAAGATTGCCCTTATACCTCTGGATGCTTCTACATCAGACACCCAAGGTAGATTGAAAAGTGACCTTGTCACTTTATGGATGGTAGAGGAAATCCCAAATGGGAAACCTCAATTGCTAAAATCCAAGTTGAGTACTCGATCGGTCATCCTTTCCATTTGACCAAATACTCTTCATACTGCCTATTTCTGGTACTCCTACCCACATGATGATCTAGAATGTCTTCTATCTCCTCCTTCTTAGAAGCAGGAATTGGATATGGCTTTAAAACCAGCTCCTCATCTACACCATCATCATGATACTCTGTTAAATCTACAATGTTGAAAATGGGAGAAATGTGAATACCATCTGGCATCTCCACCTCATATGCATTTACTGAGTCATGTTTCTTCAAAACTTTGCAGGGGCCAAATTTCTTCATTTTCAGCTTGTTGTAAGTACCAACTGGAAATCTTTCTTTTCGTAAGTGCACCATGAATAGATCCCCTACTTGGAATTCCTTATGTCTTCTCCTTTGATCAGCCCTAGCTTTATACTCTTGATTCATCTTGATAATGTGTGCTTGAACCTCCTCATGTAGACGCTTGATATGTTCAGCAAATTCCTCAGCTTCAGCACTTGTCCTCTCCCCTTGTTCTATCTTCCTCAGCTCTAGTGCAGTCCTTGGGCTATTCCCATATACAATTTGAAATGGTGATTTTCCAGTACTCCTATTTACAGAGTTATTATAAGCAAACTCTGCCTGTGGTAGAATCAAATCCCATCCCTTAGGCTTATCTCCAACTAAACATCTCAGCAAATTGCCCAGACTTCTATTTACCACTTCTGTTTGGCCATCAGTCTGTGGGTGATGCATGGAACTGAATTTCAAGTCTGTTCTCAACTTCTTCCACAATGTCCTCCAGAAATACCCCACAAATTTAGTATCTCTGTTAGAAACTATACTCCTTGGAAGACCATGTAGTCTTACCACCTCTTTGAAAAACAAGTCTGCAATATGGACAACATCATGAGTTTTGTGGCATGGAATGAAATGTGCCATTTTGGAGAACCTATCAACCACCACGAATATTGAGTAATTACCCCTTTGTGTACTTGGCAATCCAAGAACAAAATCCATACTTATGTCCTCCCATGGCCTTGATGGAATAGGCAATGGCTGATATAGGCCAGTATTTTGACTAAACCCCTTGGCAACTTGACAAACCTGGCAACTCTGTACAAACTTCTTCACATCCTGTGTAATTTGAGGCCAAAAATAATGTTCTCTAAGAATGGCAATGGTCTTATCCCAACCAAAATGTACTGCCATCCCTCCACTGTGTTTCTCCTTAATCAAATTTTCCCTCATGGAACTCCTTGGAATGCACAATTGACTACCTTTGAACAACATGCCATCCTGAATCAAATAGTCTAACCACTTGGTTCTATCTACAGCAATAGGTTCTTTACAAGCTTTCCATGCTTTAGCAAAATCAGGATCCTCGGGGTACAAATTCTTGAGTTTATCAAACCCAACTACTTCAACTTGCATTACTGTAAGCAGTGACTGTCTCCTACTTAGTGCATCTGCAACCCTGTTAGATTTTCCACTTCTATGCTTCAACACAAATGTATAACTCTGCAAGAATTCTACCCATTTCATATGCCTCTGATTCAATTTACCTTGGCTATTTAGGTACTATAATGCATGATGATCAGTATGCAAAAAAAATTCCTTTGGCAATAAATAATGCCTCCATTTCTTTAAGGCCTGAACTATTGCATAGAATTCTTGATCATAAATAGAATACTTCTTCTTTGCATCATTCAATTTTTCACTAAAATATGCAATAGGCTTACCTTCTTGGCTTAATACAGCCCCAATAGTGTTGCCACTAGCATCACAATCCACCTGGAACACTTTTCTAAAATCTGGAGGTGCCAACACAGGCTGTTCTGTCACTTTCTTCTTCAGAAATTCAAAACTTCTCGTAGCTGTTGCAGTCCATTTGAACTCTTTTCTATCCCCTCTTATTGTATCAGTTAGGGGTGCACATATGCCACTGAAATTCTTAATAAACTTCCTGTAAAAACTAACCAGACCATGAAATGATCTTACCTCAGTAGCATACCTTGGAGTAGGCCATTCCAAGATGGCTTTTACCTTCTCTGGATCCATTTTGAGACCTTCAGGTGATATAACAAATCCCAAATAGACTAACTCCCTTTTTGCAAAGACACACTTCTTTAGATTAATTAACCATTTATCTTCCCTTAGCCTTTCAAGGACACTATGAATATGCAGTAAATGTTCTTCCAAAGTCTTGCTAAAAATTAAAATATCATCCAAATAGACAATAACAAATTTTCCCAAGAACTTCTTAAGTACCTCATTCATGAGCTGCATGAAGGTGCTTGGGGCATTCGTCAATCCAAAGTGCATGACTAACCACTCATAAAGACCCTCCTTGGTCTTGAAGGTTGTTTTCCACTCATGTCCTTCTCAAATCCGTATCTAATGATAGCCACTCTTCAAATCTATCTTTGTGAAGTACTAAGCTCCACTCAAGCAGTCCATAAGATCATCCATCCTTGGTAAAGGAAACCGGTACTTGATGGTTATCCTATTTATAGCTCAAGAATCTGTACACATCCTCCACTCTCCATCCTTCTTTGGTGCAAGTACTACAGGTACTACACATGGACTCAGGCTCTCTTGAATCAATCCCTTCCTCAACAACTCCTGAACCTGTCTATTTAGCTCCTCTGTTTTAGTAGGAGTCATCCTGTGAGCAGCCTTGTTAGGCAAACTAGCTCCTGGAATCAGATCTATCTGATGACTGATTTGCCTTACTGGTGGCAATCCATCTGGAATATTATCAAAGATAATATCTCCAAATTCCCCTAGTAAATTTGAAACTTCAAATGGTATTTCACTACTACCTTCTTTATCTTTCCTAGGAATCAAAGCATAGCACATATGCTAATGTTTCATGCCATCTAAAAAATTCCTTCCATCAACAAGACAAATCCTAGACTACTACATACCTTTTCACCTTCATTTTTCATGGGCTTCAATTTGTGGCGAACTCCATCCTTTGTCAGAGAGTATGTGTTTGCATGTCCATCATGTATTGCATGTCTATCAAACTGCCATGGTCTACCCAATAATAGATGGCAAACATCCATCGAAATAACATCACAGAGAACTTCATCATGGTTAACAGAGCTTTAGCTTAGAGACCATCTCTTCTGATACCAGTTTATCAGTGCTACCACCATCAATGATCACGTCACAACATTTATCCTCACACTTGCATCTGGTACAAAACAAACTCCTTCATTGTCCTTGTTCATTCTCACCACTTAGTAGGACTCTTTCATTTACCAAGGTCTCTCCTCTTTCTACATCCTCTAAATGTGATGATTGTGCATCCTCATCCACATGAGCAACCCTAGCTTGGCCCTCAGCTCTCCTATCTGTCCTTCCTTGTCATTGAGGGAATTCAAAGGCACGATGACCTTCTTCATTGCAATGGAAATAGGTACCACGAAAGCCTCCTCTTCCTTGTCCACATCCTCTACCTCTTCCTCTTTGATTTCCAAAGTCTTGATCATGGGAGCGGTTGAAACCCTCATTCCTCTGGTTTCTGCTAGTACCCACATCTTCATTTTTCTTTTGGGTTTCATTGCGGCCTCCAGATGTTCTACCACTTCCCCTTCCTCCTTGACACCACCCTCTTTTTCTTCCTTCAAACCTTTTATTCAGCTTCTCTTCAACTCGTATGGCAAAATGGTATGCCTCTTCAATGCTGGTCATTCTTACCAGACTTAATTCCTCCTAGATACTAGGTCGCAACCCACTGATATAACGAGAAACCTTCTCCTTATTTGCTTCTACATGCCCCGCTCTAATCAAGATTTGGTAAAACTCCTCTGTATATTCTTGGACTGATCTTCATGCTTGCTTTAACCCATGCATCTTCTTAAATAGATCAAGCTCGTAGTCCACAGGAATGAATTGCTTCTTCAATTTGTCCACCATGCGATCCCATCTTGTGATCTTCTCCTTTCCTCTTCTAAGTCTTTCCAGTTGAACCTCTTGCCACCAGATTTTGGCATGGCCTTTCAGTTTGGCCTTTGCAAACTTAACCCTATCTAGGTCCCTTATATCCTCATACTCAAAGTATTCTTCCAGTTCATTGATCCAATCGATCAACTCATCTGGTTTCAGATTTCCTAAAAATATACCCACTTCAATTGTAGGTCTTTTCCCAAACTTAGTAATGGCCCTAAAAAGCCTTTCCTCTACAAGATTCAAAACTTCCCCGTCAACTTCCTCTTCTGGTCCCATTACTTCCTCTTCATTGTCATCCTCACTATTGTCACCTGCAGCAACATTTGCTCCTCTACGAAGCTCCTCTTGCAATGCTTGTACCTACCTCTGAAGGGCTCTAACCTCCTCAGGATCAATAGCTCTAGCCCTTCCACCATGCTCTCTTCGTGGAGGCATCTTCTAACTCGAACCCACAACCACACAGTCCTGGTGCAAACTGCCTCATAGTCGGCGCTCTGTCTACACACTCAGGAAAACCTGCTCTGATACCACTTGATGGGGACACAACCCAAGAATAGAATGGGAACAACCAAAAAGGGAAATTATATTAACTGAGAAAATAAGCTAGTGCAACCAGTACAGGAAAATGAACTTCAAAACATGCCCTAAGGGCTTACAATAGCATAAATCTGGAGATAATTTCTCCTTATGGTACCTCCTCTCAAATTCCACTCTGAACTGCCTTTTACAATGCCAAAAATCTCCTTAAATAGACCCCAGAGGGTTAAGGACTAGGATTACATTCTAGAAAGTGCTAGTAGGCATCCACCGACAAAATAGAAGGTTCTAGAAGCTGCGTTAGAAGTCGGTGCAAATCTAGAAGAATCCAGAAATGGTAGCCGAACTTCTGGGAGGCATAACTTTTGAATCGTAGCTCTGATTGACGAACCGTTTACATTTTCAGAAAGCTCTCGAAGTGCTCTATAGCCTTATGGACAAGCTTTGCTCATCCCCCATTTTTCAACCCTTTTTGAGGTCATTTAATGCCCCAAACCTGACTTTGAAGCATTCTTAGGAGGTCTCCAAAAACCAAAAAATTGCAATAACTTTCAAACCGTGGGGCCTTTTGACCTAATTATTTTTTTTGGAATTCTCTAAATTATAATTACATTCATCTAGCCAATTCACACCTTCTAGGTCACCAAAATGATGGCCAAATTGCATGCTCCTATTTTTTCGGGATTTTCAAACGCACTGATAGTTGAACTATGAGATTTGGAACCTTTATTTGAGCCAAATGGGTATCTAAAAATGTAAAGACATGAAACATAAACTAAGTCTAAGTACATTTTTTTGGGTGACATAGGATTGCCCTTATACCTCTGGATGCTCCTGCATCAAAAATTGGATACTTGGATTCAAGGTTCGTGACCTAGTCTACAACATTTGATAATGATTGGTTCAGTTGATAGGATAGAGTAAAGGAGTTAAAGTACAATACATAGAATTATTTGTGAGGTATGTTAGGGGTTATAACCCTTCCTACATCAAAGTAGATGATGCAAGAGCGCATTAGTCTAGTGTAATAGAGCACTATTGTTTTTCTTGACTGAATGCTAATGCTTCCTATATGGGGGAGTATCTATGATGGTGTCATGCCCTAAATTTAACAAGGTAAAACACAACCAAAAAAAAAATTATTTAATTTGAAATGGAAACTAAAGATAATGTGAATAGAGCTATATTGGTTATGGATGTTCTATTGAACTGTGAGGTATCCAGATAATCAATTCATGTTCCTCAAGGGTGTTAGAAAGTTAATAACTTGATCATTGATTTTGGAGGTGATGAAGTTAGTTGGTGTAGAGGAATTTGTCACATTCGAAAGACTAGACTTTAAGTTTACCATGAGGGACCACTTAGTTTACTATCATTGGTTGAAATTTAAAATTATGATGACAGAGTTAGATGATGTTTAAATGAAGGTTTTCATTTCTAGATATCTAAATTAATATGTCTTCAGATGTATGAAATATCATTATCACGGTGAAGGTGTGAAACTTAATTACTACCTCATGAATGAGGAGTGTAGATCCCTAAGTCACTACAAGAATATCAAATACTAGCTACATGCTTCAAGATCAAAATTATTAAATCCATCTTACCATTTGATAGATTTCTACCCATTAAAATAACTTACTAAAATATTAAACCTCCTATACTTATCAAAATTATCACTAAATATTTGTACTTACTATTTTTATTTAAATAATACTCTTTATTTACTATGTTACATAAAGCCACTTATTATATATAACTATTTTTTCTCATCAATGAGTTTACTAAGACCTCCTAGCCTTTCACATACTAAATTATATTTTTCTAAGGTGATTAACCATTAAGATTTTAATACTAAGCCTCAACTAATTTCATCTTTATAAACTATGTATGGAAGTTATCTACAATTGACACCAACCACTACTCACTACTTCATTAACATACCATCCTAAGGGTATTCAATTAACTATACCCTAATCATAAATACTAACTTTACTGTTCCTAATTGCATACAGTCTCCATTCTACCCACTAGCCACATCAACAACTCAAGGTATTAACTAATACCAACTTTTAATCATTTCCTCAACACTAACCTTAAACATCCTACCAACCCCATTCCTGAAAACATAGATAACAAGTTTAAATATATTGTTATTCTATCTCATTTAATATCTTACCTATACAACCCATTACATAAATTTTTTAAAAAGACATAAATAAATTAACATGCCAATTTTATATTGCTAGCACTTACTACAAACCTCTCAAGTACTAACAATTTAATCAATAGCTAAAATCTTACTAACCAATTATCATTACTTAAAATACTAACTATTTGATAAATATATTCCACTAACCATAAATAAATTCCATCTATCCTATACCATGATCATAATCTAAATGTATTGCATGCTCAAGATAAATTTTTAAATTTTCAAATGTTAGTCTTTGCATATTTTATTGAATCTCATATCCTATCTTTTTACTAAACTACCCAATCCCTAATACACTCAACACACTTTTAAATACCTAATCCACCCCCATGGGATATCTCCCCCTAAGTTACCTTTTAAATTACATCTAAATATCCTAAAATACTAGACTAAATTTTTTTTCAACTTTTCCCCACTTAACTAGCTCCTTTACCTAGCACCCTCCCTTTAACACATACTATCCACATTGCATTTTAACCTTACTAACTACCTCCCCCTTTTCCAAATTAATTTTCTCCCTAAACCTCATATGACATGAGGGAGGGGTGTACTTTCCACCTTGGTTCCCCTTTTGAGCAATGTTTCCTAAGTGTTAAGGGTGGGTACTATGCCTTGTTTTGGTTGGGACGACTTTTTACTTTACCTCCCTCCACTTTTCCCATCTAATCACCTTTCAAGTCTTCCCAAGCTGTACATTTTTCCATGGAGCATAGGTCCTCTTATGTGTGAGGGGAGAGAGGAGTGTGGAGGCATCCAAGGTGGTCAGCCTTGGGGTCTTCCCCAAGGATTTAAAAATATATATTTTATTTCATTTTAAATATGAGATATCTTTTCTAACCAAGGGATGGCTCCTCAAGACTGATCAAATTATTGACTTAGTTTTTGGACATATCATTATTTATCATTATAATACATTATTTTATTATTATTATTATTTTGATGTGACCTATGTACCAACTTGAGTCAAGCCCTTTGTGGCTAGTCCTCTTTATTTATCTATTTATCTATTGTTTTCTTTTGACCAATACTTTTAGTTTATTGTCTATCTATATGCAAATGATTCCAAGGTTTATTCCCTAGATTATTTTAATGGTTTGTAATAGGGATGGATTTAGTTTTCCATCCTATACAAATTGTAGAGAATAAAATGTGTAGCTACAGGAAGGTAAATTTTTTTGTCAAGATGTTATTCTTCATATTTCTTTTTAGGAGACCACAATCATGAAGTACCAATGATCTGACTCAACTTCCCTACCAATTTTAATTTGCAAGTTGATATTACTAAAGCATCTATCACCTCTAAGGATCTAATTGAACTTGAAAACAAATGAATCATTCTCCATGCATATGCAATAAACTATCAAATATAATGCTTCCTTTTCATTGTATCTAAAACATGATATATGATCTTACTTTTTAATCGCCTATGTTTTTTCATTGAGCCAACCATATCAATAAGGATCTACAATGACACATGAAATATTTCCAACATGAAAAGAATGTCTCATTACTTAATTTCTCCAAATTACATAAAATTACACAATGTGAAACTTACAATGATTATTTCCTTGCAAGTAGCTATATGCAATTTCTCAACCCTTCCTTACACAATTTCAACAATATACAATGATAAACAAATCTCTTTTACATCACAATGAAATAAAAATGGAGATTTGATATCACAATATATTTTAGATGACATGAGACATTGGTCTCTTTTTACACACTTGATTTTTCAACATCGTCAAGGGTGAAATCCTAATTCCTTCAAGGAATCCATCTTCACAAACTTGCATACACACACATACTAGGAATCATGGAGGCTGAACTCCAATCATCCACCAAGCTGGGGAAACAAGTTCAAACAAGATACACACACACAACACTTTCCAATACATAAAACATATCACATAACACAAAACAATCCCTCCCATGGCTTGCACATTTGGTTCACCATTAGAACTATTGAACATAGGGTGAAGGTGTGCTTTCAAAAAGGAGACTTGCCATATCATGCCATATCTACAATATCATTTTTTCCTGCCCTTTTGAGGCTTTTCACAAATCAATAAATTCTATGCTCTTTCAAGGCTTCCACAAATATCCTCCAAAAATACTTCTAATAGCTATCACTTCCTTGAAGCCAATACTCCATTTACTTCCTTTCTACATATTTTTTCCCTTATCACCTTGAAAACAATATATGAATGAATATGGCATACAATGGAGCCCATACTCAAAGGTTCTCAACTATATTTCAAGCCCAACTAAGCCCTTCACCTTGGACTTCTCTTCCCTTCCCAAAGGGTGAGTGAAGCCCTCACACCCATAACAACACTTGACATTCAAGGAGATTCAAGAAAGAGAAATCAAGAAATTTCATGAAACGTAATGCAAAGTCACACCACTAGACCACAATATAAAGATTCACAATGGCACGACACAATACCAAAATCTACCATCCAAAGATTCACAATACAATGCATGATCACATAGAAAATGCTCCATGCTTGCAGATTAATTATGCAATACTAAAATGAAAATGGTCATGGTTTGAACACCTACCTTGGTCCAAAGTAAAGGAAATGATAATTTTTGTAGAGCTCCCTTAGTCTTCCTCCCAAAACCCTAACTATCTCTAAACTTAGAGAGTGGGTGAACACCCCACTAGTTTGTCCAAGACTCTCAAATAGGGCCTTCCCACTATCTATTTTATCAAAGACACTAAGCCACTCCCCCTTACAAAATTTTCTCCCTCTAAATTTTCTATATTTGACTTAGTGGGAACATGGAAGAGAACACATGCATGGGTAAAGGGCCTCCCTAGGCTATCTAGTCACTATCATGGTCAAAATTAGGTCCCTAACATGTTATACCATCACATGGGTAGCTCATTTTCACATAAAAGACACTTTGGGACCACCTAATGACCCCTCAAAACCCTACCCAAGTCCAAATTCAAATTTCCTTTGACCCATCTTACCCCTTGTCAAGTGGGTTTACTTATTAACTTGGTAATTAGTTTTAGGGTAAAATGCCACCTTGACCAAAACCCTAAGTGACATGTCATCACACACAAAATCCACAAGTTTCATGTCAAGTGACACATAAAAGCACATTCCACATCACCATGGCATGTCCCTAATGCATCTTTATGATTAAACATTTCCACATAGAAGAAAACTTATATTTACAAAATAAAAGACATCACAATGAGGCTTTGAAATCTTCCAAAGATTTGCCTTGGCTAAACTGTATTCACATAGGTTTGGATCTTGTTTCCCCCAAAATTTCCATGGTTCCAATTCCTAGACATTAAACTCGAGCATCAGTGGTCCAAGGAAGTCATATAAAATATATATCATAAATCCATATAATTTCAAATGTTACATAACCCGTATTAACATAATTCAATTAAATTTCTTTTACTAATCATTCAAAATGTTAGAATTTCAAAATCTACATATCATAAGTCATCCTAATCTAATTAACATTTATCTACATATCACAAATCATCATAATTCAATTAACATGTATTTGCATATCATAAATTATCATAGTCAAATTAACATTTCACATCACATCTTAATCTAATTCTATCATGTCATAAAGTTGCATCCATATGTGTTCGATCATCCCATTCACAATATTAGGTTCTATTAAATGATAAAATATGTCCTTTAACACTAACATTATAATATGACATTTCAAGCATTTCTACAGATTTAGTTTCTATTAAAGAAATTGAAATAATTTAGAACATGAAATAGAATCATTAATTATGTCTATTAGGTCCGAATGTAGATATTAAAATGATATAACCTTCTAGTCTCAAAAGTGTATCAAAATGTTGAATTAGTGTTGGGATTTACAAGTGGGAAGTATACTTCTTTGGGGGGGGGGGGGGGTTGTGAATCATAAATACTGGACTTTAACCAATAAAATTTTTAACTTTAAAATATTGCATGAATAAACATATGTAAAGAACATGTAAAGAAAATGCATCCACATAAACACTTGTCACTAGATATGATTACCTAGAAACCCTCCAATGAGAAGGTAAAACCGGGGTGGGGATGACACCCACAGCTCTTGACTACTACATCAATAAAGTTCACCTATTAAGGTTACATATTTGACCATTCTCATGATCTGCCTTGTGAAAGGCTTGCCCTGTTAAAGGGTTACAAGGATTCTTAGATCCTACCCTATTAAAGGATTTTAACAACTTGTTAGAAGTGTGTTTGGCTAAAGGACTTTAGAACACTCACTTGGAATGTCACCCTGTTAAAGGCTTTATACAATGGTTGTTAAACCAACCTAAGTCCATAGGCTCTCATTTTGTTGTAACAATTGTTAGAGAGTACAATAGAATGTTTGATCTAACACACTTACAATCTAATATTGCTGATTTTAGATCCTTGTTCTATCCAATCTTATCATTACTAATCTGATGTGAAAATGTTGTAACCTTGATCATTTATTCTGACAACTGATTCTACAAATTTGTCCTTCTAAGTCACCTTCAACTTGATCAATTCACCACTTGTTCCTTTTGTTCTTTGCTCATTCACACTCTATTCACTCTATTGAATTATGGGGCTTCAACCTCCTTAAAAGGTTTTCATGACTTAGGGTTAGGTATGAATCTACAACTGAGATTCATTCAACTTTCTCACTCAAATCTTTCCATTTTTCTCATTGGTTGCATGTTGATTGCATAGGGAATCTAAATAGATTTGATCTTATCTTTAATCCTTTGAGATTTATCCATATATCAGCTCAAGAATGTTTTACACCTTAATTTGTGAAGGAACAAACTCTTATGATAATTTTGTATTGCTTGGCACTTATTGATTACTGATTCTCCACATATACTAAATTTTTTCTGGCTTAGCAATTGAACTTACTCAACATCTATTAGTCACTCAACACTTGAAACTTGCTTGAAACTGTTTGTTTGCTCAACGTTTGAATGACTCAACACTTGTTGAATTTTTGGCTTGGCACATATTGCTTACTCGGCATCTATATTATAATCGGCATCAACTTAGAAAATTTCTTAAGTGTGTTGACACTCAATTGTCAAAACCAATTTGAGATCAACAATCTCCCCCTTTGACATGAGTCTCAAAAACACTTAACTATACATAATGAAACTAATCTACTTCAGTATAGTATACATTTTGTTTGGCATATATAAAAAACTTCAAAATAGTTCAAAATTTTGTAGAGGACTATATAGCTCAAAATTTTGTATCTCCCCATGAGTTGATGTACCATTTTCTTTATCCAAAAATTCTCTTTGAGTACATTGATTTGCATATGTTCATACGCCTTGTCTTTATTTTGAATTTTGAATTCTAATACTCTTTATCTGATGTAACCTATTATGCCCTGTTTCTTTTCTTTGTTTATTTTATCACCCCCCTTTTATTTTAGCTCCCCCTTTCACATGTTTCCCCTTGTAGATTAAGTGTCCTTCTAGCTTTTTTATTTTTTTCCCCCTTTCTACAATTTCTCCCCCTCTTTTTTTTAAATTTCTCCCCCTTTTGACACTTATGTCAAAGGGTCTATACATTGACTGAATATTTCGTCAAGAAGGTTTTGTTCACTTCCATTACAATTTTCAGAGTAGCATTGCAATTTTGTACTGCAACTTCTAGGGATTTAATTTGTATAGCTATCTCTGCTACAAGGTGAACTAAGCCATCTAATGTTGAAAGATTTGGATCTTTCTTTATTACATTTTCTACATAGGCTAGTTCTTTCTATAAAATCTCCATGTGAGGGGTTAGGGCAGATTGAATCTGAACTAATTTGGCTCTAGTGTTAGCCTCTTCTCGTGTTAGTATAGCTAGCTCCTTTTGTGTGCAAAGTGTTGTATGAAATTGCTTCTCACTTTGAGTTGAATCTTTTGGTAGTTGCATGCTAGATATCTTTAAGTTCCTTTCTGAGATCATTATTCTCTGGCTAGTTTCCTATGTGAAAATGGAAGGATCACACAATTTTGAGTACAATGAGAAGATATTCTCAAGTACTTCCTTTACTTTATCTATTTTCTTAGCTAGTGCCACCTGTGAAAGTGCTATCTCGCCAGATATTCTTTCATTCACCTTTTCTTGAAACTTCTTTTTTGACCATTCCATTAGTTTTGCATTTGTCTCCTGGTCTTCATTGGTGACCTACTCAACAATTTTTTATAGTTGTTCCAATATTGGCATCATTTCATCAAGTTCCTACAAGCTGAATGCATCTAAAAAGATGTATTTGATCTCAATTAGTGCTTGCCTTTGCTTATACTCATTTTTTAGTATCTCCTACTTCTTCTTCCTCTCTAGTGCCTCTTGCACTTCATTGATTCAATCAATGTTCATGGTAGCATAGTCATAATTTGGAATGACTATTTCTTCATCCAATGTTGTGTCTCCATAATGAAGTACCCTTGTATCCTTTGTAGAGCTCAAGCCCAGTGCTAAAATTTGGAGTGGTATTGCTTCATTGCTTGGCTTTTGAGTCATTCTTGTAGGAGTCCCAATAGTTGACAGATTAACCAAAGTTTGAATTTCTTCTTGCTCCTTTTCTTTTGGGGTCTCCTTCTCCTCCTGTGATCTTCCTTGGTTAATTACTATTATCTATGGTGGTGCACCTTGTACTTGTGCAGTAGGAACAAAAGAATATATTTTTCCTATTTGTTTCTTTGCTAGCTCCTTGGTCATTATAGCAACTTTAATTGTGGAATCAACCTTAACTAATGTATCTTGTGAAGCTTTCTCTTTAGGTTGTTCACTTTTAGCTGTAGGAATGAAAAAAGATGTTTCTTGTGTTTCCATCTTATCCCTAGTCAAGTCAACTACTACTTTTTGCAACTCATCTACATTGACCATAACTGGGTTACTGCATAATTGAGCTTGTAGAGTTGATTGTTCAAGGATCTTCTTGAGATCCTTTATAGTCAATGGGTTTATGTTCTAACCAGAGTTGTTCAGAACATCCTTCACTTTTACTATATCTATAGGTGTGGATGTGTCATGTGGAGGACTTGGAGGTGGCAATTGTGTGTCTTGCACACTCTAATCTGTTTTCTACTCTTCAATAGTTGCCATATTATCTTCCTTTTTTGTTCCCTCCTCCACTGTATCATCTACCTTTTCTTTCTCACCTCCACCTTCCTTATCATTTTCATCCTCTTCTTGATTACTTCTTCCCTCAAAGGGATCATTCTCTCCTTCTTTGATAGTTGTTAGGCCATAAATCAATTTCCACATTTGAGTGGACTTCTTGACAACATCTTCAATCTTATTCTGAAGAATGCTAAAAGCTCTATATTTGGGTGTAAATTTGCTCCCATGCTTCTTATTGGCCTTAGTTATTTTCCCTTTTGTGATCTTAAGCATTACTCAAGCCAATGTAGAATCTTTTATTTCTTTCTCCATATGAAGGCAATAATGCCATTTATTTTCAATAATAGAATACAAATCTTTGAGCATTGAATTGTCAAGTTCAAGTGGGGTGGTCTTGAACTTGGCCATCATGGTATAAACTAATTCTTCAACCATGTTCTACTCATTCTTACTTAACTTACTGAATTCAATATTCTTCAAGCCATTTTAGTTAGCATTATCTTTAATATTGTCACAAATGTTTTCTAAGTCAGATTTTAATGCATGACTTACCACTCTAAATTGGCTTGTGTCTTTTGACTCTGTTCTCTCTTCATTTGAGTTAGGTTGAGCAACATATTTTCTTCTTAGTCTTTTCTTTTCTAGACCTATATTCACATTTTCCTTCCCCTTTTCTTTGGCCTACTCCTTGGCCTTTTGAGTGGTAGCCCTTGTGCTTGCTCTTGTAGTGGGCTTTGCAAGGCTTGGCTAAGTAGCCTTCTATTTCTTTGACTTCACTGTTGGCTTTGTGCTTGCCTTTTTTTTCTTAGGCTTTGGTTTGTTAGGTGCTTCCTTAGCTTGTTCCTCCTTGGCACCTTCTTCCTCTTCAACATCTTCTCCCATACCTTGTTTCAAGGCAAGTGGCTCTTGGCCCTATTCTTCTCCTTCTACTATCCCTTCACCACATTTGGCCTTAAGTTTCTTGACCAATTTATCCTTTTTCTTTAGAGTTGAAGCAATTTTCACCTTCATTTCTACTTTAGATTTTACAACATCAAAAGTGCCAAAAGGTTTCGCACTTTTATCAATCTCTTGTGCAAGCAATGCTATAATTGCTGCTGATGCCTCATCAATGTTAATTTCATTAAAAAATGACCTTATATCCTTCATTACATAACATTTAATGCTTAGTGCATATATAATTGTCCACTCAGCTCCTTATGCAATTTTTGTTTCACTCAGCTTCCATTGATTTTCCAACACTTAGCATCCACTAGAGTTTCCCTTACTCAGCTTCAATAAGAATTTCCTTTTACTTGGCAACAACTACACACTCAACTTCAACCAACTTTGGTAGACAACTCAGCATACACTAGGATTTTACTTGACATCTAAAGGCAACTTTCCTTACTTGGCAACAATGTGAAAACTGTCAAGATTTAACCTTGCATCTTTATTCATGTTTATCTATCCTTTTTAGTGCTAAATTATCTAGGAACTGATGTATGATAAAGCATTTAAATATCAATTCCACATACCTTCTCTTGCTTAGTTTGATGAAGTATGATCACTTGACCCTTTAGGTGAAGTGATCCCTCTATTTGATGTGCTACGCCAATCTTTCTTGTTCCATGTCTTATTCATTTCCTCTCTAATGTGCTTGACATATACTTTACTTTTTCCTTTGTTTGACTTTGAGTTATGTGCCTTTGTCCTTGTTGGGTAGTGCTTGCTAATATGAGTAGTATTCAAACAACTAAAACATGTAGTTTGGCTTAACCATCTATTGTAGCTTCCATTGAAATGTGTTCTTCAATTCTCAGGGATGTGTCCATACTCTTGACAATAGTGACAAATATGTCTTGTATTGTAGTCCCAATTATAGGAATTTTCATGGCTTCTTCCCTTGTTTGATGACCATGTGGTCTTGGATCTACATTCAAAGGCTTTGTGTCCAAACTTTTGACAATTGTAGTAGTGTCCTTCAAATCTTGGTGCATGCATGGTTCTATTTTTGCATTCATATACCTGATGACCATGTTTGTTGCACTTGTAACAATGTGTCATATTCTTTGGCTTGGTATTCTGACTACCATTATTGTTCCTGCAAACATTAGCTATATGACCTTTCTTACCACAAAAATGACAAGTATGTTTGGAGTTCTTACCTTTGCCATTCCTTTATTTAGTAGTCTTGGATGACTCTCCTTATTCAGTGCTTGTGTAGCCCAAACTTGATGTGTCATTACTAGATCTAGGGGATTTTAGTAGTTGCTCAAAGTACTTGATGGCTTCATTTGACTTGTTGTAGCTTTCAGAAAAATCCTTCTCTCTTTTTAGGTCATTCTATAGTTGTTCATTTTGCAGCTTCAATGTAGTTATCTCAATGTCCTTGACATTCAACTCATGATGGGCATTCATCATTTGGCTCAAGGTATCCAACTACATGTTTGAGATCCTGGATAGCTCTTCTAATTTTTCTTCCAATCTATTTGACAAGATTCTTTTGTCTTCTTCAATCACAACCTTGTGTTCTATGGATTTCTTCTTTTATTTAGTCACTTCACATAGCAGTATTGCTTGTGATTCTTGCTCCAACTTGAGATTTCTAATCTCTTCAGCTTGTGCTCTATTCTTGTCTATGAGATGTACAATTGTTGAATCAAACTCACAAGAGTTACCATTTGTAAATAGCTTTATGGTGTTAATCTCCTTGTATTGGGTGTCATTCTTGGCTATAGAAATCTCTTTCCTTCTCTTTAGTGAACTTCTCAAGGCATCTCTGGCTTCATCAAATTGTTGCAGTAAGAGGTGTATCTCAATCTTTTGATTTTCAATGGTCTTTCCTAACTTGTAGACTTCCATATCAAGATCTTTTCTCCAAGTTGTAAGGTTTTTCCTGATGAGAACTTGGCTCTAATACCAATTTTTGGGATTTACAAGTGGGAAGTATACTTCTAAGAGGGGGGTGAATTGGGAGTATTAGAATTTAACCAATAAAAATTTTAACTTTAAAAAATTGCATGCATAAACATATGGAAATAACATGTAAAGAAAATACATCCACATAAACATTTGGCACCATTTATGATTACCTAGAAACCCTCCAATGAGAAGGTAAAATTGGGGTGGGGATGACACCCACAACTCTTCACTACTGCAGCAGTAAAGTTCACCTATTAAGGTTACATATTTTGACCATTCTCATGATCTACCCTATGAAAGGTCTGCCCTATTAAAGGCTTTTAACACCATGTTATAAGTGTGGTTGGCTAAAGGACTTTAGAACACTCACTTGGAATGTCACCTTGTTAAAGGCTTTATACAATGGGTGTTAAACCATCCTAAGTCCATAGGATTTCATTTTGTTGTAACAATTGTTAGAGAGTACAATAGAATGTTTGATTTGATACACTTACAATCTAATATTGCTGATTTTAGATCATTTTTCTATCCAATCTGATCCTTACTGATCTGATGTGAAAATGTTGTAACCTTGATCCTTTGTTCTGACAACTAATTTTACAAATCTTTCCTTCTTCTAAGTCACCTTCAACTTGATTAATTCACCCCTTGTTCCTTCTATTCTTTGGTCACTCACACTCTATGCACTTTATTGAATTATGGGGTTTCAACCTCCTTAAAAGGTTTTCATGACTTAGGGTTAGGTATGAATCTATGACTCATTCAAATTTCCCACTCAAATCTTTCCATTTTTTCTAATTGGTTGCATGCTAATTGCATAGGGAATCCAAATAGATTCAATCTTATCTTTAATCCTTCAAGATTTATCAATATGTTGGCTCAAAAATGGTTTACATCTTAGTTTTTGAAGGCACAAACTCTTATGTTGATTTTGTATTGCTTGACACTTACTTATTAATGATGCTTGACACATATTAAATTCTGTTTGGCTCAACACTTGAACTTACTCAACATCTATTAGTCACTTAGCTCTTGAAACTTTTTCAGCACTATCTATTTGCATTGCATTTGAATGCCTCGACACTTTTTGAATTTTTGGCTTGGCACATATTGCTTATTCATCATCTATATTATACTCAGCATCAACTTAGAAAATTTCTTCAATTGTCAAAACCAATTTGAAATAAACAATTATAATTATCATATTGCAAATATTTCATCTATACCATGATGATTTGGGTGAGGCATCACAGATGGCTAGAGTTATCTAGAACTCTTGTTGGATGTTATTTCTGAACATCATCTTTGGACACTTGAGCTAGTAAGAAATAGTTGTTGCAGAGATTGTTGGTTACTGAAACCTTTGACATTGATGTCAATAGGGGAGAAGTTTAGCATGAAAAACAATGTGCATGGAAAAGCAAGTACAACATGGGAGAATGATTGATGAAGAGGATTTGAAAAGAAAGAATAACAACCTTTTGTTGGTATTCTTAGAACTAGATGTTTTTCATCTATATTGCCATCAATGCCAAAGGGAGAGATTGTTGAAAGCATGAATGCTGATGATATTCATATGAGGGAGTATTATGGAAACATGATTATTTCATTATCATGATGATATGTTACATTCATGATTGTATTTGTCATTGATGTCAACATAGCAATTTTTTGTGGTGTCTAATAGAAGAACAATGGAAAAATCAAGTTGGTACAAATAGACAATTGTGCATTTTCACTAAGCAAGATAAAAGGGAGATCATACTATGTGTCTAGTATACATAGCTAACCTTAGAAGCATAAGATATTAAGTTTGGAAGAAGTTATGTAAGTTTTTGTGATGACTGTACTAAGATAGAGTTTACAAAGGCATGTTCTGGTAAATATATCTCTTATTAGAATTGTTATTTTGAGAAGCTGAAGTTATAGATGTAAAGAAGACATGTTGGTGATGATGTGGCTAAGTTCACTCATCATAATGATAAATGTACGAAAAGATATTTAAGTTTCAAGGCAAAAGATTAATGTTATCACTAAGTGTAACATGTTCTTAATGTGATCCTATAATAATTAATTGAGAAGGTTTAACAACCAACTTAGGGAATTGTTTTATGGATTCAATATAATGGAAGGACATTTTCCTTTATCATGAGTATGTATAAAAAGTTATTGTAAGTAGCACAAAGATTGGAATTTGAAGTTGAGAAGAGTAGAGCAAAGGTGAAGGAATCTTCATTATCAAGGTTTTATTGTGTAATCCAAAGTTGGATACTTGGATCTGAGGTTCATGACCTAGTCTACAAGGTCTTATAATGATTGGTCCAATTGATAGGACAAAGAAAAGGAGTTAAAGTATAGTAGATACAATTATTCTACAAGGAATAGTTAAGAGATCAATTGGTCAGTGAGTTTGGTGATCTTGCCATAGAAGCAGTTTGGACTGTGTGTCCTTCTATCTTCTTATAGCTCCTAACAGGATTGGTACAACTCCTAATTGGGCTGGAATCTTCTAGCAAGGATTCAAAGTCTCCTAAAAGGGACTTATATGTACTAACTGGTGTAATAGACTCCTAACAATGTCCAACCTCTAACAAGGAACATTTATATTAGTACATCATCTTGTGGACATCATTCCCACTGGGGTTTTCCCTCTAATCAAGGGTTTTCCTCAGTGCATGTTTCCAAATCTTTCTCAATAATGATCGTCTATTTAGATTTTGTCAAGATCCAATATCTTAGATGCATACACAATAGATGTGTCTTCATATTTTCCTTCCAACTATCATAATTTGTTCCATCAAACTTCAGAATATCTTTCTTAATCATGTTTTCCATGGATCTTCCAAAGTTGTTAAACTTAATCTTCAAGGACCTGAGGCTCTAATACCAATTGTTAGAAATAATAGTCCACCAAGATAATTGGGAGGGGTGGTGAATCAATTATCTAATGATTAAAACATTTATCAACTTTAAACAATCTTAACCATTCAACCAAAGTAAACAACAACCATACAAATATGCACATACACAAGTACACTAGATATGTTAATAAGGGAAACCCTTGATTAGTGGGAAAACCCTAGTGGTAATAATGCCCACAAGATGATGTACTAATATAAATATTCCTTGGTAGAGGATGTACCTTATGAGGAGTCTGTTACAACATTTAGTACATATGAGTCCCTATTAGGAGACTTTGAATCCTTGTTAGGAGATGCCAACCCTATTATGAGTTGTATGAAGACAAAAGGACCCACTATCAAACTAGCTTCTAGGGAAAGATCACTGAACTCAATGTCCAACTGATCTCTCAACTATTCCTTACAAGATAATTGTATGTATTTTAATTTAATGCCTTTCCTCTATCATGTCAAATAGACCAATCATTTTCAGACCTTGTAGACTAGGTCATGAACCTCAAATCCAAGTATCCAACTTCAAATCACACAATAAAACCTCAGTAATAAGGATTCCTTTACCTTTTCTCTACTCTACTCAACTTTGAATTCCTCTCTTTGTGTTTCTTATGATCACTTTTTATACATACTCATGATAAAGGAAAATTCCCTTCATTTATATCAAATCCATGAAACAATTCCCTAAGTCAATTGTTAAACCTTCTCAATTAATTATTATAGGACCATATTAAGAACACATTTCACTTAGCGATAACATTAATCTTCTACCTTACAACTTAAATAACTTTCTATACACGTGTCATTATGACGAGAAAACTTAGCCACATCATTAACAACATGTCTTCTTCACATCTATAACTTTGGATTCTCATAATAAAAATTTTGCTAAGAGGTATAACAATTTTACCAAAACATTCCTCTATAAACTCTATCTTAGATCAGTCTTCACCAATATTTGCATAACTTCTTGCAGACTTAATATCTTATCCTTTCAAGGTTAGATATGTATACTAGACACATAGTGTGATCTTCCTTTAACCTCTCTTAATTAAAATACCCAACTATCTATTTGTACCAACTTGATTTTTCCATTGTTTTTTTATTTGATACCATTGAAAACTACTATGTTGACATCAATGAAAAACATAGCCATGAATGTACCATATCATCATGATAATGATCCAATCATGTTTCCACAATACTCCCCCATAGGAATATTATCAACATTCATTCTTCCAACAATCTCCCCTTTTGGCATTAATGGCAACATAGATGAAAATCATCTAGTTCAAGGAATACCAACAAAAAACTATTTTTCTTTTCAAATCATCTTCATCAATCATTCTCCCATGTTGTACTTGTTTTTCCATGCACGCTATTTTTCATGCTAAAATTCT
The DNA here is from genome assembly GCA_028749045.1 of Cupressus sempervirens. Classification (NCBI taxonomy): domain Eukaryota; kingdom Viridiplantae; phylum Streptophyta; class Pinopsida; order Cupressales; family Cupressaceae; genus Cupressus; species Cupressus sempervirens. The sequence continues at coordinate 137,751,433 of CM053789.1, read as the reverse complement.
CCCCCATTGACATCAATGTCAAAGGATTTAGCAATCAACAATCTCCTCAACAATTGTTTCTAACTAGCTCAAGTGTCCAAAGACACTATTCAAAAACATCCAACAAGAGTTCTAGATAACTTTGTCCATCACAAATACACCCAAATGCATGAAGCATCAACATTCAATCCAGACAAACAATAGTTCTTTGTTACACTAGACTGATGCATTCTTGCATCATCTACTATGATGTAGGAAGGTCCATAACCCCTAGCATACCTCATAAATACTCAAAAGTCTCTTTGGGAAGAGGCTTAGTGAAGATATCTACAATCTACTCTTTAGTGCTCACATACTCCAATCTAATTTCTTTTGCTGCAGCTTTTTCTCTAAACATGTGATACATGATAGAAATGTGCTTAGTCTTAGAATGTAACATTGGATTCTTTGACATGTTTACTATTCTTGTGTTGTCATAATGTATGACAACAGGTTCATCAAATTCTATCCTTATATCCGTCAGCATCTGTTTCATCCAAACAACTTGATTACAATTTTTTGTTGCTGCAACATATTTTGCTTCCATTTTACTTTTTGAGGTACAATCTTGCTTCTTTCTTAGCCAAGAAACCAATCTTACTCCAAGAAATAATGCTCCACCATTGGTGCTCTTTTTGTTATCGATACTACCTGCCTAATTAGCATCAGTATAAGCATATAGAGTGAAATCATTAGATCTGTGATTCCATAATCCAAACTCAGATGTTCCTTTTAGGTTTCTAAATATCCTTTTGAATACTACATAATATGCTTCTCTAGGATCAACTTGGAATCTTTCAACAATTCTAATTGCATTTTCTATATCTGACCTTGTGTGAGTTAGATATTTCAATCCTTTGACCATAGATCTGTACTTCTTTTGCTTAATAGTAGGTGTCTTATTTTTTGTAGATAACTTGTGTCTAGTAATTGTAGATGTTCCAATGGGTTTACATGTTTCCAAACCAAAATTTTTTAGTTAATCTTTCAAATACTTAGTCTAAGAAATAAAGATTCCTTCTTTGTCCTACACAATTTGTAATTCTAGAAAATATTTCATCTCTCCTATCATGCTTATTTCCAATTCCTTCTTCATTTTTTCTACAAACTTGTCACTTTCATCATCATTACCTCCAAATATGATATCATTAAGAAATATTACCCAAATCATCAATCCATCATCAATTTTTTCTTTTCAATAGAGATTACTGTTTGTCATAACTTTGTTATATCCAAGCTTTGGTAAATGCTTGTCCAACCTTGCATACTAGGTTTTGCGTGGTTGCTTCAAGCCATAGAATGCTTTCTTCAGTTTGCATACTATGTCCTTGCTATCTATCAAGGAAAAAATTTTAGTTGTTCTATGTATACCTCTTCCTCAAATTCTCCATTGAAAAATGCTAACTTGGCATCCATCTGATATATTTTGAATTTCTTATATGTTGCATATGCTAAGAATAACCTTACTACTTCTATTCTTTCCACAGAGCATAGGTCTCATCATAGTCTATTCCTTCTTGCTATGAGTAACCTTTACATACCAATCTTTCTTTGTTCCTTACAACTTTTCCTTGCTCATTCATCTTGTTTCTGAATACCCATTTAGTTCCTATCACATTCTTGTCTACTAGTTTGAGAATCAATTCCCATGTCTCATTTTTTACTATCTGATCCAATTCCTCTTTCATAGTTTGTTTCCAATAGTCATCTTTACATGCTTCATCTACATTCTTAGGTTCAACTAGAGATATCAAACATAGTTCTTAATTGATTTTACTTCTTGTCATCACACCTTTATCTCTACTTCCGATGATTTTCTTGAGTGGATGATTGTTTGTCATATTCTTACCCAAAGTAGGTGTTTCTATCTCAATTATTATCTCTATTGAAGGTTTTGAGATTTTTTCCTTCCTTAGCTCTCCTTCATTCTACAAATTATTATTAGTCTCAAATAATACTTCATCATTCCTTTGTTTAGTAACAAGATTCTCATCATTTGAATTGTAATTAACTATTCTTTCTTGTTTCCTAAATTTCTGATCAACTCTCACATTAGCACTTTCTATAATGGTCTTAGCTCTTAGATTATAACATATAGAAGCCTTTATTTTCAATGAATAACCAATAAAAATACCTTTATCACATTTAGCATCAAACTTATCAATATCATCATCTCTTTTGATATAACACTTATTGCCAACAATTCTGGAATACTTAATTCTAGGTGAGTGACCAAATCATAATTCATAATGGGTCTTGTTTGTGTCTTTATCAACTTTCACTTTGTTCATAGTGTAGATTTTTGTATTCATAGCTTCTCTCTAAAATATCTTCAATACATCATTCTTATCTAAAATAGCTCTTGCTTCTTTTGTTAATGATCTATTGATTCTCTTTGCTATACCATTCTATTCATGGGTTCTCAGAGTTGACAACTATCTTTTGATTCCATTAGCTTCACAAAAGATGTTAAAATCATTTGAAGTAAATTCTCCTCCTCTATCTGATCTTAAACATTTAGTCTTCATTCCTGATTCATTCTCAACTCTATTCTTGCATATCTTGAACTTATCAAATGCCTTAGATTTTTCTTTAAGAAATGCAACCCACATCATTCTATAAAAATCATCAACCAAAATCATGAAATACCTTTCTCCATAGAATCCTTTTGTCTTTGTAGGACCACTAAGATCTATATGTAGAATCTCCAAATCTTGGATCCCATAGGAAGGTCATTTCTCTAAATGCATTGAATAAAATTCAAATTTCCCAAATACTTAGCTTTTAAGATCTTACACTAGTTAACCTCATCCTTCATTAGTTTCCAACCAACCTTAGTAATAAGAGAATTGTTCAAGTCTAAAATCTTTTTGATACCTAAACCTCCTCTATTTTTTTGTCTACACACATTATCCCAACTCACCAAACTTAATCTATTCTTCTCTTCCCCCTCCTGACCAAAGGAATTTTCTTTGGATTTTCTCCAGTTTCTTCACCATAACTTGAGTGATTATGAACAAGGAGAGGAAGTAGACTAGGATCTCTTGAAGGGATGAAGTCAAAAGTTTTATCTTACCCACACTACTCAAGGTTTTACCTTTCCACCTAATCAACTTCTTTTGCATCTTTTCTAGAATGGTATTCCAAAAGTTACTACTTACCTCTTTGATATTAAAAGGAAGCCCTAGGTACTAATAGGGAGGGAGGGAGTATTGAAACCCAAGTTATTTATCACCATTCTCTAGATATCTAGTTTAGTGTTGAAGAAAAAAAACTTACTTTTATCCAAATTAATTTTCTATCCCATGTTAATTGCATATATCTCCAAGATATATTTCCAAGCTATTGCTTCCACTACTGAAGAGTCCCCATTTAGGAAAGTGTCATCCACAAACTGTTGTATTACCTCCATCAATAGTACGGTATCAAGTTTAATGCCTTTAATCTCCCCTCCTTCCACCTTTCTCAAGAATGCTCTTCCCAACACTTCTACAACCATGATGAATAGATAAAGAGAAATAAGGTCTCCCTATCTTAGACCTCTTTCCCCACTAAAGCTTCCCCAAGGAAATCCATTCACCAATACCGAGTAATTTATAGTCTCAACCATCAATCTTATAAATTTATAACTCCCTAACTAAAAAAAATTTCTTCCATGACTTCATACATGAAAGTCTAATCAATCTTGTGATAATAAGCTTTGGAAATATCTAGCTTTAAAGCCATACTTGGATTACCACTATTCTACATAGAGTGTAGCACCTCTTGAGTAGTTATAGAAGCATCAAGTATTTGATGGCCTAGTAGAAACCCATTCTAAGTTTTCCCAATAATTTGTGCAACAACAGTTTTAGGTGATTCACCATTATCTTAGAGAAGATCTTATAAATAGTGTTGAATAGGGTAATAGGTCTAAAATTAGAAAGAGCCCTTGAGTGCTTAATGTTTGGGACTAGATTTATGAATGTTTTATTAAGTTGCTTGACTAATTTCCTAGTATTGAAGAAATCATGCACAAATATAATAAGATCAACCTTTATAATATCCTAGAATTTTTGAAAGAATATCAAGGGGAAACCATTAGGACCCAATGACTTGTAAGCTTTCATCGAGAAAATAGCTCTACAAACTTCCTCCTTAGTGACTAGCTATGTAAGCTCCTCATTCTCCTTCACCAAGGTCACATTGGGCATGGAGTCAATTGACCATTGCTTATCCTCCCTATTGAAGGCCATGTGCTCCTCCTTATAAGAATTTTTGAAGTAACCACTAGCCCAGCTTCTAATCTCTTCTATTTTTGTTAACTTTATATTATTATCATCTATCAAAGCATCAATATGTTTCTCATTTTATGGATGGAGCTAGATCTATGGAAAAATGTTATATTTCTATCTCCTAACTTTATCCATAAAACTCTCAATTTTTTCTTCCACAAAGTTTCCTCTATGATCATTGTGTCCTTCCACACCCTTCTACAATGTTCCTCTTCCAAAATCATGTCTTCTAAAGCCAATCCCTCCCCCATTTCCTTTTGGAGCTCCTCTATCTTCCCTTCTACCTCCTTCTTTATCTTAAAAATATCTCCAAAGTAACTCTTTTGCCATGGTAGAATATTCCTTCTCACATTATCAAGTTTGGCAGAGAGCTTAAACATTGCAGTTCCTTCAACTCTTATAGCCCAACACTCCTCTACCTAAGAACAAAAGTCTGGATGAGATTGCCACATTATCTCATATCTAAAAAGTCTTATGCCCCCCTACAACACATATTTCCAATTAAAAATGATAGGGGTGTTATCCAATACTGTCCTAGGTAATCTTCTGAGAGTAGAAGAAGTCAGCCTATCCTTGCCAACTAGGACAAGGAGTCTATCTAGTTTGACTTGAATAAGTTCAAACCCCCTTCCTATTATATGACCAAGTAAAATTGACACCATGGATTTCCATATCCATAAAGTCATTTTTGTTATGAACTTAGCCAATCCTTGATACTATTAGTAAAATCCACTACTCCTCCAACCTTCTCAGAGGGATACAATGGGGAATTAAAATATCCAATGCAAAAAGTGTTCTTGGGATGGGATAGGAAATTAAAAAATTCCTCCCAAAGTCAGCCTCTTCCTTGCCTTGCATTTGGGGCATACACATTAATGACACTCTAGGTCTTGTCATCTTTCCTATGCTCTATAATAAGGTAATTTTTAGAACAATGTATGAAATTTCCTTTACCAACACTAGGGCTCCAAAAGGTAGCCATGCCTCCTAATGCTCTCTCCACTTCACTATAACAAAAATTGGCCCTACGCCAAATATAACTCACCTTACTTTCTTAGTTAGCCATGGTCATTTTAACTGTTTGAATTAGAAGGATATCAATCCTTGTATTAGATAGTTTCTACTTAAGTGCAAACTTCTTCTGAGGGCTATTGAACCCTCTCATATTTAATGATCAAATAATCATTTTCTACCCTTGTTCATAGACTCCAAGGTAGGTTTCCTACCACTAGCCACCTCCATTGCCATCTATTTTGTTCTTGTATTCTATTTCCCTATTTCCCCCACATCTAACTTCAACTCCTTTCCTCCCTCAAGTTTCTTTGAAACTCTAGTCTTCCTTCTCTAAGTTTCCCATTTCTCCTCGTCTTCCCCAAGAAAAGAAGTAGAGGTAGTGGGTTTTTCAATCAGCTTGGTAGCTGGGGGAACATCTTCACACTAGCTAAGCACATGAGCCACCTCTTTTTCTTCCAATTCTTTCCCCTTATCTTCTAAACTCTCTATACATTTATCCTCCAAAACCCCACACATCTGCTCAATCATAATGTTTCTAATGGGGTTACTTAGAAGATCCTCAATACCTTGCAAAAAGGGGAAATGGTCTCCACCATCAATATCAACAATCTCACCTTCCTCCACCATTCCTGAAGACCTACCTGGATCCAAAATATTCTTAGAGACCTCAGCTAGTTCTATGAATCCTATATTTAACCCATCAGAGGTCACCATATCCACCTCCTTAATCCCCTTAGAGGTATTTCTTCCTTAATCACATTTCGTCCTATCTCTTCCTCCTCCTTTTCCTTCAGTACATCCTCTATTTCCTTATCCCTCACTTTCTCATCTCCCTTCCCAGAAGGCTTACTATTATTTTTATAGTCAACAAAAAAATGTCCAAACATTGAACCATTCTATTAGAAAAGCACCACATTCTCATAGACAATGGGTTACACCTTCTTCCCCCACTTAGAGCTCAACAAAATAGAATTAGGTAGTGCAACATCAATCACTACATTCACACTAAACCTCACAAAAGCTAGTCTAGATTTCTAGAGGTTAACCATGTCCATCGCAACAAAGTGTCCAAAGGAGTTCCCTATTGAATTAAGGACCCTTTCATCCCAAAACTCTAGGGGGAGACTCAAGAGTCTAACCTAGATAGGAGCTAGCCCATTCAATTCTTTTGCTGGGTCCAAAAAAGGGTGTCATTTAGCCACTGTCAGACTATTTTTCTATAGTACCAAGACCTAGCTAGAACCATTGTCATATCTTCTAATATCATAAATTTGAAGAAGAAGAGCCCCTTAGACATTGTTGAAACAACCACACACCCTTTCACCTTCCACTTCTAGTATACCCACTTCCTAACCATCTTAATTAATGGCCAAAAGGCCACAAACTTGCCAACTAGGCATAGTTTCAAGTTGGCAAACACACTATCAACCATGTTGTCCAAAATAACAATTTCTAACCACTCCTCTCCACTAATCACCTTGGGGGCTTCCAACAAGATGTGAGTTGTCTTCTCTCCTAGGAACACATCCTTCCATCCTTGAATTTCAATAGGGCTCTTAAATTTCTTTTGACCATCTGTAGGAAGTACAATAGACTCCATAGGGTCCCACTAGAAGGAGACTCAGGATCAACTCCTCCCTAGAAACTCCCAGTAAAGGTTAGAGCAAGTTGTAGATCTTGGCGAATCCTTGGGATCTGGCCCGTCTCTAGGGGGATAACCCTACCCATCAAAATTCAAACACCAAGAGAGTGGGAAAAATGCAAAAAAGTAGAGAAAAAATTTCATAGATGTTAACACTAACAAGGTCCATTTGTTTAGTGATGTAGGAACTACATACTTCTCCACATTTAAGTTGTGGAAAAGCCATTAAATGTTGTCAAACGAAATAATATTTAACCCATAAACCAATAAATGGAGATTTATTTTCATCTCAAGTAAATGTACATTGAATATATCTTTTTCCTTGAAAGTGAGAATAGGCCTTCTTACTATATTCTTAACATTAATTAGAGAACCTACTTCATTGTTCATAAAGATTTCAAGGAAAGGAATTATGCTTTCATCATTAATACTAATCAAAGCCTTTTCAATAGCATTCAAGATTTTTCATATGAATATCATTTCATATAAAAAGATAATTTCTTTTTTGGCAACTAGAGTAAGAGGAAAACAAGGAATGTACCAACTAAATCCTTGTTAGTTCTAAGAGTGAATTTGTAATCAAAATATCTTTTCCCAAATGATTTGATAGAAATTATATGTAGCCTATCATCCTTGGATCTCAAGATCCTATTCCACCTCTCCGGAGTTATTGAACCAATATATGTCATTTCCCTAATTACCTTTGTGTGAAATATTTTAATATTTGTCTTCATTTTGTTTTGCAACGATATGATTCTCAAAGACTATTATAAAGGAAAGGGAGGATTTCAAAAGAAAAGTGCACATAATTTTCTTGACCACCTATGAAATGTGCCCTAAGATTTGTAGGGCATACAAATTCATAATGGAAATTTCAATGAATGTGGCTTGCAGGATACACATGGAAAAGATTGATAAACCAAAGAGAGACTTACTGGTTTATCTTAGCAATGTTTGGAAGAAGTACAAGTTAGCAACGTTCTAAACTTGGCATTAATTTATAAGAATGAAAATCAATGTATAACATACATGAATTTATATGGGTAGAGTTGTATTTTTTTAATTAATTAAAACAAGTTTTAATGGGTGCCTAAAATCCAACAACATACAAGAGGATCAAACATTAAGCCCAGAACAAGAAACAAACATCAAAGGTACAACAAGCTATTAGGATTAAACCACGGACAGAAATAAAAACTACATGCAAATATAACCAATAACAAAAAATAATAGATCACATAGAAAATGAACACAAGGCACCAAGATTTAACATGTTTCACCCAATCCCTGGGCTACGTCCACCAAACTGCAAGTCCAATATTATTACAATCTAGTGATTACAACCTAATTATAATCCATAATCACTTATAGCTCAATACCGACACAAGAAGAAATTTCACATCACAACATAATATCATAATGAAAAATACCTAACCCTAGGTCCTTTTATACAAGTGTTTTATGCCACTTTAGGGTTACAACATGTCAGCCATATGTTGGCCATGACTCAATCTTTTTTTGGGGTGAGGCCTCGAACCCCACAAAATGATGGAGTATGTACAGTACTTTCTTGATCAGTCACCACAATCTAACAATCTCCCACTTGGGGACTGATCAAGCTCCACACTAAACAACAATCTCCCACTAGGAGATTGATCATGTAGCATTACCACTACCACATGGGGCTCCCACTGGATCAAAGAACCCTAGACTCTACTATGCTTGTATTCATGTTCAATCTAGAAGACCAACTGAAGCTAAAGAGGAGTTTAGCTTCTCCCTTGTTACAACCTTTGTCAACATAACTGCTAGATTTTTGTTTGTATGTATCTTCTCTAGCTTTAACTGTCCATCCTCCAAAACTGACAGAATGAAATGGTACCGCAACTGAATGCATTTGGTCTTAGAATGTAGAGCTAAATTCTTCGCAAGATGAATGGCACTCTGACTATCTGTGAACAAATTAGTATCATTTTGAGGATGTCCCAATTCTTCCAAGAAGAACTAAAGCCATATCATCTCCTTGGTTGCCTCTATAGAAGCAACATACTCTGCCTGTATGGTGGATAGAGCATTAATCTTTTATAACCTAGAAACCCAGCTCATGGCTGCCCCACCAACGGTAAATACATAACCTGTAGTACTCTACCTGGTATCAATATCCCCTGCCAAATCTAAGTCAACATAGCCTTGTAAAGTAGAAATAGAGCCGCCAAAATGTAAACACTTATTGGATGTTCCTCTCAAATATCTAAGAATCCACTTGATAGCATTCTAATGCTTAAATCCTGGATGACTCATATACCTACTAATGACTTCCACTGCATGTGCAATATCTGGCCTAGTGCATACCATAGCATACATCAAGCTTCCTATAGCTAAAGCATAGGGTACCTTGGAAATATTATACTCCTCTTCCTGTGTCTTCAAACACATCTCCTTAATCAATTTGAAATGACCAGGTAAAGGTGTGATGACAGCTTTAGCATTCTCCATAGAGAAACATTGCAACACCTTCTCAACATAATAAGCCTAAGATAGTGCCAATGTTTTGTTTTTCTTATCTCTCCAAATCTTCATACCAAGGATTTGTTTTTCTACCCCCAAATCCTTCATTTCAAATGCATGTGTTAACTGATGTTTCAGCCCCTTAATATGATCCATGTTAGACCCAGCTACGACCATATCATCAACATATAAACATAAAATAATGTAGCTATCATCATCCAACCTCTTAAAATAAACACAATAATCTGAACGACACCTGTTATAACCATGCTCATGCATAAACCTATCAAATTTCAGATACCATTACTGAGGTGCTTGCTTCAAGCCATACAAACTTTTCTTCAATTTGCACACTAAGTTCTCCTTACCTTTGACCTCAAATCCCTGTGGCTAAGCCATATATATATATATATTTCTTCATCCAAATCACCTTGAAGGAAGGTTGTTTTAACATCCAGCTGCTCTAAATGCAAATCTTCAGTAGCCACAAGACTTAAAATAGTATGAATAGAAGTCATTTTAACAACAGGAGAAAATATCTCATCAAAATCAATTCCCTTTTTCTGTGTAAATCCTTTTACAACTAACCTGGCCTTAAATATTTTGTTACCTCCTTCCTCTTCTTTCAATCTATAAACCCACTTATTCTATAAAGCCTTTTTACCTGCAGGCAACTTGCACAAATCCCATGTCTTATTCTTTAGCAAAGAGTCCATTTCATCTTTCATTGCAGACTCCCACTAAATCTTAGTATCCACCTGCACAACTTCATCATAACTTTCAGGTTCACCAGCATCAGTAAGTAAAATAGAATACAAAGAAGGAGAAAATCTTTGTGGAGGTCTAATTTGCCTCGTTGACCATCTAACATTTATTGGTGTGTGTGGCATTTGTTGTTGTGGTTGTTACACATCATAAGGAATGGATGGAACATCAACTTTTGGAGTATCATCCAGCACTACATAATCATCTTCTTTCTTCTCATGTTGCTACAACAAATCTTTGTACAACACTTTCTCATTGACTATGACATCCTAGCTTCTTACAATTTTATGATTTTCAAAATCCCAAAGCCTATAACCAAATTCATTAATGCCATATCCAACAAAGACACATTTCTTTGATTTAACTTCTAGCTTGGTTCTACTTTCAGATTCTATATGAGCAAAAGCTTCACAACTGAAGGTCTTGAGAAAAGAATAACTCACCTTCTTACCAGTCCATGCCTCCTCTGGAATACCATAGTCCAAAGGAGTAGAGGGACCTCTGTTAATCAAATATACTGTAGTATTGATAGGCTCTGCCCACATGTGTAAGGGCAACCTAGCATGCAACCTCATGCTCCTTGCATGCTCCATTATAGTTATGTTCATGCGTTCAACCTCTCCATTTTCATGTGGAGTCCTTGGAACAGTTTTCTATCTACAAACACCATTAGTGGAGAAATAATCTTCAAATTCATGACTGCAATACTCACCACTATTATCAGATCTAAGACATTTTAATTTCATACTAGTCTCATTTTCAACTGAGCTTTTTCATTTCTTAAAAGTTTGAAATACATCAGATTTTTATCTAAGGAAATAAACCCATACCTTTCTTGTTGCATCATCAATAAATGTAACATAATAATGAGAGCATCCAAGGGAAGATACCTGAGCTGGTCCCCATACATCTGTATGCACAAGCTCTAATTTCTCCTTCTTGTTTTCCTTCCTTGTCTTTGAAAAACTCACTTTCTTTTGTAATCCATACACACAACTTTCACAAAAATCCATATTAACACATTTTAGGCCTAGTAAAACCTTCTTTGAATGAAGTACTTTCATACCTTTCTCACTCATGTGCCCTAGTTTATTGTGCCATAGCATTGTATCAGAATCTACAATAGCTATTTGTTCTCCTTGCTCAATTGTAGCAATTTTTCTTGAATATTCATTTTTCTTTGAAACAATCAAAGTAGAAGGAACAATATGACTTGTACAAAGCTATAAGGTTCCTACTTTCTTACCTTTTGCTACTACAAGATAACCTTTTGAAACTTTCCAATTTTTATCATTAGAAGTAACTACATAGCTCTCATCACCAAGTTGCCTTGATGAAATTAAATTCCTACTTAGCCTTGGAACATGTCTTACCTCATGTAGTAGCCAATGATTCACATTCTACAACTTAATCTTAATCTTTCCCTTTCAAACAATTTGACAGTGTTCATTATCCCCCAAATAAAAAAGCCCAAAATCCCCTTGGACATAGTCAATGAAATAACCTCTATCAGGTGTAGCATGAAATGAAGCACCAGAATCTAAAACCCATGAATCATCAACACTTTCTAAAGATAGAAGCAAAGCATCCTCTTCAGATTTGTTCCTTACCACATTTACCTCCTTGTCTCCATCTGATTTATATCCTTCATTTTTCTTTCAATTCCAACAATCTTTCTTTTTGTGACTTGGTTTGCCACAATACCAATAGTCATTTGGTCCTCTTTATTGAGACCTCTTTCCCTTTGACTTTCCTCTTGATTTCCCATAATTTCCAGAGTTATTTCCTCTCTTAGTTGTTATAGCCCTGCTTTGTGCATTCAAAGCACTTCCTGATGTAGATCCATCTGAGGATTTCCTATGAGTTTCCTCACTCCAAACAACACCGATCACATCTTCACATTTTAAGGTACTAGATCCAGGAACAAAATTACTCACAGCCATTACCAAGCCATTCCAACTTTTAGGAAAAGAACACAAAATCAAGAGAGCCCTAATTTCTTCATCAAAATTGATACCCACAGAAGATAATTGACTAGTAATAGTATTAAACTCATTTAAATGATTTGCAACAGATTCACCTTTTTCCATTTTCATATTAAATAAACACTTCATGAGAAATACTTTGTTTGAAGCAGAGGGCTTTTCATACAGTGTCGCTAGGGTTTTCATCAACTCTTTTGTCATTTTTGCTTTTTGTAATATTAAATGCCACTAATGGTGCCAGGCATAATCGAATGCTTTCGAGTGCCTTTCTATCCAAAAGATCCCATTCATCATTTGACATAGATCACTAATTCTTGGCTTTTCCTTCTAATGGCTTCCATAAATCCTTCTAATAAAGATAGTCTTCCATTTGCATCTTCCATAACTAGAATTTTTTCCATTTAAACCTATCAACCCTCAGCTTACCCTCATCTGCCATCGCTCCCACTCAATCATGAGACTCCTACTTAACCATGAGACTTTCCTATAGAGGATAACTAAAAGACATCCTCGCTCTGATACCACTTGTTAGGATTAAACCACAGACAAAAATAAAAGCTACATGCAAATATAACCAATAACAAAAAATAATAGATCACACAAAAAATGAACACAAGGCACCAAGATTTAACGTGGTTCACCCAAACCCTGGGCTACATCCACCAAACTGCAAGTCCAATATTATTACAATCCAATGATTGCAACCTTATTATAATCTGTAATCCCTTACAGCTCAATACTACCACAAGAAGCAATTTCACATCACAACATAATATCATAATGAAAAATACCTAACCTTAAGTCCTTTTATACAAGTATTTTATGCCATTTTAGGGTTACAACATGTCAGCCATATGTTGGCCACAACATCAGCCCCGAACCCCACAAAATGATGGAGTATGTACAATAATTTCCTGATCAGTCACCACAATCTAACACAAGCCATAGGAGGCCAAGAGAACAAGACAAAAAACTAAAGCCTCTAGAAGAGTAGGCAAGCCAAATTAAACTAGAAACCAGAGGAAAATTGGGAAAGCTAGGGGAGCCAATGAAGAAGCTATATTCTTGCCCAACTCAGTAGCTTTGAGCTCCATCATATCCATAGTTTCAGCCATGCCACTGATCAATTGAATGCCATCAAAAGAATCTTCCCTATCCCTCTTCTTGATGCTCAATCTAGTCCTTTTACCAAGGCCCTCTTCACAGGGATGGACCTCATCTTTTCTATCCCTATTATGCTCATTTGCCCTCTCATCTTTGTCCCCTATTATAACCTCCATCATATTGTGTAGTTTCTTAATATTATCATTTAATGATTTGATAATTTGGAAGCTCTAGTTAGTAGTGTTGTGGACAGAACTCTCCATTTTGTCCATCCTATTTTCCACATCAATGATCCTATTTTCTAGTTTTTTTATTCTATCATTCCTAGAATCCCCCTCCATCCTTTCCAGAACCTACAACCTATTTTTAATCTCTTCAGTCTTGTGGACAATCCACTTAATGGACTAAAAAATGTCCACCATGTTATTTCTAGAATTATTGAGGAGATTCATCTCCACTTCCTTATCATTATCACTAAGAATTACCATGGCTAGGTCAATGAGCTCATCTAGATTAATTCTACCATTTTTACCCTCCAAAACCTTGGGATGAATAGTTTCTTTGACAATGCCCATTTTATCCATCCAAGTCTTTAAAGTTTCTCTAGACAGCTTTTCTACCCTTGGGTCCAAAAATACATGCAGTTTTGTCCATGTCATATTCCTCATTTTTCTCTTCCTGGACATGGAGAAGTCCTACCCCTTGTGATCTTGGCCATGGTCATTTTCCCCCATGCCATTGCCTAAATGTTGATCATCATCTATGTTTTTGCCTCTTCTCTTCTTAGTTAGGCTATCTATCTTCCTATGACCAAGGGAATTGCTTCTAACCACCATTTTCATGTTCCTAACATTGATATCCTCCTCTATATCGATTCCTTCATCCTCCTCATTATAGTCATCTGTAGAATTTACTTCACTTCTAATATTTTTTCTTCTGAGCCTTTCCTAACCTTATTGATTTTCTTCTTAGGTTCACTTTTCTTCTTAGTTTCCCCCAAATTCTTAATATTCTTAGCAACCTCCTCATCATCATCCAAATGAAGCCCTATGCTATCCTCAATATTAGATAAAAGATAGGTTCTCTTTGTGTCCTCTAAGGACTCATCTTTCTATTAGGAAACTCAAGTGTAGCAGCAAATTCCTACACTAATCCCTTAAGGAAAGTATTGTGTGAATTCCTATTAAATCCTTACAATTTCAAACTTGATATTATGTAAACAATAATATTGTAGTCAAACATGAATATGGAAAATAGATAGAGAAATAATAACACATAAACACAAAGATATGTTGGTGGGGAAAAACCTTTTTGTTAAATAAACCCTACCCCTCCAAAACCAGCACAATATATTATCTTCAACTCAAAGGTTACAACACACTTACAGTGCAAGCTCTTTCAAGACACAAAAGACTTATCCAATAGCTACCAAGAATACACTATTCACACACTCTCTCAACTATCTATAGCTTATATAATGTGCTTTCCATTTTTAGTGCATCTTCTAAAGATAGCTCTTACATGTCATAGAAATCCATCATAACTATTTCAGTCATGATTTCCTTACACACAATTATATCTTCCAAAAATAATTCTTATGTGTCATAGGAATCCAGCATAACTGGTATAGTTATGATTTCCTTACACACAATTAAATATTCCTAAGATAGATCTTGTGCATCATAGGAATCCATCATAATTGTTTCAGTCATGATTTCCTTGCACATAATTCAAGATGCCAAACATGCAAGTGAAATGACACATCAACATGCCAACTAGACATGTACACTCACACTTAATTACATTATTTGCAAATAATACATTTACAAAACAAATAATAAGAATAGGAATTATCCAAGGTTGAGACACCTTATTCCTAACATTCTCCCACTTGTCGAACACCTTTTAAGAGCAACATGAACATAACAAGAACTAGCCGCTATAGGCCAAAAGGCCCATAGACTCCACCATTTGAAATTCTTTGTGCCTACTAGTTTTTTCAATGCATCTACAAAATTATTTATAGTATCTACCTTCTCCAAATTTACCTTTCCATCTTCCTCCATATCTCTCAAAAAGTGAAACTGCACATCAATGCGCTTCGTTCTCGCATGGAAAGTTAGATTCTTTGCAAGGAAAATAACACTCTAACTATTGCAACAAATAGTAATCTATCCTACATCAACACCAATATTAGAACACAATCTCCTAATCCAAATGGCTTCCTTACAAGCATGAGTAGCAGCCATATACTCAACTTTTGTAATGGACAAAGCAACCACAGGTTGTCACTTACTCATCCAACTAATGACACCACCAAGCATAGTAAACACATAAGCACTGGTGGATCTCCTACTATCAATATCATCTGTCCTTGATCTAAATCCACAAACCCATGGATAAAAATTGAATGCAAAAATTTATAAGAGTTACCATGATAAAAAAATGGAGTAATCTAATGTATCCCTCAAATATCTAAATTCTCACTTAATTGCATCCCAATGTACCCATCCAAGATTAGCCATAAACCAACTCAAAACTCCCACTTCTTGGGAAATGTCTAGTCTAGTATAGACCATAGCATACATAAGACTACCAACTACACTAGCATAAGGTACTCTACTCATGTCCTCCACCTCACTAGGATATTTTGGACAATCATCTACAAATAACTTTGTTCCCATAGAAATAGGAACACACAATGATCTACAATCTACCATGTTGAACCTTTCCAACACAGACCTATCTCTACTAATTTCCATATGCAACATGTACCTTGCTGCCCCAAGATCTTTCATCTCAAACTATGCTAGCAACTGAGATTTAAAATAAAAAATCATCAACATATAATGCAACAATAAGAAGGTGATCATTTTCAAATCTGAAATAAACACAATGATCTGATTTTGATCTTAAAAATCCAATTGACAACACAAAGGCATAAAAATTAAGGTACCACATCCTAGGATATTGTTTCAAACCATACAGAGAATTCTTTAATCTGCAAACCAAAGATTATTTATGTTTAACAATGTAGTGCTTAGGCTATGAAATATAATTCTCTTCCTCCAAATCACAATGAAGGAAATTTGTCTTCACATCCATCTATTCTATCTCTAAATCATATGATGCAGGAAGAGGTAACAGAAATCTAATGGATGTCAACTTTGCAATAGGAGAGAATATTTCACCATAATCTTTTCTCTCTACCCTTGAATACCCCTTTGCAACTAATCTAGCTTTGTACCTTTCAAAACTGCCATCTACACAAAATTTCTTCTTGAACACCCATTTTATACCAATAGGTTTTCCTCCTTTAGGCAATGGTACAAGGTCCCAAGTTTTTTTTTTAGCCAAAGAAGCTATCTCATCATCCATGGCCTCAATCCAAGAATCTGCATCTTCCATATTGAAAGCCTCTTTCACAAATCTAGGCTCATCATTATTAGTAATCAAAGAAAAGGTATAACTAGAATCTAACATAGAATAGCCATACCTTTCTAGCTAATTTCTTACTCTCATGGATCTCCTCAAGAGTTTAGGTTGAGGTTGTTCTTCCTCTTCTTCTAAACTATTAGAGCTACTAGAGCTCTCCTCATCATTAGACCCAACATGGTCTTTCTGTTCAATCTTCTCAGGGGTAGGAGGCAACTAAACAATATCTTCCTTCTTTTCTTTTTCATCTAGTTGTAATACAATAGGAGAAGATGTTATCTCTCTAAAAATAACATTTATGCTATACAACACTTTACTAGTCACAGGGTCCTAAAGCTTGTATCCTTTTATACCAACACTATATCTGATGAAAATACATTTGACAACTTTGTTTTCCAACTTAGATCTTTTCTCCTTTGGAACATGTACATAATATTCACAACCAAAAATACAAAGATGTCTAATTGAAGGATTCTTACTAGACCACACCTCCATGGGTGTCTTACCAACAAGAGTTGATGTAGGAGATCTATTAACTAGATAGCAAGTAGTGGCCATAGCTTTAGCCCAAAAATTTTGTTCAAGACTAGCTCTACGAAGCATACTCCTAGCCTTCTCCATCAGTGTCCTATTCATTCTTTTTGAAACTCCATTTTGTTGTGGGGTATAAGGAGTTGTCTTATACCTTTCTATACCTCATTATTTATAGAACTATTCAAACTCTGTTGAGAAAAACTCACCACCATTATTAGTTCTCACTCACTTAATCTTCTTACTAGTCTGATTCTCTACAAGGTCTTTAAATTCCTTGAATTGACTAAATACTTGTGTCTTACTTTTTAGGAAATAAATCCATATCCTTCTATTGTAATCATCTATGAAAGATATAAAAAATATAGACTTTGGCATTGAAGGAACTTTTACAAGACCAAATACATTAGAATGAATAAGATCCAAAACATTAGAAGATTTGTGAGAACTAGAGTAAAATAGAACACAATTTTCTTTACCAAAGACACAATGTTCACAAAAGTTGAACTCGAGATTACAATCATTTAACCTCTCAATCAAGTTCTTGTTTTTTAGGGTTCTAAGACCCTTCTCACCAATGTGTCCAAATCTCATATGCCACAACATTGTCTTTCCTACATGAAGCTTTCCTTCCAATGTTTTTTCACTCTAAGGTACACAAGCTACACTACCATTGAAACCAATAACCACAGTCTTATTTACTACTCATTCAGATGGTGGGGATGAAGTGATAGTTGCTCCCTTCTTTGAAATAAAAGAACTATTACATTGAGAAATGCACGCATCAAGCTAAAATAGAGTACCTCTCCTAGTACCCTTAGTGAGCACCATAGCTTGTCTCATAATCTTATATCCATATTTAGAAAAAACAACTTGCACACCTACATCATTCAACATACTTAAAAATAATAGGTTTTGTGCCAAACTAGGGATGTGCATTACCCTATTGATCCCCTTTACTCATCCATCAGGGAATCTGATAGTGACCCATCCTCATCCAACTATCTTGAGGTGAGAATCACCACCCAAGTACACCTTTCCACCATGAAAAAATTCATAGTATGAGAACTAGCTCTGATGAGAGGTCATGTGGAAAGAAGCACCTAAGTCTATTAACCACACATCATCAGATACATGCACTACCAAGGCTGCAATGAAAGCATTGCCATCTTCTTCAAATTTTTCTAAACTTGAATTTGAGGCCTTCTTCTTCTTCTTTGGCTCTTTACAATATTTACAAAAGTGCCTAGTCTTATCACAGTTCTAGCATTTTGCCTTGGACTTTCTAGTAGTCTTTGATTTTCCATGAGATTTGGATCTACCCTTTCTAGACTTGTTGTCATTTTTCTTCCCTTTGTCATTAGATCTACCATGAACAACAAGAGCTTCCTTAGCCAAATCTGAAGACTTTCTCCATGTCTCCTTAGATAATAGCAAAGGCACCACATCATCTATTCTAAAAGTGACTAGAGTACTTCCAAGAGCCATCATAAGATGGTCCCATAAATCTAGCAAGGAACATAATAGGGTCATACATCGATCATCCTCCTCTATCTTGACACCATATGATATCAACTATGCAATCAACAAATTAAAAGCATTTAGATGATCTATAATAAATCCCCCTTCCTTCATTCTTAGAGAATACAACTTTTTCCTCAAGAACAACTTGTTCCCCAAAGATTTCACCTGATACATAGACCCAAATTGTGTCCACAAACTATTTGTGGTCTTCTCATCAAGAACATTTAGGAGAATTGAATCAGCTAGATAGAATCTAATCAGACCCTTAGCTTTCTAATCCTTGAGATCCCAATTTTCTTGAGATATTATTGTGGGTCTCACATCAAGTGAGGTCACCTCCCATAGATCATGATCTTCAAGAAAATCTTCCATCTTGATTTTCCACAACTCAAAATTACTGCCATTAAATTTCTTCACTTCCATTTTTTTGTCTGATGAACTAGCCATCTCAATCTACAAATAAGATTCATAATGTTCTATACAAAAATCCCACTCAAACTTAAGATTAGCTCAAAAAACCCTACCTAACAATTAGGATCAAAATTTGATCAAGCTCTAATACCACTTGTAAGGAAACTCAGGTGTAGAAACAAATTCCTACACTAATCCCTTAGGGAAAGTATTGTGCAAATTCCTATTAAATCCTTACAATTTCATATTTGATATTATGTAAACAATAATATTGTAGTCAACCATGAACACAAAAAATAGATAGAGAAATAATAACAAATAAACACAAAGATATGCCAGTGGGGAAAAACCTTTTGGTAAAACAACCCCACCCCTCCAAAACCAGCATAATGTATTATCTTCAACTCAAAGGTTACACTACACTTATAGTGCAAACTCTTTCAAGACACAGAAGACTTATCTAGTAGCTACCAAGAATACACTATTCTTACTCTCTCTCAACTATCTACGACCCTCAAAGTGCTTATATAATGTGCTTTCCATTTTTAGGGCATCTTCCAAAGATAGCTCTTACATGTCATAAGATTCTGTCATAACTGTTTTAGTCATGATTTCTTTACACACAATTAAATCTTTCAAAAATAGTTCTTATGTGTCATAGGAATCTATCATAACAGTTTCACTCATGATTTCCTTACACACAATTAAATATTCCAAAGATAGATCTTATGCATCATAGGAATCCATCATAATCATTTTAGTCATGATTTCCTTACACACAATTCAAGATGCTGACACATGCAAGTGGAGTGACACATCATCTTGCCAACTAGACATGTACACATAGAATTTAGTAAGGGATAGAGAATTTAGTGCCATACCTGAAGTGTATGTTATATGTGTATTTATTTCTATATATATATATATATATATATATATATATATATAGAGAGAGAGAGAGAGAGAGAGAGAGAGAGAGAGAGAATTTCCTTATACTTCTAAATATTCATATATATACATGAAACTAAAGTTTCAAAGTGGTAAATTAAAAGAGAGTTTGGAACTAAGGAAATGTTATTATACATAAATATATAATAATTTGTGTAGATTAATCATTATATATATGAGGACATACAACTATTCACAAGATTAGATTATTTAACTATTATTCTACATATATACATACATACATACATACATACATACATATGAGAATATGCAGCTATTGAATTAGTAGATAGCTATATATTCATCATATGTATATAAATTAATATATACAATGTATTCTTATATCAATGTATAATCATTTATAATGAATTAATGGTTGCAAAAAATATTTATAAACGAAATACTAATGTCAAAATTAGATATTTATAATTGGTAAATAATTTTTTTTAGAATTGATAATTTGAGATTAATTAATATATCTTTGAATAATTATTTGTTGATTTATGTGAATATTTATAAATGTTTGAACATATTTAAGCCTTCAACACCTAAACTATCTAGATTATCTGGCTCTATGTTACCTTCTTTGTATATATGTTTTGAGCATAAATTATTAAAAATAATCAATATTTCTTTAATCCTTTGGAGTTTATGATCAAGTTTGTAGTAGATCCCATTCATAAAGCATTGATGATTATTTGTGATCAATCTCCTTCAATTTCAATATTTATTAACCTTATTTTCAAACATATTCTTAAACCTTTGGAGAGTGCTTCTAGTTCCACAATAATTTTGTAGCAATCCTTATTGGTTTGACAATCTTGCCACAAAATTCCTTGTATTAGTTATAAATTAGGTATTCTATGCTAGTTGAACTAGGATTGCTACAGGATGCACCATCAGAGTTCAATTTGTATTGATTCGGTTGTGGAGGGTACCACTGACAATTGTATCTTGCAATTGACTTTTCCTACCACCTTGATCATAATGTGGGGGTATGTTAAAGTTATGCCAATTTTTACTAATCTCATTGTACCATGAGAGAATATGTTTTCAAAGGACACGATTGTTAGAGTGGGGTTGCCATTGCACCAAAAAAATAATTTGTCAATGCCTGATACAATCACTCAACTTATATTATATAGGAGGTGGTTAAGTCCTTGCCAAGAATCCCAAGGGGAGCACTGAACAAATTTCCAACAATCTCCCCCTCAACATTACCTGAGAGTCTAGGGATTTGAACTTGTTATCAAGCTTTGATACCACTTTTTAGAGTGAGGTTACTATTGTACCAAAAGACTAATCTATCAATCCCTGATACAACCACTCAAATTATAGTACACAAGAGGAAGTTAAGCCCTTGTCAAAAATCATAAGGGGAGCATTGAACAAATTTATAACAAAGGTATATCTATGTCTATTATTAGATACCTCCACTATGCTAGCTTATATTGATGAGGTTAATATATTCTAACTTCATGTCTTGAAAGATACATCTATTATGTTCCTTCCAAAGTTCACAAATCAAGATAGGAGCAATCTTAGAAAGGGAAAAGAAAGTATTATTTTTATGAGGACTTAACCAACTCTTAAACATGTCTAATAAATTGTTAGCAAGAGGAAATTTAAATTTTAGTTTATAGATTAATCATAACCAACATTTTTGATCGAAAGGAAAATATTGTAAGGATGTGATTCATAGTTTCCTCATGGGATTCGTAAAGTCTACATTGAAAAGGCCTCTCAAAGCCAATTTTCTTAAACCAATCAATTGTAAGATCCCATTATTGTAGGGAAACCTAGTAAAAAAACTTTGTCCTAGCATTAATGTAATGGAAGTTCTAAAGTAACCCAATTTTATTTTTGAATTAGTGATTGATATCCCTCTTTTACCCTATAGGAGCTAGTTGTGGAACTTAATAAAACAAGGAAATCTTCTATATACTTAAGGTAAATAGCTGTAGATAATAGAATAGAGGTAATGTTAGATTGTTCATTAGCAAAAAGAAGGGTATTTTTGAAAGGTGTTCATTTCAAGTTTAAGCTAATATCCCCTTTAGGGCATCCAATAAAATTATTAGGTGTATTCACCCACAAATTTGTTAGAATATTTTAAATGTTGAGGGATATATTATTAGAGATTCAAGAGTAGCCATCCCAATAGCCATCCTAGAAAAGAGCCTTATGGCCCAATTGAATATCCCAAGAGAGCTTTTCAGTAATGATATTTCTATAATCTAGTACAAAATTCTAGACCCTTGAACCATTCGAGTGTTAGTATTTATAAACAAATTAATTCCATCATTTGGATTGAAATATTTATGCTATAAATTTTAGCCCATTTACTATCAGGGTTTTGGTAGACTCGGTAGACTAATTTAGCTCCCATGGATTTATTTTGCAAATTCAACCTTTCAATGCCTAAGCCCAATTTATTATATGGTTTAAAAATTTTGTCCCAACTAATTAGCACTACTTGGTTATTATTTGAGACCCCTTTCCAAATACAATTTCTCATTTTTTTTTCATAGATAATTTAGCCTTAGATGAGAGAGGAATACATGACATTTGATAGAAAGGTAATGTAGATAGGTCACATTTGCCATGAAAAGACAACCCACATTTTTTAACCATCTCCCCTTCCAATTTTCTATTTTATGGTCAAATATATTGATAATGGGTTTCAAGCACTTGGTGGACCCATTATCTTTATTGATAGGATTGCTTAAATACTTAAATGGGAATGAACCTTTTTTAAACCCAAAATGTTACATATATCCCTTTTTACCAAGGGGATAGAATTAACAAAAAAATATTTCTAACTTATTTATATTTACTTGTTAGAGTTAGAAAGATATGATTACTTTCTTTGAGAATGTTGTTGGATCCACTAGTTTTTTTTATGGCCTCCCAAAGGTCATTTCTAAGAAAATATCAACACTTCTGGAAAAATTTGGGGGTGAGGAGTGGGGGTGGGGGCGAGAACCATCATGACTAGGTGCTTTGTTAGGCTTCATTTGAAATAATGTTGATTTAATTTCTTTAATTGAGAAAGATTTGTTCAACATTAGATTATTTTCCTTGGTTATAAATTTAGGTAAACAATCCAAAAACTAATGTTGAGATTTTAAATCAGAAAATTCCTAGTTATATAAAGTAGATTGACAAAAGGAGACAAACTCTTTTTCTATATCTTTGGGATCTTTAGTATATTACCTTGGCTTTCCTTGATTTTAGTTATCTTATAAATATTTTAGTACATTTTAGTACTATTATGGGAACATCTGGTATTCGTATCTCCTTTATAAAGTCAATCTTTTATAGTTTCTTTTGTTTCCAAAAATATTCCTCTTTTAGCAATAAGGATGATTGTTTACTTAAGAGCTCATTTTCCTTAAAATATCTATCATTATCCTTCCATCCTTTTAGGACTTCAACATTTAATTCCTTCATTTTAGTTTTAATGTTTTCTTTTTCTTCAAAGATATTTTTGGAATGAGTTATATTGCATTATAAAAAAAAAATTTTAAGATATATATTTTAGACACAAAGTACACTTTCTATCCTTTATATTTCTTTACAGACCTCATATTTCTAGTAAAATCATGAATTTTTGATAAGGTACCACATATTCTCAAATTTGAAATAACTTCTAGATGGTTTATGAAATGGTCATCAAGATAGAAAAATATATATTAAAATTTAGACTAGAAAGATTTCCAAAGAATAAAAATCTTTATAACTTTTCAGTTATATTATTAGGACCATCACTTTTATTGTTACATGTTATGTTATCATTGTCATTCTAAATTTAATTAGATTATTGTCATTAATCCACTTTTTAAAACCCTTCATTGATTGAGTTATGTTTTAAATACCACCCTTTTCTCACTAATGTTCTTGATAGTATTAAAGTCCCTACAATTAAAATAATTGATTTTGTTGTCAAAGGAGATAAAACTATTGATTTCAGCCCAAAGAGTTGCCTTTCAAGAGCTATTAATTGGACCATAAACATTTATTAGAATGTAGGACAAATTTATATTTATACTTTTTACCCATTCACCATCCAATATTGGTTTTTGATACATAATTAAAATTTAACTTTTCTAGGATTTGGTATAATAGATAAACCTCCCAAGACAATATCATTTGATACCCCTTCATTCATCCAAATTCCCAATTTCCTACTTAGTTTAGTAAAATTTTCACTATTTAATTTAGTTTCCTGTAAAAGTAAGATATCATCTCTAAAAGTATTTTTGCACTGCTTTAAGAGCGATTTCTTGTTAGGGGCATTTGAACCCCTAATATTTCATGTGATGAGTAGCATAGTGCTATGAGAAGCAATTCCCCTTTCCTACATTAAATAGGTTTGAGGTCTTAGCCTAATTTTCAACATTTCCATCCTTCTCCTTAAGCTCAAAAATAAATTTTCGGGTATGTGTAGGATCATGGTGTGCCCAAAAGTGGTTACATGATAAATATGTAGTTTTGAAACATCTAAAAGAATTTCAAAATCTTCTTCGAGTTTTTTCCCACCCTTCCTAATACCAAACCAAAAATGTAATACCTCGCCTTATCGGGTACCCAATTTGAGAATAGATATCCAATTTGAAAATGGGTACTTGATTTCATAATGGATACCCGATCTATGTGCCCAAATCATAACACCAAATTCAAATGTAAAGGGAGTGGAGACCAACTTTTAAGTTAAATATTGATGTTTATTTTCCAAACTCAATGTGGGGGGGCACAATTTTTAAGTTATATTGTTCTAGTATAATATAGTTATAGCATAATTGTGGGGGGGAGACCAATTATTATATATAATCACCAAAATTTATTATATAGTATTATATAATTATAATTATAATATATTATATAATTAGTTTATATATAGATAGTACTTATTATATATTATTATATAATTATATATCATATATATTTTAATTATATATTATAAATTTTAGTAACCTAAGTTAATAAACTATATAATGATGCATGTTCTTAAGGGTCCTAGGATCCCTATAGGCATAAATGTTGTGTTTCAATGGGTCAAAATGGGTCCTAGACTATCTTATGACCCTTTTGACCAATTACATGACAACATATGTTCCATGACCCCTAGGAACATATGTTGTCATTTAATGGGCCAAAAGTAGTCATAGGGTATTTGATGATCCCTTTTGACCCATTAGAACACAACATGTATGGCCCTATGGACATATGTTATCGTGTAATGGGTTGAAAAGGGTCATAGGATTTTGACCCATTAGAACACAAAACACATGATGATAAGGGTCATAGAACCCATAAGAATATATATTCTCATGTAATGGGTCAAAAGGGGTGATAGGATACCCTATGACCCCTTTCTACCCATTGGAATATAAGACATTTGTTGCTAGGGGTCCTAGGAACCCTAGGAACATATGTTTTCATGTAATGGGTCCAAAGGGGTCATAGGATACCCTATGACCCCTTTCTACCCATTGGAACACAACATGTATGTCCCTAGGGGTCCTAGGATGCCTAAGAACATATGTTGTCATATCAGGTCATAGGTTATCCTATGACCCTTTCCAACCCATTTGAACACAACATATTTTTCCCTAAGGTGCCTAGGACCCACAATAACATATTTTGTCATGTAATGGGTCAAAATGGGTTATAAGATATCATTTAATCCCATTCAACCCATTCAAACACAAAATGTATGTCCCTAACTATGAACATATTTTGTCATGTAATGGGTTGAGATGTGTCATTGCATGCCCTATGACCAACTTCTACCAATTCAAACACAACATGTATGTCCCAAACATATATTGTTGTGTAATGGGTCAAAAGGGGTCATAGAGTATCCTATAAACCCTTTTGACCCATTACAACACATCATGTATGTCCCTAGAGGTCCTAGGATCCTAAGGGATATACATCATGTGTTTAAATGGCTCAAACGTGGTCATAGGGTTCCTTATGACCCCTTTTGACCCAATGAATGATAACATATGTTCAAATGGGTCCTAGGACCCCTAGGAAAATATATCATGTGTTCAAATGAGTCAAAAATGGACATAGAGTACCCCATGACCCCTTTCAACACATTATATGACAACATATGTTCCTAGGGGTCCTAGGGCCCCTAGGGACATAAATCATGTGTTTGAATGTGATGAGGAGGGATTTCTAATTTGCCTTAGTCTATCAACCAAGGTTCTTCTATAGCCTTTGTAGGGTCTTATCTTCACCCTACCACTAAGGGAATACTTCCACTATTCCCCTACTTCACCAACCCACTCCCATCAATTTGAATCTCTTCACAAACTCCAAACTTAAGCTCCATCAATGAGTTCTACCACAAGATGAACCAAGAAATTCACCAGGCTTCCATGACTAGTAGAGATTCCATTCTAATGCATTCCATGATATTTAAGGTGTTTGAAGAGGTTTGAGTCATTAGTTTGCATATGATCTCAAGATTTCCTTGTTTAGGAGGGCTACTAGGTCTGGTAGCAATTAAGCCTCCTAATTGACCTTTTGATTTCTAGTTAAAAAAATTTACAAAGGAAATGTCAAAAAAATCTAGATTAGGATACCTTTTTCATAGTACTCCAAGATTCATCTAGTTTTAGGCTACCAAGATGTTTGTACAACCCCTTTCCAAATTACCCCTATTTTTAAGGGTTTTAAGGATTCCAAACAATAATTCACTAGGGTCATTCAAAACCCCTTCAAAATGACTTCCCCAAGAATTTTCTCTTAGCTTGGAGTACCTTCATTAATTAATCCTTCCATCAAAACAACTACATTGATCATTTCAATCCATCTACTAGGCTTTTGATCTTTTTTTTTTTTGAACTTCACCTAGTTGGGTAGCCTCCTACTCACCTAGGGATTTTATTTAAAAATAGAAAACCAAATCTTTAACACTCCAAAATACACACATGCAGATATATATGTACACACACACACACACACACACACACACACACACACACACACACACAGAGAGAGAGAGAGAGAGAGAGAGAGAGAGAGAGAGAGAGAGAGAGAGAGAGAGAGAGAGAGAGAGTATGTACATTTAACATCTTTATTCCAAAGGGCCATAGAGATATGACCATTGGAATTTAAGGAAGGGTCATTATTCTTAATGTTACTCCAAATAGGGTAGTGAACTATATAGTTACAAAATGATTTTCAAACACCTACCTAAATATAACTTCAAGAAACCAAATCAAACCACATAAATCTACATTCAATCCTATAACTATAAATGTAAATTAATAAACTCAATCATTTCATTATCATTTGGAATATGGGCATGTAAGATGACTATAACAAGAAAATGCTCAATGTTTGTTATTACTTCAAAGTTGAATCCACACAATCTGATTACCAACCCTTCTCCTTGGTGTATAATGGTTTTCTATATCCCTTTTACATATTTAGAAACTTATTGAATGGACCCATAACCAAAAAATTTCAAGTTGCTTGGTTTTGTCAATTTGTTGCCAATGTTGTCAAGTGCAACTTTTACAAAATGCAAAGTTGCTTGAGCAACTTTTTACAACTTTTCACTTTGACCATTTATAGACCTAAATAAATCTTAGATGGGTCTAGTGATTTCCAAAACCAACTTCTAATAATATTTTCCAACTCATGATTTTTTGGTCAACCCTTGACCCATTCAAGCAATTACAAGCAACTTAAACATTATAAGGGCACTTCCTGACTCTCCACTTTCTCACACTCACCTACTTATATAAAATAATCTAATCACAACCTTGGGGCTTCATATTTATCCCTTACTCCCTAGTGGTTGGATAAAACTAGCTACATGCCAAAACTTCAAGGACCTCTAGGATCCCTATGTGCTCCTACACCAATCTCCCCCTGCACTAAGTAGGATCTTCAAGTAACAAATCCATGACAATACCTAACTCTTTTAAATTATTATCAGCCACCCAATTAAACTTTGCATTAGGAAAATGTTTCCACTTCACATGGTGCTCCATGTAGACTTTGTGCCTAGTCTTCTTCTTTACCTTGGAATCAAATATCCTCTCAACTTGTGGCTTAACTAGAGTAGGTATACTAATATCCTTGACCTCTTTATCAACCTCCAATTTCTTTGTATCCTCTATTAGTTTAGGGTCTTTCTATAGAACAAGATCTTGCACATTGAAGACTAGTGAAAAGGATAACTCCTTAGGCAAGTCTATCTTGTATGCATTATGACCATACTTGGCCAAGACCTTACATGGTCCTAACTCTTTCATCTAAAGTTTACTTAGAACTCCCTTTTTTAATTTGGACTTGTTTAGGTGAAGTAGCACTCAATCTCCTACTTGGAACTGAATTTCTCTTCTCCCCCCATCTACCTTTCTCTTGAATTTTTGATTTGCCTCTATGAGACTTTTCTTCACCTGATCATGGATCTCCTTCATGGACTGGGAAAAATCTTTAGCATGTCCACTGACTTCTTGAAGCTCCCTCAATCCTCTAAGCTCACAAACTCCCCTTGGATGCAAATTGTAAATAATTTGAAATGCACTTTTTCAAGTGATTCTATTCCAACTTTCATTCTCGGAAAACTCATCCTATGCTATGATATGATCCCATGAATGATCATATTCTTTAGATAAGCATCTTAATAGGTTCCTTAGCACTCTATTTATGACCTCTATTTGACCATTAGTTTGGGGGTGGTAAGTTGAGCTATGAGCCAATTTGGTACCTAATCTCTTCCATAGTGTTTTCCAAAAATGTCCCATGAACTTGACATCCCTATCTAATATAATGTTGATAGGTAGTCCATGAATCCTAACCACTTCCTTGAAGAAAAGGTGTGTTATGTAGCTAGCATCATGAGTTTTCTTGCATGGTATAAAGTTATTCATCTAACTATATATGTCCACTACTACAAACACACTATAAAAACTAGTTCTTTTCCTTGGTAAACCAGCTTTAAAATCCATGCTTATGCATTCCCAAGGCCTATTAGGTGTTGTTAAAGGCTGATATAAAGCAACATTTGAAGAGGTTTCTTTAGCCTTTTGACAAATGATACATTTCTCAACATGTCTTCAAATATCCCTTTGTGTTCTTGGCTAATGGTAGTGCCTACTTACAAGTTATAAGGTTTTATTCAAACCAAAATTCCCACTCAAAATTCCATTGTACTTTTCTTGGATGAGGTTTACCCTCATTTAACCCCTTGGAACATATAAGTGATTATCTCTAACCAACAAACCACTTTGCAAGGTATAGCTAGAAAACTCACAATGAAAATGATTTCTAAATAATAAGCATACATTGTAAACTTCTAAAAAATCTTCATCTCCCTCATAAAGGTCCTTGAATCCGTCTATGCCAATGCTCTTTAATTGAATTTCTTGAACTATTAAGAACCTCCTATAGAATGCATCCATTATTAATCTTAGATTGGTTTTGACAAGGCAATGACAAAACACTTAGTCATTTTTTATTAGTATTATAGTGTATACTGAGTGATCAGAGCAACCTTAAGCAATTAGTGTGAGCTAAGTAATTAAACCATGTTGAGCATCAGTTGCCAAACAATACATGTTGATCAATATAACTAGTTAGTGACGAGCACAAGTATATGCTTAGAAGATAGTATGTGCTGAGTGATTCAAGAGTTGAGTAAATAGTCTATGTCAAGCCATTTAGAAGTTGAGTTACACCA
Organism: Cupressus sempervirens; assembly: GCA_028749045.1. Taxonomy (NCBI): domain Eukaryota; kingdom Viridiplantae; phylum Streptophyta; class Pinopsida; order Cupressales; family Cupressaceae; genus Cupressus; species Cupressus sempervirens. The sequence goes on along the minus strand of CM053789.1, from coordinate 137,721,559 downwards.
TTGAGAATGTAATGATGGTTGAGCATCAGAGCCTTCAGATGCCAAGTGAATAGTTTTGGACATAGTTTTTTTGTAATGGTACAAACTCCTATGTAAACCATTTTTGGGATGACATAACAATTTTTTTACGATTCTAGAAGATAAGTATGGAGGTATATTGTGAATCCCTATGTAGTACATGCAACCAATCAAATTAAGGGATGCTTCAAGCTATAATCTAGATCAACCTTGGTCATTTATTCTTACCTAACCCTATCCCACCTATGTTTATTTAACAAGGAAAATCCTAAAGAGTTTGTATGTGAGGAAGAAGATGAATGCTAATTGTAGAGAGAGTATTCATGGTGACTATGGAGATTGTGACAATGATCTAAATTGTAGAATCGATTAGAGAGAACAAAGGAAAGTAGAGAGAGGATAGAGGAGACATATCTGATCAGAAGGATCAAGGATTTATCAAGAAAGAGAAGAATTTACATCTAGAAATAGAGCCCTAACCAAAGGATCATGGTGTTGAATCATTTTAATAAGTGATACAAAGAAAATCTCCTAACAGAGTAGTCTTAACAAACTTTTGTAAATCTCTTAATTGGGTGCTTTCTTTAATGTAAGTTTAAGTCCTCTAACAAGGCACACTTTTCACATGGTGAGACCTAATAGTCTTTGTAAGCCTTAAATAGGGCAGACCCCTCAAAGGGTAGATCATAGTTTATGGTCAAACTCATTGTAACCATAATTGGCTACACTTTATATTTGTAGTAGTGAAGATTTGTGGGTGTCCTCCCCACCCCTATTTTACCTTCTCATTGGAGGGTTTTTGGGTAAGAAATTTATTATGTCATGTGTTATTTGTTTCATGCTATGGATGCAAATGTGTAGTTAGCTATTTTAGTTTACATGCTAAATTATGAGGTGAATGTGTGGTGAATGTTTTATGGTTAAATTTTTGAAGTGTTGATTGACCACCCCCCTGAGTTTACTTTACCATTGTTATTTCCAACAATTGGTATCAGAGATTTTTTCTATATAAAGGAAAGTTTTATAGCTTTGGAGATAAGATCTTGAAGATGGAAGTCTAGAAGTTGGGAAAGAATATTGAGAACTAGAAGATTGAAGTAAAACTTTCCCTATACTAATTCAATGAAGCAAGAGATGAACTATAACATTCATTGCAAAGAAGAAAGGAACTTTCTATTCACCTTAATGACACTCATTACCAAGAGGAAGACATTACTAGATTGTTTGAGAATGTAAACTCAAGTGACTTTGATGTAGTAGTTGCAAATCTGATGGAAAAGAACAATGCTCTAACTGAAGAGGTCAGAAATCTTAAGATAGAACAAGAATTCCAATCAATATTACTATGTGAGGTGACTGAATAGAAAAAGAAAGTTGAGTAAAAAAAATTCATGATTGAAGATGACAAAAGAAAACTGACCAATAAACTAGAAGATAAGACATCAAATGTGCAAAAGCTTGCTAACATACAACTAGATATAATGAATTGATTGATGATCACAAACCATGAATTGAATAAAAAAGACATTAACATCACAACCTTGAAGTTACAAAATGATCAACTAAGGAATGGACTGAGAGGAGAGAAGGATTTTATTGAAAGATTCAAAAAACCTAGTGAAGCCATCAAATACTTTGAGAAATTGATGAAATCTTCAAGACCTAACAATGATATTAACGCATAGAGGAAAAGGAACAACTAGAGCCTAGGGCACACCTAGCTATCTAGTTTAACCTGCAAGAGTCAACATATTAGAAAACAAAACACAAATATAGCACCAAGGAGAGAGAACAAATTATTTTATTGATTCATCAATTGAACAGTATACATGCCCATCTATGAGGCCTTTTGGCTTATAGCTAGATAATTACATTCAGATCCATGATCTAGCTATAAATTTGTACCTTCCTTCTTACTTTCTACTTCTTACTTCTTACTTCTACACTACTTCTTACACTAGCTACTACTTATTCAAGCCTAAGACAATCTATCTTTGCTTGCCAAAATGGCTTATAGAACATTCTAGAACATAGAGAAGCCACAAGTTGACCCTCAAAAATTATACCAAAATTAAATGAGAGCAAGGTCAACCCAAACTAGAACCAGACATGGATTACTCAACAAAATGAAAGCTTTTCCAAAACTAGCACTCAACATCCATACAAACTTGACATCCAAAGAAAGCACTCAATAACAACTTTGAACTTTGTATCCAAAGGAATCACTCGGTAGCAACTCCAAACTTGGCATCCAAAGAATTCACTTGGCAACCAAAGGAATTTCTTGGCACCCAAAGGATCACTTGGCAACCAAAGACTCAACATCAACTTAAGAACTCAATAGCAACTGATAGAATGAAAAAAAGTATAGGATTACAAGGAAACCTAGGATGCTCTTGCATTGGATAACCAGGGTTGGGGAAAATTATTCTCCTAAATCATTGAGATGTCACAACCTGAGCTAAATCTAACTCAGATTGAGAAATCCATGAAGCATCTTTCATAGGTATGTTCTTCCACTTCACCAAATATTCATAGTAATGTTTTCCTCTTGTACTCTTGCCAACTCTCTAATCCAATATCTGTTCAACTTCTTTAATCTACTTCTTAGGATAATCCTCTGATACAACAACTTCATCATTTGACTCATGGTACTTATATAAATTAGCAACATTGAATATAGGAGATATGTCCATGTCATCAAGTAACTCTATTTCATAAGCATTACTACTATCAAGCTTTCTCAAGATCTTACAAGGTCCAAAATTCTTCATTTTTAACTTACTATATGTTCCAATAGGAAATCTTCCTTTCTTCAAATGAACCATCACCTCATCACCAACTTGAATTTCATGATGTTTCCGAGACTGATTAGTATTCTCCTTATACTTCTAATTACTTTGTTCTAACCTCAACTTCACTTCCTTATGCGAAGACTTCATAAAATGTAAAATTCAAGCTCTTATGCTTGATTACAAATGTAAAATTCTACAAGTACTCAACCCACTTCATATGTCTTTGATTCAATTTATGTTGACTTCCCAAGTATTGCAAAGCTTTATGATCAGTATACAACACAAACTCCTTAGGAATCAAATAATGTCTCCACTTCTTCAATGCTTGAACAATGGCATAAAATTCTTGATCATACACAAAATACTTCCATTTAGTATCATTCAACTTTTCACTAAAGAAAGCAATAGGCTTACCTTCTTGACTTAATATAGCTCCCATTGCATTACCACTCACATCACATTCAACTTGAAATACTTTATTGAAATCAAGTAAAGCCAATATAGGTAATTTAGCAACCTTTTGTTTCAAAGTCTCAAAACTCTTATCAACTCAATGTGTCCACTTGAATTCCTTTTTATCTCCCCTCATTGTCTCAATCATAGCATTACAAACAAAACTGAATTTTTTAATTTTTTTTTTGTAAAAACTAGCCAAACCCTAAAATGATCTTACCTCACCCACATTCTTAGGTGTAGGCAATTCCAAAAATGCTTTAACCTTCTAAGGATCCATCTTCAAACCATCAACTAAGATCAAAAACCTCAATTATACAATCTCCTCTTGAATAAAATAACACTTTTTTAGATTAATCAACAACTTTTCCTCTTTCAACCTCTGCAATACTTGTCTAATGTGCTGAAGATGTTCTTCCCTAGTCTTAATAAATATGAGAATGTTGTCCAAATAAACAATCACAAACTTACCCAAGAATCTTTTCAGAGCTTCATTCATCAACCTCCTAAAAGTACTAGGTGCATTGGTCAAACCAAAGGGCATAACCAACCATTCATACAAACCATCTTTTGTCTTGAAAGCAGTCTTCCATTCATCACCTTGCCTCATTTTGATTTGATGATAGCCACTCTTCAAATCAATCTTGGTAAAATACTTTTCTCCACTCAAATAATCTATTATGTCATCCATCCTCACTATGATTTTGTTAATAGCTCAGGAATTAGTACACATTCTCCATTCTCCATTCTTTTTAGGTGCTAATATAGTAGGTACAACACATGGACTCAAACTTTCTCTGATCAAACCTTTCTGTAACAACTCATGCACTTATCTGTTAATTTCATCATTCTCTGTAGGTGTCAATCTATATGGTACTTTTTTTGGCAAACTGGCTCCAGGAATCAAATCCATACAATGACTTATGTTTCTTACCAAGCGTAAACCATCAAGTATATCTTCTGCAACAATCTCTTCATATTTATTCAACAATTTTGCAATTTCTTCTAGTACTCAGCTACCACTATCTCCTATTACTCAGTCATTACTAGCTTCTACTACTCATTCATTATTACCAATACTTAGTCTTCTAGGAATTATAGGAAAAAAAACTTGACTCTTCTTTACTTCCTCTTCAAATTGCTTTCCAATAAACATACAAATTTTTATTGCAATACAACTGACCTCGTCTAGATTTTCAATTAAAGGCAGCAATATTTGCTTCTTCCCATTTACCCAAAGAATATATTGATTCAATTTTCCATCATGTATAGTGTATCTATCATATTTTCAAGGTCTACCCAAAAAAATATGACAACAATCCATGGGCATAATATCACACAAAACTTCATCAAAGTAATGTTTGATTTTGAACTTCACAAGGCATTGCTCACTTACCAATATCTTATGCTCATTTTTTATCCATGAAACATGATAAGGTTTGGGATGTTTTAGCCTCTAAAACTACAACTTTGTAACCAACACTTCTAATGCCAAATTTGTTGAACTTTCATTGTCAATGATCACCTTGCAACATTTTCTAGCCAACTTGCATCTTGTCTTGAAAATACTTCTTCTTAAGATAGGTTCCTCATCACTTCCCTTATTACATAAGGTTCTTCTCACCATTAAATTTACTCTCAATGTCTTCTTGAATCATAGCATTTATATTATTTTCCCCACTTTTAGAAGATCTAAATTTAAAGGATCTATGCCCTTCTTTGCCACATCTAAAACAATTACCATAGAAACCACCTCTATGGTAGGAATTACCTCTTCCTCAATAAGATCTAGTACCTTCTCTGTATGCCACTCAAACTTTTCTATGTTATTATTCTTCCATTCATATTTCCTTTATCTTGCACAAAACTATCAGATCTGCCACCTTCTCCATAATATCTACCTTTGCCTCTCTAGAATCTTCTACCTCTACCTCTTTGTCTTTGTCCATGCTTCTTGGTTAAGATCTCCTTAGCTTTTAAGCCATATTGATAGATCTTAATCCATTTAAGTGCCTTGCAATTTTCTCAATATCATAATCCACATGTCCAAATCTGATGTCTAATCTATAGAATTCCTCAGTATACTCCTTCACACTCATGTCCTTTTGTCTCAAATTTTGCATTTTTCTCAACAAGCTAACTTGGTAATCAACAGGAAGGAATTTTTTCTTTACCTTGCTCACCATCTTTGACCAAGTTTTGATCTTCTAATTTCCTCTCCTTAGCCTATCAGTTTGTAAATGCTCCCACCATAGTGAGGCATGACTTTTCAACCTATTATCTACAATCTCCACCATTCTATTATTAGGAGTGTTTTCATACTCAAAGAACTTCTCCATATCTGAGATCCAATCCAACATATTGGTATCGAATTTTCTATCATAAGGAAAAACTTCTACAATATGCTTTGAATTTGTTGTAGACAACATTTTCAATAACCTTGCTTCATCTTCATCTTCTTCAAATTCTAGATTAGGGTTTTGTGCTACTACTTCATCATCACTCATGTCATTAAGATACACTCTTCTCCTCTGGGTTGTCTCCACAATATCTAATCTAGCTATAATTTGTGTCAATATATCCAATATTGCATTATCAACATTTCTTGTACCTCTAACCATCTTTACAAACTAGGTTCCTGGAAGATCGTAACCCTCTAAAAGTTACAGGTCAAATCTAAAAATCTACCACCCTAAAACCAAATTTGAAACAAGGTTCTACACAATTCAATCCCCGCAAGGATGAACCACAAGCTCTAATACCACCTGATGTAGAGAGGAAAAGGAACAACTAGGGACTAGTGCACAGCCAATTATCCAGTTCAACCTGCAAGAGTCAACATAGTGGAAAATACAACACAAATAAAACACCAAAGAGAGAGAGAAAAATATTTTATTGATTCATCAAGTGAACAATATACATGCCCAGTTGTAATGCCTTCTGGGTTATGGCTAGATAATTACATTTAGATCCATGATCTAGCTACAAAGTTGCACCTTCCTTCTTACTTTCTACTTCTTACTTCATACTTCTACCCTACTTTTTACACTACCTACTTCTTATTCAAGCCTAAGAAACTCTATTTATAATTGCCAAATGGCTTAGAAAATCTTTTAGAAAGGTCAATGTAGAGAAGGTAAAGGTGCAGATGAACAAGACATGGAAAAAGAAGGAAGATTGTAACATATCAAGCTCATATGAGGTCACTTCATCCAATGGATTAGGTGATCACATCACCCCCAACTAGGCAATCAAGAGGTGTGTATGGGACTAATATTTTAAAATTTATATTATGCATCAGTTCCAAGAATCTAAGATCTAAAAAGGTCATATATGCATGAATTAAGATGCAATGTATTGATTCAAACCTGGAGGAAATCTATAGTTTTTTTGTTTTCTCTGTTGGTGCCAAGAATGGAAGACATTACTATTTCTATTGAGTAACAAAAAGAATAGTGTTTATTGCTGAATTATGGAGACATGGTAGTAAGTGTTGAGCTTGCAATGTTGACAGAGCTTGTTGAAATTCCTATGATAGTCAAGCTTATAGTTGTGTAAGCATTGAGCATTTATTACCAAATATGAAGGGTTATATAGTCAATTTTCAACTCATTTTTACTTACCAAAGTTTATAGAGTGTATGAAGAACATGAAGGCTAATTGAGAAAGAAGATTCAAGTGTTTTTGAATTGGATTCAACTTCTACTCATCATCAATCATCAAATTTAAAAGGCATTTAGCTATTGCTGAGTTATATTGTTTGAATTTTTCCAAACCCTAGATATTTGAAATGGCATAGAGCTCTTCTACAAATGTTAGGAAAGAGGAGAATGAGGTTTTCAATGTTCAATTGATAAGTAACGATATTAGGCAGCTTCCTTTCTGAGCTATTCTTGAGATAACATATAAAGGAGACCCATTTGGTGTGTTATCGATGGTAAGTATTGATAATACAAGATGTTAGATGTTGTTATATAGGAAAGATACGAGAAGTAGGTGACATGGAAATAAGAGATGCCTAAAAAAGGCTATGTGATAATGGAGCCTTGAGGGAAGAATATTAAATTTTTGAATAAAAAGGGTTAAACTATGCCTTAGATTTTCCTCAAGTGTTTAAGATTGAATGAATATGAATTGTTTCGAGCTGCATAAATGATAACTATATTTGGTTGGAAGGTGGACTAGTTAACCTCACTAAGAGGATCACAAACCAAGTATTAGGGTATCCTACCATTGATTGACCTAAGAGCATCTGAAGTGATGCACAGGAAACTATTGAAAATAATACAAGTGTAGTATGGAACAAAAGAGTTATGCCTATTGACACAATCTCAAAACCCTTAATTGCATTTGCAGTAAGAGTGACTGCTCATGGGTTCTTTTAGTCTACTTGACTGAATAGTGTATCATGTATGGTTGTTGATCTGGATTAGATGATAGTAAAGAGGACCATCCCTATGACCTTGCCAAGTGCAACTACAACAATTATCATAAAACTTGGAGGCCATCAGGAAAGCAAAGAGTGCATCATGCAAATTTGGTTCTTTACTTGTTTGCATATTCTTCTATGTTCAAAACACCTTCCCCACCTTTGGCACAGTTTCTTGGAAGACCAATAGGCCAATTGCACAACAAATTTTAGAATTCATAGAACAACTTGGAGATAACTTTGAGTTAGTAATGACTAGCTACTTTGAGGATTTTAGGAAATAAATGAAATAGAGGTTAAGGATCCATGTATCTTAGTTGAAAAGAATTAGGATGATGTGTGTTTCTTAATAGATTTCAACCATACATATGTGCAAGTATCTATACCTAGGGTGAGATGGTTGAAGCCCTTGCCATATGAGATAAGTGTAGATGAGGCCTCTATAGCTATTACAACTCTATTAGTAGAAGATATTGACAAGAGTGCCACCTCATTTGGTAATTATGAGGAAGCAAAATCCAAAATTATAGTAGACTGAAAATAGCTATCATTCTTAGGAAGAAGAACAAATTGGTGAAAAATTTGAAGGAAAGATTTGGTGAAGGAGATGAAGGAAAAAAAGAAGAAGAGGAAAAGGAAGAACAAGATCAAGTTCCATTGGCATTAAATCAAGGACAAGGAGAGGATCAAGAAGAAGATAAAAAAAGGTGTCAATAGAGAAGAAGTAGAGGAAGAACCTCAATCAGCTAAGAAGAAGAGAAAAGAAAAGGAGCTAGAAGTGGAGAAACCTATAAAGAAGTTTGTGAATCAACCACAACAGATGCCAGCTGTACCTACTACTAGGTCTAGCACAAGGGAAAGCACTACACAAGAAAAAGAATTTTGGAAGCCAAAGGGAAATAGGATACTTGAGACAATAGAGCTGAGTGAGCCTACTAAGAAGACATACAAAAGATTGAAGAAGAATTCAGAGCCTGAACTAAATTTAGATTAGGAGAAGATAGAGTCAGATGACTTGAGCCAATTTAAAGTGGTAAGCCACAATCCCTCCTTTGACTTAGCCAATTTGTTTGATAATATCAAGTCAAATGAAAATTTATCTAGTTTCACACATATTGAATTTGATAAGTTAGGGAAAGTTGAGGAAGCCATATATTAGATGATGGCTACATTTGAATCAACTCTTCTAGAGATTGCCAACTCACTACCCAAGAATATATATATGACTGAGTATAGAAGAAATGGCAATATAGCTTGCAAACTAAAAGAAAAATTAGTGAATCAACATTAGCCCAAGTTATGCCAAAATTAGACCCAAAAAATATTGCTAAATATATGAAAAAGAATAAGACTAAAATTCCCCCCAAATATAGAGCTTTCCATATCTTGATGAAGAATATTGAAGATAAGGTTAACAAAAGTATAATAATTTGGAAATCAATATATGGGTTATCCACTACAAAAATCATAGAAAAGGGTGAATAGGAGGTAGCAGTTACTAAAAACAAAGTCCCAATCAAGGATGGTAATATGGAAGGCACTAAAGAGTTAGTAGCAAAGGAGGCCACAGTTGATTAACAATAGAAAAATGTTCAAGATGAACAAGTTTTGAGTACCAATCCTCCACATATAGACCAAGTGAGTCAACAAGACTCGGTACAAATAAAGGATGTTCATGATAATTTAGCTCAAAACATCAATCCCTTGACTAAAGAATATTTGGAAAAGAGATTGAAGGACTCCACCACAACAACTCAACTATGTTTAAAACCCATATTGGTGAGATTTGATGAGATTCAAAATGTAGAAGTTGCATCAATAGGGGAACAACCAAAAGTCACATCTAATGTGTCCTCTCAATCCTTAGAAGCAAAGGAGAAGGGAAAATAGGATCTATGAATAGATCAAAGTGCAAACCTAGAACAGATAGTTGTTACAACTGAGACACAATCTGTAATGCCTATAGTTACATTTTAGATAAAAGAGACTGAGGTATAACTAAAAGATACATCATTATTTAGCCTAAATACTTCAAGTATGTTGGCTATATTAACTATTGAGAAAGATGGAATTGAAGTTCACAAAGTCAAGAAGCAAGTCTTCTACCTACTCCACAAACACAAGGTGAAGTAGAGAAAGAAAAGAATAAACAGAAGGTAACTATTGCAGAAAAAGAACACATTTTCATATATAATCTAGTTATGCTACCAATTTCTATTACTCCTCTCAATAGTCAAGCTCTTTAGATGTCAAGCACACATTTTTCACCTCTACAAATATCGAGGCCAAGTGCTAGTATAACAAGGAACACATATGATACACCTTTTGGCGATGTAAGTTTAGATGAGGTGATTGAGTTGCCTAAGTTTGATTTGGAAACCATCACAATTCAAGAGGTGAGCAATCTACAAGAATCTCTATAGAGAAAGAAGATGCAAGAAATGATGAGAAGGGAGTATAAGAAAAAGAAAGTTTTGCATGAGATAAAAGACATATTTTATGATGCTTTTAGTCTCCCTATGACGAATGAAGACAAGAAACAACTTTCCATTATTGTTGAAAAAATAAAGGACAAAGACTTGGACTCAAATGTTAAAATTTTAGAATGGTCTAAAAGGAAATTTCACACAAAGGTACTTGAGAAGATATCTAGTGCTATTGCACTTAGACATGTTGATCTAACAACAAAAATGGAAAGTGTGAAGAAGGTATTAGAGAATATTTAATATCTCTAAACCAAGCTATGTGATGTGAATCTTTTCACACAGGAAGTTCAGAGGGCTATTAACCAACTAAAATGAGATTTACAAACTACATGTACTACTCTTAAGTTATCTCCTAGTCAAATCCAATCTTATTTTCAAATATTATTGTCCACACAAGGTAGGCTTTCCGAGCTACAAGCACAAGATGCAAGCATTCAAGCTACCTTAATAATAATTCAATCCATGTTGACCCCACACATGTAAGTGTTTCATAAGGAACTAGCCTATGTTGAGACATTGATGAAGAAAGATAACCAACTTTCAACTCGTGTTGGCTTAGTTGGTGTTGTTGCCCAACTAGATATTTGATATTAATCTCTAGAGGTAGCATGAAAAAATTGGGATGCATCCCTAAAGGTTATAATGGAGGTCCATAAATCATTTTTAGACAAATGCACTATCTGTGTATCACCCATGACTTAAGTATCAAAGGGGGAAATGGATATAATGGAGGAATGAGTTATGAGAATAATATTTTTTGAGTAAGGTGGAGTAATAATGTAGAAACAAGGAACAAAAAATCTATTTAGCAAGAGTACCAAATTTAGTTATAGAAAAGAAACATTTACTTAGGGGGGGTAATGGAGTAATGGACAAATAAGGTATGACACTTAGTCATCCATTTTGGAAAATTTTGAAGTTTTAAAATTCATTATGAGAACTAAGTCACAAATATATATTGCCTAAGTTATGCTCATAATAAGGATTGTTTATGCATGATATGTGTTTTTGCCACTCATTCAAAAGGGGAGATTGTTAATCTCAAATTGGTTTTGACAAGGTGGTGATAAAACACTTATTCATTTTCTATCAATATTACAATGCATGCCAAGTGATCAAACCAAGTTGAGCAATCAGTGTGAGCCAAGTGATCAAAGCATGTTGAGCATTAGTTTCTAGACAATACATGTCAACAAACATACCTAGTTAGTGTCGAGCACTAGTATGTGTCAAGAAGATAATATGTGTTGAGTGATTGAGGAGCCAAGTAAATAGTGTATTTTGAGCCATTCAAAAGCTGAGTTACACCATTAAGAATATAGTGATGGTCGAGCATAAGAGCCTTTAGATGCCAAGTGAACAATTTTTCACATAGTTATTTTTAATGGCACAAACTTCTGTGCAAAACATTTTTTGGGCCAACATAACAATTGTTTTACGATTCTAGAAGATAAGTATGGAGGTATATTGTGAATCTCTATGAAGTACGTGCAACCAATCAAATTAAGGGATGATTTAAGTGGTTATATGGATTAACTTCAGTTGTTGATTCTTACCTAACCCTAGCCCACCTATGTTGACTTAGGAAGGAAAACCCTAAAGAGTTTGTATGTGAGGAAGGAGATGAATGCTAAGTGCAAAGAGGACATTCATGGTGGCTATAGAGGTTGTGACAATGATCTAAATTGTAGAATTAGTTAGAGAGAACATAGAAAAGTAGAGAGAGGAAAAAGGAGACATATCTGATGACAAGGATCAAGGATTTATCAAGAAAGAAAAGATTTGACATCTAGCAATAGAGTGCTAACTAAAGGATCATGGTGTTGAATCATTTTAATAGGTGATATAGAGAAAATCTCTAAATAGAGTAGTCTTATTAGACTTGTGTAAATCTCTTAACTGAGTGCTTTCTTTATTAATATGTTTAAGTCCTCTAACAAGACACACTTTAATAGGATGTTGAAATCCTTTAATAGGGTGAGACCTAATAGCCTTTGCAAGCCTTTAATAGGGAAGACCCCTCATAAGGTAGATTATAGTATATGGTCAAACTCATTATAACCATAAATGGCTACACTTTACAATTGCATTAGTGAATATTTGTGGGTGTCATCCCCACCCTAGTTTTACCTTCTCATTGGAGGGTTTCTGGGTAAAAAACTTATTGTCTCATGTGTTATTTGTTTCATGCTATTGATGCAAATATGTAGTTAGCTATTTCATTTTACATGCTAAATTATGAGATGGATGTGTGGTGAATGTTTTATGGTTAAAGTTTTGAAGTGTTGATTTACCACCCCCCTTCTTAGAGTTTACTTTCCCACTATTATTTCCAACATGTGACACCTTGTTAGCTTGCCTCTTTTAAAGCTTAATAGTGAATGTGTATGCTTCTAAGAACTTCATCCACTTAATGTTTCTCAAAATGATTTTCTCTTATGTATTGATGGAGCTCAAAGGTTGATTATTAGTGAAGAACACAAACTCTTTAGGAAAAAGATAATGCCTCCATTTCCTAAGATGTTGGACTAGTACATACAACTCTATATCATAGGAAGAATATGTCAACTTAGCCTCAATATCTTAATGAAAAATGCCTCAGGTCTGTCCTCTTGGCTTAGGACTTCTCCCAAAAAAAATTTATTGGCATCACACTCCACAATGAACAAATGGTCAAAACTTCTCCTATAATAATTTGACTTCCATCACACTTCACAATGAACAATTGGTCAAAACTTGTCAAAACTAGGATGGGTTGTGTAGTAACTTGTATCTTCAATCTCTTAAACCCTTCTTTTGTTTTCTTAGTCCACACAAACTTGGTTTTTAGTCTTCCCTTGATTTTTTATAGTATAGGTGCAAAAATTTTACTAAACCTTCTCACAAAGTCCCTATAGAATTCAGCCAATACATGGAAGTTTCTAATGTTTTTCCATGTTTTAGGAGTTGGCTAGTTTGAAAAGCCTCCACCTTGCTTGGATCCATCTTTAAATCTCATTGGGAAACCAAAAAGCCTAAGTACACTAATTCTAGTTTCATGAACTCACTATTTTCAAGATTAATGGTGAGTTCTTCCTCTTGTTGCCTTTTCAATACTAACTCTTTATGCTTCATGTGCTCCTCTTTTGATTTACTAAAGATGAGGATTTCATATAAGTACAATACGATAAATTCACCTATATAGTCCTTCAAGACTTCATTCATCAATCTCATAAATGTAATTGGTGCATTTGTAAGACTAAAAAGAATAACAAACCACTTATAAAGGATCTTTGTCATTTTAAATGCAATTTTCCACTCATCTCCTTCCCTCATCCTAATTTGATGATAACCACTTTTAATGTCTATCTTGGAGTAGTATTTAGCCCCACCTAGACAATCCATCAAATCCTTTACTCTAGGAATCGGAAACCTATGTCAAATAGCCATCCTATTTATGGTCCTACAATTAGTACACATTCTCTAGTTACCTCCTTTCATTGGTGCTAAGACCACTAGAACTACACATGGGCTGATGCTCTTCCTAATGAGGCCTTGATCCATCAATTATTGTACTTGTCTTGCTATCTCCTTGTGTTGATCAAGAGTCATCTTGTAAGTATCTTTTTTTTGAAAGGATGCCCCTAGTACAAAGCCAATTTGGTGGCTTACTTCTCTTTGAGGAGCAATTTTCCCTTCACAAATGATGTCTTGACACCCCTTAAGTAAAATCTTCACTTCACTAGGAATGGTAGTTGGTTTGGTGATTTCTTCTTCCTTGGATTTTAATACAATGGAAAATCCTACCCACCCATTCATCATGCTTGATGTCCTTTAAGAACTCTTCTTCACTCATCAAAAACTTGTGTACTATTGTTACTTATCAAGTTTCTCTTCCATTAAGGACTCTATTTTATAAGTCACTCCACTCTTCTTGAAAGTATAAGCATTCTTCCTTCCTTGGTGTACAACATCTCTGTCAAATTCCCATGGTCTTCCCAACAAAAGATGGCATGCATACATGGGTAATACATCACAAACTATTTTTTCATTATACTCCCCAATATAAAACTCAACCCAATCTTTCTCATTCACTAGCACATTTTGTCCCTTATTCAACTAGGTCACTCTATAGGGATGAGTATGAGGTTTCTTAATGTAATCACCTAAAAATAGTCATCTAGACTATTAGCCCCCTTCTCAGCATTTTGGTTAAATTAATTTAATCATTTATCTAGACCAAATTGCTAATAATCAATTTATTTGAATATAAACTATAGTTTGACTATGCTATCCTAAGTTCATTATTTGATTAAAAGAACATGTCCCCTTTTAATTAAATAAAACACCCCATTCTTCTAACCCACTTAAAGTGCACACATAAAGTCCTTTTTATATTTTAAAATTAAAAGAAAAGGCTTGTGAGACTTTTGTCTTATGTGACAAGTCAACTTATATTCTATTGGTTGACTTGTGTGTGCACATGGATCACTCCTCTTTTCGAATTCCACCATCTTCATCTTGATCTCTACCATCTGTATGACTTTAAAAGGGAGAGAGATTTCCCCCTCAAAGGATCCATCCTCATTTTGAATATTGTTATGTTGTAGGTTTTCTAACAAGTTTCTTTGGAGCTTTGTGGAGAACTTCTATTTCTTGTCTACATTCTCTCATACCATAGCATTTTAGCTTAGATTCATGTTGCATGTTAGTTTAGCTTCTATTTTGCAATAATCTATCTCACATAGCTTAATATTTGGATTGTAACACTCTCATCCATGCTTAGGATAGCTGCACTTTTCATATTCATTCTAGCTTAATCTTTATTTGCATTGCATTCTTGAGGAACTCCTTGAGACATTTGCATTCTTGCATCTTGTCTTTGGAACCTCCCATTGCATGGTTTACTAGAAAGAAGAGTATTCCTAAGGCTCAGATGAAAGCCCTTGAACTTGAAATAAACTTTCTTGCACTCCGTGGATAGGGAGCTCTAAGTCGGCATTCGAACATTCCAAACTCATGGAATCATTTGGATAGAAGGGTTTAGAGTGGGACACTTTCGAGTGTACATTTTTGGCACCCACCGTGGAGCATGAATCAAGTTTCTAGCTCCATTTGCTTTCATTTCTTATCTCTGGTTTTTTTATAGCAGCATATGGGATCTAATCAAGTGCTTTTGTAGAATTATCACTTTGGTTTTAAGGCCAACCCATAAGTAGATTGGTTTGAAGGCCAAAAATCTAGTTGGTTTAAAGATTTGCTCATATCTTTTAAACCACTTGGAGTTTAGTTCTAAAAATGTTTTTGCAAGTTGGGTATGTGTTCAAAATGTCTTAGTCCGATTTTCAGAGCATTTTGAATTGATTTTCGGAAGTTATGATTTTTTCTTTGTTTTTCATAAAAAGCCATTTCTGATCGTAAATCAGCACATTTTTTGGAAAAACTTACATTTTCAGAATTTTTTTTTGAATTATAAGAGGGTTACTCTCTTTGTGTTTTGACTTTTGAGGTCGTATTAGGGATCAAAAACTCAATTTGATAAATCTAGCCTATTTTGATAAAATCAATCTCTAGGGCATAAATGAAAAGATTTTTTTGAATTTCTTACATTTTTGGAAAGCTCTCTGATTTTTAGTAGGGGTCTCTTCTTTTCATTTCTATTTTTGGATCCGAAATCATAGCAAACAAGTCCAATCTTGTTGACTAGGTCAAAATCAAAGAGTAAAAATGAGAGCATTTGTGATTAACTTGCACTTTCTTTGCATGCACTTTGTTGGAAGATAAATTGGATTTTTGAGGCAACTAACCACTTTTGATTGCAGATTTTTATGTTATTTCACACTAACTTTTGGTGCTAACAAGTTGTGATTATAGGTTTCCATCCTTATGAAAAAAATTGAAACATTGCATAAAAAGAACGCATGTCAAAGCTTCAAATGCGCAAGGGCTACTAACATTGTTTTCAGGGCTGCCCAAAGCATAAAAACCGAAAATTTCTTGCTTTTTTGTTTTTGTGTGTGGTATTGACTAATTGTTCATTTTTCATAGGCACATAAAACTTGTGATTGGAGTCTTTTGGTAATAGGAGAGTATGCTCTTCACCCTTGTGGTGAATCAAAAATCTTGACTTGCCATTTGGTTTCAAAAGTAAGGGGTAACTGAATCTTTTTGGCATGTTTGGGAGAAAATGATTAGAATAGGAGAGTATGCTCTTCACCCTTGTGGTGAATCAGAAATCTTGACTTCCAAAAGTTGATCCATTCTTTGTGTAGTTTAGAATCCTTTAGAGGGCCTACTCTTGGACAACCTAAGAGGAACGACCCAAGTGGGGACAAGAAGATTACCTAGCTCTTCCAACCCACTATAAACTCAAGGCTATCAAGGACACAAAACCTTGGTAGACATAGTGTTTGTCTTCACCTAGTGTGATCGCTTATGGGATTTCGACCATAGGGAGATCACTAGGCAAGAATGCTTAAGGTACTCTTGTGGTTGCAAGATCGGTTACTCATCGCAAGGTGAGGTGTCTCGTAATTGGGAGCAAGAGGAACACTATGAACGAAAGCCCTATCTAAACACCCTAAGTTAGTAACTACCTTTTTTAGCCGCTCAACTTCTTGGTGCAAGGATCGATCCTAGTGGACTACCTAGATCACCCCAAAATTTTACACTCACCATCTGTGTTCCCTTGGTTATGCTTATGTCATTTCCATGACTAAGCCAATATCTCTTCTGGGAAACCACTTGGTGTGAGGCAAAGGAGCATCAAGTGTGGGCCAAGTTGTTGAGTAATGAACCATGACTTCTAGGTAGATATTGTTTGATGTGTTCTTGAATGTGCTAGACCTGTGAAAATATTTTGAACATACACATGACGATAGTTCTAGGGATTTCTTTTAAGACCTCACATATGCTTTTATCATGCAAGGTTGCTTTGTCCCTTGCTTGATTGTTTGAAGACTACTTCATGTGTCACTATCTTGCTTGGAAAGAAATTATTTTTGAACATCAAACTTGCTATGCTATTAACTATTGTCAAACTTTGTCAACCAAGTCAAAGCATCAAGTCTTAACATTTTTTCTTGTGTTTCTTGCTAAGGGGAGTATCATCATTTGACTTTGATTTGCTATGTCTCTAGTTCTTGAACATGCTTAAAGTGGATCTTTGGTCTTAGTGCTCTTGGTCTTTTTCTCTTCATGGTCTATGTCCACTTGCTAGTTATCCTTTTGCTGAAATGGTTGCCTTGATTTCTTGACTACACTCTTGGGTTGGAGAGTTGTTCAATTGTCACCCTCCTTGCTCTATCTATTTGGCTATTTGGGCATCTTGCCTAGCTATTGACTTGAGTCATTCATGTCATAAGTTTCTTGGACATATTGTTTGACAATTCACTTTAATCTCTCTCTAATATCTTGGCAAGTGAACACTCTACCTCCTATAGTTTCAACATCAAGTTATCTTTTAGACTATTTTATGCTTGGCTTTGAATCTAAAACTATGGGATCTAAACCTTGTGCTACCAAAATTCAACCAAATCTAGATGATCATGATATCCTCCATGTCAATAAAGAGTTTCAAGATCTATATGCACAATACAAAGAACTAGAAGAGACAAATGATCTTTCTTACCTTCATTTCTCTAAGTGCATGACGAAAATGAAGTCTAAACTTGAGAAAAGGTTAGAGGAGAAGATTGCATCATTACATGAATCTTCCTTAAGGTCTTTACATGCATGTAATTCACCTTCTTTGAGGTCGTCCTCTTCTTCTAGGTCTACATGCTCTACTTCAAGGTATCAAATATCTTCATCTTCTAGATCTAAAGACCTCCTTAGAGAGAAAGCAAGTGATACCTCCTTTGAGCCTATGCCAAAATTTCATGATGGATCTATCTTTGACCAAGATAATGATGAAGACATGAATGCATTCTATTCACTTGAGAAACAACAAGAAGATCCTAGACATACTTCTAATAGAACTTTTGCTCCCTTGGAAGATTCTTATGATGACACTTTGCAAAAACTTCTTAGCAATAAGATCATCATGTTACCTAGGTCTAGCTCATATGGAAACCCATTCTTGGATATCTATTGTGCTTATCATCAACATAATGAGCATAGTACTTTAGATTGCATTGAGCTAAAACATAAAATCCAAGATCTTATGGATAATGGAATTATTGGAACCTCTAGTGACTCATGTGCTGAGGATACTTCTCTTGAGCAAGAGTATGTTGATGAACCTATGTCTAGTAGTGGCTCCATTACATCTTCCACTTTTTCCAACACTCATGCATCTCCCAACACTTCAAATATTTCCAGCATGCCTCCATCAAATAAAGAACCTAATGCTTTCCACATTGACTATGTTTATCCTCAAGGGCTACCTCTAAAAGAAACTCAAGCTAACCTTCACTTGGTGGCAAACCTTTTCCATGCTACCAATCCTAAACATCCTCAACCTTCATGCACTGCTATGCCTAATCCAAGCACTACTCCATTCACTCTTCATTCTCCCTTGTCCTTAGAAGTGGCTCCATGTCAAGAGGACTCTCAAAAAAAAAAAGCTATAAATGTCAAGAAAGATCAAGATCAAGCACCCTTTCATCTCTTTCAAGATTTTTCCCCTCCATATCCTATATCTTGTCCACCTCATAAGTATGATGAAGATACCACTTCCATTATCTCCCTTGAGCTTACTAAAAAATATGAGAAAAGTTCTCTTCATATGCTATCCAAAGCTACTTGTCAAGATCAAAGCATCCCCTCATGTTCTACTTCTCCACATCCACTTCAAAATTGTGCTCAAGCTTCAAGTGATTCTATTAAAAATGGTGTTCCTATCAAAGGTACTCATGAGTCTATTGATGGCTTTGACCATGTTGCTCACTCTAAAGATGTTGATATCCCTTTCCACTATCCCTCTACATCTTCTAAATCTATCCTTGGTCGATATCCATCTAAGCTAAAGCATTCAAACCTTCCATCCATATTGGGGCCTTATGTTCCTCCATCTCCTACATTCACTCCTAGCTCATTCCCTAGCTCTCCTATAATACCTCAAGATCAACAAAGACACTCATCCTTGATGACTTTTCACCCATCTATACATCTAAACCAGTCATATCATCCTTATTCATCCACAAATCCCAAGTCCCTTGGAAGTGAGAATAAACATAAGAATCCATTGAAAAAGAAAGATCACTATGTCCCATCTAATCGACATATGAATGTTAAGAAGGAGAATGCACAAAAGAGACCGCAAAGGTCTACTACTCAAAGAGCTAAACCACAGAAAATATGGGTTCCTAAATCCATCATTATACAAAGGCACTCTCAAGCACCCAAAGAACGAGGAAAATCTAAAGCTATGTGGATTCCCAAGTCTCTTTTAAAAGACTTGAATATTGAAAATATTTCAAAGTTGACATTCAAGCTTCCAAAGGCTTCCATTCCATCTTCTTCCAAAAATCTTCCTAAAATTATTCCAAAGCCTTCCACTCCACTTTTTTCCAAATCTCTTCTACCACCTCATACATCTAAACCTCAAGCTACTTCATCCATGATTCCTCCATCATTCCAATACCCTTCAAGGTGTGTGTCAATGTTGATCGTGTATAATATTTCAACTACCCTCATGAAATTCTCTAAAGCTTACACTAACTTTCTATACATGAACTATTATCCTCCATATACTCTTCCTACTACCATTTCTCTTTCATCACCCTATCAACATCTTTGAGCATACATTTCTATGGTCTTGGCCTATCATGACTTATCTTTTCTATAGGAGCATTATCTACATTCAAACAGCTTCAACTCTTTCTAAAAATTCAAAAAAAAAAAAAAGAGTCCTGAAAAAATCTGTCAAGTGGTGAAAACCTGGAAATAGGCGCTACTTGAAATCCTCGCACCTATGTCTATCAGTCTCAATCATCCACTTCGCTACACATTTCCTGGCTTGGAATTGTTTCTTGTCCTCATCTTGAGGGCATAACTACTTAGCCTTTTGAGGTATTCTTGTGCATTAGGGTTTCTTTGACAACTCACAAAACAGTGTTTCTCAACACTACCCCCACCCACTTTGACATCAAGTATTTTTCAACACTTTTCAGATAGTTTACTTACGGTCTTTGATGTTGCGATATTTCTCACTATCAGAATTAAGTCTTGAAGAAATGGCCAAGTGACTTACACACACACACTTTAACACTTAAATGACTGAGCTATGCTGACCTTTATCTACTTTGTGTGTTGTCTATGATGATTTCTTTGCCATGTGCTCCCTCCCTAATAGTCTTTCGAGGATGTCATTGACTAGAAGACTGGGGGCATGGGACATATTTTCTTGATTTTTGCTTGTGGGTATACTTTGTTTGTCTATAGTGTTGTAAGCATTTATGCTTGACCTATTCAACATTTTGACTTACAAATGTATCATCCTTGATTGTTTCGCAAGACCGCACTTGGGGTTTATCCTAGCACTTATGCCTTGATACAAGTGTAATCTTGCTAAATTAAACTTAGGGAATCTAATCGCGTAGTTATCTTGACTTA
This sequence comes from Cupressus sempervirens, assembly GCA_028749045.1. Lineage (NCBI taxonomy): Eukaryota > Viridiplantae > Streptophyta > Pinopsida > Cupressales > Cupressaceae > Cupressus > Cupressus sempervirens. The sequence goes on along the minus strand of CM053789.1, from coordinate 137,700,842 downwards.
CATGTCTCTTGACTTACATGTCTCTGATGCTTAGATTGGATTTCCACATACCTATCTAATATCGATCATATTCATATCCTCATAGTTATACTAGTGATGGTTGTATGATCTCATGATGTCCCTAATAAATGCTCAATGATGAAATTAGGAGTCTAAATGCTATACACTTCTTGTTGGTAAACCACTTTTCATATTAGCTTTCATTTTAGGTTCATTTTCTAGCTTAGTCTTGCATTCTTGCATATGGGGAAAGCTCTCTCTTCATCTTTTCGCAGACATATCGGCTAACTCCTTTTATATATTTCTTTACTTTCTTCTTGTTCATGTCTTTTCACCTTCTTAATCTTTTGATTCATCTCTTTTCTATCTTATCATCACATTATATAAAGTTTTGACCTCTTAAATAATTTCGACATCTTGGATTCATTTTCAGGATCAAAATCCAAATTCGAGTTCATCTTGATGGTCAAAATTGTCTTTTGAATTTCTACTTTCTTCCAGGCAGTTAGCTGACCTTTTGAGGTCTAATTTCCAAATCATCAATGGGGCATCTTCATTTCCATACTTCATATCTACTTCTAGTCACCTTTTCACATCTAAATCATCTTTCTACTAGATTTGACCTAATTTTACACTGTGTCCTTCATGGTCAACTCTTAGTCAAACTAGGGCATTTAATCACTTTCTTATAGTCATTCTTGGGCTCTAATCATCTATCTATCATCTTGGACATTTTTGTATTCTAATTTTCTCATGTCTAGCTAGTTTGTGCATCCTCTTACCTCATTTCAATTTCGATTCCAAGGGGGCAGAAATGCTCTATTGCTAATTGTTACAGCTATCTATTTCTTAGGAGCATTTGTTTGACCTTATCACTTGCTCTCGATCTATTCACTTTGCTAGGTTTTAGAATTCTTTTTGGATCCTAACATCATCTTCCTAGTGTTCAATACTACCGCTATCAGGCTGTGCATTTAGGACTTGCTATCTATTTCTGCATTTCACTCTTCAGAATCAAACATCTATATCTACCACTGCCTGCTTGGCTTCAATTTTCTTTGACATAATTTGTTCCCAGATCGATCACACATTAGTCAAAGAGGGGAAAATGTAATCACCTAAAAATAGTCATCTAGAATATTAGCCCCCTTCTCAGCATTTTGGCTAAATTAATTTAATCATTTATCTAGACCAAATTGCTAATAATCAATTTATTTGATTATAACCTATAGTTTGACTATGCTATCCTAAGTTCATTATTTGATTAAAAGAACATGTCCCCTTTTAATTAAATAAAACACCCCATTCTTCTAACCCACTTAAAGTGCACACATAAAGTCCTTTTTCTATTTTACAATTAAAAGAAAAGGCTTGTGAGACTTTTGTCTTATGTGACAAGTCAACTTATATTCTATTGGTTGACTTGTGTGTGCACATGGATCACTCCTCTTTTCAAATTCCACCGTTGATCATCCACCATCTTCATCTTGATCTCTACCGTCCGTATGAATTTAAAAGGGAGAGAGCTTTCCCCCTCAAAGGATCCATCCTCATTTTGAATATTGTTATGCTGCAGGTTTTCTAACAGGTTTCTTTGGAGCTTTGTGGAGAACTTCTATTTCTTGTCTACATTCTCTCATACCATAGAATTTTAGCTTAGATTCATGTTGCATGTTAGTTTAGCTTCTATTTTGCAATAATCTATCTCACATAGCTTAATATTTGGATTGTAACACTCTCATCCATGCTTAGGATAGCTGCACTTTTCATATTCATTCTAGCTTAATCTTTATTTGCATTGCATTCTTGAGGATCTCCTTGAGACATTTGCATTCTTGCATCTTGTCTTTGGAACCTCCCATTGCATGGTTTACTAGCAAGAAGAGTATTCCTAAGGCTCATAGTAGAGCCCTTGAACTTGAAATACACTCTCTTGCACTCTGTGGATAGGGAGCTCTAAGCCAGCATTCGAACATTCCAAACTCATGGAATCATTTGGATAGAAGGGTTTAGATTGGGACACTTTTGAGTGTACACTTAACAAGCTTCAGTTTCTCCACTACTTCCTCTAAGATGATGTTGTTTATAGACTTTGAGTCTATTATTACTTTGAAAACCTTTCCAAGGATCTTTCATTTGATTCTAAATAATTACCTTCTTTGTTTAGGTTCCTCTTTATTTGGTTCTCTGATATAAACTATTTTGAATAGTAGGTTTTCTGCTTTCTTTGAAGCAAGTCTCATCTCTAAATCAGTTATATCATCCTCCTCTCCTTGAGAATATGTTACATTCTTCTCACCATGGGATGAAGAAGATTCCTTATTAGGACATCTATAAGATAGGTGTTTTAGATTGCCACAATTATAGAACTTCATAGTAGCAAAATGTGAACTCCTACCAGAGCCAGTGAATCTTCCTCTTCCTCCACTATTTGGGCCTCTTCCTCTATTTTAGCTACCTCTATTGTTCCCATTACTACTTTGTTCACTGATCTAGGAGTCTCCTTAGGTCTTGGATTCATTGCTTCTTCCTCCATATCCACCTATATGGGTACCTCTAGCATCTCTGCCCCTTGAGTTGGATTCTTGCATCTTCTTGTTCTTCTCTTCCACCTTAAGTGCTAATTGAAAACACTTGTGAACAATGGTAGGGGTCCATTAACTAATCTCTTCTTTAATTCCTCATCTCAAGTCTCCTAGATACATAGCAACTTTCACACTTTCATCCTCTTGGAACTTGGACCTTAGACATAGTTTCTGAAACTCCTCTATATAAGAGGCAACATCCATTCCTTCTATTTTAAACTTTGTCTTTTCTTATGAAGTTTTATTTCATAATCCTTAGGTAGATAGTTATCCTTTATTTTGGCCACCATGGCCTTCCAATTGATTATTGGCTTCTTTCCTTCCTTCTCACTTTCTTCTTAGAGAAACTTCCACCAAGTCAGGGCTGGTCCCCTCAATCTTACTTTTTCAACTTTCACCTTTTCAGCCTCTATGACTCCTTCTCACTCAAATTTATTCTTCATGCCCTATATTCATTCCATTGCCAATTTTTAATCCATATTGTTTATGAACAAGGGTATAACTTCTAGTGAAATTCGACTCATTTCCTTGAGGGATTTGAGGAAGTGTTCTTCTTGTATAGGAGGATCTAGTTCAGGTTGTATTTCTTCTTCATCTATGGAATTTCCCTTCTCTTCAATCCCTTCTAGCTTCTCTTTAACTTGATTTGTATTCTTTGCAACCTTTTCAAGTTTCTCTTTCAAGGACCCTAAGGACCCTTATGGAAGCCTATTTCTCTCCCTTTGTTCTATCAAATTCCTTGCTAGCTCTACATTAGTCACCATGGTGATCTCACCTATTGACTCTCCTACCAAGTTAGAAATGCACTTATCTCAAATCTTTCATTGGCTCTGATACCAATTTGATGAGGAGGGGTTCCTACTTTTCCTTAGTCTTTCCACTAAGGCACTCAAGGATTTTCTATATCCTTCTTAGTGTCTTCTTCTCACCCTACCACTAAGGGAATACTTCCACTATTCTCTTGCTTCACCAACCCAAATCCCATCAATTTGAATTCCACTACAAGATGAACCAAGACATTCACCAAGCTTCCATGACTAGTAGGAGTTCCATTCTATAAGAATTTTCCTTAGGGAAGAATTCAACCAAGACCAAGGAACATAATCACAAGCACAATAATAGACCAAGGAGAGTATGGTCAAAATGACAATATATTCATTCAATATTCCATATGAAAGTACATTAGGAGTGCCTATTTATAAAGGCCTCTAGAGAGCTTCTATAATGCATAGAAGTCAACATCATGATAAGTCATACAACTAGGCACATGTCCACTAGATATGGGTTATCCTCCATTAAGCACAGGAGTAAGTGCAATGATGTAAGGATAAGCCTACAAAGGTGCAACACACAAGTTAATGTTGTAGACAACATGTGCTAAAATGGGAGTGCAAATAATTTTTTTGTCTACATGACAACTCAGTGAATGATGCAAACTCTAGTGTTGTAGACACCATGTGCTGAATTAGATTTGCATAATTTTGTGTTGTCAACATGACAACTCATGAGAGTACAAAAAATCCTAAGTATCTCACCTAAATAAATAATAAAATAATGCATTAACCTAAGTAAACTTAAGTAAAGTGTAAATAGTAAATACTTATTTACACCAACACCCCCCTTCAATGCAACTTAGGGGAATGCACTTAAGTTCACAAAATCTAGGATGAAATGCATAATGGGTCCTGGCTACTAGGCCCTGTTAGGTACCCATGTACATAATGAACTGCAATCTCTCATAAAGTAGACAAAGAGGGAAAACCCTCCCCCAAAAAGAGAGATGAAAAACACATGATGTATCGATGGACGGAGTAATCAAGACCCCCCCATTATGACATACATCAAGTATATATAAAGTAGAAAAATGAGAAGAGGAAGAGAGATAGGATAGGCTCCCCCCCCCCCTCCCCCCAAAAGAAGAATGTCGGCTAGTGATTGCTCTAATGTAGAAGCTGATCCATGACTATAGAATGGTGTTCATCCCTTTCAGAAGAAAAATAACCATAGGTACAAGTGAGATGCGTCCACTATGTGTGGAAAGAATCCCAATGATCACTAATGCCTTTGAAACTTGCCCAATTGTCCTTGGGAAGGATGAATGTAGAACTTGTCTCAAAGAATATACTATCTTCTCACCTAATAAAGAGACCTCTTGCAACTATTGTACATAAGTATCCACAATCACATCAACCTGTGAGGATCGATCATGTAGAGAATGGACATGAGGGTCAGAGTGAGCCCTCACAACGACTATAGAGGGATCTTCTCCATCAAAGAAAAAATGTATATCATCAATGATGTCCTCCATATTTTTAATGTGTGACTCCATAAACAATCTTTAAATGTTTGAGATGTAGTCATCTTTTGTTGCTAGAGTAGGAAGACTGGGTGTACCCTACTTTTCTGGACCTATTATTGTGGCAATATATGCATGTGGACTATACTGATGACATGACCTCTCACTGCAACTATCGATAGAACCCCACATATTTGAATCTATTAAAGCACTATCATTATTGTCACTATTAGTTTCCACAATGTATGATGTGCAGAGACGATTAGAGGATAAGTTGGGTGAACTTTCCTCAAAGTGTACATCCTTCTCCAAAAAAATCTCATGTGTCCTAGGATCCATAAGTCTATATGCCTTCACACCATCTTCATAACCGATGAAAGTATAAGGCCAAGGTGATGGTGCCTTACTTCCCTTGGAAGATCTATTTGCCTATGCATAGCATAACTAAAGACTCTGAAGTGTGTCACAATTGGTTTTTTGCCGCACCATACCTCAAAAGGTGTTTTTCTATCTAAGGTAGGATGAGGAGACCTATTAAGTATGTGATTGGCACTACTAATTGCTTCAACTTCAAGTGATGGATCTAAATACTTGGCTTGCATCATGCAACTTGCCATGGAATTAAAAGTTCAGATCCTCAATGTTGCAAAATGTGTCTTGTGTGGACTAAATGCTAGTGGATTCTAAAGATCAATTCCCTCAAGATTGCAAAAGTCTTTAAGTATTTTGTTCACATTCCTTCTTTCATTTTCCATCCTTAAAATTTTGATGGCTTTCCTTGATTTTTGTTCAACATCTGTCTTAAAGGCTAGAAACTTGTCCAACACTTCATTCTTGGTATGAAGAAAGTAGACCCAAGTATACATTGAAGAATCATTAATGAAAGTAAGTGTGTAGTGACCTTGGCTAACTGATGTTACTACAAAAGGACTTGATAGTACCATGTGAACCAACTGAAGAACAATTGGTGCTCTTGAAGACTTCCCTTTATCTAACTTCTCCTCTAGATGCATATGCACTAAACTTGTTGAACAGTCACCTGTGGAAAAGTTGATTGTAGGTAGACCTTTGACCATTTTGTTTGAGAAAATTTGTTGAAGATAGAGGAAGGCAGGATGTCCATACCACTCATGCCATAATTGGATGTGTGAATTTGATTTAGTCAACAAGGCTTGTGAAGGAGACTTGGGCACAAAGTGGGAGAAAGAATACAACCTTTTGTCATGATTAACTTTCCCCACTACAACCAATGAGTCATCTTTTAGACTGTGCAATTTTACTAAGTCAAGAAGGAACTAACCTTTATGACCATCTCTAAGGTGAGTGATTTGGTAAATTGAGAGGAGATTAGAACTTAGGTTGGGAACATAAAGAACATCTTTGAACTCTCTATTTTCCATCTCCACATTTCCTTTCTCTTCAACTTCCATTTTTGTATCATCTCCCACAAAGATGTGTGGTACCTTTGATTGCTTCAATGAAGAAAAATTCCCTTTTGAAGAACCCATATGAAATGAGGCACCTGAGTCAAGTATCCATTCCTTTGAAGAATTTGAATTTAACATGAGTTCTTTCCCTTTGCCCTTTAAATCTGAAGAAGACCCTTTCTCCTTGTAAGAATTACGTAGTGGAACATTATGTTTCTTCTTGATATTCATTAATTCATCAATCTTTTTATGATAACACTCATGTTCTTCATGACCCAATTTCTTTCAATAAGCACACTTTTTCTTGTCCTTATTATTGTCCACCTTATTATTTGAATTTGATGACTTTCCTTTTTGATTTGATTGTGGGGTTTTCTTTTCTACATCCTCTAATTTGTTGGTCTTCCATTTCTTATTCTTGCCCTTTCCTTTATTTGAAGATTTACTAGCTGAATTTTTTGCTACCAATGCCTTTGACTTAGGTGAATTGAGAATCCCCATTGATTTCAACTTCTTTTCTTCTTTATCCAATAGATCAGCATAATCATCAAAAGAGACTTTCTAATAGGTAGGCCCTAATGCAGTCTTTGAGGTGTTATAAGTAGAAACAAATGTGGATTACTCAAATGGAAGCTTGTTATGAATGAGATAGATCAATCTGTCATCTTTAATAGGACTCCCATGATCAGTAAGCTTTGTCCTTAGTTCATTCACCTTAATGATAAAATCATGTATAGAATCAAATGACTTAGGATCTAAGGAGACAAGCTCATCTTCAATTTTGAAAACATCCTCTTTAGACACTTTACCATATAGGTTTTGGAGGGTATCCCAAGCTTCCTTGGATGTACAAGACTTCTGGATCTGATACATGATCTTGTCATCGACCACCAAACAAATATCACCGAGGGTTTTCCTATCTTCTTGTACCTAGGTAGAGATTTCACTACTAGATACTTGATAACTAGTTGGTTTAGGAAGGGTACCATCTACATATTGAGAAAATCCTTTATGCATTAAATGACACCACATTTTAATGGACCATGTAGCATAGTTATGTAGAGTTAATTTTGGATTTAAAATTTCCCATGATGTAGAAAATAAAAGAAAACTACAGAAAAAGAGAACACAACACCAAGAACACCCCCCCCCCCCAACCCAGAAAAAAAAAAAGAAAAAAAGATGCTTTGGGCACTTTATATATAGTGTCATTACAATGGCCACTTGCCAATTTTAGCCTTAGTGGACTTCTAATTTTTCCTTTTACAACCTCCTTATGGAATTCAAAACTAGAACATTACATTGTATCTCAGACATACAACAATTCTAAAGATATATCAAAGTATTACAATGCAGAAAAGGACCTAATTCTAAAAGTGACACTTTTGTCTACACAACTCTATAACTTGATTGTAGATCTAAAAAGTAGATGAAAAATAACACACTTTCAAAAAAATAGAACCTATTTTCATGTCTAGATGAGCCTGTACAGAGTATTTGAAGTTGAAAAATGCATAATTGGATAGGTACAGTTGCCAAAAGAATAAAATTGTAACAAATCCATGCACCAAAAATAGAAAAGAGCTGCACCACTAAAAAGTTACGAAATTCTACCCAATTTTTTAAAAAATCACACCTAATTTGGAGTCTGGATGATTGAGATATGACCTCCCAAAGTCAGACTACAAAATCAAAAATCAATTTGGAGAGGGGTTGCATCAGCAAACGATGGGGTTGAATTTGACGGTCATACAGTCATCATAGCAATTCAAATTTCCATTGGAATGATGGTTAGATGGCTATCAAATTGAGGGTCCTAAAATTGATGATGTTAGCAACTCAAAGCTCTGTGATGACATTAGCTCGTATGGATTTGTACGAACAGTGATGTGTCCTCTGGTGTGGCAGAAGTATGGAAGGTGACTATATGCCTACATGTTACTTACATGGCAAGGATAAGTGTATAGGGTGACGTGGACGAAGCATAGCATGGCTAGAAGCAAGGGCTACCACATGTCCTACAGTTATTTGTTGCTAATTAGACATGTAACTATCACTTATCTTAGGGAGCAAGCAGTGCCAAAGATCTAGAATGTAGTGATTCCAATGTTAGATGATTGTGTTCGACACTGAAGAAAAAAATAGTTGGTGATAATTTGGTGGTTTAGTCCCACGTGCATTGTGGAACAAACCACACTATTGTATAAAATAACCACTACACAGTGTTAACTCAAATGCACTACTACCAGTTGAATTGGGGATGCCCAAATTTGTAGAGGGGGCTACTAGGGTATAATGGCTTGCTTGGCTAGAAGTTTGTGTGCCCATTTTTAGTTTTCATTTGGTAGTATAGATGCCGGATTTAATTGCAAGTACCTACTGAATAGAATATTCTCTAAAATAATAGAATATTCCTTCCAAATTGTAGGGCCAGGGTATGACTACCCGATTTTGTAAAAAATAATTCTCTACTAGCTTGACTGGGCAAAAAAAATTCAAAAATAGAAATTCAAAAAAATAGAGAATTATCAGATCCAAAAAAATAATTAAATAGATTTGAAAATGACCATACTCGATTCGCAAATCATTGCCTTCAGGTGCTAGTTTGCAAAAAAAAAAATTGCCTCAATCAACTTTAGCCCAACATAGGCATATTTATTGTATGTCTTCACCAAATTGATGTTTTAGATGTAATGGAAAGGTCCAATTTGGCTATAGATGCTTCCAATTTCTACAAATTCTCAAGATTCGGGTTGAGGTTCAGAAGCATGAACGGTCTCAAATGGCTATGTGTAGAGAATCTCCTTGAGCTCTGATGCCATGTAAGAATTTTTCTTAGGGTAGAATTCACCCAAGATCAAGTAACTCAAACACAAATACAATAGTAGACCAAGAAGAGTAAGATTAGAATAATGATATATTCATTCAATAGTCCATATGAAAGTACACTAGGAGTGCCTATATATAAAGGCCTTTGGAGAGCTTCTAGAATGCATAAAAGTTAACATCATGATAAATCATACAACCAAGCACATGTCCACCAGATATGGGTTATCCTCCATTAAGCATGGGAGTAAGTGCGATGATGTGAGGATAAACCTACAAAGGTGTAGCACATAAATTAATGTTGTGGACAACATGTGCTAAAATGGGAGTGTGAATAACTATTTTTTCTACATGACAACTTAGTGAATGATGCAAACTCCAGTGTTGTAGGCACCATGTGCTAAATTAGAGTTGTGTACTTCTATGTTATCAACATGTCAACTCATGAGAGTACACAAACTCCTAAGTGTCTCACCTAAATAAATAATAAAATAACGCATTAACCTAAGTAAACTTAAGTAAAGTGTAAATAGTAAATACTTATTTACACCAACACATTCTAATGCATTCCATGATCTTTAAGATGTTTGAGACATTAGTTTCCATTTGATCTCAAGATTTCCTTATTTAGGATGGCTACTAAGGCCAGTAGCAATTAGGCCTCCTAATTGACCTTTTGGTTTCTAGTTCCAAACATTGACAAAGGACTTGTCAAACAAAGTATAGATTAGGATACCCTTTTCAAAGTACTCCAAGATTCACCTAGTTTTAGGTCACCAAGCTTTCCATAAAACCCCTTTCCAAACTATCCCTATTTTTAAGGTTTTTAAGGATTCCAAACAATAATTAACTAGGGTCTTTCAAAACCCCTTCAAGATGACTTCCCGAAGACTTGTCTCTTGTCTTGGTGTACCTTCTCTTTCTTTAAAATCTTGATAGGTTTATTTTCTAACCAAAACTTCATGTCATGAATTCTTCTTAGAACCATCTTAATCCATTCAATCTTGAAATTCCTTAGAAAATCTAGGGCACAAGTTAATCCTTTTATTTCAACCATTTTCAACTCATCCTATAGTATACCTTCATCACATAATTTATCATATTCCACACAAATCTCATGATCACCAACTTGGCCAATTTTGCACATATAGATGCTCCATACATCATGTGCCATAATAACCCTAGGTGGTACTAATGATAACTCACCTATTGAATTTCCTTTTATAGCAATATTTGGAAAATCATGAAACTTAGGTGGAGGACAAGTGTCACTCATCATCAATTGAACATTTCTTAACTCTACTCCTTGATTCTTCACTGTAGATGATGAAGATGGCATATTCTTCTGTTAGGGTTCTAAATTTTATCTTTCTAAGTTGTTTGTCACAACTAAAAATTAATACATGATTTCTCTTTCATTGCTAGTTTGCTCCCAATTGCTTTAAAATCACTTTGAAAATTTCTCAAATCACTCTTTACTCTTGAAATATGAATGCAAGGTGTATAAAATACCTTTAAATTCTTGATATATACTTCCATTTATTCAAGTTAGGATCTTCATTAATGTTATGTCTTCTGTTAGGTGCAATCCAACTATTTTAGTTGATATAAAAACTTTTGAACTTGGTCTCCACTATAGAGCTTGATCAATTCCATGTAACTCGACCTATACATCATTTGTTACATTGAGGTACTCGGTCCATATTGCAATGCTCAATCAATATACAAAATTTTAGTGATGTTCAACACTCATTGTATAAATGATTCTTTTGCACTATTGTATCCATAGATCTATTCCAATGCATCATTTCTCAAGTTAATATGAACTTTTTCACATTTTATGTTAGGAACTGATGTGAGATAAATCATTAAGTACACAATTCCTTACATACCTTTCTTGATCAATTTAAAATAGCGTGATCACCTTCTCCATTAAATTGGTTGACCTTGACTTCATTTCTCCACCATTATCTTATTCTGCCTTTCTTTTCTAGGTTTAATTCATTTCCTTCTTTGTTTATTCATAATCCACTATGTCTTTACCTTTTTTGTATTCATTGTTAGGTACTAGTGCTCGGGTGCTATAGTTGTTGCTCATATGCCCAATCTTGTGATAGTGAGAAAAAAATTTCTTGGGTGCATTTCTCTACCTTCTAAATGTCTAGTAGGGTTTTTCCTATGATCTGCATTAATGTGGTCTATGTCCAAACTTTTGACAATTGAAATAATAATCATCAAATCTAGGTGTAGTAGGTGTATTGTTCATTCTTGATCTACACTCATGTATTTGATGTCCTTTCTTCTTGTAGTAAAAACAATAACTAGAAAACTTAGGTTTAGGATTTTGTATACCATTCTTGCTTGTGCAAATGTTTGTAGTGTGTCCAAGTTTACCACAATGATAGTATGTAGGTTTTCGATTTGATTTGTTATTCCTCATCTCTCCACTCTTGGATGACTCTCCTTCTTCAGGGGATGAATGTTGCTTTGTATGTCCTAGTCTAGAAGTGTTGCTAGATAACCTAGGTGATTTAATTAGTTCTTAAAAGTATGTTATTTCTTCACTAGGCTTGTTTATTCTTTCCACAAATTCTTTCTCAAATCTTAACTCATTCCTTAGCAGATTAGTATGTGATTTCAGATTGACTATCTCCATGTCTTTCCTATTCAATCCTTGATTTTTACAAGCATCAATTGATTCATCATGTCAAGATGAGTTTTTGTAAGCTTTTGCACATTAGATAACCTTTCTTCAAGTATGATAGTGCTAGAAATATGTAATACTAAGAGGGGGGTGAATTAGTATTCTACATACTTTTGTCCATAACTAAATATTGTTAATTACTTTACAACATACATATGAAAGTAGACCTACAATGTTGAATAGTAAATAAATCCATACACAAAGAGAACTCATAACACCATATTTTGTTAACTAGGGAAACCATGGCCAAGGGAAAACCTAGTGGGGATGGTACCCACAAATGACCCACTAAACAAAAGTATCATGTTAAGGATGTTGATCCTATTAGGAGTCTATGAAATACATATAGTGTCTCGATCCTTGTCAGAGGATTAGGCCCTGTTAACATCCTCAACCCTATTAGGAGTTGGTATTAAAAAAGGTATGGAAGATGAGACCACTTCCTAAACATGCAATTATACAATGGATTTCTTATATACAAAATAGATAGATGCAAAAACCTGTTTACTGATATCTATTGTACTTCACATATACCTGATCATACATCAAAATTTGCAACATATATACCTCACATAACCTTCACATAAGTTCACATAAAAAATCCAACACTTTCACATATTAAATATACTACCACACTACTCCACATTATTTAACCTTTTACTTATACCTTTCCTTTTTACAAAACATGCCTTGTCAGCTTTCAAGCATTCACACACTTGGCATAATACAAAATTAATTATTTCTAACTTAGGATTAACATCTTGGATGTCATCAATAATTAATTAAATAATTATTTTATCACCAAAATAATCCCTTAACCTATAAATACCAAATTACAGATGTGTCATGTTCTACTTTGTTTACTATCTTTACTAGTGAAACTATTATATCTGATGTCATAGTGTTCGTACCATACTATGCTCTTGCACACATCATCATGAAAATCTATACTATCTCTATCCAAGTTTGCACATGCCCAAAATGTCTATGTAGATTGTACATGCCAAAACTATCTATGTACTACTAGTAAGACTTCTTGATACTTAGACAATTTTATGCATCTAATATTGAAACCTTTATTTGTATATTGTTCCTTCTCATCCTAGGATATATGTTGCCATAAATGAAAACCCTAACTTATTCTAATTATCCATGTCCAATAATATCCCCCTTTGGAATTAATGGCAACATATGGAAAAATTGGCTAAGTCCCAAAATGTTGTACAAAAATGTTCCTTCTAAATTGACCTTCAAAAGTTTGCAAAACTTCAAAAAACTTCAAAACTTGTCGATCATTACATTTATAACCACCTTTCCTTAAAACTCCTAACATTGTATAATACTACTCACCCTTAGTATATAATTGTTACTCTCCCTTACATTATACTCTATACAATTTTTATATACCTATCTCCTTCTTTGACATCAATGACAAAGGTGTCAAAACTTATATACATGTCAAAATTTTGCGTTACCTTTTCAAGCTTAATTTGAGATTCTTGATATGCAATCTACAAAATCAATCTTTAGCCTCTTAAGATTCTTCTTCAAAGTGTCCCTCATGACTTTAGTGGTGTTCAAAAGTGCACACGATGGATCTAACACTACCTCAACTGCATTCAGGTCAGTATAAGAAAATTTATCATAAGAAGTCTTCACAACAAGACATTATTCCAATTTATTTTGTAGCATACTTATCTTTAGTGATAGATATTCTCTAAGTATAAAGAACATTTTGGTTATCCTTTCCTTGTTTAGTTCCATGATCCTAATAGAATCATGAACTCTTGATATCTTTTAAGTAATTATAGTACATAGCACACTGTCCATATAACTTCTTCCCTTCTCTAAAAAATTCTTCAAATAGTTTATACAAACATCTAATGTCTGCATATCATTACATACATTTCTATAGAGTATATCACACAATTGTGCATCATTCTTTGTTTGTTCCTGAATTGATGCAATGTATGATAGAATGGTAAGTGTTGCATCAAAAAGTTTCACTATTTCCTTTTCCTTCTACTGCAATTTTGTCTCTATTACCTTTGAAGAGAGACTGTTATGCATTCTTTCCAAGACATCTCCTAAGGTTCTTTCCATATTTTTCACTATCTTGTTCCTTTCTATTTACTTGCTCAAGGAAGATATAAGACCTTTCTAGTCATCATCATCATTAGATGTTTCTAATAGTATAGGTAACAAGGTTTATTTATCTTTCACAGGAGTAGCTACCAATCTATTTGCTTCATGCTGAAAGATTACCTTATCCACCTCAGTAGTTACATTCTTAAGCTATGGTTGCAATGAAGATTCTTGCAAGACAATCCTCCAACCATGCTTCATTTTCTCCTCAATTTACTTTTCTTTTGATCTTTTCTCTTCTTCTTTTCTTCTCTTTTCTCCACTTCTTCTTTTCTTCTCCCCTCTTCTTCTTTTCTTTTCTTCTCTTTTGCTTTTCTTTTGTCCTTTGTCTCCTCCTTCTTCTTTTCTTTTTCTTTTTCTTCCTATCTTCTCTTCCTTTCTTCTTATTCTTTCTTCTTCTTTTCATCTTGTACTCTTTTCTTTCCATTTCTTCATTCTCTCTTCTTTATTTCTCCTTCCTCTTATTCTCCTTCTATTTTATTTGATTCTCCTTTTCTTTTCTTCCCTCTTCTTCTACATCTTCTTCCTCATCAATGCTATAGTATCTAGTTATATTACCAACAATGTTACATCCATAGTTCTTGAAAGGATTTTCTTTGATATAAACAATTATTTGAGTATTATTTACTTGCATGGTTTCAATACCAATTGAGATATGCAGAGGTAAGTCTAGCACTTGGTATCGTTGACTTCCATTACTGTTGGTTTGGGTGTGTGTTGCCCAATTTTTTAGTTCAATTTATTTTTGCTTTAGGTTGGAGTCGACTCAATGTGTCAATGTTTTGAGTTTATGTCTAGAGTTCCCCTAGGATGACCTCTCTTTGAATCAATCCCTTTCAAGATAATATATGCATGAAATCATATAAGCATTGCATTGGTCAAGGGCTAGGTAATTTATGGTTTGGTGGGTCAATTATAAGTGTTTTCTTGATGAGAAGAAGGTCTACAAACTCCAATGATTCATCATCTAAATATTTAGAAGGATTCTAAGGGCAAAGACTCACATTGATTTTCAATTTAATGGTAGATTCCATTGGTATATCATTCTTAGAATGTAGAAAGACCAATTTTTTCAACATAAAATAGTCAAAAAACCTTTAAGAAAATGTGTGTCATTGATTTAGTTACATTTATGGCCAAGATTTAATCTCAATAGCTACATAGATAGGTTGAAAAATTAATTAACAAAATGGATGCATGCCATTTGTTGGTTAAAAAGTTAGCTACCTATCTGTTAGTAAGCCCAAAAAGCATCTATAGGAAGAATAAATCTCTAACATTGATCAAGTACAAGATCAATGATGGTTCTTTATTTTGGGAAGTTTTCCTACAAGTACAAAATCATTTCAAAAAATCTCCTGAAAAGGTACCACATGTTGTCTCATGTCAAGAATAAAGGCGAGGCCTGAGATGTTATGAAAAAATGAGATGATAACATGTGTGCATAGGTGGACCCATGAAGAAGGGAAGGACAATTTGGAATCTTAGAAAGATAAAAAACCCATGCCACATCACAAGCCTAACACATAAAGGTTGCAGTGCAAAATGATCCTAACATGTGGATAGTTTGAGCAGAGAATCTAACAAAGAATGGGCCATATCTAATCGCATTGTAGTTGTTGGATGACCAAACCAATGGTGTAAATAAAGTCTCTCACAGGTGGACCCACGAAGAAAGTCTTAAAGATACATTAGATCTACAACACACATTTCATCATGACCTTGACACAAAGGTAAAGTGAAAACATGATGATAACTAATTTCATCAAAGGAAAAAAGTAAGGAAAATTTCTAGGTTTGAATCATGATTGTTGATTCGAGATCGATGGTGAAAATTCAAACTTGATGTGACTATTGTGATACAAATTACATGGATTTGGTGTCAATAGTAGAATGTGAAGGAAATGAAGATTTTTGCAGGGTTCTCTAAAACCACATGAAGATAAATAGTCACTAGGTGTTCTCAGGGGCGTCAAGGGATTAGATTCATTGCTAGGAAAGAGTGTACGAGTCAATATCATGTTGTAGATGATTAGATATTTTCATGTTTTAATCATATTTTCTTTCCATTATATGACTATAGAATTACCAAGTGATGAATGGGTTTAATAGCCAAGGCTATAAATATAATTTCTTTTGATAATGAAAAGGTAAGAAAAATTGATGGCGAATTGGTCTTGTAGCTCCATCTACCTACATTTTCTATTAAGGTTTTGTTGTTCCATTTAGTTTTAAAGTAGTTTTTGCATGAAGAGTTGAAAAAAAATTTTGTGTAGCTCTATTATCACCTTTTGAATTCCATTTCATCGTGGTGTTAGTAGTATAAGTAATTCTATTTACTATCCATATATGATTATGTATCTTCTCTCCCTACTATTGTTTTGATTTGTTAGTGTTAACAATCAAGAGTGCATTAGTAGAGATAGATTGTATTTAGAAGCTCGATAGAAGTGTTGCGAGATAATTCATGACAAAAATTCCATTGGAGGTTGTGATTTATCCAAATCCATTTTTCCTAAGTTGTTTGTGTCTAAAAGCAATTTGGTTAGCATTTACTGCTCTCAAGTTAAGAGCTTATTCTGTCATAAACTTTTGATCTAAAAACATCAATTCATTGTATATCATTTCAAACTAAAGGGAATTGTACCTTGTAATTCAGAGGGTAGTGACATAACACATAGAGTGACCCATTTTTTGGTGACATCCTTTTGTTTCTCCAAAATATTGGGCATTAAAAAGAGTCAGGTTATAAAATACAGAAAGAGAATAAACTATTAACCAACAGTTTTTGGTGACTCTACTAGGGAGAATAAAAAATGAAAGAGCTCTGAAGAATTTATCTTCATAATTAGTTTTCACTCTAATTCCTTATATATCTTGAGTTGCAAGATAGGTCTTGTGGAGGTGAGGTATTTTCCATAAGAACCTAATAACAATTTTATAGCCTCACCTTGCTAGAAAAGGAAAAACCTAACTCAAAGCTGAAGAGTTGTAAAGTTTCCTTGATTGTAGGGTTAAGGTGAACTCAAAACATCATTTTCTAAGTAGTTGATTCATCCAGGATTCCAAGTATACCAGGAGTGCCAAGGAAAGAGGAAGGATTGACCTAGTATACAAGGAATTCAAAAGGGCCAACTTTCCTATTCTAGAAGATATTTTCAAAAAAGGAAGAGCTTTTACAAGAGTATCTGTGGCTAAGAAAATCCAAGAAACTCACTTGCCTAAAATTATTTCTACCAAAACAAGGAGAATTCAATCTTCTTCCCCTCCTATTGCTAGAACTTCTATTTATCCTATTTGCAATTCTTTATTATTGCATGATGTATCACTCCCCATCTCAGTCACTTTCCAAGAAAATTCTATCATTATACCAATAGTTGTGGTAGTCCCTTGGGGAAATGCAATTGGTCCTCTCAGCCTTGCACCTAATAATGATTTTCCAAGAGCATTAATAAAAAAATTTCTCAAGATTCAATGGTTATGGTACAATCTCTACAAAACAACACCTAAGTCCTTTTCATACAGCTTGTGGTGTGGTGAATCCTTAACATGAAGATGTGGTAGTCGAGATGTTTGTGGATACTCTTGTAGATAATACTATTGATTGGTTCCAAGATTTACCTATAGGGTGTATCACAAATTGGAATCACTTGAAGCAAAGGTTTGAAAAATGCTATAAAATTACAGAAGATGCACAAGTGTTGTTCCCACAATTAGCACAAATAAAGAAAGAACCATTTGTTTCTATGAGGGATTTTAATGCAAATTTTAACAAACTCATTGAAGATAATACATGTTTCAAGTGCACCAATAGAAAAAAAATAAGAAGACCTTCTACATCAGCTCTATGCTCTTGATATGGGATATTAAATTAGGATAGAAAATATAGAAAATTTACAATCTACCCAAAAGCTACCTATGGAGAAGGAAGATAACATGGAAGCCTCTAGTAAGTGGACAAGAGAACTTCAATCTGGAAACATGGGTAATACAATTATCACTTTAGATAATATAGATGTCATGCTCCAAAATTCTAATAAGGTTATTTCATTGAATAAACAAATCAATAGGCCTATTCATTCTTTTCACCAACCTTATCAAGAAGGTTCTAGACATCCAAATGGAGGTAAGACCCTACAAATACCACCTATTTAATAGAGGTTAGCGATTGAGGCTACTCCAAAGAGATAGAACATGTGTTCTTTCCACTTAAGTTGGTTTAGGTGAAGGAGTGGTTTTGACATCACTAATAGAGAAACAACTTGTTTGGCATACAGGTTGGATTTCAAAAATACCAAGAATACTATAGAGTATGAATCCCTTCTCATTGTTATAGTTGCAATAAAACAAAGAGGAGTCAAGACACTCAAAGTTCAAGGAGATGCAGAATTGGTGGTAAAGCAAGTGAAGAACCAATATACAGTAAAGAACCAAAGATTTAAAAACTATCGTAACAAGGTGTGGGATGAGATTGAAATTTTGGATGCTTTATCAATCATAGTAGTACCAAGGGATTTGAACTCAAGAGTTGATTCTTTGGTAGTCTTTGCATCTTTGCTCCTACCACATCTTGAATTCAAAGATCAAATCCATAAAGTGGAATTTCTATTTAGGCCTAATGTATCTAATAATAAAGATTCTTGGTAGGTGTTTGATGATGACAAGCACATAAAACAATTTATTGAATGGGAAAAACCTTTTGTAGGCTTGTATTTTGAAGAAAGTACTAATTCAAGTGGTGATCCATTAATAGATGGAAAAAGGAAACCAGGGCCAAATAGGATTCAATCAGAAGGTAATAAGATTTCATCCCATCTCATCTCTTTGGAAAATATTTTTGATAGACATGACGCATAGATTAAGAGAGAAAGATATAAGAAAGGAAAATCTTGTGGTGAGTATGATGGAATAAATATAGGGATATAAATTAGTCCAAAAATGATAACAATAGGCAAGTGTTGCACACAAAAGGAGAGGGTAGAAATTAGGAAATTACTTATTGAATATCAAGATGTATTTTCTTGGAAATATGGGGACCTAAAAAAATTCATGGAAGGGAAATTCAAACATGAAATCCCCCTTAAGCCAGGAGAAACACCATTCAGACATAAGCAAAGGAACTACAACCCTATAGTTGAAGGAGAAATCTTTAAGTAGATTGATAAAATGTTGAAGGAGAGGATCATATATCATATTCATCACTCTACTTGGGTAGCTAACATTGTGCCAATGAGGAAGAAAAATGGAGAGATGAGGATTTGTGTGGATCAGGCCTCTCCCAAAGATAACTTTTTACTTCCTAACATGGATCATCTCTTGCAGACTATTATATGGTCAGAGATGATGTCTATGTTATATGGCTTGTCAAGGTATAATCAAATTCAAGTTGATGAGGTGGATTAGTTCAAGACAATATTTACTACACATAGGATACTTTTTCATATAACAGGATGCCTTTTCACTTAATTAACATAGGTGCAACATTTCAATGTGCAATGAATTTGGATTTTAGTGATTTGAAGGATAAAACCATTGTTGTATACCTTGATTATTTGATAGTCTTTTACAAGAAAAGAGAAGTTCACATCAAAGACTTAGAAAGAGTGCTACAAAGGTATAGAGATCTAGTGTCTCATTAGATCCCAAGAAATTAGTATTTTGTGTGGTAGAAGGAAAAATGCTTGGTCACATTGTCTCTCAAGAAGGCATGAAGATTGACCCAGATAGAGTTAAAGCCATTCAAAAATTAAGTTTGTCATTAAGCAAAACTAGAGTAAAGTCTTTCTTTGGATAGGTAAATTTCTTAAGAAGGTTTATGTCTAATTTCTTTGAGATAGTTAGGTGTATAGTAGATATGATGAAGGGTAATAACACTTTCAAATGGAGTGATATTGGAAAAAGGGCTTTTGAGGACATCAAAGATGTTATTGTGAAAACCCCTATTCTTGTTCATCCAATCTATACGAAGGAGTTCATTATATATTGTTATGCATCAGACCATACCATGTCAGTAATATTGATGTAGGAAAACAAAGAAGGAATACAAGCCCTAATTGCTTTCATGAGTATGTCATTGAAGAATCAAGAGTTGAAATATTCACAAATGGAGAAGCATGCATATGTAGTGGTGAGAGAACACAACAATTTTAGATTCTATGTGTTGCATTCTCATTCAGTGATGTATGTGTTTGATCCTATAGTTAAAAGAATCTTGACACAACAAGAGGTTGGTTGCAATAATAGAGGAGTTTGGATAGAAAAGGTCCAAGAATATGATATTGAGATTAAGCCAACCAAACTTGTGAGAGGAAATGTACTTTATAAAGCCTTGGTAGAAGATCAACAAATTGAAGAGTAAAATGCTCTGAAGGTTCTCATGGCAAGTCTTCAAGATCCTTGGTTTTTAAACATTGCATACTTTTTGACCTATGGTGAGTGCCTTAAAGGATTGACTACTAAGAAGAGGAGGGATCTAAAAATAAAGGCCTTAAGGTATGTAATGCATGATGATGCTTTGTATAAGAGGATTATTGAAGGTACATTTCCAAGATGCATTGATAAGGAGAAGAAAGAGAGGCTCTTAATGTCTTTTTATAATGATGCATGTGGAGGACACTTTTTTTCTATTGTCACTACATTTAAGATTTTGAGGAAATATTTCTATTGGACTCATATGTTTAAAGATGCATATAAGCGGGTTGCAAATTGTAAGAAATGTAGGATGTTTACTAGTAAACCTCATCTAGCTACCTTTCCTCTTAGGCCAGTGGTGATTGAAGCTCCTTTTCAGCAATGGGGGTTAGATTTCATAGGCCCAATTAATCTTCCTTCAAGCTAGGGAAACTTGTACGTATTGATTGCCACAAATTATTTCAGTAAATGGGTGGAAGCCAAACCTATGAAGAGGACTTCATCATAGGTGGTATGTGAGTTTCTCAAAGAACATATATTGGTTAGATTTGGAGTTCCTATAAAATTGACAAAGGAAAACACATCTTATTTTTCTTCCTTAGAAATTGTTGAGTTTTGTTATGATAATGGTATCCAAGTTGGTCATTCCTCTAATTTTTCCCCTCAAGGAAACGGGAAGGTTGAATCTAACAATAAGAATCTGATTAATGTCTTGAATAAATTAGTCTCAGATAATTAGAAAAGTTGGCTACATCAAAAAGAGCTATTGGTATCTCACATTTTGAGTTAGATTATAGGGTTGAAGCTAACTTGCCATTTCCCTTCGAGCTTGCTAAATGTAATTAATTTGAAGACTATAATTGAAGATGAGTCATTCAGAGATGGATTGGAAAAGATAATTTTGTATCTCACCAAAATGCAAGATGAAAGAGAAGAAATGGTTGATAGAATTACTGAACACCAAGGAAGAGTTAAAATCTTATTTGATAAAAGATCTAGACCAAGGAAATTAATGGAAGGTGATTTGGTCCTGATGTGGGATAAGAGGCATGAACCAAGAGAGATGCATTCCAAGTTTTAGTCTTTGTGGAAATGAACATTCCAAATCATGCAAGTAAACTAGAAAAACTCCTTAAAGTTGGCATATCCCACTAGAGAATCCCTTCCATGTTCTTATAATGGGTAGGATTTGAAGTTGTGCCAATGCAAAATTGAGGAAAGTAACCCCTACATAGTGGCTATTTAGGTAGGTCTCCTTTCATGCAGTTTGCTTTAGCTTAGTTGCTTGCTTTCCTAGTTAGACATTGTTGCTCTCCTAGATTAGTCTTTTCTTTTTGTTACCAAGGTTTCCACCTTGTTTTGTAAATCTAGAGATTTCTAGGGTCCTTTTAAAGCATTTTCATGCTTAAATCCCTAGATAGAGCCAGTTTTTGCCCAATTTTTAGTTCAATTTCTTTTTGCTTTAGGTTAGAGTCAAGTCAATGTGTCAATTTTTTGAGTCTATGTCTAGATTTCCCCTAGGATGACCTCTCTTCTCATCACCCCCTTTCAAGATAACCCATGTGGGAAATCATGTAAGCATTGCATTGGTCAAGAGCTAGGTGATTTAGGGTTTGGTAGGTTAGTTATAAGTGTTTCCTTAATGAGAAGAAGGTCCAATAACTCCAATGATTCATCATCTAAATATTCAAATGGATTCTAAGGGGGAAGACTAACATTGATTTATAGTTTAATGGTGGATTTCACTAGTAGATCATTTTTAGAATGTAGGAAAACCAAAAATTTTAGTAGAAAATAGTCAAAAACCCTTTCAATAAATGTGCATCATTGATTTGGTTGCATTTACAATCAAGATTTGATCTCAACAGCTATGTAGACATGTTGAAAAGTCCATTAACAAAATCTACACATGCCATTGGCCAGTTGAAGAATCAACTACCTATCTATCAATGGACCCACAAAGCATCTATAGAAAGAATAAATATCAACCATTAATCAAGCACAAGATTAATGATGCTTATTCATTTTGGGAAATTTTCCTAAAAGTACAAAATCATTTCAAAAAATCTCCTAAAAAGGCACCATGTGTTGTTGCATGTTAGGAATGAATGTAGGGTCCAAGATGTTGTGAAAATATGAGATGATAACACATGTGCATAGGTAGACCCATAAGGAAGGGAAGGATAACATGGAAGCTTAGAAAGATTAATGACCTACACCACATTGTAAGCTTGATGCATAAAGTTTGTGATGCAACATGATCGTGATGTGTGGACAATTTGAGCAAAGAATCTAACAGAGAATGGGCCATGTCTGATCTCATCATATTCACTGGATGATCAAATCAATAGTGGAAATAAAGTCTCTGATAGGTGTACCCATGAAAAAAGTCTTAAAGGTACATGAGATCTACAACCCATGTTTCATCGAGACTTTGACACAAAGGCAGAGCGAAAACATGATGATCATCAATTTCATCAAAGGAAAAAAGTAAGGAGAATTTCTTGGTTTTAATCATGATCATTTATTCAAGATTGAATATGATAATTTAAACTTGATGTGACTATTGAGATACAAACTACATGGATTTGGTGCTAACAATAGAATGTGAAGGAAGTGGAGACTTTCACAGAATTTTCTGCAACCGCATGAAGATATGTAGTCATTAGGTGTTCTTAAGGGTTCCATGGGATCAAATTCACCATTGGGAAAGAGGCCATGGGTTAATATCATGTTGCAGATTAGATCTTTTCATGTTTTAATCATATTTTATTTCCGTTATATGACTATTGAATTACCAAGTGAAGAATGGGTTTAACAACCAAGGCTATAAAAGTAATTTCTTTTGATAATTAAAAGGTCAAAAAACTTGATAGTGAATTGGACTTGTAGTTCCATCTACCTGCATTTTCTATGAAGGTTTTGTTGTTCTATTTAGTTTTAAAGTAGTTCTTGCATAAGGAATTGAAAGACAATTGTGTGTGGCTTTGTTATCTCCTTTTGAATTCCATTTCATCATGGTGTTAACAGTATAAGTATTTCCATTTACTATCCATATATGATTCTATTTCCTCTATCCCTCTTATTGTTTTTCTTTGTTAGGGTTAATAATCATGATTGCTTAAGTAGACATAGATTGTAGTTAGAAGCTAGATAGAAGTGTTGCAAGATAATTCATGACAAACATTCCATTTGAGGTTGTGAGTTATCCAAATCCATTTTGCTTAAGTTGTTTGTGTCTACAAGAAATTTGGTTAGCCTTTACTATTCTCAGGTTAAGAGCTTATTATGTCATAAAATTTTGATCAAATAAAGATATCAATTCATTGTATATCATTTCAAACTAAAGCGAGTTGTACCTTGTAATTTAGAGGGTAGTGATATAACACATATACTGACCCATTTTTTGGTGGCATCCTTTTGTTTCTCCAAAATATTGGACATCAAAAAGAGTCAAATTATAAAATATAATAGGTGAAAAAAAATTTAACCAATAGTGTGGTTTGCTCAATAGTAATAGGGATTTCTCCCCCTGAATTCTCTCTCTTATATATAGTATTGGGTATAGAAGTCATGTATTTGACAATGGATTCCTTTATCTCTTTATTCACTTCTTCATAGTTTCCTCCAATTAAAAAAATGGCTCTTCTATTGTTCCTCAACAAGAGCTTAATTCCCTTCATTATTCTACCCATGTCTTCATCATTATTAACTTCACAAAACTTATTTATTAGATTTTCTCTAATTCTCTTGTCTTCATCAACAACTCTCTTCTTTTATTTAGAATCATATTATATAGATCTTGTGGAATATGCTTCTAAATATCCTTGAATATTTTGTCTTTCAAAATTATGTTCCTAACTACTACATTTTCTTACTCTAATCTATCTATATTTTTATACAAGTTATGATACTTGTTCAACTAAACCAAGTTATCACTATCAATGATTTGAATGTTTAAGTTCTTGACCTTGGGGTTCCAATCCTTCTTTCCAGTTGACGTTCTTCCCTCTACAACTAACTTCTCGGTAGATATGTCCTTTGTTTCTTCTTCATCATCAATAGATTCAAACTTAGTTATTTTTAATGTCTTTCATCTCTTTCTTGGTCCACTAGATTATTGTTTGACTCTTTTTCTTGTTGTAGACCCAATAGGTTTTGTCTTGACCTTAGAAAGTCTTACAGACTTCCTTGTTATTGAATTTTCTTTAATGATGGTAACTTATTCTTCATTTTTACTTGACTTAATAGGTTGTACAATAGTGGGTTGTACTTGTACAACTATGGCATAAGGGGTGGTAGGAATTTGATTAGATAGCCCTATTGTTGTAACACACTCTGTAGGGCCTATCACTCCAAGAGATGTAGCTTCCAATAGCTTTGTTTGTCCACTATCCTTCATTTCCAAGGTAATACCTTTTACTTTTTCAAACTCACTTCTGGTCATACTAGATTCTTTTAGAATTGATTAAATCTTTTTATCTACCTTCTTCTTAATGCCTTTGTTATATAGTTCACTGTGAACTTCTCTCATTTTTCCATCAAAAGTACCCCATTTAGGGAAATCCTTATCTCTGTCAAACTCCAAGATGATCTTCGCATAAATTTCTATTAGTTCTTTTCTTATTTCATAGCCCATAGGGTCTATGAACTTAACTTTGAGTTCTACTACTTCAATACAAGTGACATCAATTTCAACCATGAAACATATGCCATCTTTGTACTTCTCTACCAATGAGGGAGGAATTCTGAATCTCTTTTTCATTTTTTATAGGAAACTTTTCATCATCTTTTTTATGTCCTTAGTAATACTTTCCTCTAGCTATCTTCTATAATTATAAGTAATTAAGTTCATTGTGCACTTGTTTCCATTCCATTCATTGCCCAGCCTATCTAGAAATTTTCTGATAACTTGAAACAATAGGTGAGTTATCTTTGATTCAAATCTAAAAACTACATTCTTTGTCCTCTTTAACTTCTCAATATTGTCAAGAAATGTTTGCTTCACAATTTCACACATATTAGTTTTCTTCTTCTTTACTATCATCAAATATGTTTCATGGATGAATCCAGTAGGTACAAAATTTACTCTTGAACTATGATTCATCTTGTACCTAAAAAATTTTCAAATGATTCTTACATCATCCTCCTTTATCAAGTCAGTTCTCATGTTTCTCCCATATAACTTAATCTTTGAGTTGGTTTCAACCATTTTCTTTACATTATTTTCATTCACTGGATTTTCCCCTCTTCATTTCTCAATTTAGTAAGCTTTTGGATCATGTCATTGTTAATCATAACATGAATATCTCCTACACAAAACATTCCCTCATGGATTATTCTCAAGATGGTTTGGTCCATTCATGTTTATCAAAATTTTTATAAAATATCTGTATGATAACGTTCAACTATTTTAGGTTCTAGAAACCTTTATTCAAAAACAAATCATTATTATATACCACATCTAGGTCCTTATGAATTTCATTGTGACAAATAGTTTCAAATTTGTAGTGAATGGATGCCCTTAAATCCTCCACACACAAAATGCTTGGCAAAACTTTTGAAATTCTCCCAGAGGATCATCTTCCAAGGATACAAATGGGTGTTTATTGAATTTGTATCATGGCCTCTCATTAACATCACTCACAATAGGGTTTACCATTACTTTGATTCAAAAGGATTTGAAAATTTCAACTGTAAACTCAAAGAAAACCTGATTTGCATATAACTAGGGTTTCCTTTACTTCACACTTGAAAATACTTTAATTCACCTTCAACTTGTTCTCAAATTGCTCTCAATTACTCCTTAATTTTTCACTCAATTGAATGGTACATGCAATCTTGTTGACATCCTTTAAATCCTTTCAGATTGAACTTTGCATTGATTGCACAACTACTCAATCCATAAAAAAGTTGTTCCTAGATATCAATAACTTTGTTTCCAACCGTATACCTTCATGCGACCTTTCAATGTTTTGCACTCTTAACCAAAGCTTTCTTATGATCTCATTTTCCTTCTTCCAACTTCACAACTTATAACTTGACCTCTAACCTTTGTTCTATATTACTGGTGCTTTATCTTCAATGGGAAAGTGTTTAATTTAATTAGGATGAATTATACACAATGGCTAACTTCAACCTCTCATAAGATGCATAAAAATAATGTTCCTCTAATACCACATGTGAGCTTGATGGATCATTTTCTTTCACAAATACCTCATTGAATTCTTCAACATGTTCTTTGAGTTGATCTTTCTTACTTCTATTTCTATTGTCACTTGTGTTGTTGTTCCTTTTGATGTTTGGGTTAGAATTGATGTTCTTCATATCCATTCTAAAAAATCTTGCAATGTGACCAAAGTTATTGCATAATTGACATACATGTGTACTCCTTCTCTGATTAGGTCCATTTTGTTTGATTGGTTCTTTGTAATTCCTTGCTATGTGTTCAAAATTGTTACACTTTTAATATACAATGTTTCACCTTGTTCTATTAGCTCCTCCTTCATAGAGATACTTGAGGATCCCTTCCTTCATTACCTATAGGGTTAGTATTTCTAAACACTCTACTATTATCATTATTACTATCAAAATTAGGTTTTGCTACAATCAACTGCTTTATGACCAAAGCCATGACAATTATAACAATAGAAGTTAGTAATAGGTTTGAAAGACTTACCTATACAATCTCTCTTTATATGACCAACTTCACAACATATAAAGCATCTACCTTTAAATTCATATCTTACTTCCTTAGGTGGTTCAACTTTGTTTGTTTCTTTGGGTTCATCATATTTCTCAGGTTGACTTTTTTGCTCAACTTCTTTAGGTACATAATCATATTTACTTGACTCAATTTCATTTTGATTATTTTTCTTAGGTTCAATGGTTTCAACAATTGGATATGGTTCTTTTCTAGCTTCAAATTTATTTGCTGATTTTTCTCCAATGAGATATCCAAGACCTATCTTATCATAACAAGATCTTTGATAGAATATTTTTCATCAACTTTCTCACTATTAGAATATAGCTTCTCTAATTGTTGCTTAGCCTAAGCCAGTTCTCTTCTCACAATAATATTTTACTTCTTGAGTTTTGCATGCTCTATTTTGATAGAATCAAGTTCAGATGTCACTTTTGTAAGATGGGATCTTAGATCTGAATTCTTATATTTTAGATCTAATACAGTCTTGTTATCATCCTTTTTCAAACTCAAATTTAGTTCAACAATCTTCAACTCATGTTTCAAAATATCATTTTCTTTCTTTAAGGTTGCTACCTCATTATTATCATTTTTCTTCTCGCTAGGTTCTTTTTTAGATTTGAGATGATCAATCTTATCTTTCACTTTCCCATGTAATCTTTAGCATCTTCATATCTATCTTTTTGGTTATTTCTTTCTTCAGTAAGAAGATCAATTTCCTTAAGGGCTTCTTCAATATTCCTCTTTAACTCTTCCATATTCATAGGGTTATTACTCAAGTTGTTAAGCCTCTTTTGATTAACTAAACTCTCATAACAATTGCTAGAAATAGGTAATATTGGGGGGGAGTGGGTGAATCAGTATTGTACAAACTTTTTCCTACAACTGAATATTTTTAATTACTTTAAAACATGCTTATGAAATTAAACTAATAATGTTGAATAGTAAATAAATCCCTACACAAAGAGAACTCATAACACCATAGTTTGTTAACTAGGGAAATCATGGCCAAGGGGAAACCCCAGTAGGGATGGTACCCAAAAAATGATCCAATAAAAGAAATTAGCATGTTAGGGATGTTGACCTTGTTAAGAGTCTATGAAGTACATATAGTGTATTGGTCCTTGTTAGGGGATTAGGCCCTATTAAAATCATCAACCTTGTTAGGATTTGGTATTACAAATTGTATGCAAGATGAGCCCAATGCCCAAACATGCAATTATATAATGTTGTGCTCATTAACAAAAGAGGTAGATACAAAAACCTCTTTGCTATATTTTTGTTGTAGTTCACATATCTCTAATCATACATCACTATTTGTATCATATATACCTCACATATCCTTCTCATAAGTTCACATAACATATCCAACATATATGCATATTGCGCATATTAACACACTAGTTCACATAATTTGATCTTTTACTAATACCTTCCCCTTTTACAAAACTTGTTCTGTTGGCCTTTAAGAATTCACACACTAGGCATAATACAAAATTAATTATTTCTAACTTAGGATTAACATCTAGGATTTCATCCCTAATTAATTAATTAATTATTTTGTCACCAAAATAATTCCTTAACCCTTAAATACCAAATTATTGATGTGCCCTATTCTGCTTTGTTCATTGCCTTTACTAGTGGAACTATTATATCTGATGTCATATTGTTTGTATTATACTGCACTCTTACACATGTCATCATGACACTCTGTATTATTTATATCCAAGTGTACACATGATTAAAACACATTCTATGATGATCTAGAGGAGGCTAACAAAAGAAGAAATGGAAAAATATAAAACTTTATTTTTCTAGTATTTTCTATACTTTAGTATTTTATATTTTTGGAGGCCTTTGGAACATTTATGGGCCATGAAAGCTCCTAAGAGTCATGTCTCTTGAAATTTGGAGATAGAAAATTTTATTACCTTACCAAGAGTGTAATTAGCTTACATTTTTGAGTTATGTGTTTAAAGTTATGATTTCTACAATTAGACATAACATTTGGAATAGTTTTTAAATAGTTTTCATAGTTTTAATATTTTATTATGTAATAAACATTATGTGAAATGTTCATTTATTTTGAAAGGGATGTCGGTGGCCCTTCAGATTCATCAAACATTGTATAAACTTGAGTTTTGAATTAAATGAACTACTTTTGGCTTGCATAATCTGTTGTATTGAAATTGTTCTATTCACATTAGAATTAACAATACCACAGGTATCACACTAAATATAGTAATCCAAAATCCCAATTTGAATTATCGGTATCAAAGATTATTTGCTCTTGTATGTCCCAACATGTGTGGTCATCTTATCAAAGGTTGGGAGTGGGTATGAGAGATCCTTCAAATTATCTTCCTTTGAGACACGCACAACCACAAATGGAAAAAACAACAGGCTAACAAGATGGAAGAATCCTTCAAAACACTAGTGGAAGATGCATTGAATAAATAATGAGAAGAAATAATGAAGAAATTTTCAAAGATGTTAGGAAAGTAAGAGTTGTACGCCATGTCCAAGGAATTCAATATTTGGTAGGCAAACCCCATTTAAAGTACAAGTAAATTTTGATATCCCAACTTTTCAAGGAAAAATTAATGTAGACGTTGTTGATAATTGGTTGTCAAAATTGATGAGGTACTTTTGTGTTAATAATTTTTTGGTTATTGAAAACATTTCTTTTCCCCCCCTCAAAGTTGAGAATCACATGAAGTTAGCATGAGAAGTTTATGCAAAAAATTGTAAGAATTTGGTATAGCTCTGATGCCATGTAAGAATTTGGTATAGCTATGATACCAAATAAGAATTTTTCTTAGGGAAAAATCACCCAAGATCAAGGAATGCAAGCACAAGCACAACAGTAGACCAACAAGGTATGATGAGAATAATAATATCCAAAATGTATTTATTGTCATTCAATTTTCTATTATGTACATACACACTAGGAGTGCCTAAATATAAAGACCTCTGGAATGCTTCTAGAATTCTTAGGAATCATCATACTAATAAGTCTTACAACCAAGCACATGTCCACCATGATTGGATTATCCTCCATTAAGAATAGGAGTAAGTGTGTTGATGAGAGGATAAGCCTACAAAGGTGTAGCATGTAAAATTATGTTGTACACACCATGTGCTAAAACAGGAGTACGAATAACTATGTTGTCTACATGACAACTCAATTAATTACTCAAAATCTAGTGTTGTAGACACCATGTGCTAAAATAGGAGTATGAATAACTATGTTTTCTACATGAAAACTTAGTTAATTACTCAAAATCTAGTGTTGTAGACACCATGTGCTGAATTAGAGTTGCTTACTTTAGTTTTGTCAACATGACAACTCATACAAGTATGCAAACTCCTAGGTGTCAAACTAAGAAATAATAAAATAATGCATTGACCTAAGTAACCTTAAGTAAGTGTAAATAGTGAAAATTATTTACACCAACACCCCCCCTCAAGTGCAACTTAGGGGAATGCACTTAAGCTTACAAAAGCTAGGATGAGAATACATGATGGGTCCCTACTACTAGGCCATGTTAGGTACCCATGTACAAAATGCAATGCAATCTCTCATAAAGTAGAGAAAGAGGGAAAACCTCATGGGAAAAACCCTCCCCCAAAAAGAGAGATGAAAAAATCAAGATGCATGGATGGATGGAGTAATTAAGACCCCCCCATTATGACATACATCAAGTATATACAAAAGAGAAGTAGAAGGACAAAACCACATAAGAGGAAAAAACCACACCCCATAAAAGAGAAGAAGAGGGAGACAAGGTAGTGCCCCCCCTAAATGCAGAGTGTTGATTAGTGATAGCTGCTCCAATGTAGAAGTTGATCCATGACTGTTGAATAATGTTCCTACCCTTTGGAAGAAAAAATGGTAGAGGTACAAGTGAGATGCTTCCCCTATGTGTAGAAAGAATCTCGATGATGGATGGTGTCTTAGAAACCTACTCAACTATCCCTATGTTGATGTTGATGGTTGCTCCTTCCAACACTGTAGAAAAGAACATGTGCAGATCTAGTAAGGATGGATGTAGAGCCTATCCCATAGAATCAACTATCTTCTTGAATGATAAAGAGACCTCCTACAACTATTGTAGATAAGGATCCAAAATCACATCAATCTATGAAGATTGATCATGTAGAGAATGGATAGGAGGGTCAGAGTGAGCCCTTGCAACAACTGGAGAAGGGTCACCTTCAACAATGAGAAGATATAAATCATCAATGATGTCTCCCAAATCTGTTATGTGGGACTCCATGAGTAAACTTGAAATATCTATCAACAAGTCATCCACTAATGCTAGAGTTGGAAGACTAGGTGTACCCTATTGTGTTGAAGTACATGAACCAGTCACTGTGACAATGGATGAAGTATTTTCCTCAACAAAGAGAAGATGAATATCATCAATGATGTCTCCCACATATTCAATGTAGGACTCCACAAACAACTCTACAATGTCTAGAAGGAAGTCATCCCATAAAGTTGAAGTAGGAAGACATAGTAAATCTTGTTGCACTAAATCAGAAGCATCTATGGCTGAAACTGGATCAGTAGTAGCAATAGGAGCATTAGGAGGTGTAATCTCATCTAGAGAGGATGCAACTATAGCTAGAGGTAAAAGACCTTTTAGAAATGGAGGAATGTGTGGATCTCCATAAATATTCCAAAGATATATAAAAATGTCATATAAATCAGTTGACTTCATGTCATCAAGTAAATCCATAACCTCCATATCCATATGTAGAAAGAGGGCATGAAAAATGATGGAACCAGTGTCACCATTGTATGAAAGTCCTTTCGCATATGCCAATGCATTATGTTGACTAAGATAAGTGAGAACCAATTGACTCCACTGCTTGTAGTTTTGTGTTATCAAGGTAATTAAATCTTCCTCATCCATGATGTACTAATCAATGTACCCCCCCAAAATACAAAAAAAAATCAGGCCCCCACCCCCAAATGTATGATTTGGGCGCTTTATAGGTAGTGTGTGTACAATAGGTCACTTGTCACTAATACATTAGGGGTCAATTTGTGACGACAAGAAAAGGTAATGTGGTTTTGGCTTTCTTTTTTTTCAATTTTAGCCCAATGTCATCGCAATTGTGATGTCAGGCATCGCAATTATGAAGCCAGCGATATATAAGAGAAAAAAAATCCAAAATCCTCATTTGAATGCAATCGCGTGACACAGGGTTCTTCTGAAAGGAAAGGCGCGCGCATTGTAGGATAGCCTTTCGCATAACATTGGAAGTGTCGAAGGTACACTAATAACAAGATTTTTGTATTTGAAATAGACATTTATATTAGCTAACACCTTATAGGAATCACTAATAACAAGATTTTGTCTGGTTCAACGACACAACTATGGACATTCTATCAAGTTATCTTCGAATCAGGGCTTATTCAGTTCTCCTAAAATCCTTAATATTACTACTAACTATAACCACCTCCTACATATATGCTTAAATATTTCTAAACGTTTATTGATATCTTGTTGAGAAGGAGAATCTTGTTGCTGCAGAAGGCCTTTACCTTCACCTCCATTTCTCAAGGTAGTTTCGGGGTTGCCCTACTCTTCTAAGAAGGGGTGGGGTGGGGGTTGGGACAAGAGCCCTCCATGGATGTTGGCTCTACGACTGGACCTGCTCCCTCCACCAACACTTCCTTTGACTCTGTATTTGGATTTGCAACTAGATCTACTGCATCTGAATCTACTCGATCCTGGGATCTGCATCGGAATATGTACCTGGGACCAGAATTGGATCGGCAAGCTGATAGTGGGGTTTTTGGAACAAGAAAGGAAGCCCTTCTGGGAACAGGATCTTTCACTGTAATTTCCCACAAAAATAGAATTTAACACAACGAATAGACCAAGAAAAGAGTAAGAGAATGACTCATTCTCAGCAAAAACTGAAGAAAGTGATAGAAAAATGATTCACATTCGTAGAAAGAGATATTTATTATACACAGCAAATCCTTTCAATAGGCATCAAATTGAATGTAAATCAAGTGAAAAGACAGCATCGTAATAGCATACTCTTCCATATAGATTTATTTTATAGAATGTAGGTATTGTAACAAGGAGATCGGTAGTGGTACAACTCCATTAGACTGGTGATATTGAAGCAGAATATGTCAAGATTTTATATATCACAAAGAACCATTTTTTAGATTTTTGTATGGATTTTAGTATGATTTTTATATTCTAGGTCAAGTATGATATTGTCCATAAAAGCTAGATTTAACTCATGATGGACTTGCACCTTAATCATCTAGGCCCCCTTCCTTTGAGTTGAAGCACAAACCTCAGTTTCCTCTCCACTTTGGAACCTTACCATTATTTATTCTATGTAAGAAAATTGGCATTCCTCCTTCAATACATGCCTTTCAATAATTGTAAACTTCACAATTCTAAATGGCTAAGAGGCATTAACTGCATTTTTTCTTTTGCCACATGTATTAAGCATTTTATATTTCTTATATGTACTAAACAACTATTAACCTATTCAAATTTAGTGTAATTATTGTATAAAGATATGCTTCTACTATTTAGTATAGTTTTTTAATAGCTTTCTCTTGATGTGGATATAGCTTCCTCTTGAATTTTTTATTTTACAATAGATAGCTTAGCTAAAAAATTAATACCAAAAGTTGCATTTATGAAAACCATATAGTGCTCTAATCTGTTCTTATATTAACATCAAGTAACATTCAAATTGTGCAATAGAAGGACCATTGAGTTGTTTATATACCTAGAAGTGTGGCATGACAACATTCATTATGTTATATTTTTATGGACTAGTTAGGAATTGAACCTAAGATCTCCCATTTAGTAGTGAGAATATGAATTTGTGCAGCCTGCATGAAGAATCTCAAACTTGTCTGGCTCTTCCAATTTGTAATGCAGTGAGTTGATTTCAAAGAAAGCACTAGGCACTCCATTGCAAGAAGATAGTGTGCAAGCTAAGGTATGTCTCCAGTCATTCATTGGTCTCCATTACTAGGTATGTCTAAATTCAAGTATACTAAACACCTTTTTCTAGCAAACAATTTCTAAAAATAGGATAACTGGAAAGTGGTAGTGGTACATGGAAATTTTGTAGAAAGTTGTCCCATAGTTGAGGGTATGACACTTGCAAAATGATTATTCATGCTCTATCACTCTAAGAAGAGAACAATTAATAAGAGTAGTGAGAAAGGGTAATTAAGATGGTAATGGCTATCCAACAAACTAAAACTTAAACATAATCTCTCTTAACGTTTTATCACTTTAAAAATAGCAAGTACCCTAAAAACTTGCTAAGTAAACAAGTACAAATCAAAGGTACTATGAAAAGAAGTGGCAAATGAAACATGAAAAGAAATGTTCAAATTTAGAGAAAAGACATGGTGAACATGCTATCAGTATTACAATTCAAAATAATAATATGTACGATATAGGAAAACATCAATGCAAGAGAATGCACATAATTATATTCTACATCTAGGTTCTACATAATTATCTCTCGCTCACATGCATCCTACTTGATTATTTTACTTTGGCATATATGGAGCATGGTTCAAACTTCAAACAACTTGGCAAACTGGTGATTACATGCAGAAAAACTCACTAATAGAAAAAGAAGTGGTTCTGGCATTTTCCTTTAGAGCACAATCAAACTCAGAAATAGTTGGTTACTTATTTGTACTGTGGCTGCAGTCTCGATCAGCTAAGGAATGAGAAGAGATCAAGTATTTCAAAGATGGTACCCAATACAAAGAGATAAGATCTCATAACATCATTAGATGTATGCCAATGGTACCTTTGGAGACATGCACAATAGGATTTTACTTTCCATGAGGCAGGGCATTCAACATCATCATATTCGACTTTAGGAGTAGCAGCCCAAGAATTTCCTGCCCACACTTGTCAGTGCAACAAAATATATTAACTATTCGTTGGTAAACATCCTTCTATTTGGTGAATTAAAAACAAATTTATGTTATACATAACAATTTTTCTGCTATCCAAGATTTTACTTGATGTTGTTTCTAGAAGAGATTGTATATGTTTTTGAATCACAATGTTTCAAATCTCACTCTATGAAAATCATATGGGATCTAGTTATGATCCTCTATATTCATATTAGAGGCTTTGATGTTGAAATTGGCTTAGCAGATAATCATGACGATGACCATAGGGTCTCTTGATAATTTGTTTGGTGACTAATCTATTTATGTTAAAGCAGGATGTATCAACATTGACTGTAGTAGAAAAACAAGTTACACAGATGAAAACTTGCATTGTTACACTTACAGCTGACATTTGACACTTGGAGTTGATATGCACATTTATTTGAGGTGGGTGATAACAAAGAGCTCATCAATTTTCACTGTGTTATCTTCTGGCTACAAGTTTACACCATTCTTCACTATTTTTTATTTATACCTAATACAATTTTATTTTTCAAAATTTTTATCACTGCCATAGTTTTTGATAGTTGGCTTCTTTGTATTAACGCCTATAAGGAGCCATTGGATATTGGAAGATAAAGTTTATAAATCTCAGGTAGTTTGTCTGCAAGATTTCTTTTGGATTTGGTTGTGTTACATGAAATGTTGAAGTAAGATGCACTGATTTCAACCCATTCTGATTGATTTGTACAAATTCTTATAACCAGTTCCCTATATTTAATTACATTTAGACACTATCTTTTAATGCTTTATTTCAGTGTGCTACATATTCTATTTCATATTTGTGATATATGATGAAAGTATTATAACATATGGAGGAACAGTCCATGAGTGGCGTCGCCAGTTGAAATGGTTTTAGTTTCAATTTTACACCATTTGATACAAATAATCAGTTTACCAATTGACCCCTAGGTTCATTCCATTTGCAGTAAAATCTTCATTACATAGAAAATGTTCACAAAATCTATGTCAATGCTCACACATCTTCTTGGACTTACGCAAATCTATGTGAATCCTCACACATTTTCTTGGACTTATGCAGGAACTATGTTGCCCTGCAGCTCTTGTTAAATATGTTATCAACTTGACTTTTCTATTAAAGGCTC
Organism: Cupressus sempervirens; assembly: GCA_028749045.1. NCBI lineage: Eukaryota > Viridiplantae > Streptophyta > Pinopsida > Cupressales > Cupressaceae > Cupressus > Cupressus sempervirens. The sequence goes on along the minus strand of CM053789.1, from coordinate 137,664,661 downwards.
TCATGCTGAATTGAAAGCCAGGTAAAGAAAAAGATATTATACACTATTTTGTTGGTACCCTGTGCAGCACAACAAACTTGTTCTTACTATAAGAAAATTTTCTTTTCTTTTGTTTCATTGTAGATCTTCTGCTTGCATAGAGGTCTCTCCCCATCATTGGACACACTTGATAACATTCAAGCTTTGGATCGCATAGAGGAAGTGCGTCTATACACATAAGTATAAACTTCTTCTTTTCCCACAACACATATAACAACAATTTTAAGTGCTTGCAAGGTATATACTTATGAATAGATATTACATCCTGATTTAAATGTATGAAAACAATTTTCATTCCCTTTAAACTTCATTCATCTCAAGGTGCAATTCACAAACTCAAGAATAGTGGCTTTTGTTCTTCAGGATACCTTTAGGGGAAGAGTATGTGAATGCCCCCTCGTGTCTGGAGTCCAGTTTAGAGGAGATGGCTATTTACACTGCTAAGGTTTGTTGAATCTAATTCTGAATAGTATTGCTTGCTATTGTTGAATCTAATCTAATATATATTTTAACTAGACTTGTAGCTTATATGTTTTAAAATTTTTGTTATGCCTTGTAGTTTGTATAATTTGATTGTTGGAGAGCTTCTACAGCTAAGCAAGAAGGCTGTTGCACGAGTTATAGCCGCGCGCTTGGATATAAAAATTGTTTTTTTTTAATTCTAATGTATATTTTAACTAGACTTTTAGCTTATATGTTTTGAAATTGCTTTTAATGGCTTAATGTTGTAAGGTCTCTTGAAATAAGACCTTCAGGCGGTTGGTCAAATTTTTACAAATAATCTTAGGAATAAAGTCAAAGAAAGTATTTTTAAAATATTAAAGTATTTAGCTAGGTCTAAGAAGATTTGTGTACTTTTGACAGTTTTGCTTAGTTTGTGAAAGTTGTAGACCGAAGTTTTCATAGCCCAATTTTTGCTTCCTGCAAAGAATGATCATGTCAAATAATATAAGTGAAGAACAAAACAGGAAGACAATCACTAGATTGTGGTCTAACTTGAAAAGAAAAGGTGATGGAAAATGTTATTGTCTTTGCAATATTTGTAAGGGCTTAAACTGTAGAAGACTGCTAATCAAAACAGTTAAGAGACATTGTAGGGAGAATGGTCACATTGAAGGGGGGCATGACTATCATCCACTGGTAAGTCGTTCATTATATCATTTTAACAATTTATATACATATGAAATCACTTGATGATGAGTTGATGATCATGGTTTATTTATGTTAATCAATTTTATATAGGTTGATCTTCCCAAGGAAGTACAACAATCCGAAGAATATGGTTTTCGAAGTGGAGGAACATGGAGGTGCAAATATCCAAGATGAAGATAATGATCCCATGGAAGATGACGATCATGCACCAGAAAACACAATTGAAGAGGATGGTATAAATACATTGATCCATGACACATCTAGTCCAAGTGTATCTAATCATGATGATGATGATAGCCTCGATGTACCTCTACTTAAGAAGGCATACGAGCCCCTATACAAAGACTCCCGAACAACTCTTCTCTCTGCTATATTTTTGTTGTTGAACTTGAAGGTTATGAATGGTTTATCCAACATAACAATGTCACTTGTGTTAAGGTATGTCATATATGTCTTTATAGTTAACAAAGGGTGAATAATGTACCACTAATATTGTTTATATTAACAACTTATATTTTTTGTTGTAGATTGTTAGGTGAGTTTCTGTTACCATGATCAAATATTCTACCTCGCTCATATCGAGAATTAACTATTGTTATGAAAGATATTGGAATGGAGTATGAAGCAATACATGCTTGTCCCAATGATCATATTATATATTATAAAGAACATGAATTTCCAACACAATGCCCTGTATGTCATATGAGTAGATATCAAATAGATCGACTAACCAAAAAGGTGCCTCAAAAGGTTCTTCGTTACATCCCCATTATTCCATGGATGCGACAATTATTCAGGTGTAGTAGCTTGGCTCAATTGATGGATTATTATGCACGCAATAGAAGTTGAGATGACATTATTCGAATCCCTGCAGATGGTTTGGAATTTATGCACATAGAGGAAAAGTGGCAACACTTCAAAGAAGAACCTCGTAATCTCAGGCTTTCATTGGCAGTAGACGGTGTCAATCCATTTGGAGAGATGAGATCTGTTTACTCAGTGTGGCCTATTTTTGTTATCAACAATAGCATTCCTCTGTGGATGTCAATAAAGAGGGAGCACATTATGTTGGCAATGATTTTTCCAGGTATCTTATCATTTGATAGTTATTAATTTACACGTACTTACAAATCTTGTAGTAAAATGGTCACGATAACTATGTAATGTTACTGTTCATTCAAGTAGGTAAATATCAAGTAAAAGATATTAATGTATATATTGAGCCTCTTATCGACGAGTTGGTGGAGTTATGGAATGGTGTCACTATGTAAGACATGTCTAGACCAATACGACAAAGACAATTTCAATTCCATGCAATACTTACATGGACAATACATGATGCCCCAGGGCTAACACATTTTTGTGGTATGTTATAGTGAATTCAAGTTGCGCACAATAATTCTAATTATAAAAATCAACATATTTAATAATCCAATTACATCATTATCTTGTAGGTCTTCAAACGAAGGGAAAATTTGCATGTCCAATTTGTGGTCCAAAGATGAAATCTCGTCATTCAAAAAGTTTAGGAAAGCAGGTGTTTGATGAGTGTAGACACTTCCTCCACAGGAATCATAAGTATCGAAGTACGAAAAAACATATTTTCAATGGGAAAGAAGAGACTACATCAAAGCCACGAAGAATGACACCTCACCTATGGAAGTTGGAATATAATAGAATTAATCGTCGAGGTAATGTGGTTCCACCTAATGGTTTATGTTTGTAATTTATATATTTCTATTGTGATTTTTGTTGACTAATTGTGTAATTGATGATCATGAAGGTTGTCAAGGCAATACTGACAACCTTCCAAAGGGACTAAAAAGCTATCACAAACAATTTAGTAGGTTGTCCTACTACGAGCACTTAAAAATTGTGCATTTGTTTGATACTATGAATATTGGAAAGAATATAACAGAGACATTATGGAAAATATTGGATGGAAGGCGTGACAAAGAAAAAATTGTCAAAATTTGTAATGACATACATGAATCCAATCATGCATTGAAAAATTTCATTCACTCAAATAGCAACAGAGATCAGATTAATATAAGTGCCCTTCCATGGTTATTAACGGAGCAGCAAAGTGATGCCATAAAAGAAGTCATACGAAAAATTTGATTTCCCACAGGATTTGCTACAAACATAAACAATCTCATATCAAAAAAAAGTGAATTTGGGCCAGGGCTCAAAACGCATGATTGGCATACTTTCATCAAGGTAAGTTATGTTCTTCTGTATTTACAATATATTCATAAACTACGTGAATTGTTTGTTATGTTATGTTAGAAAACAATGAAATGATTGGTTTATAATTACTGCAGTACAAGCTTCCTCTATCTCTCCCAGAGCACTTCAACAATAACATCAAACAAGTGATATACGATCTTGGAAAATATATGAGGTAAGCAGTAATATCTGTTCAATTTGTTGTATATATTTATTATATTCGTGATTTGCTTTTCTTGCTATGTAATCTATTGTATATTATTTTGTAAAGTCTCGTAGCTATATACTTTTTGTGACTTGAATCTCTTAATGTAGGTGGTTGTCATCTAAAGAAATCCATAAAGAAGATATAAACTATTGGAAGAGAAGAATTCCTCATTTACTGTGTGAAATGCAAAAGTGTCTACCTCCAACTTTTTTCAATGCACAAGAACACTACCTCATACACCTAGTTGAGGAGATTGAATTGTGTGGACCTGTACACACTAGGTCAATGTGGATGGTTGAGAGGCATTTGAAATCTTTGAAGGCTTTGGTTCAACAAAGAGCACATCCTGAGGGTTCTATGGTAGAGGGATATATGGTATACCAGACTATGGTGTACATTACTGAATATCTTCCTAAGTTTGCATCAAATATCCATGTAGATCGCATTTGGGATCTTGAGCCTTTTAAAAAATTAGAAGGGGAGTACTTGATGGGGAAAGGTACATTGAGGAAAGTGAGAGGTAATAAATTATAAGATGTTATTGTAATAAATTATCTCTTAATCTTCAAAATAAATCGGTTGTAAGTTGTCTATTTTTTTTTTGTACAGGTTCTTGAGAGTGCGATGCACTACATTTGTATATTGCAAAAAATCTTGATTGGATGATGGTATGGATTGAACGATGTCAACATTCTAGTCGCACATTAAAATGGCAAGGTGTATCTTCATTGGTTAAAGAAGCTCATCGTAATGGAGATTCCAATGTTACGCAAAGGGAAATAGATTTAGCACGTGGTTGAAGAGATTTCCAGGTACGTACAAATTTATTAATCACCCGTATGTTTATCAACTCACGATACAATAATTTTGATATGTTTCACATATTATTGCAGGTTAAACACCACAAGGCTATGTTCTATAATGGTCAAAAATTTCACGTCAAAGTGTTGGATGACACGAAGAAAACTTGTGATTCAAGAATAACTGCAATCTTTCAAGTGACTAATATTTCATCTAGAAATGACTTACATCCTCAAGAGTCTAAAAATTGATACTATGGCATTTTGGATGAGATAATTGAGTGTGACTTTAGTTCCTTCAAATTAGTACTCTTCATTGTCAAATGGTACAGGCTACGACTTAATCCAAATGATCCTGAAAGAACTGTTATTGAACATGATAATGGATTTACAATGGTTAATACAAGTTGGTTTGAGCCAGTTGGGGATGAGCCTTATGTTCTTCCAAGCCAATGTGAGCAGGTATTTTACTCAGAGGTTCCACATAAATCAGGTTGGTCATTTGTTGTTAGACATGAACCGAGAGGAAGGCCAATAAAGTATAATGCGATGGAAGAAGAAGATACCGAAGAAGTAGAAGATGATGTAGATGGTGATCACGATCGACAGTTATTGGATGATGTTCCTGACACAAATTTTCATGAAGAAGAAGAAGAAGATGATGACGATGATGCTACTACTGATGATGATGATGAAGATGATGTTGATGTTGATGATGATGACGACGATGACGATGATGGCGAGGAGGATAATGATAACGACGACGATGATGATGACGAGGATGATGATGATGATGATGATGACGATGAGGATGATGATGATGGAATTTAGAGGATTTGTAAGTGTTTAGTTTAGAAAATGGAATTCATTAAATATCTATAAAAGGGAGTTGTACCTAGAATAAAATTCATAGGGAAAACATAATATAAGTGCTTACCCAATTTGTTGGTTAATAATTCAAGTATCTCTAACATTTCATTTTAGAATAGGAATAACATTGTATCAGTATGTTGATTTACAAACTAAAACTAGAAAACTTATTTCAATACATGTATTTGGATCTATGGGATTTACACGGTAAGTAAAAAGAAACCAGTAATCCATTTTAAAATTATTATAATGGGTTTTGGAAGAAATTACAGTTATCTTAATTAATATAAAATATCTAACTGAATTTCAAAATGTTATGCAAGTGGCTTTAGTCTAGGTGTTTCCTCCACCTCCACACACATCAAACAACTTCAAATAGCATGTCCCCAAGCTGACTAAGCCCTCAACTCATCAGCTGATACAAAAACCTAGTTTTAGCCCTTCACTAGGCCTACTTCCCTAGTAGGCTTATAATGTGAGCCTGATTTAAGTGTTTTATTGTGTACCTTCTAATGTTTTTAATTTTTATGTGATGCTAATGATGGATGTGATTATGCTCACGATAATTGAATTACATTTGCAGGAAATTGAACCCCTTTCAGGAGCATCCCGCACAGTCTCATGGATCGACAGGTATAAGTCAATACTCCTTATAGAAAGTCTATTTAATACACTTATCAATAGTAAGATTGATGTCTTCTAAGATCTCTCCCATTTGCAGGTATTGATGAATAGGTATTTGTCAAAAGTGTCTTCCTCGAGTGAGGGAAATATAGGAATAGAAGAGGAAAGTGAGACATGCAGTTTATCTAGAATAGGGAGATTAACTAGAGGTCAAAGGACTAGAAGGAAATTCAATAAATGCATGAAATTTTTCCTTGCTCAAGGGGGGTCATGTTCTTATGATGATGAGATGGAAGGTGACATCGAGGTGCCCTTGAGGTACCAACATCTACAGAAACATTGGGTACCCAAGGAACTTCCTCCAATAAACACTGATTTTTGTGTTAACGAGAGGATATATCGCATAGCACCATCATCACTACATGGTTTGGGCCTATTTTCTATGGACAGCATAAAGGTGTCTTACAACAAAGTTTCTAAATTGATGGAGTATGTTGGACCATGCTACGATTACAAAAGTTACATGCATATTGTTAAATATAAAAAAAGTATACGTAGGTATGCCCTCTCCACAAATTATATACAACAGTAAGACAATAATCAAAGTAAAAGTGTGGCTATATACATTGATGGAAGGCCAAAAGCAACAGGGAATATTGCGGGTTTTATAAATAGTACATGACCTGGGTCAACTATAAAACAACCTAATTGCATATTTGAGGTGCGCGAGGGAAATCGTGTATTCATCTGTACGATAAAATCAATACATGCAGGGGAAGAGCTTCTTATTGATTACAATTTGAACCGCATAGATACAAATGAGGCTACTATCATGGGGGTGGTACATACTATTAAACCAACTTCTAATCAATGACTCCAACATACCATTTAGTCAATAAATTTTTGGCTAACATTTTTATACTTCATCTTTGACACAGGGGCACAATATGGAGCAACCGCCCGGAGGGGATGTTGACGATGCTCCCGGCTCATCTACACATGAGTAGGTAAAACTCATTTGTAATTGTGCAAACTAGATAGAAGCAAAATGTTATTTTTTTAATGTTGTTTTCTTTATTGTTTTGGAGTAATTTTGATAACACTAATACTATTGTCATCACAGAGGGCTAGTGATCGGAGGGAGGGAAAGGAACCTGTAGTCCCTCAGTAGGCCCCCCCTAAGGAGGACCCTTTCTATATCGATTTAGCAGAGACCAATGACTCGATCGATTCGATTAAAATTAATTTAAAGAAAATTAGCAAAGAAATTCTACATTTGGCAACCATAAAGCCTATGACTCAACAAATAAAAGATAGGGCATCTGAATTGTTGCACACCTCTGAGTCCTTAAAAGTAAGTATTAATGAAATTTTTAATTATAACAAGAGTTCAATAATGGTTTTTATGTTATGCTCTTTTATGGCATTAATTAAAATATGGATGCGTTGTCTTTACAGAGTTTTTTGCTTGATTTCGAGCCCCATTCCCATGATGAGGGTGCTGCAGGTGGTTCAGGTAGATCGCATGTTCCATTCCCCACTTCTTTTTTCCACTGAATATATATAGGAATGATCATAATCATTGACAATACATGCTCGAACAATACTTTTTTTAATGCTCTAACAATCTTGTCCACGCTAGTCCACGCGTTCTATATTTATGCATGCTCTAACAATTTTATTCTTCAGCTTCACATCAATTGAATCCTACGATGATGTCGCCTCCATCTAGGACAACCACAAATCTCTTTTCGACTGCTGAGTCAACAACACGCAGCTTACGTGCATCAACTATTGCACCATCTGCTGGTACACAAATCCCTCTTTTTCTCTCTTATGACAGCAACAAACAGTTTCTTTTTTACAACTTTATAACATCAATTATCATTTGTTCTTTTATACTTTGATCGTGACAAAGACTTATGAAACTTATGAAACTTTTTGCAATAGGACTTGCAACATCATTTCCTGGATGTTCCTATGTTCCTAGTACGGGAATGGTGAAGGATGTCACATTGATCGTCAGCGACGATGAAGGCATTCCATTAAAAGTAGCCAAAGTTCCAGGTACTTTAAAGTTATTATTATTCTATAGTGATATAATAGTAATTTAGTTTTTGATCACTCTTCATCAACTAATGATCCCATGATTGTTTTGTAGGGAATGATCTTTTCTGGAGAAAACTTTGTGATGAGTGTTTGCGAATATTTGGGCCCACCATGCGTACCTAGTGGAACATCATATCCTAACTAAAACCCCAAACCACTATTTTGATTTCATATCATTGCTATAATAGTTTTCCTTTTCGTCCATTTCTTGAACTATATTAAAGGTAGCTTCACTTCATTTATGAGTCTAACATGTTTTTTTTTACTTAAAAGGTGGAATCACCAACGCAAACCATTGAAGGATGATCTTCTAGAGAGCATGACCCAACTCTTTGGACCTCGTGCATTCAAGAGAAACAAGCTCCTTGAAAAAGCTAGTTTATGTTTGAAGTATGTTAGGGACCAGTACAGAAAAAATTTACGGGATAACTCCAGGTACGAGCGTCCGCCCTATGTTCCTGAGGCTGAGTGGCAGGCTCTGATTTTGGATGGAAAGTATAAAGCTGACAAGAAAAATAATATTACACCAGTGGAGAGTACAGCAAGGTATGTGATACTATTGAGAATCTAATTATGTACTAATTAACCTCCATATTTATACTATCTAACATATTTCAAACTTTTCATAGATTAAATGACACATCAAAGGCAACAAAGGCAAGACTAGAAAAGCACGAGACACACAAGCTCGGCTCTAGTGGTTTTTCGAAACTTCAAGCAAGAGTTGTAAGTATTAGTAAATGAAAAATTGTATCAAATTTTTTATATAATGTGAAGGGAAATGCTAGGACTCCCTTATTTAGCTCATCAATTATAAATAGGTCAATAGAATATGATAACAGTAGTGGATTTTCATATTCAATATAAACAATTCAACAATTGAAGTCAAGACTCTGCAATCTAGATTAGTGAAGAAAACTTGTGATTCACTAATATGACATTATTTAAAATCTCACCCTTGACTGAATTTTTCTCCAATAGTTGAGAATAAAGGTAGTGATTGAAAGAATGAGGGAATGCAGCAGCACTTGCAGCCATTTTTATTTCCAAAGAGCTGAACTAAATCTTACCCAACTTAAGAATTTGGAGAAAATATGTTGGTACAAGCAAAGCATACAAACACGCAACATTTATATAGTAGATTGCTCCATCAAAACTGCTCGATTTTTCTCCTATTATATTGTGATGGATATAGATGATTTGCTGTTGATATTTTAACTACCCTCCATTGGCGTTGATGAAACAATGCAAGTAAAATTCACCATACCATGCAAAAATGTAGGGCTCAGAGTTCAAGAGATGCCTCATAGAAGAAGATAAGAGAATTGGCTTCCAACAAGGCTATAGAGCTATGGCTGAATGGCTACGAGCTAAAATTAGTGTGGAAGGTTCTAATACTGATGCATCTCAGCCACAGGTAAATAATCTAAATGAAATTTATTTCAAATTGAATACTTTACCAATTAGTCTATTTGATGTTAAGTTCCAATATAAAGTGAGTATATCTGTTTTAAGCAAGCAATGATAACAATGCGTAGGATGTTGGAATGCAGCCTGACAATCCTTCTACACAATCTGTGGATGTCGAAGGTTCGCATGATGTGCATCCCAACGGTGGAGGTATACATTTTCTATTAAATTTTTTATATGTAATTGCAATTGGTGTTTGGATTAATGTAACATTTTGTATAGCAGCTGTAGAGGATCGAGGGGTCGATGTTCATGACCATGTTGACGTTGAGTCTAGAAAAAATGATGTGGTCAGATCAGGTAGAGAGATACAGTTATGTTATTTAAAATAATTAAATACTTGTAACAATTATAATAAATTATTTTTAATTTAACTCTTTTATTTGTTATTGCAGAGGACCCCCCTTTGCAACAGCATAGGAATTTGAGATCATCAAGAACAGAGAACATAACAACTGATGAGGGGGGAATTGATGATGACACTGATGCTCCTCTTAGAGCTTATGTAGAAAAAAGAAATAGAAAGAAAAAAAGAAATGATTGTCACTACATACCTTAATTGATAATTACTGTATTTTATGTCTCAATGAATTTAATTATGTGCTAATGAATGTTCATGAATTATGTGTTAATGCAGAATATTGATGAATGTTGCATGTTAATGAATCTAATGTGTTAATGAATGTTATCATGTGATATTGATTGAATGTTATCATGTGATATTGATTGAATGTTACATTTTATTAATGGTTGAAAGAATGAATGAATGTTAGATGTTAACAGGGAATGTAGAGTGATGTTAGGGGGAGGGGGGTGGGGCCAAATGAGCTTCCACCTTCACGTGGTTGGCCATGTTTAGTAGAGAATATTAAACTATTCTCGAAACAAAGTGAAGCTCAATAAGATACTTGTTATTACCTTTTTTAAAAAAAATTGTGTGCTTTAGCCTTGATTTTTGAGCATGACATTAACCTTTAAAAAACTCCATGGTTAAGAACATTTGGGTTGGAGTGGTGCTTGGGTGGGTAACATCTCGAGAAAGCCCAACGCTTCACCTCCATGAGCAAACCTAGATGCAATGAGTATTTACTGTTCTATTCATTCTAATGAGAAAGAAGTTATTGTGAAACACTACTCATAAACATAGACCAATGAGTTTGACCGAAAACTACACAATTGAATCCTAATAGCAACATCACAACATTAAAAAAACTTATAACTTGTTAATGCACAAGAAAATTTTGTGTCAATAACAATAGTTTTTGGCTAGTTGAAAGTAATACTTATCAAAGTTGTTTGTACTTCCTCATGTAAGACATTTGATATTTACTTTATTGATACTAGAAGAAAATATAATGAACTCCTCCTTAGACCGTTGAAGATAATAATGCAACAAAACCAAATCTATAAAAATTAAGAAGAGTGTTGACATAAGAGAAAACAAGACGAGAAAAGAAACATAAGATATATACTCAAATAACCACCCTACCCCAAAACACACGAATGTGTGTTAATTCTCCATATAGGTTGTGATACACTCATAAACTCCAAAGCTTCATAAGAGATCACCACTCTAATTTCTTATGAGTTCAAATACTATTTCCTTAAAAAAGCCAAATAAAATTGTCCATTCAATCTTCATCCAAGCCTTCAATATGTAGGCCAAAGAACCTACATTGATTTTCCAAAGCCATAAGCCAATACTTGGTTGAGATAGCTCAATTTACTTATGTGATCCAATTCTTCATAAGGGATCTATGTTTGATAAGTATGGTGTTTCATAGCATACGCCTGGTATTATGCTAGGAACACTGGTGCATGATGATGCAGTGGACTGAATTTTATGTTACAAAATTTGTTGTAGCTTAAGAGGGGAGACAACCAAATTTTAAGTTGAAGCTTCTGCAATTGTCAATTTTGAGATGACAAAATCTATTATAGGGAATTTAATGTTATTATGGTGAATAAAGCAAAGAGGATGTTATTTTTCAAGAGTGGTTTTGAAAGATTTGATTAGAATATGATTGAAAGAATACAAATGGAAGTGCATGTATTTCCATTACTCATTTGTTTGAGGATCTGATAAATTATCCTAAATCGCTAGATAAGAGAAACATCCCCAAGATACTCATGGAAAACTATCCTCATCCTTCAAAGAATGTTATCACAATGCTGAACCGGCATATTCTTACAAAAGAGGTTCAAACTTCCATTACATTCATAGGAAGTTGAGGGTAATGACATAGGGTGGAGCCATTAGTAAATATTATAGCTAAGGACTAATACAAATTTTAATGTTGCCAACCTTGGAGATGCATCTTAGTGAAAGGCTTATGATGCTCATAATTGTTCTTTTAACAATGTGATTTAGCAAATATGGTAGGTGATAGTTTTAGTTTCCCTGATGTCTTCTTTTAACTCTTAGGCAGTGTTTCTCTGAGCTTCTGGGACTGAGGGATGCAGGGAAATAGTTTTGAGGACGGCAATTTTTTTCCAAAAGGTTATGGCTACTAAAGTAACTTCAAGAAACTAGGAGAAGCTGAAATTTTGAAAAGTAAATACAATGTACTGAATTTGCAATGACCATCTTCCCACCTCTACCTTCTAGAGGCTTTAACTTTTAAAAGTTTTTCTTTAACAAATTAGCTTTTCTTAGAACATTATGCAGAAAATGATGCAGGCTGTCTAGTTCTAAGAAAGATGGCATCCTTTTCGAGTCTCTGAGTCTTGAGGATGTCCGGAACATCAGGAACATCTTCCACTCCCCAGGTAATGCAATATGCATTCCCATGGAACACTACATTAAGGTTGTCTTTTGGATGACAACTCTTTCTTCTGTGGGGTACTTGATGTCATGGTTATATGTTGGGAAGATTGTTCCATTGGTAGAATTTTGTTGTTCTTGATGCACTTCCAGAGATTCATAAATATGTAAAAAGGCATTGACATACAAGAAACTTCATGATAGATGAGAAATCAATACAAGATTGTATGTAAGGATTTCATGTCATACCCACCCCATGATTAATCTGTTTCAAATAATGTATCAATATGGGGTAGAGGTGCTGTGGTCACAAGAAGTATATAATACTTAAATTGGCAAATGGATATTAAGTAAAGCTCTTGAAGAATTGACTATTTCATAAATAACATATCATTGTCACTGATCATACAAAATTGATAAAGAATCTCCTATTGAGTTTGAGATTCAAATCACATGTTTTAGAAAATAACAAATATTTCATTGTCAGTAAATTGAATGCTTTTGTGATGTCTGGCAACTCGTTTGACAATTATTATGTTTGATGGGCATGATGAATTGTCTCTTCTGCAAAGCTTCATATATGAATTAATTTTTCATGCAATAGATTTAATTTTAATCAAATAACCCATATTTAATAAAGAGCCAAAGAACAGTATTGGTAATAGAATAAAAAATCCTATGTCACACAGATCTATCATGGTAGTTATACTTTATATGCAGAAATCTATAGTTTTTATGACCGTTTTAAAAATAATTGTCTATAATACTATATTGAGGAACACATGCTTGATAACTTATTCTGCCCCATTTTCAAGGCATGAAGTATTTAACATTCAAAGATGTTGAAAAAGAGTTGGTACTGCTCCCTAAATTAATCTTTAACAAGCAAGAGAAACCATGTTTACTATAGATTTTAAGCTAATCATTTAGAAATATCTTAAGAGGCATTCAGAGCATTTTTCACAGGCGAGAATAGAGAATATTAGACACTAAATCATTATTTTGAATTTGACCCCACTTTATCTTGGCCTTTCTTCATTCTCTTTTAGTATCAGTTTTAATCATTTCTACAAGGAGACGAGACTTGTTCTGTTATACATCTACGTGAACACCAATTTAAAACCGATAAAATGAATCTATCTTCAATCTAGTAGGTGTCAGGGGCTGCAGTTTCAAGATTTGTTTGAAATTTACAAGTCAATCTATCTCTTTTATATTGCTTAAGAGTTTCATTGTTTGTCACAGGATGATGCACATATCTTCTGTTTGCCTAGTCAGATCAGGGAAGAAATAAGATCTGTTCTAGATCTTACAGAAGTAATATTGTCTCAATTTGGTTTTAAGAGCTATGAAGTCAACTTATCAACAAAGCCTGAGAAAGCAGTGGGTAGTGATGATATTTGGGAGAAAGTGACTTTTGCTTTGAAATACGCTCTTCAAGACAAGGGTTGGGATTATTCTATTGATGAAGGAGGAGGTGCATTTTATGGTCCAAAGATTGATCTTAAGATTGAAGATGCCCTTGGAAGAAAGTGGCAATGCTCAACAATTTAGGTAAACATATTTGGCCTATACTCATGAATTTTAATTAGTATAATCTTGGGGAGTTGACTTTGATTTTTCTAATCGAAATAATACTATGGACATCTGTATGCAGGTGGATTTTAATTTTCCTGAGCGATTTGATTTATTCTATGTTGATTCAAACTTAGAGAAACACAGGCCAATAATGATTCACAGAGCTATCCTAGGATCTCTTGAATGCTTCCTTGACATATTAATAGAGAATTACACTGGTGATTTTCCCTTGTGGCTGTCTCCAGTACAAGCCCGTCTTTTACCTGTAACAGACACCCAGGTCTGTAGATTGATTGCATGTTCATATTTTGTTTTTCCTACAAAGGGTTTCAGGTTGACTGATTAATATAGGAATTCAATAGGTACCGTACTATCAGAAAGTGGTGGAAATAATGAGGAAAAAAAATATTAGAGCAGAAATATCATATGGTGAGCGTCAGAGATATAGTTATTCCAGTGGTTTAGAAGTTCTCCATCATTATTTCAGGCATGTGATTCTATTATTCATGGGAAATGATCTGTTGTGATACTAGATCTCTGATTTGCTGTCTTGATCAAGATATTTTCCCAAAAAAAGGTTGATCAGGATTTTCCCAATTTTTTCCAAAATTTTGGCCCACATTTTGTCAATAATTTTTTTCCCCTTAGCATTAGCTAGTAAGGAGGAAAATCAAACTTGTTGACTTCTTGCCTCCAAATCTGACGAGAACTCCACAAGCTCTTAATCTAAAAACACAGTGATTCTTTTCAAACGCAAATACATCACTAGCAATTCATTTTGTTTGGCCCATCATAATAAGCACAACATTTCTCCTTTCCATGTCACTGTTTGTGATTGCTATTACATCACCATTGCCTATATAAGCTGAGTAGAAATGGATCAATCGAGAGCACTTTATTATGAATTTAGCTTTCAAATTGCACAACACTGGTTCTTCTGAATCGTAAAAGATGGTAAACAAAACTTGTGAAGCCTAATGAGCATTTTGTGCCTCCTTGAGGTACTCAAATATATGAGAAAAATTACCACAAACTGTCAAAAAGCTGTGCAGATCTTTCACACGCAATTTTCATTTCAAAAATAGAAGTAGCATCATATAACTATTGCAGGTTACATAAAAGACTTTATCAAGATAAATCTGGTTGAGATCCCACGCAACCCTTCTACAAAAATATTTGAAGTATAGTTCATTAAACCCATCTTTTTATTAGAGTTCACATTTGAAGAAGGGAGCATGATAGATTGGCCTGAAACAATCCTCGCACTAAGACCAAGCGCGGACCCTCACCCTCTTGGCCCCAACTAGCAAGCACATAGGACATCAAGCAAGAGGTGGCCTACCTAGTGGAGTGTTGGTATCTACCCTCCCTATTCATGCCACATCTAAATTTATTTCACAGCATCCAATCACCATACAATTAGAATCAGGGAGCTTGTGGCAGGGCCGCTGTGGCGGCGACGGCAGTTGGCGTCGCCACTATAGCGGCCCCGCCATATTGCTAACCACGGACGTCACAATTGCGACGTACGCACACGCATTGTGACGAAAAAAGTGTCGCGTGCATAGCGACACCGTCACAATTGATGACTTTGCGTCACAATTGCGACACATTTGTAAACATTGCGACAACCAGCGGCCTCGACGGCACCATCGCAAGTTTCCATGGACGTCGCAAGTGCGACGCCCATGGATGAACTGTAAAGGCTCCCGCCTCAGCAAACCCATGGGCAGATGTCGACGCCACCTCGTCACAATGCATGGTAAAGACGTCAGAATTGCGACGGGAACCACATCCATTGCGATGGGAGCAATGATGGGATAGAATGTTGAGCTTGCGATGTCCAAGAATAGACGTCGTAATTTGTGACTAAAAAACAACGACGTCTTCTGCCGTCATAGTGGCAACACATTTGCGTCGCAATTCTGACACTTTGCCATCGTAAATCGATGCCAAATGTATTAGTGTGTCAAAATGTACAAAGTGGACTTCTAATTTTTCATTTTACAATTGCCTTTTGAGACTCAAATCTGGAACTAAGCACTATAGCTTAGATGTACAACAATTTTGAAAAGTAATCAAAGCAATAAAATGCAAAAAAGGACCTAACTTTGAAAGTGATATTTTTGTCCACACAAGCTTATAATCTGATTACATATTTGGAAAGTAGATGAAAAATTAAGCACTTTAAAAAAAAATGGAACTTGAAAATGTGCCCAAATGAGCTTGTACTAAGCATTTGAGGTTGTAAAAAATGGGATTTGCAATTTGTAAAAAAATTTAGGACCAATGGTATCAAACATCCTACACCACTATGTAGATCATGAAATTCTACCCCAAAACAAAAAAAATTGCTCACAAAAAGGAGTCTGTATGAAGGAGATATTGTTGTTTGAAAATCACCTTTATAATTATTTTTCCTGAATTGTCGTTGTCGCACCTCCAAAAATCAATTGACTCTAGATTTAACCTCAGATGTCTAATTGTGATGAAACAAAAGTTAATTTGGGGGTTTGTTGACCTTCTAAATATGATGCCAATATCTTATTAGCACCAGCAAGCTCCAACCTTCACTTGTTAAAAACTCTCCTACTAGCCTAATGGCAAAAAAAATTTCGAACAAAATACACAGATTCAAAAAATAATGCAGACAAATTGTAGAGACTAAAATAATAAAATATGCAAATCTAAAATTTAAATTTAGGGATTTGAAATGATTGTACCAATTCCGCAAATCTGGCCTTTGGGTGCTGGTTTGCAAAGAAAATTGCCTCAATTTTGACTATGGCCCAATATAGGAGAATTGAAAGTCAATTTTCACTAAATTGACACTCTAAATGCAATGGTGTGGTCCACTTTGGCTCTAGACACTCCCAATGGCTACGATACTCTAGATCTAAGTCGAGGTGACCTTAGGGAAGTGAAGCAAGAATGGTCTTGAATGGCTATGTGAAGAGAAATTTCGTCAACTCAATTCACTATAGCTATGATACCAAATAAAAATGTGCCTTAGGGAAAAATACCCAAGATCAAGGAACTCAAGCATAAGCATAATGGTAGACCAACAAGGTATGATTAGAATAAGAATATCCAAAATTGATTTATTGTCATTCAATGTTCTATTATGTACATACAGACAAGGAGGGCTTGAATATAAAGGCCTTTGGAATGCTTCTAGAATGCCTAGGAATCAGCATCCTAATAAGTCTTACAACCAAGAACATGTCCACTGGGAGTGGATTATCCTCCATTAAGCACAAGAGTAAGTGCGATGATGAAAGGATAGGCCTACAAAGGTGTAGCACATAAAATTATGTTGTAGACACCATGTGCTAAAATAGGAGTGTGAATAACTATGTTTTCTACATAACAGCTCAGGTAATTATGCAAACTCTAGTGTTGTAGACACCATTTGTTGAATTAGAGTTGGTTACTTTAGTGTTGTCAACATGAAAACTCATAAAAGTATGCAAAATCCTAGGTGTCAAGCTAAGAAATAATAAAATAATGCATTGACCTAAGTAAACTTAAGTAAGTGTAAATAGTGAATAATTATTTACACCAACAAAAATAAAGAAGCCCACATAGCCCAAGATGTACATGAATTTTTTGTGTTAGTGGATAGCACACCCACATGGGAAGATTTTGTGGAGCACATAAAACAAGAATATTATGCTGAAGATACCTATGAACAAAAATATATCCAATGACAATTACTCTGACAAAAGAAAGACCAATCAACACATGCCCAAAATGTCTTTGTATACTATGCATACAAAAACTATCCATGTATTGCCAATAAGACTATATGATACTTAGACAACTTTCTACATCTAATTGTGAAATGTTTATTTGTATATTGTGCCTTCTCATCCTAAGATATATGTTGTTGTAAATGAGAACTCGAAACTATCCTACTTAGCCATATTTTCAACAAGTTAAGTGTCTCTTGTCTTCCATAGGTATAAATTTGTCTTCTTCAACTTTCTTCTTTGGTTTGGTCACTTTACATAGCCTTACTAACTAGATTTCATGTTCTCATTTCAATCCTCTAACTTCTTCATTCAAGATACTATTTTTCTCTAGTAGACCTACAATGATTGCATTACTCTCATTAGAATTTCTAGTGTCAAACAATCCTTGAGTATCAACTTCTTTATAAAGTGTGCCATTCTATTGAATGGTCATATCCTTTCTCTTTCTTAGGGATTTTCCCAGTTCCTCTCTTGCTACCTCAAGTTGTTGCAGTATGAGCTGGATGTAAATCACTTGATTGTCAATAATCTTTCCTAATTTGTAAGCCTTCATCTCCAAGATCTAAACTCATAAGTTGTTAGACTTTATTTTAAGAGAACTAAGCTTTGATATGAATTGTTGGAGGTTTAATTGGGAAACTAAGATACTAAGAGTGGGGGTGAATTAGGATCTTTAAAACTTTTATCCTTCAAAACAACTTCACGACATTCAACATATTGACCTTATCATATCTAGTTTATGCATAATATAACTTCTAAAGTCAAATGTTGTAATAAATAGATCTAACTATCAATCACATCCATGAAATATAAACACACGACAAAAAATATTTGATTACCCTAAAACCCTCCAAGGTGAAGGTAAAACTGGGGAAGGGATGACACCCACAAACCTTTACTACTACATGAACAAATTTAACCTAGTAGGGTTACAATTTTGATAATTTAGATGATCTACACTGTGAGGGGTCTAGCCTTATAAAAAGGTCTTTTAGACTATTAGGTCTTACCTTGTTAAATGATTATACACTTACAATGAAGTAAGGAATCTATTAGGAGATTTACAAAGGTTTGTTAAAACCACTCTATTAAGAGATTTGCCCTGATTGAATCTGTCAAAATTGACTTAGTGCTTGATCCTTTGATCTATACTTATAACTGTTGACTATAGATCTTCTCCTTCTAATCTTTAACATGATTTACAATATGAAATAACTTTTCTCAGTCCTTCACTACTTCATAAGGTCACTAATCCTTATTTTTCACAACTCTCTCTTGCATGCAATATCCAATACTTAACTTTTCTACTTCCTTTGCACACTTTGCAATCTCTTCTACAATAACTTATTCTACATGTTAAAAGTAAGGTTTGGATCTTCCTGCTTAAAGAGTTCTGTAGAGTCTTCTGGACACTTCCCTTTTTGCCTCTTCATCTAATTGGTTTTTCTTTCCTCATAGGGATCAGTGATCCACGTCAAAATGTGTAACAAACTCTATAAAAAACTCTATGATTATTAAATGTCATGTCTATTTCATCTTGAAATGGTTTACCTCAAAGTTTGTATCATTTTTGAAATTAATGTTCAATTTGTGTTACTCGGTGCATACTGTCTCTAATGCTTGGTCCTAACTGTTCTTAGTTTGATTGCTTGGCCTTAACTTTACTATAATTTTTTTGTATAACTTGACATCTATGTTCCCTATTTACTTGGCATTCACTAGGATTTACTTATATTGAAAAAACTTGGTGACCAAAGACTTTATCAACTTCTATAGATCTTGGCATATACATGATTATTTATAAGTCTTTACATGACTTGGCCTATATAGAATAGCTTGGTCATAGTGATGATCATTTAACTCTACTTTATATATGACAAAGTGTTTAACACTAACAGACAATAAGACTTAGAGATATCAACAATAGATTTTCCAAGTTGTCTAGTATGGTCAAATTATGTAAATAAACTCATGGAAAGGTAAAATATCATAAAATGTCATATATAGTCTATTTTGATATGTTTTGTGGTTCCACAACACATGCCCCATTTTTGACATTGGAAATGTGGACCCCCTTTTTTGACTCACAAAAGCTTGTTCCTTAAAATAGGGTATCTTTTAAGGTGCGTAAGGGAGCGGAATGTTTGTAGTTTGGGTTTAGGATTCTGGTTAGTTAGCATAATTTTAAACCCTGAACACTAGCATACTGATGTTTATATTTTGTATGGATCATCATGGTATCATCATCATCCATAGCACAAAAAATTACCATGGTATTACATGTGAATTTTCAAAATAGATGATTTTGGTTTTAGATAGAAGAAGTACAAGGAGTTCAATTCTATGACAATGTTGGACTATAAAGAGGACATTTATCATTAGAAAGGTCAAGAATAATTACACAAGAGTGGTCCTAAACCTCATTTGAGAAAAACCCAGAAATAGTTTTTAAAACTAGGAAATTTGATTTTTGGGTGAACTGAGCAACTTGCACACTTCCCTATATGTTTGAGAGTGTGCATGGGAAAAGGTGCACAATTCTAAAGTCTTGAAGATTCCTAAGTTCCTAAAGATGCTAAGGTGCACAAGTGCACAATTTTACAAAGTTTTGAAGAGCAAAGTGCATAGGTGTGCAAGGTGCACAAATGGGCCTAAATCATCAAAAAGATTAAAATAAGTACATAAGAGTGATCTAGAACCCCATTTGAGAAAATCCCAAAAACCATTTTCAAAACTAAGAACTTTTTTTTTTTTGTGAATTGAGTACCTTGCGCAGTTCCCTGAAGGTGCGCAAGTGCACAATTTGAAGATTTCATGAATGAATTTTCTCTAAAGGTTCATTGGTGTGCATATCTAAAATATTTGGATGCCTCCAAGGTCCTAAAAATTACCATGAATTTCTTGTCTTCTATAGCAACTAAGATCACACTTAAACCCATGACTTTCAAGTTCAGGGAATGCCCAAGAAGTCATAGTTCATGATTTCCATAGGGAAGTGAAAGAAAAGTATGAATTTTTAGACTTATTACCTCCTCAAGAAATAACCTCTACCATCCAAAAGTTCAAAGGGAAACATCCATAGATCATTTTGGTATAAAGGGGAAGAAAACCCATATGCTCAAAATCAAGATTTGACACTGAGAAGATTTTTGGGTCCTATCACCAAGGTGCACAGGTGCGAAGGTAAAATTTTTCCAAGGTACACTTTCCTCAGAGGTGTACCAAAAATTTTGAAGAAGAATTAGTGTGCCAATAGTTAATTTCCTATTGCTATTTTAGAGCATTATGTGCATTAGAAACATATTTTGATGATAGTTCAACACCTAGAGAAGGTCAAGCTTCCATTTTTAGAGCTCTTAGTAACTCCTAGATCATCTCATGGATTTTATCTTCTTATCTCCTTCTTCCTTTATTGTTTTAATTCATGTAAAGGCTCATGAACCCTTTAATTGATAAAAATAAGGGTGGAGACCTACATAGAACCATTTAGAGAGTCATTTTATATGTAATTAGCTTTATTTTATTAGTTTTTTAGCATGAGTTTTCATTAGAAGAGCTCTCACTCCTAACAAAAAAGGAGATGACTTCTTTTTAAATGCATGGATCTAATATGTACTCTAGGCCATTATTTTGATGTAATAATATATGCTATTCATGCTCTCATTTTGATTGTAGTTATTCTTACCAGAGAGTGTTATTTTTGTGAATGTGATGTAGGAGCATCCTGGGTGTGAGGGAAATCTTGCATCACCCAAAAATATTTTCTTTTCAATATTTTCTATTTTAATTAGGACTAGTAGACACGGTGGTTACTATTTCTAGGAGCTTAGTATCTTTAATAAGATTTTTATAGGAGCTCAAAATGTTTTGATTTTCTACATGAAGGTTCATTTCAAAATTATAAGCCTACCATAAAAATCGCATTACTCCAACTTAAGTATCAAAGAAGTTATTTTAGATTTTCTTTGGAACCTTTAAGAGAAAAATCATTAGGCTCATCATTGGAAGCCTTAGAGTGCCTAGATGAGGTTCAAAAACTCAATAGAAGAGTGCTTGTGTAGTTTTTAGCCTATAGATCAGGATCTGGCATTTTTGAAAAGTGGTTATAATAGCCAATCTAAGAAATGGTTTGAGGGTTATGACCTTCCAAAGTTGGGCTACCAAAAATTTCTAAAATAATTTTTCAAAGATGTATTTGGCCAACTCTATATGTGTTATTAGGGTCTGTTGGCCCTAGGTATTAAGTTTGAGCATCTAGAACCTTCCTAGATGTCATAAAATTGCCTATTTAAGAAAGACCCAAACATTGTCTAGAAGAACTCTGGGTGGTAGTTCACAACTTAGTCTTGCAGATTACTGCAACGAAGGCGACCCATGTGGGTTAGCAAATTGTACTTGTGAATTTTGTAATTATGCATTTGTAGTGATAATAAGAAGTTGTTAGTTTTTTCTCGCATTTGCTATCGTTTCTTTGTTTTTGTATGTGTTATGGTATTAAGGGGAGCACCCTTCATCAGAATGCATGTTCATGAATAATAATGTAGCTAATGGTTTTATTGTGTTGTTATGATTGTGTAATCTTTTAGTTCCATTGTTTGCCTTGTGTTAACAAATTCCTTTGTTGTGACAAATTGGAGAAAGGATCATCTTTATTCTTGTAGACTATTTTTTCTTGTGTGAGCACACTTGTTGTGGGTTCACGATTTGAAGAAACATGAAAAATCTTGCAGTTATTATTGAAGTTCCCATCAATGATTGCATTACTAGAGTTTAGGAAGCATTGCTCCTAATTTGATTAGTTTCCTACCAGATCATTTTGACATTTTAATTAGCAGATGTGCTATTACCTTGGCTTATGCTCATTAGGAATTTCCCTTTCAGTTATTTTCTTTAATCTCTCATTACTCCATGTTTGTATTTTCTTTTCAAACACTTGGTTAAAATAGGAATTCACATAGTTGGATTGATAAACTACATTTATCATAAAGCATAAAATACAAAAATATCTCTTTTGTGGTTACATTTCAAATAGCAATAGAATATGTAGATTAGTTAGAACCATCAAAGGCCTCCTCATGAACAAACACATTTATCTTCAATTGAGTTGTAGATAGTAGTTTTCCACAATCCATTAGAATTCCTAGTTGTGTTTTCTGGGTAGATTGTGTTACAATTTTTGCATCAACATTTCGGATCACACTCTGTGATCCATCATCAGGATGAGAGAGCTGAAGGAAAAAAGTCCTTCAGCTCTCTCATCCTGATGATGGATCACAGAGCGTGATCCGAAACGTTGATGCAAAAATTGTAACATAATCTACCCAGAAAACACAGCTAAGAATTCAATTGAGTTACCCAATAGGTTGAGGTTGAAAAACCCACTTGGACCCTTGGAGTTGGTCTTTGATCAGCTTTTCAAGAGATGGATTCGAAAGGATCTCTATCATTCAACATCATGCAAAATGATAGCTCAACAAAAGTGGCATTAGAAGGATGGCCCCAAAACCATTCGAATAAAAAACCTAAGTTGATATTCAAAATTTTGCAACTTTTTGGACGTTCAATTTTTTTTCTAAGTCTACTACTATTAGAAGGTGTGCATGTTCATTTTTTGAAGAGGTGCACTTTTTAGAGGTTGGATTTTCTAAAATTGACACAAACTAGAAGATCCTAATCCACCATCTCCATTTTAGCAAGCTTTAAGGTCTTCACTCGGTGGACATAAGTTTCTAGAACTCAATCACTTTTGCAAGCCTCATAGTGATAAGGATACCAAGAATTCACCCACTCACATTTCAAATTTCATCACCACCATCCACTCTAGATTCTACTTCACACATTCTAGTCCTTATACACCATGGCTTTCTTCAATGCCCAAAGTTCACCTTTGAACCTAACTAGTGCATTACATGACTTATCAAAAAATCCTTTAAAAAAATTCCTATGGGTCATCTATGGAGAATCATGAACAATAGAAGATCATATAATTTTTTTAAGGAAATCTATAATCAAAACTAGATTTAGCATACGGATGTGGTATGTCACCTGTTCCCTTACACTTTAGAGGAAACAAAATTCAATTTGTACATCAATCTGCCACCAACATCAATAAGGAATTAGAACTCTTTTGAAAGAAAGTTTGTGGCACAATCCAAGGTCTATATTGATCCAACTATCCTACATCATCAGTTCATCTCAATTAAGAGGGATCCCCACGAGACTATTTCATAGTTTAATCATCTCTTTTATAAGATGTATTAGAGAATGGAGTTTCCTTACATTGTAATACAAGAGGCTTCCATCCAGATCTATTTGGGAACAATGGATTCAATAAATTCTATTTTTCTAATAAGGCTGCCACCTAGAGACATTGATACCATTGAAAAGGTCTTCAAATAGGTTTTTACATTAACAAAGCAAGTAGATTCCCATGGTGAAGGGAACTTTGTGTCTTCCTTCACTTTAAATAATACAATACCCATACCGCTATTTCTAGCAGGAGCATCTACTATTCTCAATCAAATGCCCCTATTGAATGCAACACCTTTACTACAACAAGTTACTACTATTCCAATGCCAACAATTGTATATCCAAGGTATGAGTCCCAAAAGTCTGCATTCTTTGAGAATAAGACTTCTCCACTTGCTAAACTCGAGAACAATATGGCTAGTGATTTTGAGGCCATAAAGAAGACAATGTCTCTTTTATCCAATGAACTCATCGGAACAAAGTCAAATTCCTCAAGAAACCAATGTGATAATCCAAGACAACTTGCTACCCAAAATAATTATTCTCAAAATCAAAGTAGAAATTATGCCCCTACAATAACATCAATAATCAGAATAATGGTATTACAAGTATGAGTCCAAGTGGAAATGGATATGGGTACAATAATTTTCCAAATCCTCCTTCCCAAATCATGGAGGAGAAACCTTTTCAGTTTAGTGCAATGTTGTTTGAATCATATGATAAATTTGGAAGAGGACAAAATGATCAAGATGATCAAGAGGAGTTTGTGTTCCCATTCGATGAATAGAAAGAGCATGGATACTTTGGGATACATGTTTATTGAAATAATAATATGAACACATAAAGTTTTAAAAGTAGAGAAGAGTCTCTAATGGATGATGTCTCTCTATGGTTACACTTTACTCCTCTATACATGTAGGTCTATAACACTCCAATGCATTATCAGGCTCCAACCAACATTACCTCGATAGTTTAGAAGGATTTAACCAACACTACCCTAACAATTTAGAAGGATTTACATGTAAAGGATGAGGTTTTGAAAGGTTTTATGGATAACATTACAAGAAATTTGAAGTATCTTGGAGAAGATAAAAATCCAAACATCCTTTTTCTTCTTAACTATTGTTGCCCCCATCAAAGGATTCATTCAGAGTTGGAATGTATTAGTTGCCAAGATGCATTATCTAATGTGTTAGCATAGATAGATTAGACTATTTAAATTATCAAAAGTAATGAAATTGTTTCAATTTTTATGTTGTAATAAGTGAGGGTATCCAAGGAAATTTTGAGAAGGCATAAAATTTTGAAGTTCCAAATATCTATGGAGTTGTGAAAATTCTCAAAGTTGCAAAAAATGATGGAAATACAAAAGATACAAAGGTTGCTGAAATGTTTGAATCATGAAGTCATCAAGAAGAAGATACAAATGATTACTACTATGATATTGATCCCCCATTGGATAATGATGAGGTACCTCCCTCAAAATGAGATGTGTCATCAGACGAGCTCGATAGAGTGCTTAATTTGGTCTCAAGATTGACCAAGGAAATGTCATTTTGTGGGTATTCTACACCTATATCAAACCATGCAATAACCAAGTCATGTCATATCCATCCATTTGGGTTCCATTTATAAGTAAGTTTTCCTAAATTCTATTAGCTTGGGAGATCACAATGGAGATTAGGTATTATTTTGAACATGCTTCTTTTGGATATGAGGGAGAAAACACATTGATTAACAATATTAACGAATCAAATAATTAAAAAGGAAGCTTATGATTCATTTTTTTAGTCCCATGGAGTCTAAAAGGGACAATTCATGGTTTAAGGCTAATGATGGTGATAATAAGGACCATTAAAACAATATTCCATCTTTTGGGTCTTGTTTTGATAGCTATATTACATCATTGATGCTAGTGTTTCCATGTGCATGTGGAGTTGTGTGCCATGAGATAAGCCCACTAGAAGGAGAAATTATAGCATGTGAGTGTACCCCTATGGTGGGGGACTTGCTAGATCAGGTCATATCTTTCCATTATCCCTCTCAGTTTGATGATTTTCAATTTGAATATGATGTTAAAGGTAAGAGAACTTGTTTGTGGATTAATCATGGCCACAAAGAGTTACCACAACTTCTGATTTTGTGTGATTTGTATCCAAAATTTGAATCAAGATTGCCCAAATATTATTTTTCTAAGTACAAATACAAGTCAACATTTTTTAGAACTATATGGGTTAGAATATTACTATTGCACATAATGAGAAATATACTAACAACTGCCCCACATTCTTATTATTCAGGGTTTTCTTTATATGACTTTTTTTATAGTTTTTATAGTCTTTTTAGTTAGGTGTTAGTTTTCTTTATGTTGAGTCTATTTTGTTTGGGTTTTTTGCATCTGTTTCTTTTTTATTCTTTGAGCCAAGAAGTCACTATGATTTGTTAGAGTTGTTCCAAACATGTGCTTCGCTCCAACTGGTCTTGATTTCTAGATGAGGTGGTTCTTCATCAAAGCATTTGGATAACTTTATTTTTTGTCTGAACTAAATATAGATGTTGCTTGTAGGTAAAGAGGACTTCCAATGTTAAAATTAGATTCTAGATTGATCTCTCTCAACACTTTTAAAATTTAAAGAATTGGTCATCTAGATTTCTTTCAAACGAGGTGGATAGTGGCTAAGGGATAGTCCAAAACTTTTCTTTTTGAATAGAGAATTTCCCCAGGGGCTTACCAAAATCATTTTTTGGCATGTGAGTTTCTGAAAGTTCATTAAAAGTGGAAAGAATGTGTCATCAGATTGGAAAAGGTCCATAAGAAAGGAACACCAACATATTGACCACCTAGTCTAATCATTGTTAACAGAAAATAAAATATTAAAAAATTGAGTCATCAAATAGGATTCTAGAACTTAGTATGAACCAAAATAAGGTGATCAACAGGAGCTAGCACAATATAATCATTGGATCACTTCAAACAAACAAAAGTTTCAAGGAAGAATCAAGTGGAAATGCATGAGATCCATGAAGTTGACAAATGGATCATCAAAAATACAAAAGACAAGCTTGATGACTCATTAAGAGCCCTCTGAATGGTTTCTCACATCTATTTATATAGT
This sequence comes from Cupressus sempervirens, assembly GCA_028749045.1. NCBI lineage: Eukaryota > Viridiplantae > Streptophyta > Pinopsida > Cupressales > Cupressaceae > Cupressus > Cupressus sempervirens. Next base: position 137,637,697 of record CM053789.1, on the reverse strand, counting down.
GACTAGAAATTTTTTGATGGGGATTTCTCAAATTCCCACTAGTTAGTGAAAGATTTTTTCAATGTTGTTCTACACTCATATTGATTAGCACTTAGTGGAATTAAGGGAATTAAGACATTGAACACACATTGAGCATGAAAATTGAAAAGTTTGAGTTTCTTGTTTGAAGTTCTCAAAAGCCACTAGTGATATTTGGAATCAAGTTGCAAATTTGATATGGATTTGAAAATCTCTTGCTAATAAAGAAATGTCTTTGCCATTTCTTCCTTTTTTCAGGGCTATTTGTTGTGGTTCCACAACACACACCCCATTTTGGACTTCAAAAATGCCGCCTCCCAGCCCCCCCTTTTTTACTCACAAAAGCTTATTCCTCAAAATAGGGTATCTTCCAAGGTGCTCTAGGGAATGAAATTTTTTTAGTTTGGGTTTAGAAGTTTGGTGAGTTAGCATCATTTTTTAACCCCTAACACTATCTTACTAATGTTTATCTTTTGTTTAGGTCATCATGGCATCATCATCATCCGCAGCACAAAAAATTACCATGGAATTGCATGTGCATTTTTAAAAATAGGTGCCTTTGGATTTTAGATAGAAGAAGTAGGAGTTAAAGTCTATGACAATGTTGGACTATAAAGAGGGCATAAATCATCAAAAATATAAAGAATAAGTACACAAGAGTGGTCCTAGATATCATTTGGGAAAAACTCAAAAAACATTTTCAAAACTGGGAACTTTGATTTTTGGGTGAATTGAGCACCTTGTGCACTTCCCTAAAGGTGTGCAAGTGCACAAGTGCATAATTTGATGATTAGGTGAAGGAATTGTCTCTAGAAGGTGCACATGTGCAAAGGTACAAAGGTGTTCAATTCTAAAGTCTTGAAGATGTTTGAGGTCCCAAAGATGCTAAGGTGCACAAGTGCATGATTTTACAAAGTTTTGAAGAGTAAAGTGAATACATGTGAAAGGTGTGAAAATATGCCTAAATCATCAAAACGATCAAAATAAGTACATAATATTGATCCAAAAATCCATTTGAGAAAAACCTAGAAACTATTTTCAAAATTGAGAACTTTGATTTTTTGGTGAATTGAGCACTTGCACACTTCCCTAAAGGTGTGTAGGTGTGAAGGTGAGAAATTTGAAGATTTGGGGAATGAATTGTCTCTAAAGGTGCACAAGTGTGCATATCTAAAATATCTAGATTCCCCCAAGGTCTTGAACATTACCATGGTTTCCTTGTCTTCTACAACAGCTAAGATCACACTTAAAACCACGACTTTCAAGTTCTAGGGAATGACAGAGAAGTCACATTTCATGGTTTCCATAGGGAAGTGAGGGAAAAGTAAGAATTTTTAGACTTTTTACCTCCTCAATAAATCACCTCTACAATCAAAAAGTTCAAAGGGAAACATCCACACATCATTTTGGTATAAAGGGGAAGAAAACCCAGATACTCGAAATCAAGATTTGACATTAGAAGATTTTTGGATTTTTGGGTTCTGTCACCAAGGTGCACTTTTCTTAGAGATGTGCCAAGAATTTTGAAGAAGTAGTAGTCCACTCATAGTTAACTAACAATTGTTATTTTAGAGCATTCAATGCATCAGAAACATATTTTTATGGTAGTTCAACACCTAGAGACACCTAGAAAAGGTTGAGCTTCCATTTTTAGAGCTCTCAGCAAATCCCAAAACATCTCATGGCTTCTATCTTCTTATCTCCTTCTTCTTTTATTGGTTTCAAGTCATGTAAAGGTTCATGCACCCTTTAATTGATATAAACAAAGGTGGAGACCTACATAGCACCATTTAGAGAGTTAATTTGTATGTAATTAGCTTTATTTTATTAGTTTTTTAGCATGAGTTTGCATTAGAAGAGCTCTCACTCCTAATACAAAAGGAGGAGAGGATTTCTTTTAAATACATAGATGTAATATGTACTCCTGGCTATTATTTTGATGCAATGATGTATGTTATTGGTGCTCTCATTCTGAGTGTAGTTATTCTTGTTGAAGTGTGTTATTTTTGTGAATGCATGTTGATGCATAATAATGGATCCAACAGTTTTATTGTGTTGTTATGATTGTGTGATCTTTTAGTTTTGGTGTTTTCCTTGTGTTAATGAATTTTTTTCTTGTGTTGAATTGGAGAAATGATCATCTTTTTTCTTGCATAGTGTTTTGTCTTACATGAGTGCACTTTTTGTTGCCTCACAATTTGGTGAAATGTGAAACATCTAAATGATTATTATTAAAGTTCCCATCGATGATTGAATTAGTGGAGTTGAGGAAACACTACTTCTAATTTCATTGGTTTCCTACTAGATCCTTTTGATGATTTAATTTGTAGACATGTTGTCACCTTGGCTTATGTCTATTAGGAATTTCCCTTTTAGTTGTTTTCTTTAACCTCTTGTTACTCTATATTTGTATTTGCATTTTAAACACTTGGTTAAAATAGGAATTCATATAGTTGCATTGATATAAAGCATTCATCATAAAAGAGAAAATACAAAAATATCTCTTTTTTTGTTATATTTGAAACAACAACAAATTGTGTAGATTGGTTAGAACTAGCAAAGCCCTCCTCATGAACATACACATTTATCTTCAATTGACTTACCCAGTAGGTTGAAAAACCCACCCAAAACCTTGGAGTTTGTCTTTGATTAACTTTTCAAGTGCAAAATGATAGCTCAACAATTTGTTAGTAGGGTTTTTATAAAGTTGAAAAGTCACTTATGGGAAAATGCAAAAAATTTCAAATATATATATAAAATATTATTATAAAAAGTTGACAATATGTAAAGTTGATGAAAAGAGGAAGTTCAAGAGTCATTAGGAGGTAGAAAATAGGCTATAGGAATTGCAAAGACATTAAAATATTATGTAATGGTTGTTATTTATAGATTTAAAGGGTTGGAAAACATATTTAGGAGAATAGAAATGAAAGGAGGCTTTGTTTTGCAAGTTTTATGTTAATTTTTTGTGTAATTTTTAATAAACCTAACTGTTGTTTCTATTTCTACAAATTCATATCAAATGATACATATCTAAAACTTATATTTTTGGAAAGGCATCTGAATTATCTTTCTTTTGAGTTTGGTTTGGTCAGATTTCATTTTGTTTTGAAGATGTTATGATTAATTGAGTGCAAATGGGTTTGAACCTAATTTATATGTACACAATTTTGAAAAAAGAGTAATAAATTTTATTCTAATTATCTTTTTGAGCTATAACTTTGGAAAAACATGTTAAACTAGTATTTATTATCTCTCGTAAAATTCATTATTTTTATCTCTTCATTTGTGAAAGTTACTAATGGTTATTTGGAGAGTTTAAATCCTATCCTAGGTGATTAAATTGGAAAAAGTTCCTTAATTAATGTGTAAGAACACATTATTGAAGCCTCTTGAGTATTAATCCAAAAAATAGATGTATAAAAGGTGCACCATTGCATTAGTTTTGATATCAGAGCTCAACAAAAGGTCTAGAAAATGTGAGTTGTGAATTTGTGTGGGTTGTGACAGGTTGAAGAGAGATCTTGTAGAGTGGCCAAAAGACTAGATTGAGTAGAGAGAACCTAGATAGGAGAAAATAGTCACATGAGGATATTTATCTCATAATAAGAGGATACTATTAGATGTATGGGTTTTATATTGAGATTTTTAGAAAAAAGAAGAAGGAAGAGGCAAATAAAAGAGAGGAAGAGAGAGAGAGAGAGAGAGAGAGAGAGAGAGAGTTGGAATGAAACAAAAAATAGAAGAGAAAATAAGACTCCTAATGATGGAAGTTAAGAAAGGGGAAGAAACTTTAGAGAGTCCAAAATAGGAATCGAAGAAAAATATGGATGAGGGAAATAGTAATTTGGAGCAGCCATCCATTGAGGATACAAAGGCATGTGAAGATGGAATACAGAGCTTGGTTACCAATGAAGAGAATAATTGTCCATTGGAAGGACAAAGTAAACAAATTGATGATGATATAAAAAATTTGCATCATATAATTTTTTATGAACCTTATGATGAAAAGGTTCTTGAAGATAAGAAAGAGATTGAAGCAATAGTTATTTATGAGCCTTATGATGAAAAGGTTCATAAAGATGAGAAAGATATGGATGTGATGGTTGTTGATGGAACCATGGGGTAGTATTTGAAGTTAAGTAAGAAAGTAGTATGGTCTATCAAAAGGCTAATAGTTGCAGCAAGGAAGAACAATTGTGATGAAACCAAGAGGATAAAGAAGGCTCAAATAGTGATGAATTTGTCTCCAAGTAATGAGATATTGAAAAAAGGGACGGGAAGGTTCCTATAGTGAACCAAACTAATGAATTGATATATGATAAGGTTTATGAAGACATGAAAATTGACTTAGGCGCTTGGAAAAAGTATAAACAATAAATACCAAATAATTGGAAGTCAAGAAAGAGGAAGGACAATCCAAGGGACATGGATTGTTTTGTCCCCAAGAGTATGGTGTAGGAGTGCCTATCTAAAAGGAACAAAAAAATGGTACATAAGGATGAAATATTTTATCTTTTATTTTTATTTTTGCATTCATTTGAGTCAATGTATAAGGATAAATAATTTTATTTGTAATAGATTTTACAAGATGTGATCTATATTGTGATGTGAAACCTAATCAGACTTGGAGGTTTGTTTGATGTAGTTTCTCCCCAGATTATTTTTACAGGGGTTTGGAGGAAACATTACCAAGATGAGGTCAAGGGGTAGCACTCTTGAAGGCAAAAATGACCTTATATTGTAAAAGGAGTTGGCTACTATTTTTCTATTGGATGACTTATTCTAGCCCTAATTTTGTTAGCAGTAAAAGCTTGTATAAAATGGCTCATGGTTAGGGATTTAATAATGTATTGTGATATTGTAGCTTCTTCTGGCAGTATTGAGCCATAAGGTATTGCAGATTGTAATCACTGGATAATAATATTATTGAACTTGATGTTGGTGGATGTAGCATGGATTGGGTGAACCATGTTAAATCCTTGTTTTTTGTGTTCTCTTCTTTGCAATTTATTATTTTCTAATATTGGTTATCTTTACATATAATTGTTATTTATATTGCTTGGAGGAAGTGCTATAGCTTGCTTCCAATATTCAGCAGCTTGATCAAACCAAGCTTCCACAATTTTAGGATCTCCCTATTGAATGGCCTATTCTCCTCAATCAAGATAGAGTAACTTCTAAAAGTTTTCTTCCCTTAGAACCATACTTGAGAGTTTCCTACCTCATATAGCTCAATTAACTATTCTTTAGTCCTTGTACTCAAACTTCTAAAATAGGGTAGGTAAATATGTTTAGCTTAATCAAAAGAATAGAATGGGTCAATGACATGAGTTTCAAACTTCACTTTCGATAAATGATTAGGTTTTCTCTTTTCTCCCACCATAAAAAGATGAAGTATTAGAAATAAATATGTCTACTTCAAATTATTTAGATAAAAATCTTTTTAAGAGGTAACTATCTATGTTCTATATAGAAAATTTTGAAGTAATACTTTCCTACCAGGAAAGTATTACTTCACAAAGATAGGTTTTTCAAATTATTGAGAAGCTTGGTCATGAGGTCTCAAAAATAGACATAAACCATAGTTCAAATTTTATTGAGTTATATACCTTGTGCTCCATATATTCATTATTAGAGAAATATCTAATGAGGTAGGAGAATTATCTTTATTTTATAAAGACAACAAACCCATTTTTTGTATTGTAGCTTCAAGAGGTATTCACGTTTGGCATGTGCCCACTTTGACCGAGATCTTTGGAGATGATTTCATATTACAGTTTGGTGGAGGGACTTTGGGGCACCCTTGGGGAAATGCACCTAGTACAGTAGCTAATTGGGTGACTTTAGAAGCTTGTGTACAAGCTCGTAATGAAAGACATGATCTTGCACATGAAGGTCAAAATTGATGTCTCCTTGTGTCATATAGATTCCAAGCATTCATGAACTGAATGATTACTTTTATCTTATTGAATTATTGGTAGAACTCCTTGGGGATCCATATAATTGATTCAAAGACACCCTTGGCCTTCAAAATTTGGCAATAGAGTTCTTTATTGGAGTTTCTTTACAACTACTAAACCCTGCCCTTTTTGGTAAATCTATCTATACACGATCAATCAATCTAATGCTATTCAGATATAGTAGAAACTTTTTATTTCTACTGAGTACTATAGCTAGATGGTTGAGCAGACAAATTCTTCTTATAAAAATGATGAAAAAAAATTGTTCACGGGTGGAAAATGATTTTCCCTTAAAAATGGATAGAAAGGGAGAACTTTTTGCCTTTAGTTTTCAAATTATTTTCTTCGACTATGCCATGCTAGGATGTTGCACGAGGAATCCTTCTCTTATTGCTACTCAATCAACAATAGCCTTCCCCCTGAACACAACTCACAATATTCATTGTATTGTGCTCTCCAAAAAGCAACTCCTCCCAAAAGCAATAAGTTGTTGACCCTAGGAATTCTTGAAGTTCTTAAGAATTCAAACTCTGGAAGAACCAGGAACAAAAAGCACTTCTTTTTTCCACTAACTCTTTGGTCTTATCTTAAAAATATTTCCCTTCTCTAACCCTTCCTACCCAATTAGAAGGGACAACTAATGCATTCCACTTCTCAAATCAGGGTTTTTGGTAACAAGTGGTATCAGAGCCATACTGTCATTATTTTTTTCTTTAAGCTAGATCATCATCGTTTTTTAGCTATCCTCTATAGAAAGGTTTGATGGCTAAGTGGAAGCCTCACAGTTGAGTGGGAGCAATGGAAAATGAGGGTAAGCTAAAGGTTGAGAAGTTTAATGGGTAGAACTTTCAATTATGGAAAATGCAAGTGGGGGACTATCTTTAACAAAAGGATTTATACGAGCCATTGGAAGGAAAAACTAAGAAATAGGGAACTATGACAAAAGAGGGTTGAGAGATTTTAGATAGAAATGTACTTAGAATTATTTGATTATGCTTGGCACCATCAATGACATTTGACATTACAAAAGAAAAGACAATGGAAGAGTTGATGCAAACCCTAGTGAAACTATATGAAAAAGTGCTCTACCTCAAACAATATATTTCTCATGAAGTGTTTATTTAAGATGAAGATGGTAGGATGAGGATCTATTGCAAATCATTTAAATTAGTTTAATATAGTTACTAGTTAGTTTTCTTCTATGAATCTCAATTTTCATGAATAAATTGGGGCTCTCTTGATTTTTTGTTTGTTTCCTAAAAGTTGGAATGGCTTGGTAATGGTTGTGAGTAATTATGTTTTTAGATCTAATACCCTAAAATTTGATGACGTGATTGGTATTATTCTCAGTGAGGAATCTCATAGGAAAACCTCAAGTTTATCTACATCAAGAAGTGCTTTGAACACACAAAGAAGAGGTAGAATGAATGAGAGAGAAAAAATTTAGGAGATCATGGGAAATCCAAAGGAAAGTCAAAGCGAAAGAGATCTCAATCTAGAGGACCAAGAAATTATTGGTACTATGAGAAACTAAGGCATAAGAAGAAAGATCGTTAGACTCAAAAGAAAAATGAAGGAGAAAAATAAGATGGAAACAAGGCAAATGTGGTAAGTACCAAATCCAAAGAGGATGCTTTGCTTCTTTCCTTAGAAAGTGTTGATGATACTGGGTTTTAGATTATGGGGCTTCATTTCATGCTACACCTCATAGAGGTTATTTTATTGATTATGTCCAAGGGAATTTTGGGCTTGTTTATTTGGGGAATAATGAACCCTATTAGATTGTTGGGAAGAGAAAAGTTAAGACTAAGTTGCAGAATTGAAATCATTGGTGACTACCTAAGGTAAGACATGTTCTAAGGCTGAATAGGAATTTAATTTCAATAGGGAAACTTAGTGATGAGGGTTCTGTAGTTACTTTTAATGATAAAAATTGGAAGGTTTTAAAAGGTTCCCTTGTAGTAGAGAAAGGTGTGAAAGTAGGTACCTTATATCTTTGTATAGGTCATACTGTTCTTTCTACTTTTATTGTTTTAGAGAAAAATGAATGTTCAAGAATAGTTGCTACAATTGAGCAGGGAGAACAAATAGTTGTTGTAGATTTTGATATAGGGCAATAGCACAATTGACTTGGGAACATGAATGAGAAAGGTATGAAATTACTTCATTCAAAGAAAGTTTTATCAAGTCTAAAATGTGTTAATATGGATTTTTGTGAAAGTTGTGTGTATTGAAAACAAAAGAGATTGAGTTTTGTGAATAGTGGGAAGGAAAAGAAAAATAAGAAATTAGAGCTTGTGCATATAGATGTATGGGGACCAGCTTAGGCATCTTCTCTTAGTATCTCTCATTACTATGTTCATTTAATGATGATGCAACTAGAAAACTATGGATTTATTTCTTTAGAAAAAAATCTAATGTATTTCAAAATTTTAAGAAATCTAAATGCTTGGTTGAAAATGAGACTGATAAGAGATTAAAATATCTCAAATATGATAATGGCAGTGAGTATTGTATCCATGAGTTTGAAGATTACTGCTCCACTAATGTTATTCATAGACATAAAATTGTTCCAAGGACTCCATAAGAAAATAGAGTGGTTAAACACATGAACATGACAATAATGGAGTGTGCAAGGAGCATGAGGTTGCATGTTGAGTTTCCCTTAAACATGTGGGTGGAGGCTATCAATACTTTTATATATTTTATCAATAGAGGTCTCTCTACTTTTTTGGGTTGTGGCACTCTAGAGGAAGCATGGACTGGTAAGAAGGTGAGTTATTCTTTTCTCAAAACGTTTGGTTATGAAGCATTTGCATATATAGATTCTGAAAATAGAACCAAGTTGGAAGCTAAGTCAAAGAAATGTATATTTTTTGGATATGGCATTAATGAATTTGGTTATAGGCTTTGGAATTTTAAAAATTGTAAAATTTTAAGAAGCAAAAATGTCATATTCAATGAGAAAGTGTTGTACAAAGATCTGTTGTAGAAGCATGAGAAGAAAGAAAATGATTATTTAGTGTTTGATGATACTGCAAAAGATGATGTTTCAATAGTTCCTCATGATCTATAACAATTGCAACAACAAATAGCACAAACCCCATTGAATGTTAGATAGTCAAGGCTAAGTAGACCTCTAGAAATATTTTCTCCCTCTTTGTATTATATTTTACTAATTGATGTTGGTGAACCTAAATCTTATGTTGAAGTTATGTAGTTATTTACTAAGATTCATTGGGAGTCTATGATGGTAGAAGAAATGAACTCCTTGTTGAAAAATAAGACTTGGGATTTATGTAAGTTGTCTGCAAGTAAAAGGCTTTACATAATAAATGGGTTTATAGGTTGAAAGAAGAGGATGGAGGTAAAAAAATATTTAAAGCCAAGTTAGTTGAAAAGGATTTGCACAAAAAAAGGGCATTGATTTTGATGAGATATTCTCTCACGTTGTTAAAATGAATTCTATTTGTAATATTTTTAGTATTGTGGTTACTCAAAACCTTATAAAATTTTCTATAATTTACACACTAAGTTCTCCTTACCTTTGACCTCAAATCCACGTGGTTGTACCATTTTTTTTTTCAACTGATTAAAAATGTAGGAGATACACCCTGCACCTAGGTAAAATAGAACATGTCTTTACTTTAATTATACCATTTATTTTTCTCATTGAGTTTATTAAAATCTTTACCACATTATAAATTGTTTTTTTAATTCTTGTAGATCTAAGGTGGGAAGGTTATGGTTCCACAACACCTAATTTTCAAAAACTTGTCATGTGCCTTTGATTAGACATTCTCTCCTATTGTTAAAATGTCTTCTATTTGCATTGTTTCATATATTGTGGCTATTGAATATTTTCATTTGGAGAAACTTGATATCAAAACAACCTTTCTTCATGGTGATTTGGATGAAGAGATATATATGGTATAACAATAGGGATTTGAGGTCAAAGGTAAGGAGAACTTAGTTTGAAAATTATAGAAAAGTTTATATGGTTTGTAGCAAACACCTTGGAAATGGTATTTGAAATTTGATAGTTTTATGCATGAGCAAAGATATAGTAGGTGTCTTTCATTAGTTTTATTTGCATGGAACTATTATTTTTGTCTATGGTTAATCCTAATAGTTTAGTATGGTCAAATTATGTAAACAAACCTATGGAAGGGTAAAATAACATAAAATGTCATATGTAATCTATTTTGATATGTTAGTAGGGTTTTTATAAATTTGAAAGGTCATTTATGGGAAAATTCAAAAGTTTTCAGATATGTATTAAAATATTGTCATAAAAAGTTGACAATATGTAAAGTTGATGTAAAGAGGAGGATTAAGAGTCATTAGGAGGTAGACAAAAAGTTATAGGAATTGAAAAGACATTAAATCATCATGTAATGGTCATTATTTATATATTTGAATGGTTGGAAATCTTTTTTATGAGAATAGAAATGAAAGAAGGTTTGTTTTTGCAAGTTTTATGTTAATTTTCTGTGTGATTTTCTAGAAACCTGATTGTTGTTTTTATTGATACAAATTCATATGAAAATATACAAACCTATAACTCATATTTTTGGAAATTTATCTGAGTTGTCTTCTTTTGGTTTTGGTTTGGTCAAATTTCATTCTGATTTGAAGAAGTTATGAGTAATTGAGTGCAAACTAGTTTGAACCTAATTTTAATGTAAGTAGTTTAGGAAGAAGAGCAATAAAGTTTGTTCTAGTTATCAATTTGAGCTATAACTCTTGGAAAACATGTTTAACTGATATATATTCTCTCTAATAAAAGTACTTAGTTTTATCTCTTCATTTGTGAAAGTTATTGGTGGTTATTTGGAGAGTTTATATATTGTTCTAGATGATTAAACTGGTAAAAGTTCCTTAATTGGTGTGTAAGAACACATTGTCAAATCCTTTTGAGTAGTAATCCAAAAAGAGATGTTTAAAAGCTGTACCTTTGCATTATAAAGGCCAAAATTCTTGTAGGTATAGTTAAAGATATTGAAGAAGATAGTAAAAGAATGTAGAATATCATTTTGTATATCTCAGGCACTTGTACTACAAGAGAAGAACAATAAATTGGAAAGATCTATGATTTGAATGAGAAAATCAATGAACATATTGACCTCACTAGAGAAGATAGACCTATAGAGAGTGAGTATGAAATTATATCAAGTACAAATTTAGAGGAAGTATCATCAGAAGAAATTTGAGGGCATGAACAATTGAGTGAAAAACATGATGGCAAGAAGAGTGAGACACTTGAAGGGGTGAGTGAATAAAAAGGAAACAAAGTTGAAGTAGAAATAATTGTTACCGATAAGACTACCACTATGAGAGTAATGAGCTCTAAGAAGGAGAAAAGTAATCAAGTAAGAAATATACAATGATGGAGTGAATCTTTAGAAGAGTAGGTTGCAAGAACATTATAGAATATGACACAAATCATCAAAGCTATAGGAAAAGGGAAAAGAGTTGAAGATGGGGAATAAGAAATCAATGCTAGAGTTGAATTGAAGATATGAAATAGACCCAATGCTAAGTTACATCATGAAGATAGGAATCTTTACATGAGAAGATTTGTTGAGCAAAATGGAGGACAAGCAAAGAATGAAGACAATTCAAAGAATGATGAATGCATTGTCTCAACTATTGCAAGAAGTGAGAATCTATAAGGAAAAGGGAAGCAAAAGACAATTCTACAAAAAAATTGAAAGAGAATAATCAAGTTACTAAGGATAAAATGATTACAAAATTATAAAATGAAACTGATAAGGATAGATTAACTAAAGCGATTGAATTACTATCAAAAAGAAAAAGCAAATTGAAAAAAAAATAGCATAAGAATTAAAGATATGTAGACAATTCTAATGATGATAAATAAAATTGAGGATAATTCTTATAGGTTATCATTCTATATTAGTGTCATGCAACAACAAATGGAGCTAACATAAGTATTCTTTGGTGAAATATTAACTAGAGAAAGTACATATACACTTGAGAAGATAATATAGGTTAAGAGTCACATTGAAATTATTTCAAACTTATAGGAAAAATTTAATGCTACAAAGATAATTATATCTAGTGCAATGAAGTACATAGAATATGCAAAGTAAATGATGAATTAAAACTGACACCTTTGGCATCGTTGTCAAAGGGGGAGAAGTTTAGAAGTTAAGAAGTCAAGAATATAAAATATAGTTAACATAAAAGAGAGGTTTGAAAAACAAAAAAGGTAGTATTAAGATTATGATGAAAGCAGGGGCAATTAGTAAAAAAGAGCAATGTAGAGAATTGAGTTGAGCTTGTATAGATAGAATACTTACATAGTTTTGATAGACATAGTTTTTCCACCAATGCCAAAGGGGAGATTGTTACAAAGGAAAAAATCCTACACACTCTTGTTGGTATGGTTTTTCCTAATGTTGTCATTTTTGGTCAAAATTTGGTATTATATTATGTTGTATAAGGAGAGTGCTATTGGAGTTGTTGGTGTTTTCTAGACTACGAGGTTGCTCTAAACCCAATACCATGATGCAAAAGATGAAAACAAGCCTAAGGAATATCTAAATCCTATATTTAGTAAGATTAGTCTTATCTCTAGACCAACTTCAACAGAGTACAAAAGACTCTCTACTCTTTAGGCTTTGCAGGGCTAAGGTGGGTGCACCTTAGGGATTTGAATATGATTGGTTAATTTGATATATTCTTCAGGCATTCTCTCACTAATAATTCTTCATTCAAATGTATCCCTTATAGTAGATAATGGTCGATATTCTTCTTAGTTTTGCAATAAACTCCTTGATTTCAACAGCTAGTTATAACCAAAAGGAAAGCTATTACAAATAAGTGTTGACCAACAATTTTAGTTCTTCATTACATAAATGGAAAATTAATTTTTGATTGAATATATGCATTGTGAAACCATACAAACATATCATCTTGCAAATGAATTAATTGATTAGTACCTTATCCATTGTTATACAGAGTCAATATCAGTAACTCTAGACCTATTTAATTGACTTGCAATTAAATTTGTCAATAATTAACTTTGAACTTCATTCTTATGATATCCCTCCCATATATCTAGAAACCCTATCAATTATTGAAATAAATTTAACTCTTTGAATTCAAAGCAATTAATAAGAGACATACAATTCATCCAAATTGTATTAAAATGAAATAACTTTGTTCATTTCACTCCCAAGATCACAAATATATAAGAATGGAGACAAAAACTCAGAGACATAGATATGCAGAACCTCCTTTTGTATTAATTTCCTTTGAAAACAAATATAGTAATGATATAACTCCAAATATAACTCATAACTTGACAATTTTAATAACTCAACATTCATTGTATTCTCAAATTTACAAAGCTGAATAGATTCATACAATTGACAAAAATTGGACCAGCTATGAATAACATAAAATTCTAGAAATTCTATAGATTTTGGACCTTTACTCCACATCTTGGAAATCATTATATAGAAGGATTGCAACAATATTTAGATGGAAAGACACATGTCAAAACCATAATGGAGAGATAAATGGTAAGGCATGTCCAAAAAGTTACAATAAAAACATTCTTTAATGTTTGAACCAAAATAGGAAGGTAGTTGCAAAATCAGCAAGTAACATTAGTTGCAAGAGCTTTAACTTTAATCTCTTTTGTCTTCTACTTTCTTCGAACTTCCTCAATAGCTTCAAAATTTTATATATATATATGAGAGAGAGAGAGATTTTCTTTTAAATATATATATGAGAGAGAGAGAGAGAGATTTGCTTTTAAATAGGATGCTTAGTGTATCTGATCTTATCCAAATCTCTCACTACCTTTAATCACATAAGTCTTTAGCTACTCACTCCTGGTAGAGCTTTAATTTCTCCAGCTTTCTCCTAGACATAGATTTCTCTTTTGGTGGGCCATTTGGTTGTCTTAACTTCTTCTAGGTCTTTGGTGGCTTTAATCCATCTAGCATCTTTTATTACTTTTGATTCTAGTGAAAATTTATTTAAGTCTATTTCAACTTCAAATAAAGAATCAATCAAGTTATTGAATGGAATATTATTGCCATCTTCAAAAATTGATGTGATGGCTTCCTGAGTCAGCATTGCACTGAAAGAATTAGACCATTCCTGCCAGTCTCTCAACTTGTTGTTAGCATCCAAAATTGGTGGAATGTAGGACTCAATTCCCTGTGATAAAAAAATCATTTTCCCTTGTATTATTTGCAACTTTCTAGTAAAGAATCCATTTAATTCTTTGACTATCTCTAGGCTCTCCTTAATTATATAATTTTATGAGGCAAATCTAGTTTTCTAGCCATCAAGATAATTAGCCTCTCCAAAAATTGAGTGCATGGCCCCTAAAGATTGAAAGTGGGTGACAGCCATGCAAGTGCTTCATTGCAAACCTACTCAACATCTTGTAAAGAAATGAACAGAGAATGAGCCTGTTGAGATATAGTTTTTAGAGTTTGCACTCTATAGCCTATCATGCTCTTAAGGATAGTTTTCCTTATCTCACCACCTTGTTGTGTTGATGGATCATACTTGCTCATTCTTCTAGGCTTTGTTTCCTTTGTTTCTAGCTCTTCTATATATGTAGCAATTTCTATTATGACATTGGCAGGTTGTTCCTAGATACTTTGTTCTCTACTCTATTCTATAGTAGTGAGTTTCTCTACATTAGACAATTGCTCTCTTAGAGATGCAACTTTGGGCTCTAGCCCTTGAACCTTAGCCTCCAATTCTTCAATTCTCTACTTGTACACATGGCTCTTCCTGAGCTCATCCTCATATAACTTCTTAACAACTATATAGTCATGGAAGGCCTTGGCTAATCTTGTTTCTATCTCCTCCACTTTGGCCTCATTAATGAATGAGAAATGCTTCATGGCCTTGGAGATTTCTCTACCAAAGGTACCCTATAAAGTCCATACAATCATGTTTCCCTGATCTATGCTCTACTCATCCATCAGCTTAGGCTTATTTGAAGCATGAGCCATGCTCTATACTACTAGTTCTTTGGTTTCAATGTTGAAACCTAATCCTCTTTATAGTCCACTAGCACCATATGCCTCATATGATATGGCATGTTCTTGTCTCTTGATTTGATCAAGCATAAATACTTGTTCCAAATCCCAACCAAGCACCAGTAGCATTCCACTCCTTTGAACTAAATCTCTTACCTCCTCAAGAGTCATTACCTCACTTTCAAGATCATAAGCATGTAGTTTATCAATCAATTCCTACTTCTCTTACCAGACTCCCCTAGTTTCATCTTCAATACTAGTTCACTTTGTTTAACCTTGTAAAGGAAGCTCTTGAACTCAGCTAACTTGATGAATTCATCATCTTCAATGAATTTTTGAGCTTAGATGATCATTTCATCTAGTCTTGTTGCTGCCAGATCTAGATTAGTAGGATTATTCTCTACTACATTAACCCTATCATGTACATAGCTCTATCTTAGTCAGCAAAGTACACACTCTTACTAGGAAGGATCTATAGAGTTCTTTGTTTTAATTTCTCTAGAATGTGCACAACCTTCTTCCTTTTGTTAACTTTTGTGACCCATGATGCATCAACAAGCTCATCCTCTTCAATTTTAAGGGTTATACTAGGCTCAGGGTTGTCAAGGTTTACCCTTTCTTCTTCTCCAAGTGGCTCTTCTAGCATTTGTGCCATAATCTCATCACAATCAATAGTCAACTTCCTTATCCTCTATGGGTAAGAGACATCTAGGTAAAAACCTTTAAAACTTGGATCTATTCTCTTCAATTCCCTCTCTGCCCTTAGAACATCATCAAATTTGGCTAGTTTATCAGCTGCCTCCCCCTCACCAATAATATTTGGAATGAGGTCATCATGAGGTGATTCCTTTTTGTTTGATAGCACATAATTTCTTATTTCTTTGAGGGTATTCCTCATCCAGTTGTTAAGGTCATACATTCTATAAGGGAAAATTGATAGATTATAGTGGTGGAGAAAAGAATGTATTTGATCTAAGGATTTTTTTCTAATTGAAAAGTCTCCTACCATAAAGCATCTACATAAGAATGTACCCCTATGCACTTTAGGACCTAAGTACTCCCTATTCACCATGAATAACTACCACATGAATTCGATGATGGCCAGTCTAAGGGGAATGAATTTGGGCAATATATGGGGTGGTTGAGGACAACCATAAATTCTCATTAGGGAAAAAGTTAGAAATAAGAAAATTTCCCCTCAATTATGATCTAATATTTTATTTTCTTGGAGTAGGGCTAGTCTTAAAAGACTCTTCAAAATATCAAGTGCCCTAAAGTAGCCTAGGTCTAGAATTTCATTATAACAATATTAATATTATTGAAAAAAGAAACAAAATCAAAGTAGTGATAAGAACTATCCCATACTCATGTCCATAGTTGAAATGGAAAATATCCATTTGCATTAGATGTGTGATCAAAAAAATTTGGGCTTGTGTACCCAATGTTTTGTAGAGGATAAAGTGCATCAACATTGAGTAATGATGGAACTTGAAATTTCCCATTTCTCCACTTTGTGCCAATCCAATATTATCGCTTATCTTCTCTAAAACATACTCCACAAAATCATATTCTCCACCATGGTAGGAGTCCTACACATCTCTGGCCATGATGAATTGTCCCCCATACACCATGTCATTCCCATCTATGCCAACTACTATGTGGATGCCATACAATGTTTTCACAAAATAGTTCTTAAATTTGTCCAAAGGCATCTTCTTTTCCACCTTCTTAGTGTAATCACTAACTTTCTTGAGGTCCATGGGTATATGTTGCAGCATAGACTTCCCTATGTAAGCCTTGGTATTTCTTTCCAATTTCTCATGTAAGTCAACTAGGTCTACTGGTTCACTCATAGAATCATCCAATCCAAATGCTTCAATGAAAGAAACATGATCTAGTGTATATAGAATGGTTTCATCCCACTTGTGGAATGATTTGGTGGCTAGGTTATATGATTTGATAAGGGCCTTCAAAAAATCAACACCTATAAAGACTTCTAAAAAGATAAGCTTTCCGAGATTCTTCTTCAAGGGATTACAAACAAGGATCTTTTCTATTTGGTTGTGATAGAAGTATCTAAATAATTCATAACTAGTGACTCCAGGGCATGTAGCATCTCTCCAAAATGTATAAGGGTCTCCAAAATCATGGTCATTTGTAGAGATCGCATCTGAGGACTCAAGGAACAACTTGATCCATTCCTCTACAAATTAGATAGGTCTCTTCTATCTCTTTCCTTCTTTTGTAGTGGAGGTCTCTGCAATTTCCATATGTAAAGCTTGAATCTCCTTGACTTCTTTGTTAGACATCTTGAAAGTAGATTGAAAAAATAGAAAACTCTATAACTAGCTCCAAAAACAATAATCTATTCACACTGAAAACTCTACAACTGCAACTACTCAAAATCTTTTTTATCTACAAATAGTAACATATTACTAGCTTATGGAATATTTTTATGTTTTGTGTACTTTTATCAACCTTCTTTGTGCATTGATATTATGCATGCTCAAGCTTTATATTCAGTTCTCTCTATCACCTCAGATGGAGTGTACACATAACTATCCAGCTCAGGAACTCTTGTACATTACTCAAATTTTATTGGTCACAGGCTTTCTATCATTTTCTAGCTTAGAAAGGAAAAATTCACTTTTTCATTCAAAAATTGGCTTTACAATCTTACGATCCTTTTAAATCCAAACCCTTATCACATTATCCTAAGTGTTAAAAATGGCCTTTATGATCCTACAATATATCATTTACCATGTCTTTGTTGCTTACCCTTAAGTCTCTTACAATTTCACAAGATAGTTTATAAACCATCTTGTGGCATCTTATCTTGCCTTCATTTGCCTTACAATCTTTTGATCATGGTTTACTAGACCTCTTTGTAACTTCAGAAGTTACCTCACAAACCCTTACGATGTCATGAGCACAACCTTGGTGCAACATTGCACTTCAAATTTCCTTATCTTATGATCTCTTGGTCACAATTACTTAACTATCTATGTAACATTAGAGGTTATCTTTAATTGCTATCACTAGCCTATGACCATATGATAGCTACTTAAATTTCTTTACCATAACCTCAAAATTTTTAATTTTCATTTTCAAAAATCTTACAATCAAGCACTACTTCATAGCTTCAAAAAGCTCTTGACTTACCCTTGAGATCTTACGATTTACTGCTCCTCGTAGCATCAAAAGATATGAACTACCACATGCCTCAAAAATCTTTATGCTCATGTACCTGGCCCCACCTTGCTTTATCAGTTTGATCCTTACAATCTTATGATCACTTCCTTATCATGCCATCAAACATCTCATAATCTGCTCCAACAATCCTATGTTCATGACCTTTCATATCTTCAAAGGTCTCCTTGAAAACCTCTATGATATCTCGATCTCCACTTATCATAAGATTAGAACTCTCCATATTCCTTGCACTTTTATGCCTTTATGATCTTATGATCCTCCATTTCTCATATAGTTAAGGGTCTTCATTTTTTCCTTTACAATCACATGATTACCTACTTGTCATAACATCTTATAACTTAAGTTCAAACTCCTTCCATGAGACACTTAAGATGATATGCCACAAGGGTAATCATAAGATCAGAGACTTCATTTTAAACACCTGTGAGGCTATGAACATATAGCATATCTTAAGATCAAGAGACTCAACACTTTACCCTTATGATTCTTCACTAACCCTTACATTGTAACATCATGAGAGAGAAAACTTTAGCTCATGACTAGATGCCTAACCCTAATCATAAGATTGTATCACATGATTTAAAAATCACATACAATCTCCCACTTGAAACAAACCTAGGGTAAAGGTAAAAAATGATTGTGGATTTTTATAAATTCTTTTATGTTGGAAACATGGTTAGATTGATGTCCTAATGGTTGTCATTTATGGAAACACGCATTCAGCATTTGATTTATGCATTTAGAGTTAGAAAAGTTTCTAAGTGTTAGACAATTTTTAGTAGCATAGTGTACAGATGTTAAGTGTATGAACAAATCATTGAGAGTTAGCTCATGCACAGTTGAGGGAAGCTTCATCACATTATCATGATGATGTGTACCAGTGTGCAAGTTTTTATAGATAGTATGACATGAGCTATGGTTAAAATACTGGTGCAGATATTTAATAGTGTAAAAAAGAGCACAATAGAGAATTGGATTGCACAGCCTTAGGAATTACTTTGGTTATGAAATAATTACTAAGTTATGATGAGTCAACTTTGTGGATATTAATCCATAAGTTATTTTTTATTATGTCAAGCATGTGAACATATGAAGGTCATCTGAGCATGGTTTAATGAATATGTGAGGTATAAGTAAATACCTTATCTTGCAAAGATAAGTGTGCTATCTATGATATAGAAGCAAGTGTTATCTGATGCGAACTATTGTACATAGAGCTTGTAAGAATTGTGGAGCTTTATGTGATGTGAATTTTGATGTATGATCAGAACAAGTGCAGAGTACAATAGATAACAAGTATTGCATGTATATCTATTCTTGTGAAGAACTTAATTGTATAATTGCATGTTAGGGTAGTGGGCTCTTCTTGCATATATTGTATTTTTTCTACCAAATTCTAATAGGGTTGAAGAAACTCCTATTGGATTGAGGACTCAAGACACTATATGTACTTCATAGAATCCTAATAGGCTCAATATCCTTAACATGATCCTATTGTTTAGTGAATCATCTAGTGGGTATCATCCCTACTGGGGTTTTCCCTTGGCCAAGATTTCCCTAGTTAATAAATAATGGTGTTATGATTTCACTATCTGCATGGTTATACTATTCAACTTTGTTGGTTTAATTTCATATGCAAGTTATAAAGTAATTAACAATATTTAGCTATGGGAAAAAGTTTGTAGAATACTGATTCACCCACCTCCCCCCACTCTTAGTATTATTTATTTCCAACAATTTCTATTAGAGTACCGTTACTTTGAAGAATTGTAACAACTTAAGTAAGATCCCTAAAGATATGGAATAATTGAAGAAAAACCTAAAAGAAGCTCTCGAAAAAATTGACCTTCTTATTGAAGAAAGAGATTACCTAAAAGATAGATATGAAGATGCGAAAGTTTTCATTGGAAATTTAAAAGATAAGATTGATGATTTAGAATCTGGAAAAAAAAAATTGCACAAACTAGTGAAAATGATCAAGTAAGAGATCTTTAGAAGAAAAATGAGATCTTGAAACATGAACTAAAAATCATTGAACTTAAATTGAGTTTTAAGAGAAAAGGTAGCAAGAATGAACCAGATCTGAAAACTAAGAATGCAGATCTTAGATCACAATTAAGTCAAGTTACATCTAAAATTGATATTATCAAGATTGAACATGATGAGTTAAAGAAGTACAACATTATTTTGAAAGGAGAATTGACACAAGATAAGAAATAGTTAGAGAAATTTTATTCTAATAATGAAAAGATAGATCAATAGATATTTCATCAAAGATCTTCTTATGACAAGACATGACTTAGATATCTAATTAGAGAGAAATTAGCCAAGAAATGGATCAAGAAAATTGATAGTGGACTAGGAAAGAGGAGGGGAAAATGCAAATAAATAGTTCAAAAAGTTATGAAGATGAAGCTGGAGATAAACCTATTGAACAAGATGTGTAGGAAGTGAGAACAACAAAAGGAAAGAAAGCTTGGAAACCCAAGGTAGAGAATTTGAATATGCTGATAATAAATGATGATAATTTTGTATAGTTGAGTAAATATTACAATATGTATAGTAATATGGATAGAAAGTAGTTAGAGAATGCTATTATAAGAAATAAGATATTGAAGAAGAAGAAATTTGAGAATATACAAAATAAGATTCCTGAAGACCTTCACAATAGATTGATTAATAGGAAGAAGAGATGGAAGAGGATCTAAATATGAGGATCACAAAAATAAATAAACTATGTGATGTTGGATCCAAAGAGGAATCATACAGAGTTTTGACGAGTATTCAGCCCTTATTGAGGAACAAGAGAAGATAAATTCTTCTAATGGGAGGAAAATATAAGTTAGAAAAGAAATAGTGGAGGCTACAGTAAAATATATGTCCTTGGTACCTAAGGTGAGTGTGTAGACAAAGGTTGATAGTTCAGTGTATGTATAGGCATATACACCTTCTAGTGAAAAGGAAGAATAAGAGGAGACATAGCAAGAACCCTCACTACCTCACATCATTATGGGTATTGAATCCATGCAAGTGGATAGTACATGCATAACTATGGATATAAAGGAGAATCCTTTTGTAGGATATGGAGAAAATATTATTTGCAATATCAGTGCCTACTCTAGCTTTGACGATGAGGAAGAAGAAAAGAACAAAGAATTAGAAAGGATAGCTAAAGAAAAGAAGAAGGTTGAGGAAGAGAAGAATAGCACAAAACTAAAGGTAATTCCCCCCATTTCTACAATAGCTCTACCATCAATAGTATCATCAAAAGCAGTACTAGTACCATCTGATGATGATGATGATTAGAAGGGTTTGATGAGAACACAAAGTAAGTCATTCAAGAAGAACAAATTAGTAAATTCTATGGAGAAAACTCTCACTGAAGTCTTGGATAGAATGTAGAAGACAATTACTATAATTGTAGCCATTCCAGACTTGTTGTCAAAGTCCATGGAGTTGGTGAAAATTTTTGATAAGGAATTCACAAATTTAGCAAAAGTAGCTTTAGTGAAAGCTCATGTAACACATGATGCAACACTATTCAAAACTGTATGCACTAATGTGCACAATGATGTGAAGGTAGTTGATGGAAACATCAAGGGACTCAGAAAGCATATTGATGAAAGTGAAAGATTGTATGGACAATGTGCGCAATCATACAAGTACCTTACAGACCTGGAGATTCATATTAAAGGCAAGTTAAGTGAACTTAAAATATTTTTTGTCAAGTTCCAACTCCCAAAATCTAGAATTGAAGACTATGGAATAGAAGTGGAGAAGATACATGGTATGATAAGACATGGAATCTGAGAAAGAGAAAGTAGCTAGGAGATTCTCTAGTCCTAGAGAAATTTTATCATCTAAAATTAGTATTTTTCAAAGAAAACTTGAGGAATGTCTTATAGCTAAGGCTTCTTATGATGAGTTTTCCTATACTGACTTGAGTGCAGTTGAAGTGGCATCTTATGCACTTTGCACACTAATCAATATCTCAGAGACAATGAAGGACAACTGGAAGAAAGAGATAGAATGACTAAAGGTCGTGTATGCAAATTGTTTATCTAGATTAAAAAGTTGATCAATAGTAGTGCACCAAATTTTGTATACAGATTTTGGCACCTTTGCTATTAATGTCAAAGGTAGAGAGTAATATGTAAGTAAAATTGCATGTATATATGTAAGTACAAAAGAGTATACACAAAGGGGGAGAAATATTGTATATGTAAGCTATTGTAAGGGGAAGTTCACTTATGTATCAATGTAAAGGAGTGATAAGGGATGCAATGATCCATCAAAACATGAATAAAATTGTTATGTTTTGAAGGAAATTTTGTAGTTTCTTTTATTTTGTTTTTGTTATGTATGACATCATTTTGGGACTTAGCTAATTTTCCAAAATGTTTCCATCAATGCCAAAGGGGGAGGTTGTTGGAAATATGGTCAAATTGGTGTCTTGATGGTTATCATTTATGGCAACACACATTCAACATTTCATTTATACATTTAGAGTTAGAAAATTGTCTCTAAGTGTTAGACAGTTTGCAACAGCACAATGTACAGATGTTAAGTGTACAAACAAATCATTGAGAGTTAGCTCATGCGTAGTTGAGGGAAGCTTCATCATAGTATCATGATGACATGTACTAGTGCACAAGTGTGTATAGACAATATAGTGTGAGATATGGTTAAAATACCAGTGCAAGTATTTAATAGTGTAAAACAAAGCATAGCAGAGATTGGATTGTATGACCTTAGGTATTATTTTGGTTATGAAATAATTACTAAGTTATGATGAATTGAATTTGTGGATATTAATCCATAAGTTATTTTATATTATGTCAAGCATGTGAACACATGAAGGTTGACTAAGAATCGTTTTGTGAATATGCAAGGTATAAGTAAAGATCTTATCTTGCAAAGATAAGTGTGCTATCTATGATAGACAAGAAAGTGTTATGTGATGCAAGCTATTGTACAGAGATCTTGTAAGAATTACAAAGCCTTATGTGATGTAAATTCTGATGTATGATCAAAACAATTGTAAAGTATAATAGACATCAAGTATTGTATGTATATCTATTCTTGTGAAGAGCTGAATTTTATAATTGCATGTTAGGGTAGTGGGCTCTTCTTGAATACATTGTATTTATTTTACCAACTCCTAAAAGGGTCGAAGCAACTCCTAACAAGGCCTAGTCTCCTAATAGGGACTCAAGACACTATATGTACTTCATCGACTCCTAACAAGGTCAATATCCTTAATAGGATCCCATTGTTTAGTGAATCATCTAGTGGGTATCATCCCCACCAGAGTTTTCCCTTGGCTAAGGTTTCACTGGTTAAAAATTCTTGGTGTTATGAGCTCATTGTGTGCATGGTTATATTTACTATTCAACATTGTTGGTTTACTTCCATATGTAAGTTATAAAGTAAGTAACAATATTCAGTTGTGGGCAAAAGTTTGTAGAATATTGATTCAACCCCCCATTGCCCAACACCCGCCCCCGAAAGTATTATCTATTTCTACCATTTTCATGACATGTTAAGGATACAACCTTAGGCTATCAAACTATCCTACTAGGACATGGTTTTCAACACTAATTTAGGGGGAAATTAGTTAAGCTAGGGTTATTTTCTAGAAAATTGATAATAAATAAAGCACAAACCCTAACAATACAGCTTATTTTCAAAATATTTTCACAATAAATTTTAGATTTTTGGCTCAATGAAAATAAGGGCTATTAGAAGTAATACATGTCATTGGTTAACATATCAAGGCATAACATATAGAGAAGATAAAGATCTATCAGTGAGAAAAGAAGTCAAAAGAGATCAAGAGAAGTGTGTGGAAGATTCCAGAATGGAAAACCCTAATTAGGATATCAATTGAAAATGGTGGAAAAAAAGTAGGTGAAAGAGAGTAACATATGTGGGAGAAGACAAATTACTAGTGTAGTATTGCTATGAAGTGTTATTGAAAGAGGAACAATGAGTTGAAGCAATAGATCTATTCAAAAAAAGGAAGGCAAGTATATGTCAATTTCTTGTTGTTTACACCTAATCATTTGATCAACAATTTTTTTAAATCCTTATACAAGGTGGTCTCTAACAAGACTTTTGAAGTTCTATTTTAAACTCATTGTGTAAATCCTTTAATCAGGTGAACATTGTAAGAGTGGGATAAAACCTCTTAATAGAGTAGTCTTTAATAAGACTCTTGATACTCTTGGCAAGGTATTAGACACTTTTAACAAAGTCCAGTCATTCAAAAGATGGCACTATTCTAAATCTCTTAACTAGGCACCTTGTTACTATATTGATAAGTTATGGGTATAATCCCCACCATAATTTTTGTTAGAAAGGATAGGGTTCCCATTGCACCAAAAGATAGACCTGTTAATGCCTAATAGAACCAATAGTATTATAGAACCATAGGAGGTGGTTAAGCCATGTCACAAACCCTACAATGGACATTGGCCCACTTCCAACAATACCCCTCCCAACGTCACTCATTGTGGCTTGCGGGATTCAAACCTTGAAGGATATGGTTGTCATTGTACCAAAAGATCAACCTATTAATGCTTGATACAACCAATAGTGTTATAGAACCACAAGAGCTGGTTAAGCTATGTCGCGAACCCTATGAGGGATGTTGGCCCATTGCCAATAGCTTTTCCCTCTGACCAAGGGTTTTTAGCGATACCAAAATTGGTGTGTTATGTGTTTCATGTTTTTCATTTTAAAGGCTTATTATGTTTGATTGTTGGGACTCACTAACTATCATTTTACTGAAAAAACTAAATAATGATATCGGTTAAATGTTCAAGGTGATTATTGGTAAAACAAATAAAGTGTTTAACAAATTGAAAAAATAAAGTATTGATTCATGCCCCCGCCCCCTCTCAGTTTTTCTTAATACTTGTAACTACCAAAAATTGCCACATTTGGAGGGGCAATTATTAAGAAGTCGGAGGTATTTGAGAGCTACCTGGATATAATCTATCATTTGTACTTCATTATGCATTCAATGAAGAGAGAGATTTAAGATTTTTTTTCTTGTATTATACTTTTTCTGCAACTATTTCAGTGGATTTTATGTTTTGTAAGCCTTGGAGAGCTAAATATAATTAGTTTTAGCCTATTTTGGTGAATTTTTTTTTTGTGTGTATAGTAGCGATTGATGTTTATTCTATATGTTCTCTTTAGAACTTTAAAGTTCATGTCTCATTTTTGCATCTATCAGAGTTAGTAAATTATTTTGCATAGGTCATATGTTGTGAAGGTTATTGGATATACACTAATTATGATTACATCTTTTCAATTTAGATTCATTAAACCCTTCGTATGAAACACTTTTATGTAGAGAATTTCAATCAAAGTTGTGTCTACAAGATATTATAAGTTGTCTTGTTGTGTTGTTGAAATATCATGTTCTTTATAATTTTCTGGTGTATACCTCACTTTTAGTTTTTTTAATTTTCAAATTTTCATTACATTTTTCATCCCTTTTCCTATAAAATTTTATTAGTTCTTAACAGTTATGTAACTGAGATTTTAAAATTCAATAGGAACCAGCCTACAATTTGAAAGGTTTAGTTAAAAATAGTATACCCACACCTTTTATTGTTCTCATGTACTCCATAAATTCTAAGTGTTTAGGTGCTTTGGGGACGGTGCAATTTTTGGAGCTAACACTTAACTAATTCAAAATATATGAGCTTAAAAAATAACATGTACTTATATATATAATTATATACATGAAACAATCATTCTATATAATGCAAATTTAAATGTAAACATTTTTTAAATATAACATATAAATATGAAATCTCTAAAATATATTTTATAGAGATTTCTAAGACATGCACAATTTCAATGTAAATATCTAAAACATATGCAATTTAAATGTAAATCTCTAAGATCTATGCACTTTAAATGTAAATAGTCACATAATATGTGCATTGAACATGCATATCAAACATATGCTCTATAAATGTAAATGGTCACATAACACATAAATATATAATATGCCAAATATGTTTACTATAAATGTAAAAGGTCACATAATAGGTCTATATATGAAATATCAAAAACAAGTGCCATAAACGTAAATTGTCTCATGACACATGAATATCAAATATGGAAACCAAATTATTTAAATTATGTGTCATGTATAAAGAAAAATATCAAAGAGGATCCCACCTTGATCCATGATGTGATCAATCTCCACAAGATCTTGAACCTTGTGTGCAATAGAAAAAGAAAATGCATCATGTACATGTATATAGACCATAAATTAAATATACTTGATTCTTTCTAAATATGAACTTAGGGACAAACAATTTTACATGTGTATAAGGATGAATGTGGTGGATAGGTCTGTCTACATCTCCACCCTCCTAAGTTGTAGATGAAACCTATGTGTGATCAAAGAAACAAGTATATCACATGCATTTAGATTTATTATTTAAATAAATTAAATAAATTGTATAAAAATTAAATAGATATGTTTCTAAAAGAATTCCTACATCTCATGTTGCATAGGGTGGGTAGGCATCTATAGGTGCCAATATGATATCATTATGGCCAATATATGTCTACTTATGTCACTCAGTTGGGCATCAGTAAAGGTCACATATAGGATGCAAAGCATAGGATCCATAAGCATCTACATAAACAATGATTATCGTTAAGGGTAAGAATGGAGATATGAAACTGCGTAGGTAGGGAGAGCTACATCCTTCTCAACTATGGTTTGAGGTGGAACTATAATTGTTGCAATCCTCTTGGTCCTAACCATAATATTCCTATGATTTATAACTGATGAAATCAATGACATATGATGGCACATCACTAAGAGGATATCCAATCAACAAGTAAATATCTAGATAGGTTGCAAGAAGTTCAGTAGACAAATATGTGCTCATAGCCCTCAAATGGTCTACTAAAAACTCTATCATGACCTCTAATGGAGAATTTATGTCAACCTTCTTATACATATCTACAACTGAAGATGATGCACCATCCTGACCACATGTAGATATTGATCATGAGTGTCATGTATCTGTGCACCTTATCAATAAATACCTCATGCATTTGGGTCACAATAGTCACAATCCTCTCATAAACATCTCTTTTCGTATCATCTATGAATCTATCTTCTACTTCAACTATGGTGTAGGAGCACCTAGGATGACTCCTAGTCCTAGCTCTACTTTTTGGATTTTTGGCTTGTACAGACTTTAGCCAAGTTAGTTGGTTATGTCTGGACCTTAGAAGGTCATGTATGCTTTCTCCTAGGTGGATTTTACTAGGCTCAATGCATTCTAGTTGTTTAGGTTGTTAGGGGTTATGGGTCTTATACCCTATAATCTTGAGGAAGGTGTGGTTTTTAACTTATTTTTTCATTTATGATGTTTTTACATCCTTTTGCATAGGGTGGAGATCATACATTGTCATTTGGAAAAATACAAGGAAAGATATCAATTTTTGCAAAAGTTGCCAAATAGGTAAAAATGGTTAAAATCATGCGAATTGATGCTCTAAAGGATAAATCATGCCCAAAAATCATAAATGGATCATAGTGGACTAATTTGGAAGTTCCCAAATGATGGAAGTCAAAGTTGCTAAGAAATGCAAAAACTTCTCAGCAACTTTGAAAAGTTGTTAACATTTTGACAAGAAAGTTGCATAGTACAAGAAATATGTTGATAGTTAAGATAATTCTCTAAAACCTCTCAAGGAACATATAAAATCATTAAGGATACCCATTCCAAGGGTTGGAGTTTTTGTAATAAGTTAATTTGAAAATCTAAAGGCACAAACTAGTGTGTAGTTTTGGCAATTTTTATGTTTTTAATTGCTTGAGTACTATGATGGATTGAAAAAATTATGTTCTCATATGGTCCTTGTAGTTCATGTCCATATGGTTCTTTTTTATTCACAATGTAAACTGATAGGAAGTAGTTTGGTTGTAGTTTGAAAATCCTTTGTAATTAGTTTATTTATTGTTTTGTTTTGGTAGTTTTTGTGTAAAATGGATCCTTCATGAATCCTCATCATGGAACCATGATGGATTTGAGGTAAATGGAAGTTTAGTCTATGTATAGTGTCTGTAGAAAAGGAAAGGCCTGCAAAAATTGTTTTTCTATTTTTTCTATTGATGCCCTAGGCAAGCTTTCATTGCATGGCTAGGCAATCACAGTGCTAGCAAGTGGGATTTGGTGGATTGAATGCATTAGATACTTTAATATAAGAGTTGAAAAAGGAGGAGGGATGTGTGAGGAATCCATGTGCCAAAGGAGAAGGTTCCAAGACTATTTTTATTATGAATTTCATCAAACCCTAGTGAATGTTGATTGGACATGCTTAAAACCCTTGGTTCTAGGCATAAAAATAGTAAAGGGGTATATAGATAGGTTGAGGACCTAAGAACCACAAAATATTGAAGTTTCCCCAAAAGGGTATCCATAATGGAGGTTATTTTTTCATCTCGTTAAGATAAATTTGGAGTTGTAGCCCAAAAATCAACTTTGGACGCCTAATTCTACTAGGTCTAATTAGGATAGTTTTGTCAAGTTTGAGGGAATTGATAAGAATACCAATGGATTTTGATCCCAAGATGCTAGGGGAAGACTAAAGTCCATAAATTTTCATTCCTAATTCTATGCTAAACTAGTATGTCCATTTTTGGTAAAGTTGTGATCTTGAGGAGTAGGTGGGAATGTCCTTAGGATGGGTACAAGTTGTAAAATCATTGGTGGAACTCGATGGTAAAGTGTAGAGGGTAGGATAGATATCCTCTTAAGGTTAGGGTGACAAATGGGTTCCTTAATAGGCTAGAAGAGAGCCTAAATGAGTCCTTAGAGAAGGAAAGGACTAGTACTCAATCCACTTACATCATATTGGTATTAGAGCCACCAAAGATTTGGGGCTAGTGGCATGTCTTTGTAAAATAAAGAGTTAGTAGGGTAGGAAGACATGGTGGATAATGTAGAACTTTCCAAGGAGATGAGCAAGAAAAAGGATAGGAATAGGCTCCTAGAGGAAGCATTAGAGGAGATGAAGACCGAACTGGAGGAGGTTGCTGAGGTAACTGAGAAGACATATCAAGAAGGAGAAACTAGTAATAATGGTAAGGAAAAGGTTGATGTAGAAGACATCATACCTCAGCTAGAACCTCCATTGTCTAAATAACCTTTCCTAAAAGCCATCAAGGCATTGGGTGAAAAGGCCTTAGAAGGAGTTCTTTTTTTAGTGGACAGATGTACCCTAAACTTGTGATGGAATGGCTTGAAGGGATGGAAAACCACTTTTAATGTGAAGGATTTACTGAAGGACAAAATGTTAAGGTAGACAAATCTAGGCTAAGGGGTTCAACATTAACCTAGTGAAATTATCTCCAAGAAGAGAGGGAGAATATGGGAAAGAAACCAATTGGAAATTGGAAATCCATGGTGATGAAGGTAAAAGGACAATACCTACCAGAAGACCATGAAATTCAAATACATAAGAAAAGGAAAAGCTTAAAGAAAAAAGATATGGATGAGGAAATATATACTAAGGAATTCTAGAATTTTTATTTGAGATTAGGAACCCAAGAAGAAGAGCCTCTTAAGGTGGCTAGGTATCTAGGTGAATTGAAGTGGAACATACAAGAAGAGATCAATTTATGGACACCTACAACAGTCCATAAATTTTTCCAATTGGCCCTAAAGGTGGAAGAGAGGAATAAGAAGAAGTCAAACTCCAACTTTAGAGGTAGGGGTAGAGGCAAAAATGGTAGGAATTAAAGAGGTTATGGTGGTAAAAATTTAGATTCAAGAAACCAAGGGGAAGCTAAGATAATTGAACAACAAGAAGGGAATTCAAATAGAGGGAGCTATATTAGGGGAAGAAGTTTTAATAGTGGTGGAAGAGGAAGAAGTAGTAACCAAGGTAGAGGATCCTACTTTGCAACTACAAAGTGCTATAATTACTACAAAATGGGACACCTTGCATATAGGTTCCCTAAGAAAGGTTCTACTTCCCAAGGGGGTGTGAAAAGAGTCAATTATGTGAAAGAAAATTCTAGCAGCAATAGTAAATCATTTGAAGTACCCTTAGAATCATAAGAAGGGGAAAATATAATGATAAGAAGGGCCTTGATTAAGGAACTCATAAAGGAAGAACCAATCCAAAGAAGAGCTCTATTTAGAGTGAAGTGCAAGATGATGGGAAAAGTGGGTAAGGTCATTATAGACTTAGGTTCCATAGATAGTATCATATTAGAGGAGATAGCTAGAAAATTGAACATGACAAGAATTCCACATAGCAATCCCTACAAGGTTACACAGCTCAATAAAGGACAACATATTCTTGTAAGTGAACAAGCACGAGTTGAATTGTCAATAGGAAGGTATAAGGACAAGTTTTTATGTGACATTCTACCTATGTATTCATGTCACCTTATACTAGGAAGGTCATGATAGTTTGATAGACAATCAATGCATGATGGAACCAAAAATGCATACTCCTTAAAGAAAGATGGTGTGACTTTCAAGATCAAATCTTTAATAGAAGAAGGAGAGGTGAAATATCCAAGTCCTAATGTCCTCATAGTGGGTGAAAAGGAGCTCTTGTACACCTTGGGGGAAGGAGAAGGAGTGAGGTTTGCATTAGTGTTGAAATATAAACAAGAAGTTGCTGACAAGGTAGGAAAGAAAATAGAGTTACCTAAGGAAGTGCAAGAAATTCTTGAAGAATAAAATCATATTGTTAGTGATGGAAAACCTTCTGCCCTACCTCCTAAGATACATGTTAGCCATCAAATTGATTTCATCCTAGGAGCCACCCTTCCTAACAAAGGTTCCTATAAAATGACCTCTTAGCAAAATGAGGAGATTACCAAGCAAATCCAAGAACTCTTAGATAAGGCCTAATTAGGAAAAGTATAATTTTACCATGTGTTGCGCCTACTATTTTAGCACTAAAAAAAGGGGGGAACTTGGGACTTTCTACTGATTCAAGAGCCATTAATAGGATTACCATTAGGTTTAGGTTCCTAATACCAGGATTGAAGACCTAATGAACTATCTAGGGGAAGCAAAGTACTTATCAAGATAGATCTCAAAAGTGGCTATCACTAAATTAGGATAAGGGAAGGGGATGAATGGAAAATATCCTTAAAGACCACAAAATGTTTGTATGAATGGCTCATAATGCCATTTGTCTTATCAAATGCTCCATCCACTTTCATGACAGATATGAACAAGCTGTTGAAAGAGTAAATTGGTAAGTTTGTTGTTGTCTATTTAGATGAAATTTTGATTTTTAGTAAAACCAAGGAGGAGAAAATCACACATTTGAATTTTTTTTTCAAGAAATTGCATGAAGAAAAGCTAATGATCAACTTGGAGAAGTGTGACTTCGTGAAGTAGGAGCTAGTGTACCTTGGGTTTGTTTTGTCTCAAGAGAACTTTAAGATGGATTAGAGTATGGTGGATGCCATCCTAAATTGTCCTATTCCCAAAGTTGTAACAGAGATGAGAAGTTTTCATGGTTTGGCCCAATAATGTAGGAAATTTATCAAACATTTTAGTGTTATTTGTGCTCCTATGTTAGATACTATCAAATGTGGAATGAAGACAAAGTTTCATTGGACTTCTTAAGAATATGATTCATTTGAGACACTCAAGAAGAGGATAGAAACTCAACCCATTCTTGTTCTACCTAGTTTTAACAAGCTCTTCATAGTGGAGTGTGATGCTAGCAATGTGGAAATTGGGGCAATCCTAAGCCAAGAAGGGAGGCCAATGGCTTTTCATAGTGAGAAACCCAATGATGCAAAGAGGAAGTACTCTTTCTATGACCTAGAGTTTTATGGTTTAGTCCAAGCTCTAAGAAAATGGAGATAGTACTTGATACCAAAGGATTTTGTGGTGTATTCAAACAATCAAGCCCTTAGTTTCCTCAAATCCCAAGACAAACACATTAGCAAGCACATGAAATGGGTAGAATATCTACAAGTCTACACTTTTAACATCAAGCACAAGATAGGAGTGCAGAATAAGGTAGTTGATGCCCTAAGAAAGAGACTCTTAATAGTGCAAGAGGTTCTATTGTAGAGCATTGATATTGATAGCTTCAAGGACCTATATGTGATGAAGATTTTGTAGACATTTACAAGGTGTGCAAGGAATATGAGAACAATTTCCATGGTGATTTTTTTTAATACACTTTGCAAAATGATTTGTTGTTTAAGGGAAGTCAACTATGTGTTCCTAGAGGATCCATTAGGGAAAATTTTGATTCAAGAAAAACACAATGGGGTGCTTTGTAGTCATTTTGGAGTCAGGAAGACTCAAGAGCTAGCCACTAGGTTCTACTTTTGGCCTAAAATGAATAGAGATATCAAAAAGTATGTTGAATTTTGTGTGGTATGTCAAAAAGACAAGGGTACATCTTTCAAAATAGGTCTTTATCAGCCCCTCTTGATTCCTAGAAGGCCATGTGAGTGCTTAAGTATGGACTTTATGGTAGGATTTCCAAGGACTAAGCAAGGGTTTGACAATTTTTATGTTGTGGTGGATAGATTCAGCAAAATGACATATTTTATCCCTTGTAAGATAGTCCATGATGATTGTCAAATTGCTCACTTGTTCTTCAAGGAGGTGGTAAGGATCCATTGTTTACCCTTAAGTATTGTTTTAGCCAAGGACAAAAAGTTCACAAGTCATTTTTGGAAAACCCTATGGCACAAATTAGGTACAAATTTGTCTTTTGGATATGTCTATCATCTTCAAACAAATGCTCAAACTAAGGTCATTAATAGGAGTCTTGTAAACTTGCTAAGGCTTCTTACCAAGGAATATGGGAAGGTTTGGGATCAACTCATTGGGTAGGCTAAATATGCAAATAATGATACAGTCAACAAATCAACTGATAAGAGCCCTTTTGAAATTGTTTATGGGTTGCATCCTAGAGGAGTGTTTGAACTAAGAGAGTTTAAGGATGGTGCCAAAGGAAGTGGATATGTTGAGGAATTTTCCCACTCCATGAGGGAAGTCCATGAATCAATAAGGAAAATCTTAACTGACAATGATGTGAAACTCAAGCATAAGGAGGATGAAAGTAAAATAGATGTGCAATTCCAAGTTGGGGATCTTGTAATGGTCCATATAAAAAAAGAGATATTGTACAAGGGATTTCCTCAGAAACTTCAAATTATAACATTAGGACCTTGCCAAATATTGGTTAGGTATGGCAATAATGCCTACAAGGTGGAGCTTCCCAAAGACATTGGGTTGTCACCAGTTTTCAATGTTGTTGATCTAGTTAGGTACAAAGGCCCTAATCTAAATGTTGAGAAAATACTTAAGGAGGTCATTCAAGATGTAGAAGACTAGGACAACCACTTATTGGGAACATCTTGTCAAGTGACATAGCCAAGAAGATGCAAAGGCTACTTGGATAAAGGAAGAAGACTTCAAGAATTTTGGCATAGACTCTAGCTTTCTCAATCCAAGAGTGGGTTGAACTTTTTCTTTTTAGGGGAGTATGGTGTAGGAGCACATAGGCTAACTCCTAGTCTTAGCTTTACTTTTTGGATTTTTTGCTTGTACTGACTTTATCCAAGTCATTTGGTTGTGTGTGGACCTTAGAAGGTCATGTATGTTTTCTCCTAGATGGATTTGACTAGGCTTAATCCATTCTAGTTGTTTTGGTTTACCTTGTGTTTAGGTTGTTAGGGGTTATGGGTCTTATACCCTAGAAGCCTAAGGAAGGTATGGATTTTAACATATTTTGTCATTTATGATGTTTTTACATCCTTTTGCATAAGTTGTAGGCCATACATTTTCATTTGGCAATGATGTAGGAGCATCCTGGGTTGATGTGTTATCCTACTCATTTGTGTTCATTCTACTAGTTATTGTCGAGTTTTAGTCATTTCCAAGTTATAGCAATTATTGAGTGCCAATAATTTTGTAGTTTAAGTTGAGTTGAGGTTATCCCATGTCATGTTAACACTCGGGTTAGCGTGTATCCCATCTCACTCTATAGTGTGCATCAATTTCCACAATGTGTGCTAAGTTATTCTTCATATTTAAATCTATACTTCATGTGCAAGGCTATCCTTCATATGTCAAGTTATCCTGTTGATGTTGAGCATCAATATTTTGGACGTGTTTTCTACATTTTTGGTGTGAATTGAATTGCATGATTTATTTTGATCCTGACATTTATGCTAAGATCTTTTCTTGGGATGTGTCCACACTGTTGTTGGGTCAACAGGTTTCTATTATTTAATGTTCTAGAATGTTCTATAAGCTATTTTGGCAAGTATAAATAGAGTGTTTAGGCTTAGAGTTTGGCAGTTTTGTAGAGGTATTTTGGAGAGTCTAGGGCAGAATGTGAAATTTGAAAAGTTTGTTGCATTTGTATTTGGAGCTGTGAATTTAATGTTGGATCTTAGATCTTGTATGTATTTTGTATACGGTCATAACCTAGAAGGCCTTATAGTTGGGCATGTATGCTAATCATTTGATGAATCAATAAAAGAATATTATTATCTTTCTCTATGGTGTTGCTCTCTTTGTTTTTTTACTTCTATTTTGTTAACTCTACAAGGTTAGTTTGGATTGTTGGATGCACCTTTGGCCCTAGTTATGTCCTTGCCCTCCTTGCCTCAGGTAAAATGTTGGGATAGATGTTAAAAAGATGTCAGTTGTTGCAAAAGTTGCCAAATAGGTCAAAATAGTTAAAATCATGTGAATTGATGATTTGAAGGCTAAATCATGCTTATAAATCATAAATGGATCATATTGGACCAATTTGGAAGTTCCCTATTAGTATAAATAATTAATTATTATTACACTTTACTTAAGTTTACTTAGGATAATGCATTTTTATATTAGTTTTCATGTAGACACTTAGGAATATGTATAGTCATATGAGTCATCTTGTTGACAACACAGGATTTAGCAACTTATTAAAGCACATGGTATCTAAAACACCTCTTTGTGAGATACACCTATTTAAACTTATCCTCTCATCATTGCACAAACTCCTATGCTCAATGGAAGATAATCCACCTTTGGTGGACATATGTTGAGTTGTAATCCTTATCTCTTTGTTGACTCCTACTCATTCTAGTTGTCTTTATATATAGGTACTTCTAGTGTGTATTCATCTAATAACCATTATCATCTCAAGTGATCATTATTGAGATTCTCATTTGATCATCATTAGTCTCTCTTGTCCTAGTGCTTGAGCTTCTTGATCTTGGTGTCATTTTTCCCTAAGGAAAATTCTTACATGTTATCAGAGCCATAGGAGTTTCATTACATAGCCATTAGAGAGAAAAAAATTTATAGGTCAAGGTTGGAGCCTAGTGATGCAAATCAGATGTTGGCATCACATTTAGAAGGTCAAAAAACTCCCAAATTGACTTTTGTTTCATCAAAATTAGACATCTAAGGTGAAATCTAGAGTCATTTGATTTTTGAAGGTGCAATGGCGGTGATTCAGGAAAGATAATTACAGAGGTGATTTTCAAATAGTAATTTATTTTGTTTTGGGGTAGAATTTCATGATCTACACATTGGTGCAAGTTGTTTGAGATCTTTGTTCCTAAATTTTTTGGAAAATTGCCAATCTCAATTTTCACAACTTCAGAGGCTTCATTCGGTCTCACATGGACACATATTTAGGTGCTATTTTTACCTAGTTTTTTGTCTACTTTCTAGATTTGGTATCAATTTGGAATAATTCTAGGTAGACACAATACTTTCATAATTTGGTCATTTTTGGGCCTATTTTGGTACTTGTAATTAGATGCTTGAGAGATCTTGTGTGTTATATTGTTGAGTTTGATATAGTTTTATATGTGTTGTTGTAAAATCAGAAGTCCACTTAAGCCCTAAATTGGCAAGTGGCTATTGTAATCACACTAAGTATAAAGTGCCTAAAGCATTCATTTGGCTTCTTGTTATCTTTCTTTCCTTGCATTATGGGAAACATTAAGGTTCCAAAATTAACACCACATAATTATGCCACATGGTCAATTAAAAATGGTGTGAATTAATGAATGAAGAAGTTTCTCAATATGTAGATGGATATCTTCCTAAACCCACAAGTGATAAAGTAACTCAAAGTGATATTCATGCTTAGGAATTAGCAGATATAAAATCCCTAGGAATCCTTAGGTTAGGGGTTGATGACAAGATCCTTTATCAGATCATAAAATATGATACATCCAAGGAAACTTGGGATTCCCTTAAAAATCTATATGGGAAAGTGACTTAAGAGGATGCCTACAAGATTGAAGATGAACTTATCTCCCTAGATCCTAAGAACTTTGATTCCATCCAAGATTTTATCATTAAGGTGAATGAGTTGAAAACAAAGTTTAATGATTATGGTAGTCCCATTAAGAATGACATGTTGATTTACCTAATTTAGAATAAGCTGTCATCAAACCACTCCACATTTGTCTCTAATTTCAACACCTCAAATGAAAACTTAGGGGATTCTTATCAAAAACTCACTTTTGATGAATATGCCTAGTTGTTAGAGAATGAACAAGTTAAGTTGATAACAATGAGGATTCTCAAGTCTTCAAAGTCTAAGGCATTGGTGGCTAACAATTAGAGCTCCAAAAATCCAACCAGTGAAAGTTCAAACAAAGGCAAGGGTAAAAATAAGAAGAGGAAACCACCTAAATCAAATCAAGAACAAGGTAGGTCTTCTTTTAATACCAAAAAAAAGGGGGACAATAATCAAGTAAAGAATGTACCTATTGTAAAAGAATTGGTTATGATGAACATGAGTGTTATCACAAATAGATTGATGAATTAAAAAACATCATGAAGAAGCACAATATTCCATTTCCTTATGCTTATAAGAAAAATGGGTCTTCATCTTCAAACTCTACGAGCAAAGGGCAAGCTTTACTCACAAACACTATCAGTCATGGGGAATGGATCATTGACTTAGGTGCCACACATTACATGGGGGATTTAAAGAGAGATTTTTCTTCAATGACACCTTCAGAGGTACCTCACATCTTTGTAGGGGATGATACTAAAGTAGAAGTTGAAGGAAAGGGTGAAGTTGAGATGGAAAGTGGAGTGTTCAAGGATGTTCTCTACTTTCCTAATCTTACCTCCAACATTCTTGTAGTCTACCAAATCAGCCACTATGGAGGTGGAAACAAGGTTGAATTTGTTCTAGATTCAGTTATTGTGAAAAGAATCAAAGATGATTCTATGCTGCAATAGGTGAAGCTAAACATGATTCAAGGCTTTAAAATTTCTCTTCCTTTATGCCTAAATCTAATGCACAAGCCTTGTTAATTCATTCAAATTCAAAAAGTAAACTAGGGCATGAGAGGTTTGGACATCCCAACTATAGGTATCTTCAATAGCTTAGCAACAAGAACATGGCTCATGGTCTACCTCAAGTGTACTTCTTAGATGGTGTTTATTCAAGTTGCACACTTGGGAAACATCTAGAAAAAATGTTTGACAAGGGGAAGTCTTTAGGAGCATTTTCTTGACCTAGTTCATAGTGATGTGCTAGGCCCATTTCCAGTGCCATCATTTGGAAAGTCTCATTATGCACTCACCTTCATTGATGAATATTCTCTCTATACTTGGGTATTCTTCATGGCTCATAAGAGTGAAGTGTTTAATGATTTCTCACTTTCAAGGCTCAACTAGAAAAGTAGTCAAAGAAAGCCATCAAGACTCTTCAAAAAAATAATGGAAGGGAGTATGTGAACTCAAGACTTATATATTTTTGTACTCAAGAGGGAATTGACCTTCAACATTCAGTACCATACACTCCATAGCAGAATGGTGTTGCAGAATGGTATTGCAGAAAGGAAAAACAGAACCCCCAAGGAGATGACCACTTGCATGCTCCTACATAAGTCTCTTAATCAAGTTTTTTGGGTTGAAGCAATGACTTGTGCAAACTACATCTAGAATAGGAATCCTCATAAAGCTTTGGATGGGTTAACTCCTTTTGAAGCTTGGATTGGAAGGAAGCCTACTATAAAGCACTTTAGAGTCTTTGGTTGTCTAGCATGGGCACGAATACCTCCACATAAATGAAAAGCATTGGAACCTCAAAGTAACCCTTGCATCTTTGTTAGTTATGTGGACTCTCATAAATCTTACAAATTGATGGATCTAGAGACACATGAAATTTTCTATGAGAGGAGTGTACACTTTGAAGAAAGTTGTCCAAGCTTTACTTCTTCAACTCCTCCTTCTTCCTCCTCCATTGAAGAGAGTGACAGTGATGACAATGACTTAGAAGATGCTCATCCACAACCCAAAAAAAGGCATTAGATAGATGAGGTTGAGGAAATCCCTTCTACTTCTACATCTTCTTCCACTAGACCTAAATGGTTCAATAGACATTGGATGCAGTAGGACCATTGGTAGGGAATCCTTTAGATATAAGGAGGACAAGATCACAACATAACTCACTCGCTCATGCTTATATTGCAGTTTCTTATGATCCACAAACATTCAAAGAAGCTTTAGGAATTCCAAAATGGGATAAAGCAATGGAGGAAGAATACAATTCTCTTATGAGAAACAACACATGGGACATAGTCTCTCTTCCTAAGGGAAGAAAATTGGTTTGGTGTAAGTGGATCTATTAGACCAAGTTTGCAATGGATGGAATTATTAATAAGTACAAAGGCAAGACTTGTTGTAAAAGGTTTCTCTCAGGTGCCTAGTATTGACTACACTAAGACCTTTGCCCCAGTTGCAAAAATGAACTCCATTCATTTGACACTAGCTATAGTTGTAGCTCAGAGATGGGTTCTTCATTAGATGGATGTGAAGAATGCATTCTTGAATAGTGATCTTCATGAGGAGATTTATATAGAGTAGCCATAGGGTTTCATTTAGGATTCTACTTTGGTTTGCAAGTTGAATAAGTCTATCTATGGATTAAAAAAACCTCTAAGAGCTTGGTATGCCAAGATGGATTCTTTCCTTCTCTCAGAAAAGTTTACCAGATGTCATTTAGATTTGAATGTATACATTCTATAGCAAGATGATTCTCACTTGCTACTTGTGCTTTATGTTGATGACTTGATCATTACAGGGAGTACAACATCCATCATTAATAGTGTCAAGTCTACATTGCAGGATAGATTTTCCATGACAGACTTGGGTCTACTTCATTATTTTCTTGGTATTGAGATACAACAATCTTCATCAGGGATCACATTATCTCAACCCAAGTATGTTCTTGATTTACTTACTCAATTTCACATGAGTGATGACAAGGCTACATTTACTCCATTTCTTTCAAGTGTTAAGTTAGAAGCAAAGTGTTCCACTCCACTTGTTGATGCTACTTTATATAGATAGTTGGTTGGAAGTCTCATCTACTTGACACATACACCCCCTAACATATCATTTGCAGTTGGCATGGTTTCTCACTTCATGTAAGAGCCACATGAACTTCATTGGAAGGCAACCAAACACATCTTACACTATATCCAGGGTACACATACATATGGGATATGCTATGTAGCTAGTATTGGACTATAGTTAGTGGGTTATACAGACTTATACTATGTAGGGGATCTTGATTCTCACAAAATCACTTCAGGATACATGTTTTATCTTAGTTGGTAGTTAATATAACTATCTAAAACCTCTCAAGAAACATATAAAATCATGAAGGAAACCCATTCCAAGGGTTGGAGTTTTTGTAATAAGTGAATTTGAAAAGCTAAAGGCACGAACTGGTGTCCAATTTTGGCAATTTTTATGTTTTTGATTGTTGAGTAATATGATGGATTCAAAAAATTATATTATCATTTGTTCCTTGTAGTTCATGTCCATAAAATTCTTTTTGGTTCAGAGTGTAAATTGATAGGAAGTAGTTTGGTTGTAGTTTGAAAATCCATTGTAATTAGTCTGTTTATTATTCTGTTTTGGCATTTTTTTTGTGTAAAATGGCTCTTCCATGAATCCTCACTATGGAACCATCATGAATTTGAGAAACATGGAAGTGGAGTCTATGTACACTATTTATAGAAAAGGAGAGGCCTAGATAAACTATTTTTCTATTTTTTATAGTGATGCCCTAAGCAAGCTTTCATCACATGGCTAGGTGATCACAGTGTTAGCAAGTGGGATTTGGTGGATTGAATGCATTAGATACTTCAATCTAAGACTTTCAAAAGGAGGGATGTGTGATGAAACCATGTTCTAGAGGATAAGGTTTCAAGACTAGTTTTTTTATGAATTTAATTAGACCCAAGTGAATATTGATTGGAAATGCTTGAAACCCTTAGTTTTAGGCATATAAATAACAAAGGGGTGTATAGACAAGTTGAGGACTTGAGACCCACAAAATATTGAATTTTTTCCAAAAGGGTATCCACAATGGAGGTTAGTGTGTCACCTTGTTAAGAGAAATTTGGAGTTGTAGCCCAAAAACCAACTTTGGAGGCCTAATTCTACTAGGTCTAATTAGGACAGTTTTGTCAAGTTTGAGGGAATCGATAAGAAGAACTATGGATTTTGATTCCAAGAGGTTAGGGAAAGACTAAAGACCATGAAGTTGCATACCTCATTCCATGTTGAAGGAAAAATGTCCATTTTTGGTAAAGTTGTGATCTTGAGAAGTAGATGGGAATGTCCTTAGTATGAGTGCAAGTTGTAAAATCATTGGTGTAACTAGTGTGGAGGGTAGGATAGATATCCTCTTGAGGTTATGGTGACAAAGGGGAGCCCTAATAGGCTAGAAGAAAGCCTAGATGAGTCCTTAGAGAAGGAAATGACTAGTAAGCAATCCACTTACATCAAGATAATTCCAAACATTTTGGCATCACCAAAAGATTTGGACCAATCAATGCTCACTTATTAATGGGATGCATCCCATCAGGGTGTTTGAATTTATTTAAAAACCTACCCTAACCTTTCCCAACATGTCTAGGGATATCTATACAATCAACCAATCAATGTAGATGAAATTCTACAAACAATTGTTTGCACAAATAGAGGGGAAGTCATCCTTCTAAGGCCACATGTGATCTGCAACAAACCATCAAGGATATAGAAATGGTGCCACCAAGGGATCAATACACTGCATTGTATGGTACCCTATGACCTTATTGAAAGGTTGATAATATGGGAATATGTTCTTCACATTATGTAGTAAGACCAGAGTATCTATCTCTGTCACTTCATAGTACTGCTAACACTATGAGAGAGAGTGTGTTATAAAATGTGTTCAAACTAATTCTATCATAAGGGTTAAAATGCTAACAATGTTAATCATGCTCACTAACTCATCTATAATTGATGTTACTTGGTCCCTATGATGTAGGGTAGGTGAAGGTTGTAGACTATGATCAAGTGCACCAAGTGCACTCTATAAATGATGAAGGGTCTGAGTGAATAATGCCTACCTATCCTGGGAAGCATTAGTAGATCTATGTGATGATTCATTGTGTGTGTGGTCATGCACACTAGCCTCTCCAGAATCACTACCACTAGAACCCATAATGATGAAATGTATATAAAAAGAAAATAAGAGAGGTAATAATAGAGATCTTCACATGCATATATGTGTGGGTGTGTGTACCTTTTTTTTAAAAGTAATATAATCAAAACACACATTTGAAGATCATGCAATGAATATTAAAATTTAACTACAATCTAAATGAATGCAACATTAATAGGTATATCATAAATGAATATCTAAATGAATGTAAATAAAATTAAGTGCAATCTAAACATGAATCTAAAAGAAATTTAAGTACAATTTACGTGATATTGTAAAACATAAATAAAACTTAACTACATTATGTTTAATTTCAATAATAGGTAAATCACATTTCTAACAATCTAAATGAACCTATTCATACTTGAAATTCTAATCATATATTTATTTGAATATATTTAATTATATTTTTTGGGTTAGACTAAATGATAGAATATATGTGACGTGTTATAATTAGAGATCAAATATAGGTTAGATGAGGATTTGAAATCAAATTTGATTTTAATTATGTTTTAGTTTTATTTTAAGGTTAAGATTTAAATTATTATTTAACTATAGTAACTATTAGAGTTAGAGCTTGATTACATTCAATGTTACCTAGTTTCAATGTGATTAAAATTTA
This sequence comes from Cupressus sempervirens, assembly GCA_028749045.1. NCBI lineage: Eukaryota > Viridiplantae > Streptophyta > Pinopsida > Cupressales > Cupressaceae > Cupressus > Cupressus sempervirens. The sequence continues at coordinate 137,595,317 of CM053789.1, read as the reverse complement.
GGTTCAATGTTAGAGTTCTAGTTTAACTATAGTATGATAGGGTTTAACTATACTATAGTTTATCTAAAGTATGTTAGGGTTCTAGTTAGATTAATTAGGTTCAATGTTTGTGAATGATGAGATTGTGATTAAAGCCAGTTCAATATAGAATTGATTAGGAATATCATGAAAAAGATAGTTTGGTTTTTGGGTTCAATATAAGGTTAGAATTCAAAGTTAGGTCTAGTGTTAGAATTTGATTGGTTTAACATCATAATATGATATTTGCATTTGATTTAGGATTTTTTTATTTAATGTGTAATCATGTAAGGGTTATTTCATTAGAGTGTTTAATTAGGATTAAAGTTTTGATTTGATGCAACTTGGTGTTAAGGTATGCTATTTCTAAGATTCATTCTAGGGTTTGATTTGGTCTAGTACCAACTTTACAATTAGGGTCATTTTTTTAGTTATACTTCATATTTAGTGCCAATTTGTTGTTTTTCCAAGGAATACTACAAATGTATGAAGCATTGTCGGATTGGTATGTGTTTTCCAATTGCAAACACCTCTTATATTTAAAAGAGAGTGAGAGAATGGACATGCCCCTTCATGGAACATGTCTATTCATTAACATAATTAAAATATCCTAGTTATATATTATATATTATGAATATAAATATATAATATCTCTTAATATAAATATTATATCTATATATATATACCATGTATTAACTCAATGTAATATGTGAATATCTTTGATTGAAAGATATACAACATTTTGATATCACATTTGACATCAAGAGTATTGATCTTCCAAAATATCAACACATGATATTCAAAAAATACTCGAATAAGGTTTGATATCAAATTTGATATCATGAGTCTTGGTCTCTTAGAATATTGCCATTCAATATCCAACAAGTACTCTCTTTTTTTATTATATCACATCTAATATCATGAGTATTGGTCTCTTAGGATACATGATATTCATTAATTATATAAAGATGTTTGATAACACATATGATACCATGAGTATTGGCCTCCTAGAATATCAATGATATTCACCAAATACTCTTTGAGTAATGGCCTTCCCAAATATCAAGACACATGATATTCAAAAAATGTTCTATGTAATGGCCTTCTAGAATATCAATATGCATAAAATTCACTATGTACTCAAAAAATATTTATAAGGTATGTGCACACACATTCTCATAATTCTTGCCATATAAAAATCTACTATGAAAAGTATAATCTATCATGATCTACATAGACATTGTAAAATATCCATCTTAATAGAAAATTAAGTTATTGGAAGATCCTCACCTTTCAATAACTTCTACAAATACAAGTGACATTATTTTGGAAGTCATCACTTCCTCATGATATAGGCAAGGGTAGGCCTAATAAAAATCACATAGTCAGAATGCGCATTCATGAGTCATAGTCCTCTTGACCGCTATAATTTATTGATCACTTTAGAATCTATCTCAACATAGTTTACTTGCTCTGAATCAATATGACTGAGATCATCGAAGGTTGACTAAATCATATCCTTTATCTTCTCCCTCTCTTTCAAAGTTGCCTCAAATGAAACATCAATCTCCCTCTACATCATGAAAACTCCCTCTTTTTCCTGCAAGAATAATCTCAGAGGAAAAGATCAAGGCATGCAACTCTTATAATAGAAATACAAATAAGAGAGAAGCTATAATGATTAAATAAATAAAATTAGTTAAAGATAATAATTATTTATATGCATATCAATATCCTTTTATCTAATCATTCATTCCATTTGACATTATAATTGTAATTGAAAACAATATCTTATTACATTAATTATTTCAAATTGAGATCTTAACATCTCTCATACCCTATACTAGGTATTTACTTAATCTCAATGCTATCCATGAACCGTCACAAAAGAATTTATCAATGATAACACACAATCATACTAATTAATTTATTATTATTTAATTTTATAATATATATAAAATATAGAGAGATATATAGATAACATATTATAATATAATAGTTAGTATTCACATTCATAAAAAATAGAACATGTCGACAAACATTTTACCTCCCACAAAATGTATTGACAAACATCTTACCTCTCACTTGTTGAAAACTATAATTAAGACAATTGTTATATTGTCATTGATGTCAAACCTTATTAGTAAGATAATTTCTATCTGATTTGAGTACCATATCAAGATGTTTGATGAACAGGATTTGAGAGAAGGACATAACAAAAGGACTTGGAGGAAAGATTGAGTTACAAGGAACTACAATGGGAACATGATTAGTTAGACATTGATAAGATAAAGTGATTTTTTAATCATAACCTAAGTGAAGAAGACATTTATATTGAAGCTTAGAATAATTGATCAAAGAATGACCAAATGCATAGGCTTGACTGAGAAAAGAGTAGAAGATTAAGGAACTTGAAGTTTATGTTGAGTGGTGTTAGAGTAAACCGAGTTATAGTATAATCTAAGAAAATATAGTGTCGACTGAGTATCAACATTGACTGTGTAACTATAAATGTACCAAATAGAAAAATTAGTAGCAACCAAGTAATCTACTAATGATTAAGTGTTAGAACATAATGTTGGCCGAGGGACACCATTTGATAGATTATGAGGAAATTATGATTTCTAGTTGATTGATTTCATGGAATAGTGAAGCATGTTGAAGATAAGAGTTGGAACATTTAGTGAAAGGAAAGGGTTAGGTGAGTGATCAATAGATTAATTTAAAAGAGAAGTTTCTAGAAAGAAGGAGATGAATGAGAAGGTGGACAGATTCATTGTATATGTTGAATCTGATCAAAACCCTAAGATCTACAGTGATGTTTATGTGCAAAAGGATTAGAATTACCTACTTAAGGAGGTGTGAGGGCTAACCTATCATGGTTCGAGTGTTGTTGATGCTATTAATTGGAGAACTTGAGCAAGAGGATTAGAATAATTATGAAGAGGTGAAGAGTGATTACTTAAAGGGTTTCCAACAATATTAGAGATAGAGATGACAATGGAGGCTAATTAGTGGATCAACATATGAACCAAATTTTGATTTGTATTTGCAAAGTGAGTTGCATTTGTCAAATCAACTAGGTGTTACTTTCTAACCATTGTATTAGTTTTGAAATCCTTTAATCATGGTTGACTTAAAAGTCATATGTAAATCCTTTAATAAAGGTGACATTCTAATGGGATGTTCTTAAGCCCTCTAACAAGGTCACTCCTAATAGGGTGATTAGACCCTATAACAAGGTCAAATTTAATAGTGTGTTGTGTAACCTTTAATAGGGTTGGCTCCTAACAAAGCTCACCTCAAAAGGGTGAAAAATTGGTGACATGTTACTAGTGGTTTTTCCCAAATTGGGTTTCCACATTAAATCCTAGTGTGATACTTATGAGGGTGTCATTTGAGATGTTTTACTATTAATGTTTTACATTCTTCAAGTTTCTTAACTATTAGGACAATGGATTGCAAGTTTATTTTACTGATTATTTTCTATAGAGGTTGAGCTATTGAATGTTTAGGTCTAATATATTTGAAGTGTTTAAAATGTCAATTGGTACATCTGGACTCGAGGATAACTGATTCACCCCCCCCCCCCCAGTTATTCTAAATCATTCTAACACCACTTATCAAAGGTTTTCTCCTTCACGTGGCAAGTGTTTGATTCCAATCTACCTTTTTGATCTACACATGCTTTTTAATTTAGATTGGGCATTATATCTCATCAAAATATTTCATATTATCACATCGAAAGACATAGGTGTCAATTGTTTAATGTGTTTCTATATTATCTCATGTCTCAGTCACTTATGCATGTCCTTGAACTCTTAGATTAAATATATGATGTTCTTCCTATTATATTTGTTGGTAAAATTATATAATACCACATTAAGTGTTCACCCAAACTATGCACATGCCTATTTCATGGATCCTTAGGTAGATTCAATACTCAATTACATGAAATAGGGATATCAAATTATGTGATTATTAATTGGTGACCGCATATTTCTATTATGTTATCTCATGATGATCTTCATTTTGATAGTGATATAGTTCTTCATTAATCATGTCCTTATTCTAATTTAGTGTTGATATTTCTATCTAGACCTTCTATTCTACCATTGCTTTCTTGAAAATTTCCAATTAGGATTGACTTTGGTTATTATATCATAAATCTTTGTATGTATGTAGGTGTCCATTTTTTTTTCTCGTGTTGACTTGGTTCTTATCGTGTTTTCTTCTATGACTAAGAATATTAAAAAATATGGTGGTGATCACTAAAGTTATCGCTTTGGAATATTTCTCACTTATGCTATGCTATCTAACCTTCACGCTGATATTTTCCTGGATTATGACCTTTATTCCTATTTGATTGAGACTCTCTATACTAAATTCAAATAAATCCTTCTTAGATAAGCATGTTTGATACTTTCTTTAGTTATCACTGCCTTGAACATTTGTAATTTATTGAGTAATTTCATGACAATTTTTATCTCCTTAATATTTTCTCCTTCACTCTTTGTTAAAGGGGACCCACAAAAGATATGGTGGCACTTGTATTTTCCTATAGATATTATTCTCTCCTTGTAATGTTATGTACCCCATACTTCGTCTTTTTAATTTTTTGAGGTGGCATAAGTTATAAAATATATAATTGCTTAGTAGTATTGTCTCATTGGACAATAAAAGAATACATCGTTTAAAGCATATAGTGGATATTTATTTTCTTATTGGTTTGTGACTTATGGTTTCTAAATTTATTCAAATATTTGAAGCAACCAAACTTCATACTAGAAAATATTTAATTAACATATTATTCCTTGCACAAACCAATAATTTTTTATCTCCTTAATATTTTCTCCTTCACTCTTTGTTATATGAGACCCACAAAATATATGGTGGCACTTGTATTTTCCTATAGACATTATTCTATCCTTGTAATGTTGTGTACCCCATACTTCATCTTTTCAATTTTTTGAGGTGGCATAAGTTATAAAATATATAATTGCTTAGTAGTATTGTCTCATTGGACAATAAAAGAATACATCGTTTAAAGCATATAGTGGATATTTATTTTCTTGTTGGTTTGTGACTTTCTAGTTTCTAAATTTATTCAAATATTTGAAGCAAGCAAACTTCATACCAACAAATATTTAATTAACATATTATTCCTTCATACCGCAATTTAATATCAACAATCTGTGATTACCATCGATTTCTTTGTGGCCTTGAAATATAGTTCACATATATTTTAGGACCTTACACTCAAATTTCACTTTGGCATATTCCTATTTTTTTCCATGCTTCACTAATGTATTTGTAGCCTCCTCTAATAGCATGTTGTCTTTTCGAGGAGCAAATGTACTAATCACTGTCAAATTGGTATGTGTTTTCCAATTGCAGCCACCTCTTCTATTTATAAGAGAGTGAGAGAATGGACATGTCGCTTCATGGGACATGTATGTTCAGGGACATAATTAAAATCTCTTAGTTATATATTATATATTATGAATATAAATACATACTATATCTTTATATATATATATACATACATATATATATATATATACATACATATATATATATATATACATACATATATATATATATATACATACATATATATATATATACATACATACATATATATATATATATACATACATATATATATATATGTATGTATATATACATATGTATATGTATATATACATACATATATATATATATATATATGTATGTATATATACATACATGTATGTATATATACATACATGTATGTATATATACATACATGTATGTATACATACATACATACATACATACATACATACATACATACATACATACATACATACATACATACATACATATATATATATATATATATATATATATATATATATCATGATGTAATTTATCTAACTAAAGTATTGAGTTGTTGTTTTGCACGATGCTTAATAATAGGAATCCTTTCAAACTCCTCTCTTGAAAAGCTATTATGGGATCAACTTCAAAGTTTCGGGCAATCTTGCAACCTATTGGAATCCGCTCAGTAGAAGATAAATGTGAGTGTTCATGAGGACGCCTTTGTTGGTTCTAACCAATTTTGAATAAAATGTTGAATCTACTTGCTATCTCAAAAAAAGCAACCACACAAAAAGAAATATATTTTTGTATTTTTATGTTTATAATGAATGCAGTTTTAACTATGCAACTATATGAATTGCTACATAAACCAAATGTTTGTAAAAGAAAATAACAAAGATAAGGTAACAAGAAGTTTAAGCAAATAACTTAAAAAGTGAATCCCTAATGGACATAAGCCATAGAAACAACATGTTTGTGAGTTAAGCCTTTGAAAAGATTGGTAGGTAACCAACGAAAATAGAAGCAACGCTTCCTTAATTCCACCGATACAATTGTTGATGGGAATTTAGTAACCATAAGATGTTTCACTTTTCATCAGATCACAAGGCCACAGAAAGTGCACTCATGCGAGGCAAAAAGCTATGCAGGAACAATAGGGTGATCTCTTCTCCAACTAAGTACATTAGTGAAATTTGTAAACACGTGAAAAACACCAAAATTAAAAGATCGCTCAATCAAAATATTGCGATAAAACTATTGGGTCCATTACACTCCATGAACATACATTCACAAAATATAACACACTTAGGCAAGAATAACTACACACCAAATGAGAGCACCAAATGCATCTATTATTGCATCAAAATAATGGCCTGGAATACATATTACATTCTTGAATTTATAGGAAATCATCTCCTCAATTTCTGTTGAGAGTGAGAGATCTCTTTATGGAAACATATGCTTCTAAACTAATAAAACAAATCTATTTATGTACAAACTGACTCTCTAATTGGTGCTAAGTAGGACTCCACCCTTATTTATATCATTTAACAGGTGCATGAATCTTCACATGTCTTAAAAAAATAAAGCATTAGAAAATAAGAAGAAGAAAACCATTAGATGATGTAGGAGTCTCTGGAGATGCCAAAAATAGAAGTTTAATCTTCTTTGAATGTTTGTAGGAGTTAAGCTAATATTAGAATGCATTTCTGGTGCATGGAAATCTCTAAATTTGGAACTAGTGGTTAACTATCAGTGCACCTCTATCTTCTTCAAAAACTTCCAGTGCACCTTTGGAGAAGCACACTTTGGGAGAAGCGCACCTTGCGCACCTTGGAAGATAGGTCCAAAAATGCAAAATTTTACCAAGTGTCAAAACTGAAATTCTAACTTATGGGTTTTGTTTCCCTTCATACCAGAGCTATGTTTGAATATTTTCTCTTGAATTTCTCTATAATCTCCATCACTTGGGTTCCATCCATAAAATCTAAAGCATCATATTTATCCTTTACTTTTTGTTGATAGTTGCCCACCTCTATGCAAGTCTTTTCAAAATATCCCAATTTCACATCCAATTCTAACAATTCCTTTTTGGTCCTAAATGCTTGTCTAATATCCTCATTGGTGGAAGCTTCTCCAAAAGTCTTCTAAAATTATTAAATAACTTCTTGTATAGTCATCAATTTATCCCTTGAATCATCTTCAAAAATCTCTAGGCAAGCATCAATGTAATGTCTCTCTACTTCCAAAATCTGCTCTTGGGCTTGATCCTTGAGCTTATGAATATCCACATGTAATGTTTCCATTACTTTATTACCATCCACAATCTTCTCAATCCAATAATTTATCTTATCTAACTCATCTATAATATATACATCCATCAACATCCGTTACCTCAGACCCTTTATTGATTATAACACTTGCAAGTCTTTACCCCAAGTATGTACTTCATCCGTTAACCCAAAATCTTGGTTCAATATAGCAACCAACTTATCTACATTATTCTACATGTGGTGTAGCAATTTATGATTTCCTTGTATGATCTGCACACCTTTCTCTTCAAAACTTTCTTGCCATTGCTGACAAGACTTCAAAAATGGATATAATTTTACAATCTCCTTATCTCTCTTATCAAGTGCCACATTTAGAGTCTCCTTAAGATTTTTAGGATCCAATGGACCAACTACTTCATTCAAATAACCTCTTAGGATTTTATTTTGCTTCTAAATATTTAACAATTTAGACTCGTCCTATTCCAAGTGCCTAAACACTTCTTTGATTCCCATAGTAACCATCAATTTGGTAGTATCCATAGTGAGTTTTCCAAGAAAGACCTCCTTGATTTGATAATATTTTGGAGTCAAATCCTCAATATTTACATGTAGAGGGATAGCAACATGGGTGAACAAGTCCTAATTTTGATCACTCATAACAAAGGCCAATGTTCGTGCATCACCTACAAGTGGTTGAGGTTTCTTGAGAGCTTCAATTAATTCTGTCATTCCCTCTTCCTCAATACAATACACATTCCTTTCATGTCTAACCATCACCTCTTTTCTCAACCATCTCAGAGTATCGTCCATCAAATATTTACCCTTAGATGAAGAAGGAGCTTGTATAGCTAGGATTTTTCCCTTATCACTTCTCTTCGGAGTCTTCTCCTTTTGTGAGCGATCCACATCAGGCATCTCTATGTTTGTTGAGTCCACAATCCTCACCTCTGTATCTTGAGAAGTATGCTAATGTTCCTCATATATTCCTCCCCCCCTTTGATACTTCATCGATAGGTCTTTGTTATGGCTCTTCTACCTATTCAGCTTGCACTTGTTATTCATTACCTGGAGGGAGAGGAGTAACTAAACCTTTATCTAAGCAAGATAAACCTTGACTTGGTGATGGTGGAGCACTTAAAGGTCCTTTTGGCTAAGGTGACAATTGACTCCAATCCTCTTGTGGAGGTCAATTTTTTGGGGTATCCTTTATTTTGTCACCTACTAGCTCAACATCTACAGGCATGAAATCAAAATTTAACATCTTAAAGACATCACCCCCTTGATCCTCTTTCTCATCGATTCATTTTTCTAACTCATCCTCTGAAGTTGTATCCATAATAGGTTGTGTAGGAATGGATGGTGGTGTTATCGTAAAAATTCTTCTCTGTTCTACCTCTATAGCCCTAGCAAGATGAGTCCTTTGACTCAAGGGAAGGTTATCCTCTTCATCTTCATCATCCTATTCTTCTTCCTTCAGAATAACTTTTGGGACTGATGGAAAAGGAATAACCTTTCTTATCACCTTTTGTCTCCTTGTCCTTTTAACTAGAGTTTTCATCTTTCTTTCCTTGGGAGTTGATGGAGAGGCTTCTTCCTCTTGTACATGTAGAGATACTTCTTGTGCTTATGTTTCAGCTCCTTGCCCTTGCTTTGGTAGTGGCACTAGTGGATTATCCTGAGTCTGGATGACTTCTACATTTTCTACCCCGTAGCTCCCAGGTGCTTGAGTTGCCTCTTCTTCGAGCGCAACTTATTGAGGGAAAGTTTTTTCCTTTTGTTTTTACCCTTCTGTGCCCTAAAGTATCCAACTTCTCTATCAAGTTGATGCAATATTTTCGGCCTTACTAGAGACTGAGCTGTTAATGTTGGCAGTGTCACCTTGGCTCCCCTACCTTTCATTGGGCAAGTTGTAGCTTGGAAAACTACAATTTTTGGAATCAGATCCAACTTGAATGGTCTCTTGATCCATTCCTTAGTTAACTGGATGGCATGCCTCACCCTATGATTGATATCTACATTTTCTTCTCTATCAATCTCTACATTCATGATATGTTGATTAGATATCTTATCTCTATTATACAAGGGATCTAAAACCTCTTTAGTGTCTTGCTACATGATCTTTAATTGGACCTTCATTTTCAAGGCACTGCTTGCCAAATAGAGAGTCATCCTACAATAATCCCTTATTTGGATTTCATAGTCATCTACTGCATTCATCCATTGATCCTTTATGGTATCTTTATGTTGGAATTTTTCTCCTTCCAAGTATTGAACTGTACTAATGTTATCAAAATAGGGATGAGGAGAGTTATATTCCTCCAAGGGATACTAATCTCACTTAGACTCAAAAGTCACGATATCCTACTTTTGTTTAACACTAAATGGACTTATAGTGATGGGCCATACCTAGGTTTTCTTATGTTTCTTCCTTACCGTCTCATATGCAGACAAGAGTTGTTGTGCAATCTCTAGCAATACGAGTCTATCACATGGATACCTAGGGAGCTTCTTTGGATTCACAATCATGCCTGCTACCCTTAAATAGGAGAATATCTTGAATTGGATGTAATAGGTGCCTATTTATGTAATCTTTGTCGTTACCTCTTTTGACATCCTTTTCACATAATCTCCCTCAATGAACCAAGTGATTGCAACAATGAAGGCATAATTCACTATTTTGTATTCCTTGCTCTAATCTGAAAGCTTTTTCCTCACCAATTGGGGATATACCACATAAGGCCATGCATTAGCATCTTTCAAGTTGCCCCTTTTGAATAACCCTAGATAATATGTTGCTCTTGCAGCTAACAAGTACACCAAGTAAGATGTCACATGGAACCTTTGGTTATTTTTTACCACCACTAGTTGTTCATCTAAATTCTCATTGAGAATTGAGGCCCAATCAATTGGCATCTTCATTGTTTTGATGGTTTCAATGAAGTGTACCATCCATATATTCAAGTGTCTTGTTGTTGGTAATCTCATGACTCTACTCAGGCACACTATAAAATGTCTAATATCATCTTTCATATAGCCCCTGGTCATATCTACTTTGCCTTCTTTTCATCCAAGAGGAGACTTATAAATGAGATATGAGGATTAAATGATTTCTGATGCTTCCTCTCCATGTTCTCTATACCACCTTTCTACTTGATGATATGTCAACCTTATATACTGATCTACCCTTAGAAGATGGTATTCTTTCTCGATGTTCTTAGGCCCGAGATCTAGGATGATCTCTCAAGTTATGCTTTTTATAACTCTTTCCTTTGAAACATATAGTTCTTTCAATGCAATAATCAACTCAGAAGATTGCATTGAAATTGGGTGTGACGTTGCGTTTACTAGTCCCGAACTGATAAGTATAGATACCATAGGGGGCCTTTCATTTGGCTTGTTGCATAGCACCATGAATGTGTTCCAGTCAATATGGCCTAGCTTAGTATCTCAGATCTCTTAATATGCATCCTAGAATCGTGACTTTGTTGGAACACCTTAAAATTTGAAGACCACCAATTTTAGAGCCATCTTTGTGGCGAGGGAGGACAAGGAGGAAACCATTCAATCTACCAAAAACAGACATCCACTAGTCTAAAAGGTAGAAAAAATTAATTAAAATAAACTCTACTTACGACAAAAACAAACCCAAAAACCCTAAATTCTAAAAAGTAAGACAAAACACCTAAAAACCCTTCAAAACACCTTTGGTAGACAAAAAATGGTGCACCTTGCACATCTTCAAGGTGCACTAGATGTGCCTTTCCTAACCAAACAAAACACCACTAAGGGTGAACATGTACCTTATGGGGTGCACTAGGTGCGCACCCTTATAGTGCAAAACTTATGTTAAATGTAGAAAAAAGGTAGCACACCTTATGGGGGGCACTATGTGCGCACCCTTACTTTGCATTGTGGGCTAAAAGTACAAAGTTGTGTCACCTTTAAGGCTGATTGATCAAAATGATTGAATTTGAGTATTTCTATCTAAAAATTAATTTTGTTCAAACATATGATCTATATAAATTCATTCTAGATAAGTTATATATGGTTTCACACTTTTCCAATTGGAAATGTTTGTTAAATGCATGTTTTATACTAGTTTGTATCCAATTACTAAAGAAATATCATTATTTCAAAAAATTGGTATTTCTTTAACTCTTACTATTTTTTATGATTTTTTTTAATAACTTATAAACACTATTTTATAGAGTTTGAAGTCAAGAATATTATCATATAGAGTTTATAGTGTTTTAATTAGATATAGTATATTATAATTAAAAAAATCTACAAGCGCGCATTTTAACACTAATAAAATGTCAATTTTGAGAAAGAAAAAAATATTAAATCATAAAAATAAATATGAAACTTATATGAAATTCTAGGGGAAAGAGTCCTCTTCTAGAATGTACAATTTTTATTTTGGTCAAAATATATTTGTTTCAAAAAATGTGGTGGGAGATGAAAACTATCAATTTTAGGCAAGTTGAAATTTGAATCATTATAAAAGAGAAAATATAGGTTTAAAGACAATCTTTATTTTTGAATGTTCTAGATATATATGTTATCTATAACATAGTCTAAGATCAAAGGGAAATAAGTTTATTTTCATATAGTTTTGTGGTGGGAACTAGACCCCTAATTTTTAGTATTTTTCAGTAGCTAAAATTTTTTCTATAAAAATTATGAAAACATATCAATTCTTATTCAAAATAATTGTTAAAAATTATAATCCTAAACTTGATCAATTTTTACATATTTCATTAGTTTACATTATTTTCAAATTCTAAATAACAATACAAGTTTTATATCATTGAAGGTGGCCAGTTATACTTTTGTTAGCCTTTTCCTTTACAAAAGGGTGACATAGTTTTGTGCTTTTACCCTGACATGGGGATGCTTTACCTTTGAAAGGTGCACATGTGTGCACCTTTCACTTAGTGATGGCGTTGTTAGGTTTTTAAAGTTTTATTAACTATTTACTTGCTTGTTAAGTTTGTGCGAAAAAAAGGTGTGCACCTTGGATAGGTGTGCAAGGTGCACAACTTTTCTTTGGTTTCTTTAATGCACGTGTGTGTGTTGTGTGCAAGAAATTAAGTGCACCTTTGAATGTGTGGAGGTGTGCTTGCTGAAGATGAGGAAGAGGAAATGAGTTAGGATGAGGAAGGGGTCCCAAGCTTTTATAGGCCTAGGATGGAGCACACCTTTGGAGGTGCGCACATGCATAAGTGCCCACTTCCAAAGGGAAATGCTCCCATACTAGCACCCTTAGCGCACTAGCACACCTTATAGGGTGTGCTAGGTGCCCTAGTGCATACCTTTATATTGCAAACTCATTTTTCTCTTAAAAATCTCTAGTCTCTGGCAACTAGGTTTTCCAATAGAGAGCCAGACTAAGCAAAAACACCAGGTAAAACCCTAAAAAAGACTCAGACCCTAGACTAGGGATTTGAAAACCTAAAAAATATATACTAGGGGGTTCTTATTTATAGGAGAAATGGGGCCTGTGATGTGAAACCACAACATAAAACTACAAAACATCAATAAGGTTGAATAAATTATAGGGCTAGTGTTTAATTTATCTTAGTTTTAGGTTAGGGAATATGTATGAAATAAGAGTTATGGTTAGAGTATATTAAAGTATTACAAAACTTAAAAAAGTTCACTACTAGGTTCAATTTTTAATTTGGTTTTGAATTAGGTTTACTCGTGTAATAATCAATTTGGTTCTATTTTTACTTGTGATTGATATTTTCTAAAGTTTTTTAATATTTTCTATTTATTTTTTTAAATGTAATATTTATTAGTATTTTCTATAGTTTTGTCAAAAAAATTCTAATATTTTCTAACATTGACGAAACAACGTTTTCTAATTTTCTATTATTTTCAAAAAAAATTCTAACATTAATGAGGAAATTTTTTCCAATTATTCTAAGAACAATGAAATAATGTTTTCAAATATTATATAATTTTTCTAATATTTTCAAATAGTTTTAAAGCTGTTCTAATAGTTTAAAATTATTTTAATATTTTGTAACTATTTCAAATAAAATATTACAAATATATTTCTACAAATCAACACAATACACCAAACATATATTTATAAAAAACTACTTTAACCATTTAAAACACTGATTTTTTTTAAAACATAAAACAAAACACAAAACAAACTTTAAAAAAAATGTTGACATACCTTTTTAAGTCAGAAAATGAGTGTAGGCCCCTTGTCACTCTACACTTCTAGGAATGTCTCTCACTCAAATGAGTTGTGAATGGTCGATTTTTAATTTATTTAGTTTTGGGGGGTTTCAGCCAAAACTCTTCTAGCGAGATTGAGTTCGACCAAAAGTGTTCCAGCTGAGCTACCCATCACACTTACACACAATTTGGTGCCAAATCGATGCTACGTAGATCTAGTTGAACCAGATACAGTCAAAACCCTAAAGTTAGCTCTAGAGGTGACACAAATTCATGCATTCACCCACACTAAATAGTGCATATGTTCTATTTGGCATACACACTATTTCAAATGCCAAAACATTGAATGCAAAAGTCCTATTTTATGTTTTTTTTGTCTTTCAAATAAGGTGGATGCCTTATTTAAAATGTCAAGAAAATAAATAAAAAAGCTCTATTAATTATTTATTTGTGTGCACTTTCTTTGATTATAAAGGTTGTTAAAGGTTACAAAGGTCATTAAAGGATTGTTAGCTTTGTTAGTTTTTTATTTTTGTATGCCTTATTTATGTACGACTACATAATTAAAAAGGTCATTAAAGGATTGTGGGACTCAATCTGATGACTCATTTGGTGTTAGGGAGGGCATTGGACACTATTCACACCCTTGAAGAAGTTTGTTACATCCATTTATTAGTAGTTTCTTTGGAAATCATGTTGATTAGGTCTTTGATCAATGTGTTACATATGGGTTTCCTTGTTGCAGTCAAAACCTAAGCCTTTCAAGTTTGACAATAGTTCTAAATGGTTGTCAAAAAATGCCAATTGTTGCAAGGTTGTGTGGAAGGAATAGAGGCTAAGGCCTAAAATTGTCTGAATAGACCTAATATTAACTAGGTCTGTCCACTAAGCTGTATTGAGCATTCCATGTTATAGGCCTTTGGGATATGAAATGATGGTTGGTTTAGGGTTCTTAGACCTAGATAGACATCTCTAAATCATTTTCCTAATCAAAGTTGGAGATTGGGGTCATTTTTCTATTAATCCCACTTTTAGGGAATTTATCCCTAAACTAAACTTGCTGAAAGATTTGATCCATATAGATCATATGTTTGTGAACCATCTTGTTGTTTAGGACCCTATGAATGTTCTATTGATCCATTAGAAGGGTTTGAGTACCATTTTTGCTTCTCAATGTGGTCATTTGGAGTTTAAAAGGGATTTAGGCCTTTTACCCAGTTCTTGCACTTCTCTTTCCATCATAGTTATCCAATCTTCCCCAGCATCCCAACTACTCGAATAACATATTAAGGCTCTTGTACACATACAATTTTTCAAAAAAAATTTGCAAAGGAAATCCAATTATAATGTTATCCAATGGTCCTTTTTGGTGGGTAGCTTAGTACTTTATGAGAATTAATCCAATATAAGTGCCTTAGTTGAAAAAAAGGGAAGTTTTTTAATTAACTTGCCATTTCATACTCCAGTCTTTAGGAAATATCACATAATTGTCTAACATCAACACACACACGCACACACGCGCATGCACACACACACACGTATACATATAAATATATATATATACATGTACATATACAAACACACACACACACACACACAGATATATGTATATAAATATGTGTATGTATGTGTGTGTGTGTGTGTATACATTTGTACACATAAATTTATATATACACACACATTGATGTATGTATGTATATATACATACATTCATACACACATATATATACATACATATGTGTGTGTGTGTGTATAGACACACACACACATGCATATATAGATACATATATAAATACATACATATACAGACACACACATATATGTACTTATATATGTATATATGTACTTATATGTACTTATATATGTATATATGTACTTATATGTACAGATAAGTACATATATAAATATATATCATTTGTTTTTTATGGTTGACTATACTTAGTTATTTATAATGAATTCTTTGATATATATGTACACACGTGTGCGTGCGTGCGCACGCGCGCACACACACACACACACACACACACATACACATACAAATATCTAGTGCAAGGCAGGGGAATCCCCAAAGGAGATGTCCTAGCCCCCAACAAATAACCACACATGGAAACACAACACAAGATAAATAATATGATACCAAATGCAACTCTTTATTCATAAATAACTATTTGCATGCAATGTGTCGTGTTGTAAGGCCTTCTCAGTTGTAGCCAAATACAATAGCAATTACAATAACAGTTAGGCAAGATCCCTCAAGAACCAATCCAAACACCAGATAGTCCAGGTCCACAATTTGGTAGAAACCTCCAAGGAAGATCTCAACTTGTGCTTGCAAGCCCACCAAGCAATCTCCTTGTTCCCAAGCCTTAGCTACTAGCCCTTCTCAAAGTTTATCCAAGATCTAGGTGTAAACTACCTCATGGTGCTTTGTCCACACTTAGGAAAACTTCACTCTTTAACTACTCCACACTAAACTCAGGATCCACTCCCCCCTAAATGAATTCCTAAAGACTCCACAATACCACCTACTTATACCCAACTAAGCCACAAGTTAGTGCAACAATTACAAATTTAAATAAACCTTTATATTAAATACCCATGCAAGCCACAAGTTGGCTACAACAAATATTAAATACCTACAACCCAAATTAAATTCCAAGGTCAGCTCACCAACAACTTAGTTAACACAAACCAAGACCAAACCAAGCATCAGAGAACTACTTCTGAACATCAGCAAAACCACTGAGCATAACCGAGTCCCTTCATTGACCGAGTCACTCGATCAACATAGCAACCAAACCACCTAAGCTCCCTAGTAAATGTCGAGTTCCTCCTTCAGAGACTGAGTCCCTTCAATGACCGAGAAACTCAGGCAACACTGTAGTGAAGCTTCATTGAGCTCCCAATGTGTGTTGAGTTCCCGCAAGCCTTGTCAAGCACCTTCGACGATCGAGTGCCCCAAGCTATGCCAAGCTCCTTTGACAATTGAGCACCTCTAGGATCACTGAGTCCATTCATCCGTCGAGTTCTCAACTAAGAATTGCCAAGAGATGATCGAGTAACTTCTACTGAGCACCTCTTCTTCAACCGAATAACACTCCAAGAACTCTCCAAAGCAACTACTGAACATCCTTCCATGAACTTCAAAGTAGTCACCGAGTAAACCCATGACACTCTTGCATCACACACATACACCATTGTTGATTATGAGGGAGTGTCATCCTTTTGTAGAAGTGACTCACCACCTTTTCAATAATCATTATTATAATGTGATTGAATTCTATGAAAGTCTAGAAGACATGTGGAAATAAATTGCACTAACCATTAAAAAACTAATCCCTATAACCATATCCAATGACATGGAAACACAATAAGGTGTGACTAAGAGATAAATAAACAAATCTATTAAGACCTATGGTATCTAATCATGCAAGTTACATTGAAAAGCTCTTATGGCATTTATCTTTTGATCGCGAGAGATTTAACTTGTGCTTACCATAAGGAAGTAACTACCTTACCCTTTTGTTTAGTAATTGAGTCCACTCCTAATTTAGATAATTAAGTGTTAATTAGTTCTCGTGATCCATAGACCAAATTACTAATCTTCTAAATTTCTTAAAAATTATCATCCGATTTTTTAAGATGATTAAGAGTAGAGAAAAACATCTTTAAACATATTTCTCAACATATTTAATATAAATTTTCAAAAGATATATATAATAATTTTTGATGTTGTATTCATAGTCTCTTATACATAATCTTACCCTATAACATATAATAAACATTAATTCGAAAAGTATTTTTGAAGTTTGAAAATAGTATTGCAAAAGGTGAGTTGATGATTAGGTGGTGAGAGAGACAATGAACTCGCTAACCTAAACGAGTAGTCAAATTATAATGTGGGATAGTAAAACCTCATAGATTGCAAGAATCAAAGGCCTACACAACAAAATTATTTCACAGCCATCTGATTCCATCAATTACCAAAATTATTTCGGCAGGACAAGCGCACATATCCATCTGGTTCCATCAGATACTAATATTATTTCTTTAGTCGACAATTCTGATGACTCGTCTTTCCATTATTTCCTTTAGTCGACTATCTTAAAGGCCCTTTATTACCAAAGGTTAATATCTCACCGATCATATCTCTTGATTTAATATCCTGATAACTTGTCTGTGCTACAAATATTATGCGCAATTGCTTTCAGCAAATTCTCTGACAATTCTTACCTGACAAATTCAACTTTGGGGTAAGTCTGCAATGAATAACAACGCGTTAGAAAAATCTAGCACGTATGGAATGTCTCGCCGAGATCTTGCACGTAAATCAATTGATATGGATATTCAAAATCTAACAAGCCCATCTAAATCAATCAAATCAATTATGCTTAATGCTATCTGTGTGTTTTTTATTAATTTCAAACAAGCAGAGCTCTGCAGCTATATAATTTGGTACGTTGAATTGCATCCACATAAGATAAAAAAATACTGAACTTGTAATTTCAGAGACGCCATGGAATTGACTGGGGAGTGCAGTAGGAGATCAGGAGGTTCACAGCACAAACATGCAAAAGAACTGTTTGAGGAATTGGCGCTTCTCTTTGATCAGAAGGTCAGACATGGATAAAATGTATATGTATAGATGTTTTTATGCTCAAAACTGCACCTAAATGATTTTGGGAATGGGTTAGCTTAGGATAAAGATCATCTCAAAAATTTATTTCATTTGGGTAACGCTAATCTATCTCACTTTCGATTATTTCAAAACTTATCTCGTATGGGCATTGCTTATTTATCTCATTTTAAATTATCTCTAAACTTTCCTAAGTTGGGTAATGTTTATTATCTCATTCTGGATTATATCAATATTTACAAATTGTTTCTACATCACGTTTGAAATGATAACATCAAATTTTCAACTCAGTTTTTAAGGTGTAGGAGCTGGTTTTCTGTACTTAATGTTAGATCTTAATTAGATGCCATAGAAATGTTACCAGGGAAGAAGAAGACTGCTATTTCTCGGAAGAAATTAGAAAAGAACAAACCTTGATTTTTGTTAAATTTTTAGTCTTTGTCTGATCTTTGGAGATAATTCCAACGTTAGCTATTCTGATGGTTTGCATAAGGAAGATCAAGCAAAGAGCAGAAAATTATAACAGCTAATGACTACTTGTTAACTTAATTAATATTTAAGAGTATGCCCATAGAAGTAATACTATTAACCTTGCAGCAGGTAAACTAGTAAACTGAAACTGATAATATTTTTGTGAAAAATCTCGATTTTGTTCACTATAACGGTAACCTTTACGGTTGGTTTTTGTTTCTAATGTGTTTTCCCATCTTTAATACTTAATGTTTGAAGATCTTGTCTACTTTTCCTCTTTTTCATGCATCCCAGCATGAGGTGCTTGTTATTATTTTATATATACAGGCTATTTACTACAGTGGCACATTCCTAGATGTTTCTTTTATTCAATATAAATGATCCCTGCAGCGTTCTTTTTTCAAACTATCCAAGGTCTTAAAGTAAGTGCTGATCCCTGCAGCGTTCTTTTTTCAAACTATCCAAGGTCTTAAAGTAAGTGCTGAAAATCAGAATGCTTATGTGCACATGAAAATGAGCTCATCTGAATTCGGGACAACTTTTTGTTAGATGTTAAATTAATTATCTCAGGCTTGGTGGGCACAGACCAAAGAACTCTCTAGAAACACACATGCAACATGTGCAGCCGTCTTCCACCGTCCATTCCAATTGCCTTTCATTAATATTCCAGCTAACTCCTCCTACAGTGTAAATGACATTTAATATGTATTTCGCTATAAATATAATGGACTGGGCCTGTGTTCAGCAGAGCCCATTTTCTGGATTTCTCCTTTGGTTTCTTTCCTCTGGTTTCTTCTTCTTCTGTGTTCTGTTTTTAATATATTATCACTTTTTATTTGATTTTTTTTTTTGAGAGACTAGTACGTCGCCTTCGATCTTTTGCTTGATTTTTTCTCTGTTGTTTCTATACGGGCGCATCTGCAATTTCTGGCTCTGCAATTTGTTTTCGTCAATCTGAACTTACAACCATTCAAAATTCTGTTCCTACACCACCTTTGCTCAAATTTGCATAATTATCACCATTTTTTTCTTTTAATGAATACCTATTGATTTTTATGTAGATTGTCTTATAATTCTCTCGTTGGATTCTTAAATAAAATCTTATATTTTTTCTTATTTATTTTATTCATTTTTTTTAATAAAAAACTTTACCATATTTTTATTTTCTCATTTATGTTTGAATATTCATACATATCAATTATTGCATCCATTTGTATAGACCAATGATAGTTCTCACTACTTAGGTGAATCTCCTTTAGACGAGTTAACGTTCCTAGAGTCAATGCTTTCAAAAGGAAAACGCCTATTTTGACCCATAAAACAACTTTTTCACTATTATATATTAACATCTTCGGCACCATCTTTTTGGTTTATGTAAAGAGTATTGATAGTCGGTATTTGTTCTTTTACACATTAAATTACCTATTTTTAACATTCTATTTTGTGATGTGAGAAATGAAGGTATCTTAAAGATAATTTGAATTCATTTCTTATAAATAAGGCATAAAGCAGGTCATAATGCTCATGTTAATTTATTTTTTGAATGTTAAAATTTTAGATTCATAAAGTTTAGTGTCTTCTGATTTTAAAAAATAATTTCTTTGTCGAAAATTTATTTTCCTGATTGGTCTATGACATATTTGTTGGGGTTTAGGAGGTTTAAAAAAGAAAAAAAAGAAAAATCAGAAATCAACAATGGCAGAAGGATAGACATGTATTAAATGCATTTATTGTTTGTATTGTTGTCGTTCTAGAAAACTCCAATCAACAACTTTGTTATGTTCCAGTAGCTTCACCTACAAAATCACCAACGACAATTACCATGATGTCATCAGTTCCAAACCCAACAAAGACACCCACCCATCTGCATCTCTGGGCCATCACCCTTGCCTGTGGCTTCGTCCCATGTGCCTGCAACTTGATTGCTCACCACATCACCTGTTGTACTGACACCTTCTTCATTAGCCTCCGCCCCTCCTCCATAATAGATTCTTCCTTTGCTCGTTTTGTTTCTTCCCGTTCCCCACCCACTTCTTAAGATGGCATTGCTCCTATTGTTGCTGCCATGTAGAAAATTGTCATCTTTAGAGTTGCTTTGCTCAGAGTGTCTCTTTGCTTGCGTACTTAGATTCGTATCTTTTTGCCTGTGAGATGTTCATTGTTCATATTTGGTCAGAGACAAGTGGTACTCATCTTTGTTAGTTCTTTGCTTTCCTTTAATAATCTCTACCCATTTTGGGACTCAAATTTGTGAATAAAATGATCTTGTGCTTAAATCAAGAAACGTCTGCATATTTACTTTTTATTTTAATTTTTCCCTAGTGTATGCCATATTACAGGCTCTCATTGAGAGTCTAAAGTGAATGTGATTTGTTTTATAAAAGCAATTAACATATTCCATATGTACTCATTCTTTGGCATTAAGGTGAGTTCCTTGCAACCATATAAATTGATATGTTGTAGATTTATGAGTTGGTTGAAAGAATCAGGCAATGCCCTTGGCTTCCAGCAAAAACTGAAATCTAGATGTTGCAGATTTGTCAAATTACTAAAATTGTTAGGCAATGAGCTTTTAGTGATTCCCATATTCAAACTGGAATTCTACCTAGGAGGTCTTCAATTTGCTTGAATGCAAGGGACATCATACTAAAACAAGTTTTATTTTTTTCATAAATCATTGTCCACCTTAGAATGCACTGAAACAAGAGAAAATATAAACTAAGAGCAAAACTCTTTGCAGATCTAAAATTAAAGTCAAATTATGGAAGGGGTTGGCAATGCCTTCAATGGCTATCACATTTTAAGGTTTCTATTTTTAGAAGTCTAATTTTCCTTTTTGCTACCTAATCAAATGTAAGGGGAGAAAATTTAATTTTTGATATTACATTGTACATATGAATTCAAGCTTTTAATAATATTTAATTTTTTCCCCCTACAATTAATCCTATAGTTTAGTTCTAATATACTATTAATAGTATTTAATATAATGATTATGTTCTATGTATATAATTTAATGTAAGTATAATATAGACTATATTAAATATCTATCATAATCTAGTTGTATATTTATTAGTTTTTATTTCTTTATATTTTCTTATATTTTAGAAGCCTTCATAAACATTCATATGGATTGTGAAAATGGATCGCTTTAAAATAAAAAAGTTTCACAATTTGCTACATCTTTAAATAATTAGAGTAAGAAACTGTTAAATGTCAATTAATCTATAATCTAAATAAATATTTTATCTTATGACCTTTTTTCAAATAATGATATTTTTAAATATAGAGTGAGAATTACCATACCTCTTAGTACTAGCGACCAAGAACATTAAATAATACAATTCCATTAATGGAGCTTGAAATAAATTAGATATATAAATTTTATTAATATTAAAATTAATAATTTTATTTAGTATTAAATGTTAATATAATATTTATTTTTAACAATGCTAGTAAGTTTTAATTTATAAATAATTATTTAAAATTATTTATATATTAATAATTATGCAACTAAATTATGACAAGATATCTGTCACCCATTTGTAACAAAAGGTAGGGACTCTAGCTCTCTATTGTAGTTAAGGTATACATATAGTTATTTTAGTTTGTTTAGTTTCATAATTATAACAACATAAATGTGTGTATTTTATTTACAAAGAAATTGTTCTATAGTATTTTTTATGTTGTATTATTATTGAAATCATTAGAAACCATTACTACAAAATTATTATTATTTATTCAATGTAACTTATTAATGCTTTTTTCGTATGTTAAAGTATTTTAAGATATACTTTAATTCAAACCTTCTAATAAAGATAAATAGAATATGACTTGTTTATCTAATAACATATTAATCATCTAATAACTTATTTATTAATTATTTATTAATAACATATTAATTATTGTAAGAATGATAAATACTTCACTTTATAAATTAAAAATTAATCCAAAAACTAAAAAATAATTTAAGACCTTAAAACTGAAAATGAAGATAGGCATATACCAAAGATCTGTTATCCATAAATCAAAGATATTCTAGTTAGAAAACATGTCAATCTCGATATAGAACTTTTGATTAAAAAAATTAAATTAAAACTTAGAACTCTATTGGCTTGAAACCACGGAGTTATCTTTAAGACCATTTAATACTTCAGATCCATTAGATTTCCATAATCCATAAAAAAATTGTTCAATAGTTTTAAAATTAGCTTGTGTAATTTTTTTCCTATAATACCTTTATCAGTTTTGAAGAATGAAATTAAAACATCTAATAAAATTTCAAAAAGCCCTTCATCATCACGCTTAACCAGTTTGGCTAAAAGCAAACAAAGGTTTAACGGTAATACCTAAATCCGCTGCACAATCACAATATCAAGTTGACAGAACACGCCTCAGAGCCTCAAACCAAACTGTCACGATTGTCTTCAAAGTTTCAAAATTCATACAGCTAATTGTTGCAGTCTTATATCTATTGTATTCCGTAACGTACAACAATTTCCCATCGCAATCCTCTATCCCTAATGCGATGCCCAAAATTCTCCCAAAACTTTTGCTTCGCCTGCAAACAATGGATGTCTTCCTCTTCGTAATGCCGGCATTAAGTGAAAACGATGATTCTCAACCTTTGCATTTGATCTTGCTTATGCAAGACAACATTAACCCCAGGCATTTCTGTTTCTTTCAGAAGGTTCGAAATCAAAGTGGTGCACCATGGGTGCCTCGATGCCCTGTAGTTGGCTCAGTTGGTATGGGGAACAGGTGAAGTCCCCGACCTATTTATGTTTATCGAAGTCACCATAGACTGGAGGTTATAAAGGTAAAGACTCAATCTCATACTCTTGATGTTGAAATTCAAGTTGAAGTCGAATTCTTTTTATCCTCTATTCCGTCTTAGCTTTCCAACTATCCGCTTAAAATTTCCACGGTTTATTGTATTTTAATTTTCGAGCCTGTTGTAACAATTATGTTTTACAGCCCAATGCCAAACGTGGGGCTTTTCCTAGGCCCTGAGAGCTTCCTTTTTGCGAAGCCATGAAGACTCGAGCTCCGAGCTTTGCTCTTTTGCTACCTATTCATGCACTTTCTATTGTTTAAACTTCTTAAGGGCATGGCTGCCAACATAAATCTTCAACTCCGTAACCTGAAAATACCCAAAACTAATCCAAATCGAAATGATACATTGAACGGAATCACAGAAGCTATCGTCATCCAAGATAATTATTTGAGGAAGGGCGGCATTCACTTGCTACATATGGTTGGAAAGCAGTAAGAGAAAATAGGATCGTGAAAAATTATACTAATAAACTCTATGCAGCTCTTCAGAATCATAATTATACCCTACAAGCGAACGGCTTTTCTTCCAAAACGCTTGCTGTTGCACTATAAACAGCAGCCTAGAGCCAGCAGACCGCTAAACTCATCCTCGCCATATACCAAATATTTTTAGGGAAACGATTAATTCGTAAGCACGTCCTAGTAAGAAATTATTAACAATCAATCCTTGGCAATTGGTCTAAGTTGCCGGTTACTATGGGGTTGGATGCAGGTTTGAGATTTGTTCAATTTATTTTGGAGTGGGTTCGAATTTGTTCTGGATTTGTGGTATGTATATGTGGGTTCGAATTTGTTCTGGATTTGTGGTATGTATATGTGTATGTGTATGTAGCAGCAACAAATAAGTTCATACACCACTTTGCTAATAGTAAAAATAGTAAAATATTCCATCATATATATTAATGTAGATATTAATGTTATAGTGCACATGGCATAAGTTTTACCTTTCTAGCCATTTTAACTGTCTATTTTAAGGTTGGAGGGTTGTATTGACTAAAAAAGACCAAGTAAAACTTTTTAAAAGTAACATTTTTTCGGCCATATTCAATCTGGGACCTGCTGCAGATTTGCAGCTTCGTCATAAAAAAAGGTAAAATTTGTTCTGGGTTTGTCTGATAGAATTTGAACAGACTTTTGATAGAATTTGAACAGACTTTTGCAAGAATATGATAAGGATCAGACTTTTGCCAGAACTGGACTAGACTTTGGGGTTATCAGGGAAGATTTTGGTAACATAGCAATTAGTCTAAGAAGAAGGTTGCTTTTACTATCTACTCGACTATCACAGATATGGGGTAGCAGCAAATTCACCTTGCTCTTTCATGAGTTTTAGATTGAACATTTGTCTGACAGATGTAAATGCTATCAATTTTCAATGCAAACATCAATGTCTTGTCCAACTGCTAATTTGTATTAAAACAATAGGTGTACTCTACACTTTTTGAAAAAATAAGCTGGTAAGCTAAGCCATTTAGGCCAAATAAAATTGCTCTTTGTTACTCATAAAAGTGGCACGGTTTTGTATTTGTTCTTAATATTAAATATTTTTTCATAAGTTAACTAGTTTTTAGTTATTCAAAAAGGAAAAAGAATGATACTAACTATAAAATTTCTTTAAATGGTGACAAATAACAAAATGACACTAATTATAAAATTTCTTTAAATGGTGACAAACAACTTAGATTGACTCTCTCAAATTCTTACTCTAATTGAAAAAAAAACATTAAAAAATATTTTCCTTCTAAATTTTTGATTTTCGTAGAATAAAATGTAGAGATCTTTGACATGTGGTAAAAATATCTCCTGTGTTGGTGGGGCGATTTCCAGCCCTACCCCAGTTTCACCCACCCAAAAAAGATTCCAAATAATCCTACAACCCTCTAGTACCTAAAAAATAGAGCTGTAACTCCCCTCTGTAGGACCCCTAAATTAGCTACATGTACGAACCCTCTTTCTTGGAACATGAAAATACTCAGATTGGTGATGATTTTATGATTAAAGTGCCATGTCACCCTAAAACTATACAGGGTCTTCACTTCCTCATTTAGAAGCCACTTCTTTTCGCAGTCGATCATTAAAAGGAAGTGTATCCATTAAAGCTTTTGATGGAATTCCTATTAAATCAATCGAAGGGAAGATTTGATCTCATGCCCAATGTGTTTTTGTTTTTCAATTTTTTCAATAAACAAATTTTAATTTGCATATTGAGCCAATCTTATTCTTAACACGTTGAAATGACTTGCATACTTTTTCTGGAAACTGTAATATTCCCAAATAGGATACTAAAAAGGAAACAATGAAATCTGCAAACTAGGGCACAAATTGATAACCAAAAAAACCTTTGCAACTAGGGCATACATCCGTAAATATAACTTGCTTCAGATTATTCCCGTTGCATCTTAGATCTCACAACAGATTTAGGAGCATAAACAAAAATTCCTGAGTGTTATTATGATCAGACATAATTACAACATAACACAGAATTTTCAGAAAAGCACATGCCTGATTTTCCCCTAATTTTTTCTGAGTTATAATCAGGAAAACGAATGGATTTAGGATACGTCATATTTATTTCTGAACTGTTTCAAACCCTAGCAATCCTCTAACAGGTGCTAGGCTCCCAAAAAAGCCAACGAACAAATTGATTTAGCTGCTCATTTGCAAGTGTCTCAAAGATGTTAATAACTTGACAAGTGCAGCTGTAGATGTTCACTGAATCACTAATCTGAATCCTCAATGCTGATATCTTCCTCTAATTGACCTCCAGCCTGATGACTACTTACAGCCTTAGAATTTGCAATGTGCTAGGGCTTCCCAAATTGGTTTTATTCCATCAAAACAATCTGTTCTGATTAGGGAGAGCCCATGTGTCTCATTGAAACCAGGGATATGCAAGGGTTTGATTGCCGATCTCACAAAGTCCATCGCATCCAAGTCATCACAACCTCCTCAAGTTGTTAGTCTGATCTTTGTATCACCAAAGGCGTGAATGAGAGATCTGTTAGGAATTGGGATCTTATTGGCACTTGGATCAGTTATTTATGTGTTGTATTGATGATTAGTTTTGTCATTGGTGGCAACATATGTTTATGCGATCACGACAAACATAGATTTTGTATATCGCAGGATGATTGTTAGCACAAAAAAGTTGGCATATGACAGGTTGAGCTATGCGAGCTTAGATTTGTGTAGATGAATGAGTATAGACGTCATGTCTATGTTCATTGGATCTTGTGTTCAGACTAGATGAGTTACAATATGTTTGGTGAAAACTAGTAGCAGACCGGTGTACAAAAATTAATGACAAAGACAACTTATTGGCGAGTTGGAATCAATGTCAGCAAACTTGGATTGTTGTAGAGACTTGGTCGTGCACCTATGTTCGTCATAGCAAGGCATTTGGATTATTCTGGAAAGGTCACTATTGTGTAACATGTATTGTATTTTATTGGCAGCCGACAATGTTGAGGAAAAGTTTAATTTATCATTGTAATGTGTAATATTTGTATTGTAATGTGTGTGAACTATATTATAACATTTGTAATGATGCCTATGAAGGTGTGTATGTCTTAGCATGGAACTATGTAAGTAATTGTACATTGGAGAAGCCATAACAAGTCTTGATATTGCTATCAGGATTTAATTGTGTGATTTTGAGTCAAACTCATTGACCATGTTTCATGAGTAGTGATTCAACATGAATCCATCTCTCATGAGAATAAATGGAACACTTAGCACTCATTGGATCTAGGTGATGTTCACAGGGGTGAAGCATCGGGACTTCCCGGGAAGTCACCCATCCCAGTACTACTCCAATGTGAGCACGCTTAACTATAGAGTTTCCTCCATGGAGTAGTACTGGGATGGGTGACCTCCCGAGAAGTCCCAGTGCTTCACCCCTGTGAGCATCACCTAGATCCAATGAGTGCTAAGTGTTTCATTTATTCTCATGAGAGATGGATTCATGTTGAATCACTACTCATGAAACATGGGTCAATGAGTTTGACTCAAAATCACACAGTTAAATCCTGATAGCAATATCATAATTTGACTTACTGTGAAAATTATCTCCTACTTATCAATTGATGAGCTTAAGGGGCTTTCTAATGAATGGTTCATAAGGCACAACACTTGGTGAAGGTTTTGCAAATGGGGTTGCAAGCTTTGGGTTTAACCATGGAGGAAACTCTGTAGTTAAGCGTGCTTAAGCTAGAGTAGTATTGGGATGGGTGACCTCCCGAGAAGTCTCGGTGGTTCACCCCTGTGAGCATCACCTAGATCCAATGAATGCTAAGTGTTCCATTTATTCTCATGAGAGATGGATTTATGTTGAATCACTACTCATGAAACATGGGTCGATGAGTTTGACTCAAAATCACATAGTTAAATCTTGATAGCAATATCATAATTTGACTTACTATGGAAATTATCTTCTACTTATCATAACAAGTCTGTTGATGTGTGGTAGCTTCAGGTGGATACACCTATATATAATTATCATTGAGATATAATTATGCGTGTTTATTATTATATGTGATAAATTAATATAATAATAATATATAAAATTGTGGTTATATTCATTATAAATTAATATTATAATAATATTATAACTATGGTTATATTATTAATTATTAAGTGTAGTAACCCAACTGACTCTTAAACAATCTGTGCTAAAGAATTGATTTTTTTTTCTTGAGGTATTACAATTTTTAATACAACAATATAGCAGCAAACTAGAAGATTTTGCAATAATAATTTCAATTCAAATATTTAGGTATTACATAGGGAATATACAACTGAAAAATTTCAGATTTCAATATCAACTTAGATATTGAGTATTTTCACAAAATACCAACAACCCAAATGATAAAATATCTCTTATTATCTAAATCAACAATACCCAAAAAAATTAGAAGTTACATTCCCTGAACTTACAAGTAAGACATGCCTTGAAATCCTTTGAAATGAAGTTTAGCAACAACAAAAAGATTCTTCAACAAACAAATGCAACTGTAGATATATATAACGTTGCTCCCAAAGTGTAGACAGAAAATAACGCCTAGCAGCTAATATAAATGGGTGCTTAACAAACTCCAAACTAACTAGCAACCAACCACTTCTCAGCAACAGTAATAACAGTATAAGAAGACGCCAAATTCCAAATTTCCAACACCATAGTATCTCTCAACCATAGTGTATATAGGAATGGAGATAAAGACCAATTCTCAAAAAACTAATTCACAATACCTCGACTGTGAATTACAATGAACTTCTCAAGAACAAACCCTTATACTTCAGCAAGGGCGCAAAAAAATCAAACTTTAGAATCGTCACAAAGATGACAAAGCAAAATAAGATAATCAAATAATCGGATGCTTTTCTCATCAAATGTCCTCATATTTATATGCTCCAAATGGCACCAATTTCCCAAAAGAAATCCACTTACACAACATTAAAATATAATAAAATGCCATTACTATAATTTATTAATTGTTTTTGGCTCCAAAAAATGACCTTTTCCACCATAACTTGATATTTTGACGTGCAAGGCCATTGTTTATTGTTCCCATAATTTAAAACTTTTTGTCCTAGTTCCAACAAGCTATGATATTGAGATCACTGCAATGTCCCCACTTCGAATAAAGAATTCAATAATAAGTAATAAATTCTTAATTATATTATAATATAAGAATATGATATATAAATTAATAAATCAATAATATAATTTATATATTATTTAGAATGAACAAATAAAATATTATTAGTATGATAATAATAAATAATAATATATTATGGTGATATATTATTCATAAATAATAATATATTAATTTATAAAGTGTAATATTATGAACAATCTACCAATAATAAATAATAAATATGTTCAACATGTAATAATGAAAATATAAGTAAAAAATAATAATTAACTAAACAATAGCATAAAAAGAGAATAGGTTCGATCAGTTGTGTCTTTTGGATGTAATCGATCATCAGATATATATTAAGAACAAATTCAGACGCGAAGGGGGAAAAAGGGAATAGGAATAAGAGGACAATCAATGGATAAGAGGAACCATTCAATTTAGACGTAAGATATATGAAGACCCAGTTATCCATTAGAGATGATACAGAATGGAGGATTCACATATAAAGAGACATTACACGTGGCTCTTTTAAAAAAAAAATTGTTGTTGATATTTATCGCTCTGTATATCTTTTCATTGCTGCACCTCCGTATTGATTGCTGTTTGAACTCTATGTTCAGTTTATAATATATGTATTTGCTCCAAGATGGATTCAACGTCATGATTGCTGGTGTTGCATCGCTGCTATAAAACTACGATGTCCAACTCCAATACGCACAGGATATGTTGTTGAGTCAAAGCATAAGTCTGACGTCAATTCCCCAATTCAGACTTTCATCAGCATTAGTTCAATATATCGTTTGATGCCATAGATCTCTTGGCAACATCTGTATATGAATTTGACTACGGAAGCCATCAAAAGTCACTGGTTCAATATCTCCTTGTATTGCTTAATATCACTACGTGCTGACATGTATTTTATTTTGGTTGTGTGTAAGTCCTCTGCCAGACATCATTTTTAGCACTCTCGTTTTTATTTCCTTCCTCTCAAATTTGAGGGTGTATGGGCTTTATATATATAGTTACAGTCATGTTTCTAAAGGTCTGTTTAGATACACGTCTCCTACCGAACCCTCGAACATATGAATGCAACTCCGATCTCATTATTTCTTATTTTATACTTCATTGTGACTTCAATTTTCTGATTTATAATTCGCTGCCTTTTGTATCTTCTTGTGACCGTTGATGTTTTGTTCATATATATGACATGGCTAATAATACTGACAATTTCCTTTTCACGAACTTTTTCTTCCACTCAAACGCTGTTATTTCCCTTCACCTTTCACTGACATGGTGGCGAATAACATCCCCTCCTGCTGCAGTTATTATAGACATTGCTTTGACTATGTATATGCTGTATAATTACAAAAGTCAAATCAATCTTGAGACCTCCGTAGTCTCAGCCATATTCATGCTAAGAAGTCGTTATTGGTGAGGGAAAACATATATGTAATCAGAACTTGTATAGTAAATTAACACTTGAATCTTATTATCTATCATACATGATTTCTATATATCCAATGATAGATAAGAAATGTCACAACTGTGGAAAATGCTCATCTATTAAACATTAAATAAGAATCACCCGATATAGTCTCTATTCATTCCATCCATATCTATTTGCAATTAGAGACAAGGGAGAAAATTTAGTAGGGAGGAGGAAACTCTTGCAACAGAGATGTAAGTTAGTTATCTAGAACAATGATTGCTACAAACATATGCATATCTATTATTGCTCAAGAGTAATTACTCCACCTTTCTTTGGAAATCAAATAATTGAATAAGAGTAATAGTGCAAAAAGAGCATTGAGCTGAGGAGTGAAGTTGCAAATTCTAAAGGTCTTATGCAAGGGACATTACAGTGACCAACTAACAACACCAACAAAAATAGCAGCCTTATCATATTTAGATGAATAATAATAATAATTCACTCATTTTGCAAAAACAACTGAAGAAGCATCATAATCGAAATCTGACAACACCAAAGTGATCTTGATGATGAAAGATGATAAATGAACCTGATGGGGTGTCTTACTATAAATAGATGCTCCCTACAAGATTCTTGGAGCCCAAACTAGACTCAATTGAGCTCATTGGAGCCGACAGTTTTACTTAGTATAAATAGTAAGTCTCAAATGGAGCCAAAACACACCATAGGCTATTGAAAAGCCTATAACCCCACAATTGAGACCCTCAAATCCCACTAGGGGTCGCCATGGTGAACTAACCAAGCCAACTGTAGGAACTTGCTAAAAATGGGGACATTACATTAATTAACAAATAGACATGTACATGTCTATTCATGGCTTATGCTTATTTATATGAGGAGAGCTACCTTTGGAACACACATACCAAACATTATGGAAGTGTTATTACATTCCAACGATCCTCATAAAACTAACATGGTATCAGAGTAGGTTCTTTTCCAAAGCTATGAGGTTCAAATATGAGATTCAAAGTGTATTTAAAGACAACTAAGTGCTAATGTTGAGTCTACAAACTTAGTTGCGTACAATATCATATGATAAATTGATTTGAATGTTATCGACAAAACTAGAGAAATGTCTCCTAAAATTTGTGAATCACAATACATTGCAATCCAGAGGGTTTTGTTTTGCGATCATATGAGAGCGATAGTACATTGCAATGAAAGAGGTTAGAAAGGAGATCATAGCATTACAAACCTCTATTTCTTGTGCCCTCCTTTCTACATATCAACAAGCATGTGTGTGTTTGTAGTGAGGCATCCAAGATACATAAAGAAAAATGAAACAAAAAGCTCTTCCTCATTTATCTTGGCCAAAATGACCGGATACTGTCATATGCAATATAATATTGGAGATTTAATGGATGATGGTTTGCTTCATATGTGCAAGGATCTAAACATTTTTCCTTCTTTCTTTCTTGAACGGAATATTTGTGGTCAAGTCATGTGATGTTTAGAGTAGGCCTTGGACATATATAAGGAGTGAATGCATTGACGGTAATGAAGCACATGTTTATGAACAAGAGACTTGCTGCTAACTCCAGCAGTAATATAGGTCATATGAGGGACCCACCACCAATGTAAAGGAGAAATGTTTACCTTCCACACTACACAAGGGTTCACAGGAGGAATGATATTTTAGGATCAAGCACCAAGTAAAGCACCATGATTACTATCGAATGAAACAATGAATTTGAATGAGGAGACTCATGGTAGAATATATATTAAGATGCAACGAAGAAAAGTAGAGGGCAATTCAATGTCGATAGCTGACAAGGCAAAGACATTAATATTTTTGAATGCATAGGATAAAGGCGACATACTCCAATGTGGAACCAATGTGGAAGGAGCTATAATGAAATAAATGAAAGCTTCAAACAAGGATCTCCCTACAGTCTTTCATATGCCATGCTGGAATGGAATTTATTAAATACGATATGCAAAAATGGGAGAAAATAATGGGCATAGCATTTGAAATGTAAGGAAAGGACATAAGGTGATCGTATACTTGTATCTTTCACAATATACAATGGAAATTATATGTGACATGACACACCCTTGGGAAGATGAAAAAGGACAAAATGAATTTATAAGGGATTGACTACACTACATGTTTGAGTTCCCATGCGACATAGACTCTAAAGAGAGTAAATAAAGCAAAATGAATTAAGAGTTATTGTTGATAAATTATTTAAGTAAAATTTATTATTGGGTGATACTTTACTTTAAGTCTAACTTATAATTGCATGATACGAAAAGAATAAAAGGGCATTCGTGTCAATTTATTAGAAGGAAAATAATCGCTTTGAAATCAAGATAAGGAGAGAGATAAGTATTTTCAAATTATTATATTTTGCAAACTACCTTATTTATTTTTGTAGTCTCTCTCTTATTCATATTTCTATATAAACTATAAGAGTTGCGTGCCTTGATCTTTTCATCTGAGAATGTTATTATAGGAAGGAGGAGATTGAGATTCAAAGGGAGGCTGACAATTCATTAGAAGCAGCCTTGAAAGAGATGGAGAAGACTGAGGATGTTATTTAGTTAACCTTTAGTGAACTCGGTCTTATTGATTAAGAGGGAGTAAACCATGTTGAGATGGATTCTCTAGTGTTCAATGAATTGTTGTAGTCATGAGGACCGTGATTCATACGTCATGACTGTGATTTTAATGGGCCTACCACCTGTGTACATCATGAAGAAGTGACGACTTCCAAATGATCATCACTTGTATTTGGAGAAGTTGTTGTAAGGTGACGATCTTACAATAACTTGTATTATGAGATCAAATAAATTGAGTAAATGGGAATGTCTTGCATCTCAACATTCTAGAAGACTATTACTTAGAGTATTTGGTGAATATCGTTGATATTTTGGGACATCAATACATCTTAATATAAGATGTGATAGCAAACCTTATTTTTGAGTAATTGTTGAATATTGTATGATATTCTGGGAGACCAATACTTGTGATATCACACCTTATTTGAGTACTTGGTGAATATCAGATGTTGATATTTTGGGAGACCGATACTCTTGATATCAGATGTGATATCAAAACCCTATTTGAGTAATTGGTGAATATCATATGTTGATATTTTGGAAGACCAATACTCTTGATATCAAAATGTTGAATATCTTCTGATCAAAGATATTCTTATATTGAGGAGATATATGATCATGTGTTTATCCTCCTTAGCTAAGAGAGAGTGTTGATGTCTGGTAGCTTCAGTTGGATAAACCTATATATAATTATCTATGAGATATAATTATATATGTGTGTTTATTATTATATGAGATAAATTAATATAGTAATAATATATAAAATTGTGGTTATATTTATTATAAATTAATATAATAATAATATTATAACTATGGTTATAATATTGATTATTAATTAACAAATAGACATGTCCCTTAGAAGGACATGTCTATTCATGGCTTATGCCTATTTATATGAGGAGAGTTGCCTTTGGAACACACATACCAAACATTATGGCCGTGTTATTACATTTCTAGTGATCCTCGTAAAACTAACAAAGTCGACCCGATTAATTATTTGTAAGGGTTATAAAGGAGTGATGTTTTCCTTAGTTGGAGATAATTTTTTCTGTAATCTATGTGGTCAATGGATGCGAGCTTTCATGTTGGATGATTAGAGTAGAGAAGTGATTGAGTTGGTTGATAGTGATGCGCTTCAAAGGAACTGTTATGACGAGTAAGTTGCAGATCAGTTAGTCATTGATTTGGATATGTTATCCTGAATATTTGTTCTTCACACTTGTTGAAGCATTTAGGCAGTGGGTCTATTTGTTTCCTTATCCGCCTTTAATAGGGTTGGAACCTTCTAACAAGGGTTTAAAATCTCTCAATAGGGGTCTGTACTCTAACAGGGACTGTCGTACTAAATGCATTGTAATTGACTCCTTACAGTGTCACATCCTCTAATAAGGAACTTATATATTAGTAGACTATCTTGTGGACACCATCCCCACCAGGGTTTTCCCTCTCATAAAGGGTTTCCCTTGTCAACAAAATCATTGTGGTATGGTGTATGGTTCTCAATTGTTGTGCATCATTGTTTTATATGTTGGGGTTCAAATTTACAAGTTTGGTTTTATGTTTAATTGGAGACAAATGATTCAATCCCCGCCACCTTCCCCCCCCCCAGCCCCATCCCCCTCTCACAGTTGTGTGTGCACTTTACTTCTTAACAAGATCACAACCACAAACAATGAAGTTGTTTTGCTTGCGAACTATATGAAAGATTATCAAATTCAGATTGCTGCCTATTTGGACTGCAAATGAGACTTCTCCAAATTGGTTAGTAGACTAGATAGGGCTTCCACCTCCAAAATCACAAGATCAGGTATCTAATTCCAAATTGGAATTACAAATAGCAAAAGAGATGGTGAGTGATGATCACATGTTCTCAATCTTTATATCATTAGCTTTCTGGTTAATTTTGGTTGACTTTTGGTGCAGAGCCCCAAACTATATCAAACACACACTCAGAGGTCTTCAACCCTCTCTACTCAACATACAATCTAGGGCTCTACTAGAGTTCCCAACACCCACACTTACAAGATTAGATTCTCTCGCTAATCTTCAATACCCTTAAGGCACAAGTAAGTCACAACTAGAACCAAGAAATTTAGGGATGGAACCAGGTTTGATCAAGGTTATACATCACACTTAGATGCAATACAAGGCAAATCCCACAAAAAAAAACTATGAGACACCTTTTAGACACCAAAGCCAGTATAGGACTACAAGGAGAAAAAATGGATTAATGAAGGCAACCTACATGGAAGTCCACCAAAGTAAGTCTAAACCACCCTCAAATGTTTTAGTTTACTCACCAACAACACCCTCCAAGTTAGGACTCTTGACCAATCTCCTAACTCATGCTGCTCACAATCTCCTCCTAGGTCTAATAGGGCAATTAAATCTCTTTTACAAAGCAAGTGCCTAAAATTCGAATTCCCTTCCAATCATTCTAATTGGAATACTTGTAGGATCATACCAAACTACTAAATCCAAGGATTTCGGTCTTCATTCCACTCCTTGGCCTTGTTGCGCTTCAAAACCCAAATTCTTGATAGTCACATCTAGATGCCTATCCAGAGGGTTTAATGTTTTCTCTTTCCATTGTCTGCTTCCTAATCTAAGACCTCAAGAATCTGAAAGTACATCATCCCTCCTTTCTTTTCACCAAGGATTAGATTTTTCCCATGGTCGAGTCTTTGGGAAAGAGGAATTTTATCTCAAAACCCTAGTTAGGGCCTTCCTACAACCAGTGACCAAACAAAATTATGTAACTTTCATTCTAATCCACTTCAATACTTCAAATCATTTGAAAACTTCTCATAAGACACCAAGCTAACTTGTAGATTCCTTTAATGGTACATGGGGATCCATACAAATCCATACAACTCAGAATACAATTGGATTTTCAGGAAAAATAGTTGAAATTTTATTGATTTTGCCATAAAACTTTACAATAGGTTCACTCTTTACCTGGACCAAGGTTTCTCAACCTTGTTATACATTCCCTAAGTAATTCCAACCAACAAAAGTGGTTGTGAACATTGGGATTCAAAAGTTGCACTTTTTGACAAAAAGTTGCATTATGCAATATTGCAACATTGACAACTCTTTACAAAAAATGTCAAGTGTTATCAAACTAGTAAAGTTCTAAGCCTAGACTCTACTAAGGACCTCAAAAAGGATAAATGAACATCTTCAACCTTCCTTAGGGGTCTTAGACTATCCTAGCCCAACCTATCTTAAAATTGTCCCAAAATGACTAAGGTAGGCAACTAGGTTTATAAGATCACCTAGTGTCCCCTTGCCTTACAAATAGGACTTTATTTACATCATTGGATCCTAGATCCAACCAATAACCTAATCCCTTGTATTTGGGTCTACTGGTGTGCTTGTAATGGATGAATTTGGGGGTGCTCCTACACCATACTCCTGGGGTGCATTCATCTCAAGTCCTCTTGAGATGAGGTTTTATAAACTTGAGCCATGCCTCTAAATTTCTTTCTCATCCATCCATACAGATTCTTCTTCAGGACTCCCTTGCCACTTGACCAAGTATTTCTTGTAGACATTCCTCCTTGTTTGTTTGATGATTTTTGTGTCCAAGATCTTGTCAAGCTTCTTTGTGAAGGGGTATCCCTGTAACATCTCCTTCAAGTTCTTCTACCTACACTTCTGAGCCTGCATTCACATCACCTTTATAGGGGGTTAAATCACAAATATTAAATATAGGGGAGATACCAAGGTGTGAGGGTAGTTCAATCTCATATGCATTCAACCCATGCTTTTTCAATACTAGGCAGAGTCCTACTTTCTTTATGAGTAGTTTAGTGTGTTTTCCCTTAGGTAGTCTTTCCTTCCTCAAGTATGCCCACACCAAGTCTCCAACCTATAACTGGACATCCCTCATATGCTTGTCCTTGACCAATTTGTATTTCTCTGCACTTTTCTCAAGTGCCAAATTCACTGAGTCATGAATTTCTTTCATACTCTACAAACTCTTCTCCAAGAGCACTAACTTTTCTGAAGCTTTTATACCTAGAGTAGCTAAAATCTTTCTCGTAAATAAATTGAAAAATTAAAAAGAAATTTTGTGCATGAAAAAACATTTGTCAATATTAGGTTTAGGGTTAAGG
This sequence comes from Cupressus sempervirens, assembly GCA_028749045.1. Taxonomy (NCBI): domain Eukaryota; kingdom Viridiplantae; phylum Streptophyta; class Pinopsida; order Cupressales; family Cupressaceae; genus Cupressus; species Cupressus sempervirens. Next base: position 137,557,713 of record CM053789.1, on the reverse strand, counting down.
AAAAAAATGAAGTTAAAAGGTTAGTGAAAAAGAAGATGCAAGTTAGTTCATAAATAAAATAAATACCCAGAAACTCATTCTTTGTTCATACACAATGTCATGATTTTGCAAAAAAGTACTTTTTTTTATAATGAAGGTCAGCTTTTTTTCACCTAGCCTCTTTGGTTAAGAACCAAGGACTGAGGGGTATCCATTCTGCCAAATTCGCCTGGGGCACGATCCCAGCCTTATCCCTTTAAGATGTTGGGGGTTTTGCACTCAGCAAGACTTGATCTCTGGTAGGCTCTTTGTGAGCCTTTTGACTTCACCAAATTTGGTCAAAAAATTGTATTGACTGATTAATATGGAAAACATGTGTTTTTTTCCAATAAAAAATGTTCCTATTACTGAGTGTAAATTATTTGCAACTAATACTGAATTGTTTCCTGAATCTTGCTGCTATGGAACTTATATTTGTTATCAAGTTTATTGTGTCATGGGATGACTTACTATCAATTCGATGAACTTTGGCAGGTCCATGTGCACATCACTGCAGGCCATAGATATATTGGTTATTTATTTGCTCTCTATATCTCCATCTATTTGTGATGTAGCTTATCATCTATCACTGTACAGCCGCGAATTAGAGATGGCCCCAATAATAAGAGAGTAGGAGACAGTTATTGCAAGTGTAATTACATTCGTGTGAATTCCCAAATTTGAATTATACTAACAACAGGTTGGGTAGGATAGTTCTAACCACTGCAATCTGATTATTAACCAAGAATAAAAATTAAATATTCTTAATATTGCTAACAATTATGTTGTTCTCTTTAAAGAATATAAGAATTACAATACTCACTTTGTGACCTAATGTAATTTAGCCATATATTTTTTCCAGTGGACTAAATACCTTGACTTCAAAAGTTAAAAGAATTCAGCAAATAAATGTTTTGTTTTTCTTTAATCTATGTTATCTCCAACATCTTTATTATCCTCATCATCTGTCTTTTGCACTGACAGTATTTCTACAGTTTCTTTAAAATTCAGCATGTTTGATGATGACCTGATAGTAGGACTGGAACTTTAATGTTTATGTTGCAGAGAATTTTCCTGAACGAGTTTCATTCAATGATGTTATACTTAATCTCGTGCTTCCATATATATATGCAAATGCAATCAATCTGTGAGCTCATTGGCTTTTGGTCTTTATGATTTTAGGATTATAATAAAACTTGGCTCTAACCTGGTTTTGATGAAATTTGTAGGGTAATAATGAAAATTTTGAAAAAGTGAAAGAATATACTTCAGAGAAATCACTAAATGGCCCCAATGTTAAAATGGAAGCATATGGTAGTGCGTATATTGAGTCAGAAATGTATGGTAGATACGCTTTTTTAAATATAGAAGATGGACAAGAAGAGGATGATGAATTCAAGAAGAGCAAGCGAAATATCGTTGAGGCCGCTGTTGTATTACACATGCTCTCTAAACTATGCAAAGGTAATTTTTATTTCCTGTGTGACTGATAAATCTACTTATAAGTTTATAGAGGTATTTATTTTATCTTTCTTGAACCAGTAAGGGATTTTGGCTACTGATTTTGTTCTCTAAACTAGATATTTGTTGGTGGTTAGTGACATACTTTTCTTTTTCTGAGATACCATCTCAATTATAAAAATTCTGCATGTTTTTCCTCTTGTTACATGTTCAAATTGGACCTTTACATGCAGTTATCCACGGATTCATCTTCAAGGTTGGCCAGCACTAGTTAATAAGCTAATATGTTTTCTACATGGAGTTGGCCAGTATTGTGATGTTAATAGCACAAGGGAGTTGGCCAAAATAGAGGCATTAATAAAAAGGCATGGAGGTGATAAATATGGTGAACATAATTTGAATCTTATATTGCAGTACAAAGGTTGTCAGCCCAAACATAATTAAATTTATTACTAAGTAATGTAATGTCCCCATTTTTGTCAGCATCAGTGTTTGAGAGATTAGCCTATTATTGTGATCCTCGTAGACTAATTATTGTGGATACAGGGTCTTCTATGGTAGTGGCTTGGCTTGGGAGGGTCTTATCTTCTCCACAATTTAGTAAGCTACAGGTTGGTCTTCATTTGGCTTAGATTGGACTTCGTTTGGGCTTAGTTTTTTGTGCACTTACTATTTGTGGTGAGTTGGTGTTGATCGAGATGAACTCTTTCTATTTTTAGAAAGTGCATTTGGTCACATGGAGAAATAATAGGTATGACTCCTATTTCAGATGACATATTTAAATGATGAATATTTTGGGAGTTATTATATTTTTAGTGGCCAAATTATTAGTAAATAATTAAATGGCTTATTATAAAGTTATAATTTAACTTTATAATTTCACTTAAGTTGAAGGTTGAGTTATCATTGGAAAGAGTCATTTATTAATTAGTTAAGCCAAGTCAAGTGTGAGAATCTAATGGAAGCTTCTAATTAATGTTGTGTGGTGAAGCTTATTGAGGAAAGTTACATTTTGGCAACAAAAGGGAATCTGAAGGTTGTAAATTGAAGCCCATTTGTTGAGAAAAACACGCTTGGATAATTTATTTTCTTTTTTTGCCTTTGTGGCTTTTTCTGAGGTTCTAATTTTCAAATCCTTTGTTGAGGTATAAGGGTTTGATTTGAGGTTTTTTCTCCATTACTGAAGTATAGTGGAGACTAGTTTCTTGAGAATTCTGAGATTTTCATGGTGGTTTCTCGTATTGTATTTCCTGTAGCTGAGAAACAAAGTGTTGCTAAAGAATTTGGTATTGGGAGTTTGAAAATCAAGCATCATTCCTATTGCATTTTCTGTGACTGGGTGAGTGAATTGGTGTGGAGAAGTGGATGTTCGTGGGCCCTATTTGTAGTGCCAATTGATAGGGTTTATCTCTGGTTTCTGGGTTGTTCACACTGCATTCTAGAACGGTATTATTTCTGAATCTGAATACCATAAAATCTTTGTTCTAAGCATGTAACTCTCTGGATTTTAAATAGCAATATTGTGCTGTTGTGCGTTATTTATTTCTGCATTTCTGGGCTGCTGCGAATACATTTTTAGGGCCTGCAATCAATTAAAGGAAGCAATTTCCAGGTTCCTCACACTTGTCTCATTTTTATATATTGTACTAGCATCAGCTTGAATTAATAATATATTGCTATTGCTTTTAGTATTGGCTGTTAAGAAATGTCAATTCGATATTCAGTATTTGGGAAATTGGTAAATCTTTAAGAATCCCAATCTCATTTCTAGTTGTGAAGCCATAATTTGGAAATTCTCTACTTGCAAAATCTGATTACAATATTAGTAGAGGTTCTTGGGATTAGAGGAAATTGCCTCTAATTCTTTAATAATTAAGGGTGAAATTTCTTTGAAACAAAAGTTGTAGTTGTGAAGCATCTAGTTACGAATTTCCTTAGTTTTATTTGTGTGATCTTGATTGGGGTTATTATAGTGGTATTAATGCTTGATTGCAAAGTGTTTGACGAAATGTCAAACAACTAAATTATAAAAGAATATGCTGTTTGTCGAAGTTATAACCAATTGGGGGTTATTACACATAAGCAGTGGGTCACTTCCTCTGCATCAACAATGGTTTCCACGAGCACTTCATATATCCTATAAGTTCTTTATGGGACCGTTTGGTTGGTAGAATTGGACCGAAATTGGTGTCACCTAATTCCGAATTTGACATCTTCTACGTTTGGGTCTAGAATATGAAAAGTGAATAGGAATGTGTGAATTCCCATTTACCCCCAAATCTTGGATTTCAATCTTCCACCTCATTAGATGGAATTGGAAAAAGAATTCCAGATTTAGCTAAAATGAGAATTGGGGCAATTCCAAATTTACCTAATTTCAGCAAAAATTGTATTTTGGAAAGTCATTTGTCTTGGACGAGGTATTTTGATTTTCTCAACAGAACAAAACGTTCACATCTTCTCTTGAATGAGTGTTCTGAGCAAAGTTGCTTCCAATTACTTCTTACAAATTTTGGCTTTTTTTTTCTCTCTGATAATCACAAATTATAATTAAATTATCATTCTAGAAATATGCAACCAAACGCAAGAAAAATATCTTCCCATTATGAATTCTAGGTGAACCAAACGGTTCCAACAATCTTCCAAAAACCGTATTTAGGATTTTCAATTCCAGAATTGTTCAAATTCTGGATTTGAACAAAATTTGAGCAATTTTGGTGTCATCTAATTCTGTCAACAAAACAGGCCCTATATATGATATGCTACAACACCATGAGTCATATCAGCTTCATGGATATCATCCTCTCATTGACATCAATGACAACACGATTACTAACAATCAAGATACGGGAATAAGGAGTAGATTCAAAAATTGAGTCTTGAGAGACCATGTAATGTAGAGAATATAAGCAAAGTTGAAGATGTAATTTCTTCATTGGACACATTGAATCATGTAGACTTCTAAGTCTCAAATTTTAAAAAGTCCACAAAACTTGAGAGACCACCTAATGCAGAGAATATAAGCAAAGTTGAAGATGTAGTTTCTTCATTGGACATATTGAATCATGGAGACTTCTAAGTTTCACATTTTAAAAAGTTGACAAAACTTATCTTTGAGCTTGGTGGATTTTCTTGAACAACAGAAGCAAATGTAAGTTCAGAACTCATTTGGCATAAAGATTTGATATCTGTTCCCTCTAGGAATATAGTGAAAGATTCCATGGTTGAGTTGCAAGAAGTCTAAGTTGTTAAAACTTGACTAGAAACTATAAACTAAACACATCAATATATCTTGGGAAAAACCCTCTTCAATGAGGAAACAACCCAACCCCAACAAATAAATCCTTATATTGAAGAAGTCAACATAATTACAATATATCAAAGCTACAACTCTATGAAAATAGGAATGACCATTCACTAAAATTGCATCTGATCAAGGAAGGTAATAGATGTTACAAAACACATTAATCTGATATGTTCATCACCAAATCTGAGAGACCTTAACTAAACTGAGATGCAAAATGTAAATCTAAGATATCGCTGATAAATTAGAGATGTCGTGCACCAAGAAGTAGTTCATGAGATACCATTTTTTCTGAGGGAAGCTCATCATTCGCATTAATAAATACATCCAGTAAGGTAATATTGGAGATTATACGTGTATTGCTTCCGATACCATCATCACTTGGGGTCCGTTTGGTTTGTGGTTATCAACAGGAATTAGAATTCGCAATTCTAAAAAAATCATAATCCACTGTTTGGGTCGATGAAATGAGAATTGGAATTCAGAAAAATTAGAATTCCGTGTCCTCATTTATCTCCCAATTCGAGGATTCGGTCTTCCTTCCAAATAGTTGGTATTGCCCAAATACCTATTTTAATTCTAATTTTGGAAAAACAAGCATTCCAAATTAATGAAAAGAAACTTTTTTTCATGTCCGCCGTTGCCGCTTTTGCTCTCATAGGAGGCATGTAACAAACCATTGAAATTGTCGACGATCTCCCGATCGGTGAGCGAATTCCCTTGTTCATCTCTGAAATTGATCAATGCAAATAGTAGATCAAAAAGTGAGCTACTGCGCCCACTTGGTTTCCCCCTCTTTTCAAATAGTAGCTCATCCTATAGTCGATCATTCCAGTTGTTCCCATGATTCTTGTTTTTGTATGGCATTCATTCCCGTTTCTCGATCATCTATTGATACATATATGATATGCTGTTCGATCTCGCTTTATGGAGGAGAGTGCTTTCGATTTGAAAGGCTAAAGTTCTATAGGGTCGAGGCATGAGCGGACCGCAGGAACCATTGCTGGATTGTTTAAGAAGGAACTAGTAAAGAAATCACACTTCTTCTCTTCTCAATCAGAGACAAGAAGATCAGATCGATCGTAGACTGTACATGAAGCGCTCTGTGGTACTGAGTTCCTGGGAAGTCGAGAGGAAGAGAGCGAGCCCTGGTAGCCATAGTTTCAAACAAACGATGTAGCTACCAATAATATGCTTCAAAAGCTCAAAGCCCTAAATCGGGTTCCATACATATGTTGAACAACAACAATAACAACTATTGCAACAATGATAAGAAATCGGGGAAATCGTAAGCCTCTTGACTTTAGGAATTTCGATGGTTGTCTAAACCAATAACATAGCGTCTAAGCACCCACCTTCGAGTCATGCCAGTCGGACCTGCCCTAGCTTGCTTATTCTGGTCGGTATTCCATTCCCAGAAATGTACAACCAAACAGTGGAAATGTGTATTGTCATAATGAAATCTTGGTGAACCAAACGGTCCCAAATCAAATCCTCAAAATAGTAATCTAGATTTCAAGTTCCCGAATCCCAAATCAATGTTTTTGAATGCCAATTCTCGAATCATATTCTAGCAACCAAACAGGCCCTTAAAGGCCCATTTGCTTGCGAGAATAGGAAAAGGGGAATAGGAATAGCTATTCTGGAATACTTATTTTGGAATAGAAAATGGGGGTATGTATTCCTATTCTCTGTTTGGTTCAGCCAGAATTTGATGGGGAATTCACGGACCCAAAAATTTATGTTTTCTAAAATAAATAAAATTGGAATAGGAATACGTATTCCAATTCCACCTACTTGGGTGGAATTGCAAAACCTCATTTTTGGGCCAAAATTGGAATACATATTCCTATTTTACTTCGTATTCCAATTCTGGTTTGGTGCATCCAAACAAAGAATTCAAAATTTTAAGAATTTACATATGCCTATTCTGCTTGTATTCCCGTTGCCAAATAGGCCCTTAAAGAATGAATATTAACCTGATGCGATGTAATGTCCCCTCTTTAGTTTGACATGACATTGATCATAGATTTTGCCTATTCCAGACTCTCGTAGGCAAATGGTGTGGAGAGAGAGTCAATTCTGCGGATCAGATGGTCATATCTTGCTCTTGAAGAAGTGTTAAGAGGTTATATTTTATTATTATGTGTTATTGGGGCCTACATGTTATAATTTTAAGTTGAGTTGCACTTTTTATTTTATAAAATTACTTTATTATAAAAAGTGCATTATAATGAGATTTTATAAAGGATGTTTCTAGAAGTTCTAGAAAAAGTGCATTATAAAGAGATTTTATAAAGGATGTTTCTAGAAGTTCTAGCAACTTCTTAGAAAAGTGAATAAATAGAGGGCTGGGCCTCTCATTTTGGACATGCTTGGATTTGAGATTTCTTCTACTTCTTCCATTGTGGAGCAAATTTGTAGTCTCTTGGGTCTGCAAATTATTATTTGATCTTTGGGAACGAATCACTCCCTTGGATTGGCGACTTTGAGGGTGTGAAATATCACCTGAATTGTTGCATTTGAGGAGTTGGTAATTCAGCCATCTCATTTGGACTTCATTGAGATTCAGTTATAAGGGTTTACTTTGGTTGGAATAAGGGTTTCAGTTGTGCCCTAGCATTTGTGGATTGATTAACAGGGTTTGAAGACACAGTTGTGCATTATTTTCAGACTGCCAGTCCAGGGTTTGGACCCACGTTTTTGCTCATAACTCTTAATTGGCTTGACGGATGAATTTCATATTTTAGGGGGTTATTCAGCAACCCTAGGCGCCCAGATTTATTACTTTTGGAGTGAGAAAAAATGCTGCAGTATTTTTATCTAGTAGCCATACCAGGCCGTACCTGTACGGCCCTGTCAGTTGGGCAGCAGCAGCAATTTTGTGAGTCGGTTTGGGGCAGATTGTGAGGTCTTCGTGTGGCATTAATTCAGCATTCATATCCGGAAAAATTGGAGCTATTCCAGGTGCACAAATTGAAGTTTTGATTGCCAAAATATTGCATGTTATGGATTAGAACAGTCAGCACTGTCATTGCATAAATAGTTATTTCTAGTCATTAATAACTGTTGTAAAAGTTTCGTCATTTGCATTCCAAATCTGAACTGGGTTATTGTTCATGTCATAACATTGCATTGTCAAGAGCTTGATGTATTAGAAGTGCATAGTTGTGACAGTCTCTCATTGTAATCAGTTCTATTTGCTGTCATAAAATCAGAATTGCATTGGACTTCATATTTGAGTTTCATATTGTCATTTTTCTCTTAGATTGGTAGTGTTATAATCTGGAATTGTTGTTCATACATTATTGGCATCATATATTGAGGTTTCGTTGTACAACAATTAGTAATATTGCAGCCTTATTCGGTTACATGCCAACTGTTTGACAAAATTCCTAAGTCCAGTTTGAGGTTTTCAGTGGCCTTTATAGTAAGGTTCATTACATGCGAGTGGTGATGGAAGAATGATATTGCATGTTGACATACATTTCTTAATATATCAGGTTGCTATATATGCGATGACCCTTTAATAAGCTTCCTCTTGTCAATAACTAACTGGAATCGAAGAGGATAACTAATGCCAGCAAATATGCAACACCCAAAAAGAAATAAGAAATTGAATACAATGAAGTAATATAAGACTCCTACCAGGATAAAATTAAATACAAAATTTCTCCAAAAGTATGTTAGTGCATATTTGATATAAATTTGCCATTTCTAAATTGTAGTATTTAGAATTTCATATAAGGGTAAAATATTTAAGACTCCCTCTTAGCTAATATAAAATTTAGTAACTAGATGAGTATGCATTCATATGCTTAACACAGTAACACAATTATTTATAATTGTGGAATAGCTCACATGAAAAATAATTTATCCATAACTAATAATCATGAAATTGCTCAACATGAAAAATTTGCAAGACTCACAACTTATTTAGAATTAGAATTTAGGAAATTAGGAATTCCCATAATTCATGAAAATGGAATCAATTGATTAATAAAGATTAATTAATTGAAAAAGGTTAGTTAAGAGGAATAATTAATAAGAGGGGATGAAATTAAATGATTAAGACATAGGAATAAACTATGGGTTATCTAATCCTATAGGAGAATTAATAAATTGATTGGCCAAGATGATCAAATAAATGTAAGATAACCCTATTGAAGGATCGTGATGAAAATGCAAATCAAATGTGATGATATTGGATTGGACCAAAGAAATGATCAAATGAAATAAATGATGCTAGATAAATGACATGAAATGATGACTTGTCAAGGACACATGACAAGGGTTGATGACATATGCCATTTAATGAACATTGTAAATGCCACAAGACTAATTAAAATTATTGAAAGAATTGATCACAATAACATCAACATGCACAGTCAATGCTATCAAATTGATTGAATAAGGACATGATTAGACATTGAAGGACTTAACAATGTTGAGGATCAAATTGATGAAAAATGATGATATGCCAAGGATACATGACATGTATTAATGAATGTTGATAAGGCACTAAAGGACGTAACAATGCCTAAAGGATCAAATTGATAAAATGATGACATGCCAAGGATACATGACATGTGTTAATAAATGTTGATAAGGCATTGTAGGATGTACCAATGCCAAGGATTGATAATGATAAGATGACATTGAAATGGTTTAGAATTGATTCTAAGATGATCTACATTTTGATTGAATGATTTTCAAGTTGGCCAAAAGATCAAAGTTAGTAAAATGAGAAAATGGGATGAGTTAGGATGTAAAAGTGATGAAAGAGTAGGCACGAACCATTTTTGAGCGTCTACTTTTACATCATTACAAAGGGATTTTAAAGTCTCCTTAACCTTGACCAATAAATGAAGGTTTTCCCAAGAACTGTAAACCTGAAACATGTGTTTTAATAAGGCTCCCACAACCTTCCTTACAGAATAGTACACCAACTCTCCCACCTCAACATTCTACACCTTAAAAGGGGAAACATCCACCTCAATGGGATAACTAGAGTAGAAAACAAGGTGATCTATGGAAACCTCATTGATCATGTCCAAATTCTAAGCCTCCACCTCTAGAGGAGAAGTTACCACCTCTAAAGGAAGCAAGAGATTGGCAACCAAAGAAGGAAAATAGGACCACACAAAGAGACAAATGAGGGAAAGAACTAAGGCCCTCTATGATGTCCCCTTTTTAGTAGGTTTAAAAAGCTTGGTTATGTTAGCTCATCATTGCGACCCAAGTGAGCTAACAGTTTGTTTTGAGTGTCTCAGATGGTCGAATTACTATTTATAGTAAGTCAATTGTGCAAATTTCCATTTTTAGTGGTGCATTTGGGAAATTCTTTTGGTCAAGCTATTTCTGCATGAATACTTGACAATTTCTTATGCTAGTAGTAAAATGAAAGTTATTAATTAAGTTAATACTTTATTAATTAACTTATAAGCCTAAGTCAAGTTTAATTATTAAAACCAGGTACATGGAGTTATTATTTTTCAAAGTTTAAATATGCAACCAAAATCAAAGTTAAATTTAAGGTATGGAGGAAGTTACTATCCATTTGGAAGGAAGAAGCTTTCTTGGCTTTATTCATTATGAAAGAAACCATCTAAACTTGAATCGATATCCTATTGCTTTTTGATATTTTGTGTTGTGAGGTATGCAAGTGTCTGAGCATTTTATTGCTGAGAATGGTGAATTCTTTTAGTGGAATTGCACTTTGAATTGGTGATTGCTATGCCAATTAATCATGCCTAAATCTGATTGCTATACTGTAGATTGATCAAGGATTTGGAAGGGGAATTTGTTCAAGAGTTTGGTTTAATATCGTTGCTATCTATTTGTTGTATGGACAGCTAATAGGTCTAATTATATCTCATCATTTAATGGCAAATTTGGATGTTTGTATGATTGCGATGTTGGGTGGCATTTGAATTTGTTGAGGCAGCATTGGGAACTCATACTAGCTGTGTTTAATGTACTAATGCGTCCAAGTTTGAACAAGGGAAATAAACTTAATTGGCGACCCCCATAATTACTTGTGAACACCCACATCAATGTTGTGACAAGATCTGACTATTGCAAGAAGCCAACATCAACATCCTATCTTGCTAGGTTCCTTGAAAATTCTGAAAATTAAATGTATGCATCATTTGTTATTTTGACATTATAAATATTTGCAAAGTCTCACATAGTGAATAAAGTTGGGGTGTGAGTTGGTTTGAATTTCATGCATTCTTTATCTTTCAAAACTTTTAGAAAAAACAAAAAAAAAAACATATAAATAAAAAAACACAAAAAATCTAGCAAATTTCAAATGCAAAAGGTAATCTTTTTGCATAGAGCTAACTGTTTACCACATAGGGTAGGAAGTTAACACATGTATAACATGATTCAATTCAGAACAGGTACTTTATTCATGTATGCACTTGCTGATTACAATGACTACAATTATCTATCGCTTACAATCATGCTTCCAAAGTCCATCTCGGACGTGTACATATACCTTTCCGAAGGGGTGACTCAAGCGTCACGTGCCCGTTCGGATACTACTCTACCTGTCGGCTACATTATACATTTACCGACAACATCATCCCCCCCCCAAAAGAAAGGTCATCTCCGGACGACAATACAAAAAAATTCATTACACAATTTCATTAACAACAAAATACATTAACTGACTAACTACAACAAGATAAATTTGCTTCTGCCACATCACTTTCACATTTGTCTCATGCCTGCACCAAACTGGTCCCCAAACCATATTGCATCTGTAGCCTTTGCTAACACAATACTGTCTCCTTAGCTGACCTTAATAGCCACCTGTGCTGCTTTCTCCGTTCCAACTCCTGGTTACACTGAGCCAAGTGTTGCCATACTGCCTTCAACTGGATGATCAGCTCCTCCCGAGCTCTCTATGCATCCACCAAGACAGCCTCACGTCCAACACCTGCTCCAAGTGCCTCACTCATGCCTACCGTCGCATCTCCAGGTCTCATCAACTGGTCATACTTCCTACGACTGATAATCCGTAACAACTGGGGGTCTAGGGGGCAACGCCCCTAGCGGGGTCGAGGGGCAGCGCCCCTCGCCGCCAAGACCAAATTAGCACTCTGAAACCCACACAAAACTGCATGGAACACACTATTTGTGTCATTTTCTTTCAATTCCACACTCTTTCTGGCACCTGCTTATGTCTACCCTTCCCTTTGGCATCATGCATTACTCATTCCGAACTGTTTCAATCTGTCATGTTTTTTTTTTTTGCTCTTCCACTTCCTCTTTCCTATAGACTTGCTTTGTGAATCAGCTACAATAATTCCTCTTCCTTTTCTGATACCCTTCGTCTTTGAATACCTTCTTTTCCTTGCGGCTTTATTCTAGTCACCACTCTGCATGATGGTGTTCAGCTTGAAACCGTACGGTCTTATTCACCTTGCCCTCAATCTGTACGGTCTTATTCACCTTGCCCTCAATTCGTCTTTTCAACCACCATATCGTCACCGTACTGTCCTCAATCCTCATGGCTTGTTCCTCCTTTCATCCGTACGGTCCTATTTTCTGCCATATGGTACGACCTAATTTCATTTGCAAAATAAAACCTCAAGGCCGTACGGCCATCTAGGGGTCGTACGGTCATTGACGACCTTTGATTTTCATCTTTAATATTTCATTCAATTTGGCACATGTTCTCTTTTGGGCCATACAGTCATCCAACCAAGCCGTGCGGTCATTTTACTACCTCCATTTTTCTTTTTCTTTTTTCTGGCCGTACGGTCTTTCTTATATGGTTTCCTGCTTCCTCATACGAATTTCTAGATCTTCCAATTACTTTTATTAGTTATGGCTTACATTTTTAATTTTTCAAGGCCGTACGGTCATCCAAAAGGTCTTTTTAAATTCCCTCACTTCCCACTTTATTACCATTCGGTCACTTTATTATTATTCTATTATTTGCTCAAGCTTTTTCTTCATACTTTTTCCTTTGATGATATCTTCTAAGGCTGTACAGTAGGCCGTACGACAGACTTTTGCTCCCTCTGACATTTAATATTTAACATTCCACTACATTTACTTTATGCTTCAAGTTTCCTTGTTTTAGCACTTCATACTTTTAAAACTAAAATTTATTACTTGACACTTCAACTTCAATACTATACATATGTACATTATTTACAGACATCTTTTCTTTGTTCAATTATTTTCTCGCAGAAGATCCTTTCTGTCCTTGTATATTTTCAACTTTGATCCATTTACGATATCTGGTATTTCTTTTCCATATAGTGTCCACAATTTAATTGCTCCGTTATATCCAACTTCCCGTATCTTGTATGGTCCAACCCATTTAACTTTAAATTTTCCAGGCCTTATTTCATATCATCCATTATACTTCAGTACAAATTGATCGGGTTGAAAGTTGTTCTGTTTTAAACGCTTCTGACGCCATACCTTCCACCTGTTTTGTGCAACTTCCACGACCCATGTTGCATAGTTCTTATTCCTTCAATACAGCCGCTTCCGTACGGGTACCACACCTTCGATTAATGGTATCCGGTGGATACATAGCTTTGGTGGTACTCCTTTTAAGTCCTTATACATCCGAGAAAAAACATCTTTATACTCCATGAATATTCTGAATGTTGCCACCTTCAATACTGGGTTCCAATCATCTCCTACAAGAATGTTCTTCGGATTTTTCTCATCACCCAATTTCATTGTTTTCACTGTCGACTCTTCATACTTTATTGGTTTATCTTTACTGAACGTATGGGCAAGTGTTTCATCCACTTGCACTTCTCCCTCCTTTAGTGCACTATACTCCTTCGGAAACTCATGGCCTTCTTTTCCTTCCTCGATACTCAAAATATTGCAGCTCGGAAAGACCTCATAATCTTCCATTTGCCAATGTAGCAATCCATTTATTGAATCTAGGTCGTCATCAATTGACCCTCCTATTCCCAGCACCCCTTCATCATCTGGTTCCATCCTCTTTTTCCCTTCGTCATCACTCTCGCCACCGCCTTCTGAGTCCAACGACACGACTTCTTCTCCTACCATCTTTGTATGCAAATTGATTATAAATCTCCTAGGGTGTTCCTTTTCCAATCATGTTTTACCTTAGCTTGCACCAGCCACCCTTGTCCCAGGATGGCGTCGTACCCTTTTCTCTTCAATGGAATGACTACGAAATCCAGTAAAAATCATTGTGTCCCAATTGTTACCGGCTGCGCCATTAGAGTGCTCAAGGGTTTTATCCCATGTTGATTTGTTGTAAGTAACTGAAAGGTGGGTGGCCATAGTGTTGGTTGTCCAAGTTTTTCCCAGATATCTTTCGGCATCACATTTACTCCCGATCCTCCATCTACTATTTTATACGTTAGCACCGTGCCTAGAATGCCCATCTCCACCACTGCTGGATGTCTACCTGTCATCAGTGCTGGTAACATCGGATCTATTGTTGCTGCCATGGCTGTTTCCTTACTATCCTTTGATTCCTTCGTCATTCTCGAGGATGGTGTCATATTAATAATAGCCGTACGCAATTGTGGCATGGTGAGAAGAAGATCATTTAATTTAATTGGCACTTCTGTTTGCATTATCTGTTTCACCATGTTTTGTTCCGCCAAGTTTCTTTTCGGAGTTTCACCAGTGTCTTTTACTTGTGACTTCTCTGCTTTCATCTGCTTCTCTATCTTTGTTCAGGCTTTTTGTAACCTCTCCTTCTCTTCTTCCACATTCGGATATTTTGCCTTCCTCGTCACCTGCTCCTGCGTGATCGCCAACATGTTCTTATTACTTGTTTCAATACTTAATAAATTTACGCTTTGCTTTGGACATTTTGAATCTTCATGGTCCCCTGGACCACACCATCTGCATAGTAGTTGCGGCGCCTCCTTCATAGTACAGTCCCTCGTGAAATGACCCCAAAGATTACATGCCCGAAATTGTATCATCGGTCGTCCACTCGCATCATATTGTATTCTACTCCAACCTCCATTGTTATTGTTATTGTTTCCACCCATTTCGTGTCTATTATTATTTCGATAGCCACCTGAAGTTTCATCATTGCCCGCATTATTGCTATTGTTCGACGCTTCTTGCTTGAGTAACACCTGGTGGTGTCCCTTTGCTTTCAAGTTAAACGGGCACTCTTTCAGGGAATGCCCCGCCACCTAGCAGATGTCACAAAATTGCTTCTTCGAGCACGAACCCTTCATATGGCTATCCTCCTTGCAATCTGTGCACCACAGTTCTCCTTTTACTGTATCCGGATTATTTTTCAAATTTTTGAATTCTTTCATCATCCGAAGCATGTCTTTCTGTAGCGCTTTCACCTTCTTGTTCGATTCCTCCTGACTACTACTACTTTTTGAGGATGAATCATCTAAATCAGAGGACTTATGCTTTTTCTTCTTATTCGTCTTCTGTTCACTTTCCAAATCCATAGCGCGAGTATACGCATCGGTGTACGATGTCGGTGGTACAATCTTCATTTTCTTTTTAAGAGTCGCTCGTAGCCCCTCCACGAACCACCATTTTTTCAACCCATTCGCTGGTTAACTCTCCATCTTTTCGATCAATTCTTTCAGTCGCCTGGCATAGGTTCGGACTGTCTCATTCTTTCCTTGTTTGGTGCTGTAGATTTTTGCCACTATTTCATTATCATCTCGTAGCAATCTGAATTTTGCTATAAATTCTTTTTTAACATTTTCCCATGTATTAAGTTTTTGAAGACTAGTGTCAGAAAACCAATCTATTGCCACACCCCGTAGGGTCGCTGAAAATTGTCTTACCCAATCATCCTCATCTGTCACACCATTTGCCGTCCATATAGTTTCACACGTTTTACAATGTCTGATAGGGTTTGCTAAACCATCACCGTGAAACTTGGGTAACTTTTCTTTAGGGCCAA
Source organism: Cupressus sempervirens (assembly GCA_028749045.1). Taxonomy (NCBI): domain Eukaryota; kingdom Viridiplantae; phylum Streptophyta; class Pinopsida; order Cupressales; family Cupressaceae; genus Cupressus; species Cupressus sempervirens. The sequence goes on along the minus strand of CM053789.1, from coordinate 137,542,018 downwards.
CCATCGTTACTTGTCTTTGACTCTGAGGTACTTGTGTACCTACGCTGTTCTGAGCTCCTACGCTGTTTTGGACTCCCGCGCTATTTTGTGCTCCCGCTCTGTTCTGGACTCCCGCACTGTTCTGTGCTCCCGCATTGTTCTGGACTCCCACGCTATTCTGTGCTCCCGTGTTGTTCTAGACTTCCGCGCTGTTCTGTGCTCCCACGCTGTTCTGGACTTCTGCGCTGTTCTGGACAACAATCTTGTTCCCAACAACCGCGTTGTCTGGTGAAAAGTCTTCAAGTGATGTTCTATTCTCCGCTTATATCCGTTCGTCCGGTGTATTAGGAACGAAGAGATCCCTCCACGCTTGTGCTCCCTTGGCACTCCGAGCCATGCGAGTTGCTTCCCTTCCGTTCGGACACTCTCCCCTCGACGTATACAGGTTAAGAAATTCTTCCCTTGTTTCCTCCACCAAATTCAAGCGTTTTTGAGTTTCTTCCAGCAATTCCTTAGCACTCCTCAGCCTACTAGGTGAGTGCACTCCCTTCGTCTGTGCCTCTTCACCCCTTTGGTGCCCCTCGGCAATTTGCTAAAGTCTCTGTTTGCATTTTGCTTGCTGTGCTAAAATTAAAATTTCTTTTGCTGTACTTAGTTCATTTTTTTCTTTTACCTTATTCCTATCATTGTTTGGAAAATTCGGCATTAATCTTCATATCATTCCTTCGTTCCAGGTATGTCTGGCAACAGTGCCAAATGTTTACCGCATAGGGTAAGAAGTTAACACATGTATAACACGATTCAATTTAGAACAGGTACTTTATTCATGTATGCACTTGCTGATTACAATGACTACAATGATCTATCGCTTACAATCATGCTTCCAAAGTCCATCTCGGACGTGTACATATACCTTTCCGAAGGGGTGATTCAAGCGTCACGCACCCGTTCGGATACTACTCTACCCGTCGGCTACGTTATACATTTACCGACAACACTAACAGGGCTCATTCAGTGGTATTAGAGCAGTTTCTTGTCATCCTCAGGGAAACTGGGCTCATATATGCAACCACAAATATTCATTCCAAGCATTTATTACACTCGTAAAGAGAGGACCTAACTACCAGGTGAAGGTGATATTTATTATCAGTTTGGCACTATGGGTGATAAGAATACCAATAATACATGTAATGATGAAGAGAGATAGGCTAGACACTTGTTCTGGAATATTGTAGATGTACAACATGAATTTGTAGCTAGTCAATACCAAGTTGCTAATGTTCACCCACAACTCTTTGATATAGTACAAAATGCTTCAATACCTAAAGGTTGTAGAGGAGATAGGGGGACAAGGAGTATATCAATTAGTTCTCACAAGTCTTGAGCAGATGGCAGGGTAGATCCTATAGGTATTCATGATAGGGCACATTGTCCTACTTTCTTGAGGCCTAAGTTGGAGGAGACTAGTGTTACAAGTGAGACTAAATCTTTTGTTGATGATGTGCTGACAATGCATGCTGAGGGAGATGCATTACCATAGAATGTTAGACAACAACTTAACTTTGATAGGTTAAAGACCTCGACAAGACAGTATTCTAGCTGCATACCTGATATGCGAGAAAGGACAGTCAGTAATGAATTGAATCAGGCGATGAACAATTTGACTATGACATATTTTGATGGGATAGGGAGAATGATAGCTAGAGCTTACGTTCACAACCTTGACACATATCTTTCATTGTGTCCTATGTGTAAGGAGGATGCTGTAATATCTATTGTGTTGCATTTAGATGATGTAGCCCATAACCCATGATTGGTGGTATCATGGGTTAGTATCTTTACATCATGATTAGATTACTACCTACTAGAAGTTTGTGGATCGATTGGTTAAGAGGTTTGACAAGAAGGATCACAAGTCCCATGTCCTAGAGCTAGCACAACTTAGACAAATTGGTAGTTTGGAGACTTTCATCAATGAGTTTCAGCACATCTCAGTGATAGTTTATGACATTTGGGAGAGGAGGCATGTGATGCTCTTTGTTGAGGGATTGGATGAGCCTCTTAGAGGTTGTAGGAATTTATCAAAAAAGAAAGGAATCTAGAAATGTCCACTCCATAGAATTGACTTCCCTCTAGACCATCCACTTCAAATCATGACACCAGGTAGCCCCAAAGAGAGCTGAAGCTTCTGATTCAAAGAGACCTATGACAACCCCTTTAGGTCAAGAATCACTTAGTGATCTAAGGAGGGAAAGACATTTTTGTTGTAGGTTCCATGTGATGAAAATCATGATTGTGCTTAGAAACCTCAAGATAAAAATAGGATTATGGAATGAATTTATGATGATGAGCAAAGTTCTGATTGTTTGGACCAACCAGCTGAACATAAACCAAAGATCTGTAACGGGCTTGTTAATAATGAGTATGTTATTGATAATTCCAACCTTAAGGTAGTATACCTTTCGAGCATGAGAAAGGAAGGATCTTTCAAGTTGTGAGGTCTCTTAGCAGGGTAGTGAGTTATTGCATTATTGGATATAGGCAAGACTCATATTTTATTGATTCACATTGGTATCTAGCAGAGGCATTAAAGTTGAAGAGTTTGAGCGTATTAGAGTAAAGGTGGTTGGTGGTTACACACTTTAAGAATAATAGGATGATTACTAAGCTTCCCATGAAGATAAAATATTATAAATTTAAGGCAGTTTTATGTTGTTAATATGGGAGGTATTGATGCGGTTCTTGGGATGAGTTCATTACATACTATTGAGGACATCTATCTCAGCCTTAAGAAAATGGAAATGAGATTCATAATTGATTGTAAGACTCATATTCTTAAGGCTATCAGGGATAACAATTTGAAGGTGATTTCATTTAGGCGCACGTAACATCTCATTGATTGCAATGCAGCTAAGTGTGCAACATGTTGGGTGGATATTTTGCAACTGACAGTTCGTTAAAATTCAATCGCAAAATAGGTAGAATTGTCAGAGTGTATGCTTGACAGAGTCTCTCCTATCTTTAAGGGAAGGATCCCCCTTCTCACTGTTACTTGGATTAACTCAAGGTAAGAAAGAAGTTGAGAGATTTTGAAAGAGTGTTACCGATATTCTTTCCTCGTAACTTTCATGAAAGTATTCACTTCCTCGCAAAATAAGGAATGGGCAAGATAAAATCTCTAACTACACTTCTATCTAATATTTAGAAACAATGATATCGATAAATCAACACTAACTCAAAGGCTAGTTGAGAGGGTACTAGTTTAGCTCTAAGTCCTTTTTTAACCTATTCTATAATAGTAACCTCTACTATTGGGGTGCAAAGACTTTCGGAAGTAGGGAATTCTAACTATTTTGTGAATTGAGAAGGTAATATATGCTACAGTCAAATCTTCTATTCTATATATTGCCACAATCACTCCTAGTCAAAGCTTTCGCTCTGATTATTTCTTAATTCTTTATACTCAATTATTTAAACCATACAACAATAACATGAATCAAAGAAGACAGACACAAATTACAGTCAAAGCTTCCAATTTGCACTTGTCACAATTGCACTTAATCAAAGTTTTAACTCCAATTGTTTCTTTGTATTCACTTTTCATTAAAATAGTACTACACAATCGAAGTTATGCTTGCACAATTCTTCAGAGCTTTCTTGCATACAATAAAAGATGATTTCTACAATGAGGGGGACACTCCTTGTATAGGAAAATAAGTGAGAAAAAAGAGGAAAAAGTGGGAGCAAGTCAACCACTTTGACCTGGTAAAACTAGGTAAGAAGAATTATTGGATTACATGTCATAAGGACATGTAATCGAATTACATGTAATTGCATTGCATCCAATTCATCTTTTCCAACTACAAACATAAAAATTGAATGAAGAAGAAGACGGAAAAAGTTGAATCAAGCCTTGTAATGTTCCCATTTTTATTTAATTGTTTTCGTAGGTGTGGCCATCAGCTATAACTCTCAAAAAGTTCCTCCAAAAGGTATTTAAGCACAACATGTAGGTTGTAGTTGTTATGTGATTTGGATTATTCTCTTTGTATTGCGAATTCTTGTTGGATCCCTATGTTTGCCATTTCAGAAGTGAAAGACCTTCCCTACTTGGCTATTCCGATTTCAGTGGGATTCAAACCTCACCCTATTTTGTTTGTGTATTACGTAGCTCGGATTTGGCAAATCAGAGCATTAGTCTTATAAGCAAATATCGTGGCAGTGTGCACTCTGTGTTTTATTAATTCCTTTGTGATTGGTCAAAAATTGCATTGTTCTGTACACATTCCCCTATCACCCTCCAACAACCCTCATTCTGTACGCATTCCCCTATCACTATATGGACTTGTAGCAGCTACCGTACAACCTGCATCATTAATTGTATAGGCCTGCTTGTTGATACCATATGACCCTGCCTGGTTGTCACCTTATGCCCTGCACTCCCTATCGTACAACATGGCCTTGTTGCCATCGTATAGCTTGCTTCCCCACTGTACGGCCCTACCTTGTGGCCACCGTACGACCACCATCCTCCCCTTACCATAAGGACATTGGTTTTATCTTTAGGCACAACAAAAGTTGACTCCTAAGGTGCATTTTTGGAGTAGAGGAAGGACTCTCTTGGCCATTGCTGGAAAGGAACATTACAAGCCTAAGGATTTGTTTGAAGAGCCTTGGTGATACAATCACGAATTATAGGAAGATCTTGGGTCTCCATTGTCTTTGAGATAGCTTCGATTATGACTGTATTCACATATGCTTATTTTACAACCTTGTAGTTTTCTGCAAGAGAATCCCACAAACGCTTTGCTATAGATTTGTACGTAGCGAACATGTTCATCGTGTGTGATCTGACTTCTTTAGAATCAAGATCAGCATTGACTTTGTCGGTATATTTTGAAGTCATTTCTTCTTCTGTGAATAGGTTGTCATGTTCGATAAGGACATTGCATCCCATTTTTTCCAGATCACACATGATCTCTGTTTCCACTATTTCACAGCCTTCTAAGGCTCCCTACAATTTTGTTAGAATTTTTCCAAGTATCTCTTCCTTGTAACCCATGAGCCCCAAATATCTGTAGAACATAACTGAAGATAGAATGACTTCACATCTAGTCAAGGCATCTAGATCAATGTTCATCATTTGATCCCAATCACCTAAAATTTCTTTCAAGGTATTGTTTTCTTTCACTTGAAATCTTCCAACACATTTCCCAAATTCTCACACTGTTCTGCTATGAGAATAAGAGCTGCCAAAGAGATAGGAAGTGATCACGGAAAATTTCTTTCAAGGTATTGGTTTCTTGATTCAAAGAAGCAATCATGTCATGTAATATCTCCTAAATACCTTTGATACATTCAAGGAATTTGACTGAATCTTTGATGGATTGAACTCCTCCAGAAATAACTTCTTCGAACCAAGTCTTGGCTACTTCAATTATAATTCACTTCTCATGTGTTGTCTGAGATGTGATGATTGCAGGCTATGAAGTCTATTGGTGGAAGACCTCATTAAGACGAGTAACCTCCACTTTAAGCTGATTCTTTTCCTCCCAAAGCTCATGATTGCTCCTAGACAGAAAGGTCAGTGCATCTTGGGCTTCTTACAAATACCCCAGCCATGATTGCTAAACAAAGTTCAACTTTTGTGAACTTGTAATCTGAGTGGTTAAGCATAAACATGTTCCCCAAATGCTAAAACATGGGTCTAAATGCAAAATTGTGGCTCTCCAATTCAATAACATGGATGAAAATCCAAATTTCTGGGATTTTTTGGTGAAAATTTGCCCTTAGAATGCATTTATTTGAAGTGATTTTGACTTAGGGATGCAAAAATGTGAGCTCGAAATCCATTTGCATGTGTTGGAATGGTAAAATCAGACCTTATGGATGCATTTACATGTTTAAAATGTATTCATATGATGGCTGGAAGTGCGCATTGCACTCTCATAAAGACATTGCATATTTGCATCAAGTTTAAAATTCATGTAATGGTGCAAATCACACTCTAGATGGGCCATTGCATATGTTATTTTCCTTCCTAAGTGCAAACTACACTCTAGAGGAGTCATTACATATCATGTACTTGGACTTTTTTGACTTGAGAGTGCAAAAATAGGGTCTTGGAGGGTGATTACATGAGTTTTCAATGCAAAATCGGATTCTCCAAGGCATATTATGTTACATCCCAATTTTTTACCCAATTAAAAATGTTCATATAGCCGTTGAAGTTCATGCGAAGTCAGTTGATAGTTAAAATTTGTTATAATCATGCGAAATGGTAAGATGGTTAATCGTTACAATTTTATATAAAGATGACATGCTAGCTAACTGTTATGATGATATTTTAGGCTATTTTGAAGTTGGTTATTTATCATGAATTCATGGGAATTGAAAAGGAGGTCAGCTGTTATGATCATTTATGATTAATAACTTGTTATGGTAATATAATTTAACTGTGGAGAATTTCCTTGTAGGACGCACGTCAAAGGAGGTGGAAGCATTGTCAGAAAGAATTGGGCACAGGGGCATCACCGTCACTAGGCAAATGGGTATGAATCTTGAATCACCATTGTTGAGGACCTAGTGACTGCATAACAGGATACACACATTGGACACGCATGAGCTATTGGACAATCATTAACACATTAAACATTTTAATTTAATCAAAGTGCATACCCTTAATGGTTTATGTTGACTTTATCATCCCTTCAATATCATACATATATACATACATGCACATAGATATAAAAATAAGGTGACACCATAGTATTAATTTATACAAGCTCATATCTATTAAAATACATATACCTAAATGTGTGTATACCTTGAAAATTTGTGAAATTAAAATAATCTTCCAAGGTGATACGTATATTTAGATATGCATACCTTAGTAGGTACAACCCTGGACAAATAATAATATGATACCACCTTTCTAAATTTTATATATATATATATATATATATATGTGCAAATATATATATAAATATAAATTGTAAATTATCCTTTTTGAGTTAGTAACCTTGGAATTCTCTTCCATATTATTTACTTCCTTATATGAGGCGAGAATGTACACTTAGCATTTTTATCGATGACTCAAGAAGATGATTCTTCTTCTTCTTATAACCGCTCAAGAGTCATGGCTTCTTGGAAGCTTTTATTATTTTCAAATGCCTCCTTTTATATATAGGTCGGGAGAACCAATAACTGTTGTTCTGCATTTTATACCTCCCTCTCTTATGTTTTCTTTCATCATTATTTGCTGCAAATGATTGAGGACAAATCATAGTTACTGGTTACTCTGAGCTTTGCACTTTGGATTACTCACGTCAAGACAAGTCAGCTGCATATAGTCAAGCCAAATCACATCTCCCTGATCAAGTTATATGGTCATCCATTCCAAGTCGTATTTGTTATATAAATATTTGCAATTGAATTTACAGCAGTACGATATGTGTCAAAAAATTCCAAGAATCATTGTTGAATTGCAAAATCAAATAGACATTCGATGAGTCCATTCTTTCCAGGCTAAATCGAGATCAATTGTATATGTTATGCAAAAACGTCTCTGTTATAGTCAGATTTCAGAATCAAACTATTTCATTGAAGTCATTAAAGAGAAGTTCTCGGGTCATAAAAATTGTATTATGACAATTCTAAAAATATATTATTTCTTACACCAGCTGAGGTTTAGCAAGAGAGTTGGATTACTCTAAGATTTGACACCCAGGAGTCACTCGACTGGATGGCCAAGAAAGAGGGTGAAGAGGTGAGAGAAAATTTCCAAGAACATGAAACCAAAATCATAAGCGATTAATAAATTTATTACTTCTTTAAGAGAATCATTAAATAATTCATGTATGTCCAATTCATTATCTGTTGTCAAGTTGAGTGGTGTGATTAAGTACCAGGATACTCAGTGGTTGACAAGGTGTTCTACATCTATTCCGAGTAGGGAGGGCTTTTCTAAGTTAAAAAAAATGTGGGGATAAGTCTAAGGTTTGTGGTTGGGAGGTTAAGCCCCTAACAATGTTTCCCCTCTCCACAAGATGTCGGGACATGCATCAGACAAAGATAAGTTATGCATTCAAATGTTTGTCGGAAATAGGTTATTTTATGATGTTTATACGAGTAGAAGATATGATGGATTGATTTATATCATTGATTCAGTTATTTCTTGAATGAAAGCAACTTTAAGTTTATGTAAATAGTAACCGGTTAGATTGATTGATCTTTCAACTAAACATTAAATATAACTATATGCAAGAGATAGGTATATCTCATGGATTGTTATTTCAGTCTTTCATTTATTTGAATAATAGCGTATTTTCTAATTGAATGTTATTGCCATAATTAGAAATGGAAGGTACAATGGTATTTGATGCCCTAAATGATATAGTGGTATTTAATACCCTAAATGATGCAATTATATTGATGCGTACAGTGGTATTTGATGCCCTAATAGATACAATGGTATTTGATATCCTAAATGATATAGTGGTATTTGAGGGAAATTGGCATTTGTTCGTAAGTGGTATTTATGGACTAACTTGGGTTTTGCAGAAGCATCCCTAGATAGATTTTAGTTTCGAATTCTAAGGTATGTAGATTTTAATTTTCGTAGTAAATTCATTGATGGTATCTTTAATTGTTAGTTATGAAGTTTCCGTTTAACTGATTGTAACTGTTAATTTTATTCACATGAACATAATTGATATAACTGTCTTCCTATGAAAGTGAAGTAATAATTGTATTTCATGATGTGTTAGTTGTTAGTTAAGACCTAGAAAAGGTGGATGTTACATGTTACATGTATAGTTCATTGGCTGGAAGTGCATTTACAAGTAAATGGACTCTTAGAAGTCCATTACATATTTCATGTAAACATCTAAAAAGATTTGTTATTGAGTTTGCACAACTTAAGTGACCAATTAAGCACATGTCTAATCGATTTTTGAGTTAATATAACTTAATTGGGTCAAAAATAATATTTATAGTATATAGATATATCATGTGCAAATATTATTCAAAAGGTAATATTTTACTTCGATGTTTTAAAATAGAACATAAAGTAATACTCAAAAATAAATTAGAATTATATAGTAATAAAGTAACTTAAGTGAAAAATTTAAAAGCACCTCAACAAGAAAATATAACATAAAGTGCACTATAGTCACTAAAGTGATAAATTTAGTGATAAAGTAACTAAAAAATATAACATAAAGTCAATTTATGTTATATTTTTCAAAAAGTGAATGTCAAAATTAAAATATAACATGATATCTTAAATATGCAATTACATTTGGAGAGTCCACTTTTTGGGTACTTAATTGATCACATCTTTTTGATTGCCAAGTTTGATTAAGCCCTAAGATATACCAAATCAAAGGGGAAACTGAATGCACAAGATTGGACAAAACAAAAAGACTAAAAGCAACTAAACACACAACCAAAAATGCAAGAAAGGATGTTGAAGGCTTAAAAAATCAATCATAGGTTTAATAAAATGAAAAACGAAAAGGACTTGACGAAAGCCTTTAGTGAAAGGATTCAATATGTGAATTAGGGTCGTGTGATTGATCAATGTTTGCCAATATAAATAATGAATTGTCTCAAAGAAATACAAAACAAAGTTGAAAAAGTTCCGTACTGTTACCTACATTTTGTGGTGACAAAATGCAGGACAACACAACAAAGTGTAGGATATTACCTACTCTCAATGGGATATAGAAATAAGCTTATCACCCTAATATTTATCAACTTAGAACTCAACACTCTGAAAGGGTTTAGAGATCTACCACCTGACAAGCCACCTGATAGAGACATATATAGAACATCATTGAGTTAGAGGACACTAAGCCCACCATGATTACTTCTTACCCACACTCTAAGTGCTTGGAAGATGAGATTGAGAAGGCTATGTAAGATCTGCTAGCTATGGGTCACATCAGGATGAGTAAGTCCCTTTTAATTGCTTCATCTATTGTTTTGGTGAAGCAAAAGGATGGTACACTCAGGATGTGCATTAATCATCAGATTTTAAATAAGAAGACAGTTAAGAATTGATATCTTATTCCACACATTAATGAGCTGATAGATGAGCTACATGGGCATGCTACTCCAAGATTGATTCGAGGTTTATTTATCATCAGATTAGAGTGAGGGAACAAGATGTAGAGAAGACAACATTTAGATATCATCATGGACACTTCAAGTTTTTATTTATGCCTTTCGGTTTAACTAATGGTCCTGCGAGATCCCAATCTACCTTGAATAGTGACGCAGGGATGGGTAGATTCAAGAGGAATTAATCCAACTCAAACCAGAAAATATCTCCTGCTCAGAGTTGCACACAGAAGCAACATACAAATTAAATAAACAATAGAGAATAAGAGACCAGATTCTATGTAACCATATGATATAATCAGAAAATGAATCCAAACATGCCCGGCTATGAGGCCTTCCGAGTTATGGCCATATACAAAAAATAATGAAATCAAGCCCAAAACTCACATCCATCCTTCTTCTCCAGGATCTTCTCATGATCTATCTTCTACACCCACCATAATGATTTTCTACATCAACCCAAGCTCTTTATATAGCCAGCTAAGTCACAAGTCGGCTAGTCAGGCTTTAATTACATTATAGGTCCTCCTTGGAAGAGTAAACCAAAACTATAGAAAATATGAATGAAACTTAATACCAAGCCATATTTAGGTCCACACATGATCCAAGAACATGGCCCTATCTTAAAAAGATCTCATTTCCTCATACGAAATCATGCAATATGAAGAATCCACACATTTCCGTGAAAACTGTCTGAAAATTGATGTCCGAGGAAAATGGCGATATCTCCTAGCTCCAATTGAATTAGAACTAATGCTTTGAACTGAAGGTAGTACTTTAGATCCTCTTCAATCCCTTAAGTGCGCAAAGGTTGATTCATTAAGTAGTAGTGCGCATCCATCCCAAAAGTCACACACAAAAACCTGTCGTGAAAACTGATAGAAAATCGATGCATTAGAAAAATGGTCATATCTCCCAACTCATAACCAATTAGGACTTGCGCTCTTAACCATAGCTATTAATTTAGGCCCTCTTCAATCTCTAAAATTTTCAAGCTCTAACTCATTGCGCAAAATTAGTTACAACACTCGCCACAAGCACGTAGAAAGCAAAAAATATAGTTCTAGCAACAATGCTACTTTACAATCAACATAATAGTAAATAAATGTTTTTGGTTGTTGTAAGATTGCTCCAAGACCCAAGATGCTCTTGCATTAGACACCTGGGGTTAATAAAGAATTGATGTTCACATTAGGTACTACTCATATTCTGACCTAAATCATAAAGATCCAACTCAGCTTGTGTAATCCAAGAACTATCTTCAACTAGCTTGTCTTTCAATTGAACTAGGTATTCCAAATAATATTTTCCTCTGGTGCTTTTTCTTATTTTGGTATTCAAGAATCTTTCAATGATGTCTTTCTTCTTTTTCTTACTGATATCTTCCCAAGGCTTCTCAAGTACAGGCAAAGGTGAATACAATCCCAAATTCTAATTAGTTCCTTTTGCTGTTTGACAAATTCTGCAACTTTTTACCATTCTATGCACATCCTTATAAATTTGTGGCCAAAAGTATCTCTCTAAAATCAATTTCATTGTCTTATCAATCCCAAAATATCCAGCAAGTCCACTGCTATGTTTCTCCTTCATTATGTTTTCTCTCATAGATCCTCTAGGTATGCATAACTGAATTCCTTTAAACAACATGGCTTCTTGAATGAAATAATCAGCCCATTAATCACTCACTGTTTGTTCTTTACAAGCTTTCCAAGGTTTTGCAAAATCAATATTAGTCTCATATAAATTCTTCAAATCATCAAAATCAAGTACCTGAACTCTCATCTCTATCAAAAAATTTCTTCTTCGGCTTGTTGGTTCCCAAAACTGTAGATTGGAATCCTACGAGCCTTGCCTGCTCGATGTTGGGATATCCAACTGGTTAAGGCCAACTTGACGGAACTGAACAACAAGGTCCGAGTTCTTTGCACTTCTGGCTCTGCAAAACCGAGGCGGGTGTACCTGATCCTAGACAACAGCCTTATATCCAAGATCCTTATAGTAGATTGGTTAGAGCACAAATATAGTGAAAGTTTCCAAATGGCAAGAATAATAGAAAACTTTAAGTTTACAAATTACGAGTTAAGAATAATAAATGAATATATGAATGTTTTTTAAATAAAAAAATAATGATTGCAACAAATGAATATATTAATTCTTTAAAGGAAGGATATGAAATAATTGCCAACTATAGATTTGAATTATGAAAAAATATAAAGACCAGTACCAAAGGGTGATAGAGTCAGAACTATAAGTTTTAACATACAACTTTATGATGTCATGTACATTGAATTTATAAATAGTTTAGTCATCAGGATGCGATAAATCAATTGTTTTTACACATATTTAAACCAATCTATGATATTTTAACCCTTATTAGGACAAAATAGATACAAATAAGGAAACAATTAAAATATTTCACAATATTTTTATTTGTCGAGTTCAAATAGCCACAATTGATTTATTCTACTTACTCTGACAAAAATTATTTATAAAATTGAGAAATGATCATTAAGGACAAACTATATAGTATTCTTGACTTCTAAAAACTTTAAGCAAATAAAATAAATAAATACTTCTTACTGATCATGCCGGAAATAAAATACATTGGAGACAATCCTTTAGATGATCCATCCAATGCATTTGACTCCAAAGTCGCATATAAATACATTTATTCAATAATCTGCATCCATAGACTTAGTTCAAAAATTCATTCTTCACCAATAGAAGAATATAATATATCAATTGCTTATATAATAGGTAAAAATTAAAAATATGGATATGAATATTGTCTATCTCCTAAGTCTCCTGTTTTGGTTTTTACATCTCATATATATAGAGGACCAAGGGGCATCAGTTGCCTTATTGAATCCTTGACACCTTGTCATAACATATAACCGATCATGTTTAATGGTATTATAACCTTTGCAAATTACTTAATATAATTTAAATTATATTCCAACAAAATCGATGTTCCAATAATTTCCACGAATTATAATGTTGAGACAATATTTCTCACTCCCGTGAGTGCTCCTATTGTGAGATCATTCGCATCCACGCTAAGCCTCCAGATAATTCCCTAGATTATTCATTTTGCACCATTTACTTCTCCGTTCACGCACAGGCAGACCTTTGCCCTCCATGTATTAGAATGATGTGCTCCCAGACTGGGGATGCGTGGAATGCAGAATAACATTGGAATGAGTACCCTTATCGCAAGAAGGTTCTCACATCTTCCCACGCACTCAGCCCTCCAATAAAATGAAAGGAAAAATTAGAAGCAAGCCGCTGGGCAATGTTTAATAAAAATTCACATTTTAATGGCTCTTCTCCAGCGAAACCCGTTCACACGGTGACTCTTGGACGCGGGATGAAGAATATCATTTATATGCATGTCACTGCTGCAGAAAAAATCCCATATTCTCCCACAAATTCAGCCACATCTCCAGATATCTCCATTTAATACGTGCTTGCAGCCTATGAAGAGAAAAAATGTAACGTACTCCAGAATTGAGGAATAGGTTCACTGTAAGTCCAGTTCCATACCAGATATTGTGCAACCAACTTCAGGGCAAAAATAGTATCACTAAGAATAGATGGATAGCATTAAGAGTCTGCCCTTACATTTTAGAAATGATCTCCATGTTTTAACACACCTTGTAAATTATTCCATGTTGCAAATTCATTCTTTTTTACTTGAAACAAGAAAATGATTCAAAGTCTCCAGAAGACAAGAGGTATTTGCATCCTTGCTACTCACAGGACTCATCTTCTGAGATTCCTTATATTTCCTCTTCAGAAAATTGCAGCGACTCCTCTGAGTCTCTAAATACGCTGATCCCAATTCTCTGTATATGTGAATGCTGCATATTTTGTAGCTTGCCTTTATTAATATAATGCCTGAAAATTCATCATTGTCTTCCTGATGAATACGTTTATTTTTAATAAGGGATACTGAATGCTATGAGTAGTCATGCCTATTTGACTCTATCAATACTTTTAATGCAACTTCTAATACTTGTTGCTGTTACAATCTTGCTTTGATATCTACAGTTGTGCTGTATTTAAGTCTGATGCTTGCCATCAAATTTCTATTTTTCAATAAATGTATTGGTAATGCGCTAGTCTCTACACTCGATGCAATCCATCTCTCCATTTGGTCACTCCTATCATAAGTGTTTAGCTACAGGAATTCCAATTACCTTTGTTTAACATCCAGATTCTACGAATGCTTCAGCATCAGTATTTGATTTAATACCTCCAATAACAAGTCCATCCAACTTTAAATCTTGACATGCAGCTAATGCAGCATTAACTTGTGGAGTTGTCCTTATCTAATCTTTTGTTCCTCCCAGTAGGTCATATCCACCTTGATTACGGTGTGTCCGAAGAATATCATTTGTGAGTTCTAGTGGATGCTGCACTTTGCCCATTCCTTCTTTTATTATAATATGCATATGATTTTATGGGAAATTAATCAGCTTGATAAAGTATTCACATCTCAATGACAATACCATAAAGCTTTCAACATTATTTCAAAAAATGGAGACCAAAATTTTTTGGGCTCCATCACGGCTCAAGGCATCAGCAACTTTATTCAATTGTCCACTTTTATGCTTCAATGAAATTGAAAAACTCTGCAAAAACTCAACCCACTTCATATGTCTCTGATTCAAGTTATGCTGACTTCCCGAATACTGTAAAGCTTTATGGTCAGTATACAACACAATATCTTTAAGCATCAAATAATATCTCCATTTCTTCAAAGCTTGAAAAATAGCATAGAATTCCTGATCATAAACTGAATATTTTCTCCTAGCATCATTCAACCTCTCACTAAAGAAAGCTATAGATCTTCCTTCTTGACTTAAAGCAGCTCCAATTGCACTTCCACTAGCATCACAGTCAACTTGAAAAACTTTACTAAAATTAGGCAAAGAAGTATAGGTAATTCTGCAATCTTTTGTTTCAATGTTTCAAAACTTCGTTGTATTCCATGTGTCCATTTGAAATCCTTTTTATCTCCTCTCATAGTTTCAGTCATAGCATTACAAATAGAACTGAAATTTTTGATAAACTTTTTATAAAAACTTGCCAATCAATGAAATGATCTTAGCTCTCCAACATTCTCTGGTGTAGGCCAATCAAGAATAACTGTCACTTTTTTCAGGATCCATCTTCAGTTCATTAGCTGAAATTACAAAACCAAGGTATACAATTTCTTCCTTCATGGATGAACATTTCTTCAAATTAATCAACAACTTTTCTTCCTTCAATTTTTGTAATACTTGTCTAATATGCTCAAGATGTTCTTCCTTACTCATACTTAATATCAAAATGTCATCAAGATATACAATCACAAATTTACTCAAATTTTTTTTCAAAACCTCATTCATCAATCTCATGAAAGTACCAGGTGCTTTAGTCAAACCAAAAGGCATAATCCGCCATTCATACAATCCTTCATTAGTCTTAAAAGCAGTTTTCCATTCATCTCTTTCTCTGATTCTAATTTGACAATAACCACTTTTCAAATCAATCTTTGTAAAATACTTTGCTCCACTCAAACTATCCATTATGTCATCCATCCTAGGCAATGGAAATCTATACTTCACTGTTATCTTGTTTATAGCTCTGGAATCAGTGCACATTCTCCATTCTTTTTAGGTGCTAACACAAAAAGTACTGCACAAGGACTCAAACTTTCTCTGATTAGACCTCTCTCTAGCAATTCTTGCATTTGTCTATTAAGCTCAATCTTTGCATTAGGTCTCAATCTGTGTGGTGCTTTGAAAACTAACTCTAGTTATCAAATCCATACAATGACTTATACTTCTCATAGGAGGCAAACCATCAGGTACATTATCAGAAATGATGTCATGAAATTCAGTCAATAGAGGTTCAATCTCAGTTGCATGTTCCAATTCATCTTGTTTCTCAGTCTTTCTAGGAATCAAAGCATAGCAAACATTTTGTTCTTTCATTTCTTTTGCAAACTTTTACCATCTACCAAACATACTCTGACTATAGTACAGTGACTTTCATAAAACTTTTCCACCAAAGGTAACAATATTTGTTTCTTTCCTTCCAAATATTATATTGATTCAATCTACCATCATGCAAATCTTTTCTATCATACTTCCAAGGTCTACCAAAAAGAATATGACAACAATCCATAGGCATAATATCACACAAGACTTCATCATGATAATTCTCAATTTTAAATTTCAAAAGGCATTGTTCACTTAGAAGTAAGTTATGCTCCTTATGGATCCAAGCAATATGGTAAGGCTTAGGATGTCTCAATCTCTACAATTGCAATTTGTTAACTAACTCTTCGGATGCCAAATTATCTGAACTCTCACTATCAATGATTACTTTGTAACATTTTTCAGTGATCTTACATCTGGTTTTGAACAAACTTCTTCTCAAAATAGGTTCCTCATCGACTTCTTCATTCCACAAAATCCTTCTTAACATTAGGTTCTCACCATTTTCAGGTTCATTAGATGTTTCAACAACTTCTTCACAAGCTAAAGTATTTCTACTATTACCTCCAATCTTCTTTTCAGAGTTCATACATTCAAAGGCCCTATGTCCTTCTTCACCATATTTTTAACAAGTACCTCTAAACTAAGATCTCTCTTTTCTTTTTCCACTATTATTATTCCTAGAGTAACCAGTATAGCTACCTCTAGAGTAATTACCTTCTTTAGCAGGTTCATCTTTCCATCCTTTATCTTGCATTGTGGTATTAGATTTGCTACTTTCTCTATAGGTTCTACCTCTACTTCTTTGAAATCTATCACCTCTTCCTTGCTGCCTTTGATCATGTCTCCTTGACAATCTTTCTTCAGCTTTCAAAGCAAATTAATATGCCTCTTCCACGCTATCCATCTTAACATAACTAATCTCACGTTGAATTGATGCTCTCAGGCCATTCAGGTATCTAGCCACTTTCTCAACTTCATCATCAACATGTTCAGATCTGATATCCACCTTGTTGAATTCCTCAGTATATTCCTTCACACTCATGTCCTTTTGTCTAAAATTTTGCAATTTTCTCAACAAACTAGTTTGGTACTCTGCTAGGAGAAACTTCTTCATCTTTCCAAGCATCTTCATCCATGTCTTGATCTTTTCTTTTCCTCTCTTTTGTTTGTCGGTTTGGAAATGATCCCACCAAAGAGATGCATGACCTTTCAACTTCATGATTGCAATCTTAACCTTCTTATTGTGAGTACCTTCATACTCAAAATACTTTTCCATCTTAGAGATCCAATCCAACAATGCATCAATCTCAAGTCTTCCATCATAGTGCACAACTTCTACAGTAGGTCTAGAATTAGCTTTAGATAAGACTCTCAAAAGTCTTTCCACATCCTGTTCAGCTTCAAGTATAGGTTCAAGATTAGGTGTTGCGTCTTCTTATCACTAACATCTTCAATATGTACACCTATTCTCCGCGTTGTCTCCACAGCTTCAAGTCTGGTTGCAATCTGTCTCAACATATCCATTATAGCATTATCAACATTTCCTCTACCATGAACCATCTTGACAATTAAGTTCCTGCAAGATCATAACCTTTTGCAAGTTATAGGTAAGATTTCAGATCTACCACCTTACAACCAATCCAATAAGGTTCTCCACGATCCAATCCACAAGAAAGAACTTTGCTCTGATACCACTTGACACAAGGATGGGCAGATTCAAGAGGAATTAATCCAACTCAAACCAGTGAACATCCCTTGTTCAGAGTTACACAGGGAAGCAAAATACAAATTAAATAAACAACAAAGAATAAGAGACTTGATTTTGTGCAACCATATGATATAATGAGAAAATGAATCCAAACATACCCGGCTATGAGGCCTTCCAAGTTATGACCATATACAAAGAATTATGAAATCAAGCCCAAAACTTGCATCTATCCTTCTTCTCTAGGATCTTCTCATGATCTATCTTCTACATCCACCATAATGATTTTCTACATCAACCCAAACTCCTTATATAGCCAGCTAAGCCACAAGTTGGCTAGTCAGGCATTTAATTACATTATAGGTCCTCCTTGGAAGAGTAAACCAAAACTATAGAAAATATGAATGAAACTTAATACCAATCCATATTTAGGTCCACAAATGATCCAAGAACATGACCCTATCTTAAAAAGATCTCATTTCCTCATACGAAATTGTACAAGATGAAGAATCCACACGTTTCCGTGAAAATTGATCAAAAATCAATGTCCGATGAAAATGATGATATCTCCTAGGTCCGATTGAATTAGAACTCGTGTGTTGAACTGAAGGTAGTAATTTAGTTCCTCTTCAACCCCTTATGTGCGCCAAGGCTGATTCATTAAGGATTAGTGTGCATCCATCTCGGAAGTCACGCACAGAAACCTGTCGCAAAAACTGGCAGAAAATTGATGTGTTAGCAAAATGGTCATATTTCCCAACTCATAACAATTAGGACTTGTGCTCTTAACCATAGCTAGTACTCTAGGCCCTCTTCAATCCCTTAAATTTTCAGCCTCTGACTCATTGTACAAAATTAGTTACAGCACCCGTAATAGGCACGCAAAAAGCAAAAAACACAGTTCCAGCAGCAATGCTACTTTACAAACAAAAGACTGGTAAAGAAATGTTTTTGGTTGATGCAGATTGCTCCAAGACCCAAGATGCTCTTGCATCAAATAGAGTCATCAACAACTAGTTGAGGAGGTTTGTTGCAGTCTTTTCAATGATATTCTTGTTCATAGTAAGACATGGGATGATCATATATCTCATTTGGATATAGTGAGGGATACTTTAGATAGGGCTTCTTTCTAAGCCAAGGAGTCCAAATGTGACTTGGGTATTACAAAGTTACTTTATCTTGGTCATATCATCACTATAGAGGGAGTTTGCATGGATCTTGATAAGGTTTGTGCTATACTTTGATGGAATATTGTCATTGATGTCAAAGGCACTCAGAAGATTGTTGTGATGTTGTCATTGATGTCAAATGAAAGCATGAGATTGTAGTTGCCTATAACTTGATGATTTAATCAGTGCAAGATTAATTTGTGCAAAGGTACCAAAGAAAAGCTTATATTATGAGTTTAGATATATAAAGAAATAAGTGATACATTGATGCAATAGTATTATATTACTATTAGAATATCATGCTATAAAACAACATAAACAACAATGTAGTGAAGAGTATGCATAGGATATGAAGGTAAGGATATAAAAAGAAATGACAAAGAAATTAAATTAAGAGTTGTCGTCAAGACTTTTCAATACCCTTACCCTGCAACATTATTAGTAAAGTATATATCACAGAGATATCTTGCACAAACTAAGTCAAAGATATTGGGCAAGATATCTTTGAGGAAATAAAATAAAATCTGTCAATACAGTGCATAACCTGAATAAGGTTTGATATTTTATAAGCATGCAGTTAGTTTGACCCGCCGATTACAGCGTGCCAATTCAGAGAGTTGGAGTAGACTTTTTGCAGCGTCCGGAATAAACAATATCATAGGACGATTCATCTTCCAAGTCATAAATTAAAGTTTGGATACAATAGATTTGTGCGTTGAGAAGATAATATTTGTGTGAAATATTCAGCGATTGTATTCATGTTATGCATTCAACATAAGAATGAAGCAATAACAAGCGATAATATATTGCGATGGAAGAAAGAGAAGCTTAGGCATTTGATGTCTAATAATCATGTCTACCATATCATGATGGAAGCGTCACTCATAGCAAAGAACTATGTGAGTCTTGACATATTCAACATTTGGAAATGAATGCAATAATAAAGTAAGAGCAAATATTGATGCATATCTCAAAAACGTTGAAAAGACATTACACGAACATATTGCCATTCCATGATAAGCTAAAGAAGGCCATCAATTTGTACACAGTGACAATCATATCAGCATGGATAATAGTTGTCAAATTAATAACATCATCCCGGACAAAAGTATTGAGCAGCTACAGAGTAAATGAAAGTTTAAAACAAAGTTTTTATGGAAGTGCAATTCGATTTAATGAAGCGATTGAAGACAAGTTCGTTAAATTTAGGAAGTCTCAATAAAACACAAAATTGGATGAGTCAGGTATGAAGACGACACATTGAAGTTAAGCTTGTGCGATGGCAGTCAGAGGAACCGATGATGACTTTCAAGGACACCTTGTCAGATAATATTTGTCAGGCAGTTTGCCATTACTAAAGTGAAAGCATACAAAAAATATTATTTATATTTGCATTGGGAATGAAATACATATATATATATATATATATATATATATATATATATATATATATATATATATATATATATATATATATATATATATATATATATATATATATAACAACAAGATTGATAAAAGAATGCATTTGAATGAAATGCAATCCAACATCTAGAACGGAGATAGTAACTGTGTTGAGGTTTACGGCAACATGATAAAGACATCTGATGTGTCACAATTAATAAAGGATGCTAATAACAGTCGTTGGATGTTACAATATAGCGTGACAAGCATATGGGGTGATGTTCCTTAAGCATGCAGGTATTTTCCAGTCAAGCCTGCCATGTTATAACTGCTATCGAACATAAAGACCAAAAATTTGAATATAAAGTAATGTCGTCATGAGTGTTGCGATTATAGTCTCTAAATAAAGGTGCAATTCAAAATTATGATTACAATAAAAAAAGTTATCTTAATTGAAATGGTATGAATTGTTTGTCTCTTACAAAGATTCATAACTCTTAATTGAAAAATGAAGAGTATACGGAGAGAAGCGTATGAAGTGAATGGAAGGAGTGAAGATTTTAGAAGTAGAAAGGGGAATATAGAATTAAGATATGAACGTAGAAGAAGGTTCAAAAGATATATCAGAAATATAAAAGTGTGTAAGCAGATATAAAAGAATATAATAATAATACTAATAATAATAATGGAAGATATTTAAGTCAGATGTGTGAGGTCAGAGAAGAAGAATAGTAAAGAATTGAAAAACGTAGATATAGAAGAAAGAATAAAGATAATCTATATATATACAAACTTGTTATATCTGATATATACATTGAAGGAAATAGTGGAAAAGAAAAAGGAGGATATTGGCCGACTTCAGAAAGAAAGAGACAAAGATAAGGAAAGAAAGGAGTCCATCAGCAGTTGAAGCAAGCAACATCGTAAAGGTGGAAAAGAGATTTTTTTGCAGCAGGTTGGTGCTCACAAAGATAACAGAGCGAGTTGATGCTTCCTATAGGTCAGAGCCTGCAAAGTGTGGGAGTCGGAGCTTCCAGTGAGTTGGTGCTCATAAACATAGAGGTTGTAGCCTCTAGTAGGTTGGAGCTTACAAACTAATTTGTAAGCGAATTATTTATATAAGAAAACATTTATTTGTCGTGGTTTTCTACCACTTTGGGTTTCCACTTGACTATTGTGTTATTGTGTTCATGTGCATAATTGTTGATTTCATCATTTAACGTTATTGAGGCAATTGTGTGATAAAAGTTTTAAATTGCAAAAACTGTTATTATATTAATCCACCACCCCCCCCCCCCCCCCCCCCCCCCTCTCAGTATAATTGTGTGCTCTTCATACTTGATTGACCTACTCTAGAAAACTTGACACAACTTAGAAGATTTATTAGTCTATGTACTTTCTGCTGTAGATTTGTGGCAGGGTTTTCATGTCACGCAACCCCTCTTTTTTATTTGACCGATAAGGGTGCATTTGAGTGCACCTCTTAGGAACATGAGTGCTTTTAAAAGTTCAAACAAATTATGACATCATGCCAAATTCTAATATTGTTAGATTTCTCAAGGCCTTTTGAGTTACATTGTGATGCCTCTAGTGAGGGCATAGGTGTTGTTCTTTCCCAAGACTACCATCCAATTGTCTTTGAGAGTAGGAAGCTTAGGGGTCTTGAGAGAGCTTTTAGTGTTTATGACAAGAAGATGTTGGCCATTGTGTAGGCTTTCGCCAAGTTCAGGTAGTATTTAGTTGTCTGTAAGTTTTGCATCAAAATTGACTATAATAGCTCGAGGTCTTTCTCTGGACAAAGGGATCTAAATCGGAGGCAGCAAAAGTGGGTCAACAACCTTCTATCTTATGATTTTGACATCTCATATGTCAAGGGTACATATAATGTAGTTGTTGATGTACTATCTTGAAGACCCCACTTATGTGCTATAACTCAGATATTTGAGGATTGGAAACACTTGATTATTGGTGAGTATGCTAGGGATGAATGACCATCTAGTATTGTAGATGGTAATACACATGACACCATGGATACTCTTGTAAATAAGATGATCATTTACAAGGAGAGGATTCTATTGGTCTCAGGATTGAGCGTCGAGAAAATTGTATTGCAAGCCTTTCATGGTTCCACATTAGCCATACATCCTAGGTTCTTTAAGACATACAGATAGATTGTGGCCAGATTTACATGGAAGGGCTTAAAGAGATATGTGCAACAATAATGTAGAGAGTTTTTTGGTTGTTAGTAGAACAAATATGAGCTTACTTATCCAGATAGTTTGTTGCACCCACTTCCCATTCATGACAAGATGTGGGAGTGTTTATGTATAGACTTCATTGTGGGCTTGCCGAAGACGTAAAGCAGGGATTTAATTTGTATTGGTGGACTGTCTTACCAAATATGGACACTTCATTCCTATCACCACTACATTTTTAGTGGCACATGTAGCTGAGTTGTTCTTCGCGGAGATTTTCAAACTACATGGTTTATCTCGGAGTATTCTGACCAGGATAGCCATTTTATGAGTCGCTTATGGTAGGAGTTGTTCAAGTTGTGTGGGGAAAAGTTTACTCCAAGCACTAATTACCACCCTTAGACTGAAATTGTTAAAAGTGGGTAAAAGGTTATCTATGGAATTATGTGTCAACGTAATGAGTGTGGGTGAAGTGGATACATTTATGTAAGCATTGCTATAATTCCACTCACTATATATCTATTCAGATGACTCTTTTTAGGGCCTTGTATGGGTATGATCCTCCGAGTTTCATGGATTTGTTGTTTAGTGACAGTAGGGTGCCTAGTGCAGGTGAGTTATTGCAGGATAGTCAAGATACAATGAGGTCTTTGAAAGACAATATTCAAAGGGCACAACATTAGAAGCAATATGATGATCAATAGAGAGTTTCCCACTCTTTCCAAGTTGGTGATATAGTATATTTGATGTTGCAACTTTATAGGTAGTTGTCTATCTGGAAGACTAGAGCTGAGAAGCTCAAGCCTCATAATTATGGACCCTTCCTTGTTACTAGAAGAGTGGGTGAGATGGTTTGTGATCTTGATTTTCCAATGGACAATAGAGTGCATAATATGTTCCATGTATCACATCTCAAGAAGGCATTAGGTAGTCATGTCGTCTCATTTTCCACCCCTGGCTGATGAGGGGAAGTTGGAGTTGATTCTTGAGGCTATATTAGATACCGTAGAGAGACATTTGCATAGGAAAGTCATCATGGAGTTTTTGGTGAAGTGGTAGGGTATACTTGATGAGGATGCTACTGTGGAATCAAAGGATATTCTTCAGCATCCATGATTGTGATTGCTTGAGGACAAGCGATCTTGAAGAGGAAGGACTATGATGTCCCCGTTTTAGTAGGTTTCAATAGCTTGGTTATGTTACATAATCATTGCGACCCTTGTGAGCTAATGGTTGTTTTTGAGTCTCAAGTGGTCGAATTGCTATTTATATTAAGTCAGTTGAGTCAGTTGCTATTTTTAGCACTGCATTTCAAAGATGCTTTTGGTCAGGGTATTTCTGCATTTTGATGAATACTTGACAATTTCTTGTGCTAGAAGTATAATGCAAGTTATTAATTAAGTTATACTTAATTAATTAACTTATAAGCCTTAGTCAAGTTTAATCATTAATAAGAGGTACATGGTGTTGACAAAATGTTTAGCACTCCCCTCGAGATTCATGAGAAGGGCTTAACCACCTTCTGTGTACTATATGTTAAGTGGTTGTATAGGGCATTGATAGATTGGTCTTTTGGTGCAACTCCAACCCCACTCTAACAAGTGGTATTAGAGGTTGGTTATAGGTTCAAATCCTCAGGTCCTCAAGTAATGCTGAGGGGGAGATTGTTGGCAAAATTTTCAGCACTCCCCTCAGTATTCATGACAAGGGCTTAACCGCTTCCTGTGTACTATATGTTGAGTGGTTGTATAGGGCATTGATAAATCAATCTTTTGGTGTAACAACAACCCCACTCTAACACATGGAGTTATTATATTTTGAATTATAAATATGCAACCAAAATCATAGTTTGATTTAAGTGAAGTGTATGGAGGAAGCCACCAGCTGTGTAAGGAAGAAACCTTCTTGACTTCATTAATTATAAAGGCAACCATCTAGATTTGGGTTGATATCCTATTGTGTTTTTATATTTTGTGCCTATTATCTCTAAAAGTTTTACCCGGACTAAGTTCTAACACCTAGTGACTTAATGAAACATGGAAATACTCCTAAGTCTATGGGTTACCCAAAATTGGAGTAAATCTCTGGGTTCTAGGCCGCCTTCTTATACGAATGTTTCAACACGTCTTCTTTTCATACAAGCTTGCCTTATCACCCTCATTTCCATGAAAGTCCTCCCCATATCATATCTTACCAGCCATGTCAAGAACATTACGTCGCTAGTTATACCCAAAAGAATCAAAATAATCTTTTAGCAGCAAATACCCAACACGTTCCATATGTTTACCACCCACCCATCCCTACTCAAGCTTTATGGTAGTCTGCCAATATACATCTGCAACCTCATGAAGGCCAGTTTATTACCAACTATCATGATGATTTTGAAAATCATCCTCAACCTGTTGATAATGTAAGCCTAGATGACTATTTGTTAAGCTTTCAAGGGGAGATGTAGAGTATTGACAGGCAATAGGGGTATAGTATGCAATAGGATGTGTGGGCTTACCAAGCTCACCAAAATCAGCAAGAGATGAATTTGCAACAAAGGCAGTGTGAAGAATATTTTACAAGAGAGATAGTTGTACAGGAAGAGCAGATGAAATTGCTATTTGCTCAACTTCAAGAGATAAAGACCCAAGTTCCTAGTGTTCCTAGTTTCAAACCAACATCTCGTGAGTCAATTAAGCAGCCTTTGAAGGTGGAGATTCCAAGGTCTAGGCAGGCTGAGCCTGTACAATATCGAAGTGGGTCTCCTAATTTTAAAATTCCAAGTTTTAGGGGTCATAGTCTTGCAAAAGAAATAAGTCAGCCCCTACATAAGCATCTAAATGCGCAAAGCCATCCAAATCACCTCATTAATTCTCATTTATAGTCAACTCATGAGCTTGAACCAAACAATCAAAGTACTAAACAGACATGGCAGCCTTCTTGGACCAACTATCCCGATTTTCAAATGCCAAACCTTTTTAAGGTTGTCCCATCTAAGCTGGTTCAAGATCAAAGGGCTGGAGGACATGATGATATTGTTGATTCTATATTGGTAGAACCATTTGAAGAGGCTCAAGAGTAGAGATATGATGATAAAAAAGATGATGTTGCTGTTTTTGATTTATTGGCTGAGTTGCTTGCATATTTTGGGCAGGATGATGAATAAATTTCATTGGCTGCAAGAGAGGAGGTTGAGCAAGAAGTAGAGGTTATTCTCATCTTTGATGAGTCACTCTCTTTTGTTGATCAAAATGAGGAGAATGTGATTCCGATCACATCAACACAACAACAAAATGTTCATGATATGGAAACTGACCAAAGAATAGAGGGTTGTTTTTACAACATTATCAAAGATTTCTGTGAGAATCTTGCTATTAGAATTTCAAAATATGTATTTATTGAAGAAGTCTTCCTGATGTAAAGTACTCTTCTTGAGAATTATGTGTCTGAATCCAAGTTGGAGCTAGTTTCCAAGAATTGTCAGCAGGTTGATAGATTCGATAATTTCTTACCCGATCTAATGGAGGATGATGGTCCCTTGTCAATGGAAGAGGAGCTGACATGGCTGCAAATTTTGCAAGTCAACCATAATAAATAAGAAAGAAAGAAAGATATAGAAGAAACTAGCAAACTCCAAATTCATATTCTTAAGAGGCTGCCCATTCAGATATTTTTCTCAGTTTGGGACAAGTGAGAGGATCTCGTTTTCATCAAGCACCTAAGCATGGGGATATTGATGAAAAAGCGAAAATACATGTTGACTCTTTCCAAGATGCCAATTTGTCTGATCATCTTGATGAAATAAGTAGAATCGTTTTTGTACTTCAAGAAATATTGTACCAGCTGGTCAAATGTTGGCTATTTTTGTATCTCCTTATAATTGTCCATGAACATGGTTTTCATTGGAAATTGAAGAGAAAAGGAAACTATTTTTCAAAACCAGTAAATGGCTTTGTTTACCATCTTGTTGCTGGTTAGGATAGGATAGGTTAGTTTTCAGTTTTCCCAAAGTGCCGTCCAACGCAATAAAGTAGTTTTAGTTGTAGTTTTCCCATTTTCAATAAGTGTTCCAAGTCCAAGAATTGTTCAAGTTACAAAGGGAGTTACTTTGCTGTGAAAAAAGGAAGCTCGTGTTCCAATGGTTGTTTTAAGTATTTGCAAACCCAAAACAATCCTTGCCTAATGGTCATACATACATCTATAATTGGTGATAATGAAGTTTAATACTTAGTGTCAAAAATCATAAGCATACATTCAATCAGCAAGGAAGGGTTATC
The DNA here is from genome assembly GCA_028749045.1 of Cupressus sempervirens. NCBI lineage: Eukaryota > Viridiplantae > Streptophyta > Pinopsida > Cupressales > Cupressaceae > Cupressus > Cupressus sempervirens. The sequence continues at coordinate 137,515,186 of CM053789.1, read as the reverse complement.
TTGCATCCATAGTCTAAGTTTCAGGTTCAATCGTATTTTTTGTTGACTCCATACCCAATGGACTGTTTTATACTACTAGTCTTGATGTCTAGAAGGCAGACATATAGCAAATGTCACCAAAAATGTTACCTAAATCACCCCTTGGCTTATTTCAGGTAGAGTCATAGTAATGTGAATCAATGGTGCATTTTTTGTTTGAACCAAATACATGAGTCAGATTTGCAGCAAATTGAAGGGTTACAAAGCAACAAGCATAGATATGCAATACATCATTTTGGTCATAAGGGGAAATAAAAATGAAGCAACAACTATAGATTCTACCATAAATAGCAGCAAAGTAAAGGAAACATTTAGAAGTTTCAAATACCACCAACAAAAGTACATCTGCAACAGTTGTAAAAGGAAGCAGAGTTTTTCTTGTATAAAACTTTACCCCAAGGTTTCAGATCTAAAGAGAAATCAACAAAGAGCTTCTAGATTTCTGGAAATGATAACAAGCTTTAGGTTTTTTAATTTTTGTAAGTTTGTATTGTATTTTTTTTATAATATTTATGAATGATGTTCTAATAATCATTTATTCGATTTTATTTAAAAAATACAAAATATGAAAATTCGCTTTTAAAATAAAAATAAATATTTTATTTTGTATCATCTAATAAAAAATTATTAAATAATTTATTATTTATTATTTTTAATGAACATTATTATATTGATAATATTGTTAAGTGATTTAATTATCACTCAATAAATACTATTAATATAATTAATTTTGTTTAAATAATAAATAGTAAATTACCTAATAATTGTTAAATAACCATATTAAATACTTTATAAATCATTACTTAATTGATATTTATTAAGTAAATTTATTATAAGTTATTTAATAATTATTACTTACAATGCAAGATAAAAAGATGTTTATTTTTTATCTCTAAAAGTCCAACAATATTTTTGAGAGTTATGGCAAGGTGTCTAAGGTCATATTGATGAGATTTGAAGGTCAGAAAGTTATTACTTTTCAGGGACTTTTTGTGAGATATTTTGAGAGATAAGAGTGCATTAATGAGGGGTCTTTATGTTGATATTGTTAAGGCATGACTTTTGATCCATATTTACACAATTTTAAGAATTTTTAGGGGCTCAAAATTGACCATGAATGCTGAATTCGACAACCAAGTTGTTATTTGCATTAATGATGTAGTTGGATGGAAAAAGGCATAAGAATGAGCTGAAGGCTCATTTGTAGGGGGTTTTGGTTTTATGCAGATTGGGAATTTGTGATATTTTCAGTCATTTTCCTCATTCTTGCCATATTTCTTGTAACTAATTTTGAGATATACAGATTTGTAACACCTTTGGACAGTAATACATAGATTGTGCCTTTGCATTTTCTCTATTATTGTGTACTTAGTGTTGATGCAGGTTCATGTGATGTTCTTTGTCCTTGGAGTTGTCTTGCATGTTGTTGCCTTTATGCAGAAGAAATAGTGCTTTTCAGGTTACAAGTTGTATTGGTCCTAGGAATCAGTCTTAGTTTGTGAGAGAGTCTTCTCCTTCTAAGGGTCGAGCTTATTCAACCTTCTTATAAATTATTTATGCAAAGATGATGTTATTGAAGTTGTGGACTAAGTTTCATGTATTACCGACTTCTATTGTGTGTGTGCTATTTGTTAAGGCTCAAGGATACGTTTTGGTGCATCACCATAGTTTAGATTTCATTTCTGTTGTCCTTCTATCCATTTTCCTCAAAAAAAATTAACTTTAAGAGCTTAAGGTGAAAGCATCTATAGGAACTGACCTAGAAATCAAAGATTTACTCCAATTTTGGGTAATCCACAAACCCAAGAGCATTTTCATGTTTCTCAAAGTGACTAGTGTTACTAAAATTCTACACATGCTGGAATTTTATCTTAAACAGTAACATTGCATAAGAATACATACAAACTATTCATTTCCTATTCATAATTTGCATTTAACAATTTTTGCAAATCATATAGAAATCATGAGCAAAAGAAAAGAATAATGTTCATTGTATAAATCATCAACTGATGTGTACAATTTTAGTTTTACAAATATGGAATGAATTGAAAATGCTGAAAGTGAAGATCTCACACAAGCCGTGAGTCTAACTACTACCTTTCATACATATTCAAAATATGAAAAAATAAAAATATGAGGTAAGGTTAGAGGTAACTAGTTATTGCCTTTTCAGCTTTTGACTAGTTAAGTGATCCATGATGTTGTTCCTGGTCTAGCTCCTGATCCGCCAAGCTCTAGTTTTCTACTTCCTACATGAGGGGAAAAAAGTGGACTTAGATCTAGAAAGATCTAAGCAATGAATGAATACCTATAACTAGTCATCCCACACATGTACTATCTTTCCCTATTATGAATACATATCAAAGATAGTAAAGTGCATTCTCAGTGCCTCAGTGAGGGAAAAGAAAATTTACTGCTAATTTACTTGATCTTGCAATCTGGAAGTTAACTATTCTAATGTGTACGTGCCCCTGACCAAGGCTCCCTTTGGGTATTAGCCCGACATGCATATTAGAATAGTTATCTAACAGATTGCAAGCAAAAATACGTGATATTAAAGGGACATGTTATTCTTAACTTGAAACCTTCTATAATAAGGCCAGTTCCAGTATATATAATTTTTAAATCAGTAAAAGAAGCATCAAATTGGTGTTCTTTTATACTAAGCAGGAATGAGGAAGGACTAGATTCAAAATAGATTACTATATAGTGCAAATGATTGTGAAATTTCATCTACAATAGAAGAGAGAAAATTAGAATACTAAGCTCCAACACACAAAGGAAAAGGTTAAGATATGGTGCACAAGGCAAGATATAAATGTTCTCAACATAGTTATGAAAGCAAACATCTGTTGTGTACAGTGTAATCCAAGTTCAAGCAATTATATTGTGGCTGTTTCAGCAAATCGTAGCATTCATTATTATGACTTAAGAAAAATCAGTGAACCATTGCATGTTTTTAGAGGTCATAGGAAAGAAATTTCATATATCAAGTTCATATTAGCAAATGTACTTGCTTCTGCATCAATAGATAGTACATTGCGATTGTGGGATCTAAAGGAAAATTGCCATGTGCGTACATACAAGGGATATACGAATGAGAAGAATTTTATTGGGCTTACTATCAACAGTGAGAACATAGCTTGTGGCAGTGAAACGAATGAGGTGTTTGTATACCACAAGGCTATTTCAAAGGTTGCTACTTGTTACAAATTTTACGGTCCAAATCTAGATAACAGTGATCAGAAAGCATCACATTTTATAAGTGCTGGAAGAGTAGGAGCCCCACAAAGTTGGCTACAAATGGCCAAGGAACCATTAAAGCTCTTGTACAGAAAGTTCTAAAACAAAAAGACTTAGCAATGACATTTTTTATAAAGAATACAATTATAAAAGTGTTGTGGAAGGTACAAGAAGATTTGTAAACCACCTATTTTAACCTTGGACAAGTCTTTCAAAAGACAGAGAAATAAAACGTGCCCAAAATCACTAGAAGATGCTCACTTCAAAACCAGTAATGAGCAGTTACAACAGCATATAAGCAGCCATAATCTCCAAATAGCAGGGTAAGGAAGCACATGAGAAACCCAACTTAGGTTTTTGAAAGAATGGAGTATGACAACCCAGATGAAGCTCGCACAACATAAAGAGAAGCAAGAAAAAGGTGGACTTTTAACTAGAAAAAGACTTAGATAATCAAGTATCTTCTTCACGTAAAACCGCAGATTCAGCTTTCAAATGAGCAACAGATGAAAACAATACATGTTCAAATGATGGTTTTCAAAAATACCTTATGAGCAGCTGAAGCTCTATGCTGTAAGGAATTTTCCTTTACTGTTAACCAAGGAAAAGACAACAGTCATCATCAGTGCAAGCAAACAACACACAGCCATGCATTGGATGCAAAGAAACCCATATTGCCATTTGAATTTAGACTTCCAAGCCAAGAAAAGGAGGAAATAAACCATGGCGGCTCCAAGTTTCAGCTATTCCAGTCACGGCTTGTACAGTGGCAGCCCAAACACTAGGTTACTCCAGATCTCAACATGAAAGTAAAAATTGAAGAAAACTGTGTACCCAAACCCTAGTCTAGCTCTCTAGAAAATGTAACATGCAAAATGAATAGGTTTTAGGGTTGTGGTGTGAGAAAATACATTTTGCCTTCAAATATTTTGCATAAAATTTAAAGTCTATTGTATTTTATGGGGTTATTTTCTTTATTTCTTTTCTAAGTGTGTCATGGTGGGAGCTTTAAGAAAATATTTCAAATTAGGTGTTATTTGGACGTTTTTATTTGCATGAGTCCACTTTGTAAAACACAATACTAAATGATGTGTTATAAATCATTTTGTATTGTTGTTATTCTTAAATGCAAATAAAGGGAGGTTAGAATATTTCCTTGGGTAGTAATGGATTTGACATGTGCTATAATACTTAGTCTTGGAAGTTATTCAAGTATTAAAGGAAGACTTAGTGTTATGGTTGATTGGGATTTTAAGGAATGAATATAGGAATCAATTTGGGTCAGATTTAGTCTTTGACCAAGCATTTTGAGGGTCTTTATGATTAGTTGGAGCATTTCATGGGTGGTTAGGTGTGAGTCATGGGTTTCATAATGACTTAGTGAAGTTATGAGGTAGTTAGTAATCATTTCTGGTGATTATGACTTCTATTTTGAAGGCCTTCTACATGAATTCGACCCCAAGGGGTTTGTAGTTAAGCCCTTGGACTCTTATTGTTTGGGGTTCTAAATATGCAGAAAGGGATATTGTGACATATTTTCTGGTGTCCTTAAGATATTTTTGTGTCTTTTGTAACTCTACTTTCTGAACAAATATATGAATTGGAGCATTTTGGAGTAAGTTTCTTCAGATTAATTACAAGCCTTTTCTTTTCTCTACAATTTTGTGTAAAAAGTTTGATTGATAAGATAAATTTGTGATTTTTAGGACTACTTTGTCTCTATCTCGACCCTTACCGAATTGCAGGAGTGTAAGTCTGTTTGCAGGTTACATTGTGTGTCATTTCTTAGGATTGTTAAGTGAGATAATATTGTTTCCTTAGCTTTTCTTTTAAAAACCTCATTGTGAAATATTTATGCAAACCTTTACAAAGTAGAAGTGTTTAAGTCATGGAGAAAATATTCCAAAGTGAAGTTGTTCATGTATTTTGTATCAATTTTTTCTGGTGCATCACCTGTTAGCATAAGTTTCGTTAAATTTCTTTCGTTTAGAAGGCTGTTAATTGCATATTTTTTCTTCCTTTTTCCCCAAAATCCTTTTATAGATTGTTCTTGAAGAGTATCAAGTGATAATAGAATAGGAACCGGCCTAGAACCTGGAGGTCTCACTTCATTTGCATGTCCCACGTAGAAGTGATTCCCATGTTATACCAGAATTACTGAACTCATTCAGTTCAACACGGGGTGCAAATTTTGGTACTTAACAACTGGGTTTTAGAACTCAATCCGGGTGCAACTTTTAGAGATAACAACACCATGAGGTATTCAAGGGTTTGAGCATTTTCCTATTGAGAGAATGGTGAATTCATTTGGTGGAGTTGCACTTTGAATTGCTGATTGCTATGCCAATGAATTGTGCTTGAATCTGATTGCTATATTGCTAATCAGTCAAGGGTTTGGAAGGGGGAATTTGTGCAAGAGTTTGGTTTAATATTGCTGCTATCTATTTGTGTATGGATAGCTAACATGTCTGATTATATTTCAGCATGCAATGGCAACGTTTGATGTTTATAAGACTACCACATTTGGTGGCATTTGAATTTGTTGAGCCAGTGTCGGGAACTCATACGAGTTGCATTTAATGTACTACTATGTTTAAGTCTGAGAAAGCGAAATAGACATAATTTGGCACCCATAATTCATTGTGAACACCCACGTCAATGTTGGGACAAGATCTTGTTGCTGCAAGAAACCAACGTCAACATCCTACCATGCTAGGTTCCTTGAAAATTCTGAGAATTAAATGTATGCATCATTTGTTATTTTAGCATCGTAAATATTTGCAAACTTTCATATAGTGAATAAAGTTGGTGTGTTAGTTGTGATGGCATTTTAATTTCATGCATTATTATATTTCATATTTTTGGAAAAAACTCCAAAATATGTATATATTAGAAAACATAAAAAAACTAGCAAACTTCAAAAGCAAGAAGTAATCTTTCAGCATAGAGGCATCACCCCTCATAACAATCTCATCAGAAAAAACCAGAAAACGTTTCTTCTGCAAAAGCAAAAGAAATCCTTAACCAAAAACAAAACCTACATCTGGCCTAGACAAAACTAATGTAATCAGTTATATATCGAGAGAAAGATGGAACACTATAATTCCCCTGTTAGGACATTAATTTATTAATTTAAATTTCTCTATTTAGAGTCTCTGCAAACTGGTTTTATATATTTCCTCCATATTTTTCCGTATTTCTCAATGCTAATATTATATATATAGATATATCGTTTTATTCTCCAAAGTCATGTCTTTTCATCAATAATATTATCTTGTTAATAATTAAATTATGTATATTATATTCCTATTTTATTGTAATAAATCTATTTATTTATATTTTCACATTATGATAATATTAAAAATATGATCATTTACAATATTTATATTATATTTGTATCAAATATACAATTATATATAATATTTGCATTATTATTACCTTATATTAAAATATTAAAATTTTATTATGATTATATATTGTTATTATTATTTGTATTTGTTTATCAAATTTTTTTTTAAGAGGAGAATGTTATAATTAGGTTTCAGTTTCATACCATAAACTACTTTAAGAGTTTGATTAAATAATTCAACTTTTTCTTGCAGAATTTGTTTTCAGTCATTTCTACAATCATAAAATAAAAGAAATTGCATACTTCTTGGGATTCTTTATTTGGAGCATTATATTCAAATTTCCTACTTTAGGTGCACCTATATTTATTTCCTTAAGTATTTAGTAGGTCGTGTGCTTGGTTCAGCTGTCCTTTGGCCCTACAACTCGCTAAGGTCCACTATAAATATAGGCACACCTGAAGAGGGAAATTTGAATATAATGCTCCAAATAAAGAACCCCAACAACTATGCAATTTCTTTTATTTTGTGATTATAGATAAGATTAAAAAAAAAATTCTAGATCTCCATCTCAAAACCTACTCCGCTATGCCGTCGTAGTTGAGGGTTTGTTCCTCTCACCAACTGCGCTTTCGACTTCCAAATTTAGTAAATTATTTCAACGACTTTATTTCCTCTACTGTGACAAATGGTTTCAAAATCCTTGTTTTGTAATCTTGTAAAAACACAAAAGAAAATATTAAGATGTTAGGATAAAGAAAACTACACCAGATGTGAAACTATTACAATAATAGATAAATCGTCTATTATTAGTTAATGGTTATCTATTGTAAATATCTAATAAGCTTTAGTTTGCTTTCATTTTTTGTTTTCTCTAGAATAGAATGTTTCTATTCTTTACAATCATTTCCTAAGGAAACATCGTCTCATTCTTTTGTATAAATTGCCCTTTCGGTCTTTGTTAATATCAAGCAAGTATTTACCAATTACTTCCATAATATGGTATCAGAGCATATTTCTTAATTTTTTCGAAAATTATAATTTCTTTTTCGAAATTATTAGAGTCAATTTTCGAAATTATTCTGTGATTCTTGCTTCCTAATCTCAAAACCCTAAGATTTTCAAACTAGGGTTTTTGTCTGAGTTTTTTTAAAATCGTGGATTTTTTCTGGAAAAATCAAAAATTGCAGATTGGAGAAATCGGACCAGACTACCCTAACCGCGACTTCAACAAAATGTATGTTTCTACTGCACAATTTTTTGCAATCACGTTTTTTCTTTGGCCGTCGGATTTGTGACTAGAATCGACTTATTTCTAGGCCGGATTCGTTTGCAAAATTGCGGAAAAAAAGGTCTGCATTTTTGGTTGCCATTTTTTAGACGGCTCTATATGTTTTACAACCACCTGAAGCTACAATATCCGCCTCTTTTTGGAGGTTCAATACAGTCGTTCTTGTTTGAAGGCTCTGTGTTTTTTCCCAACAAACACTTGCCACTGCAAAATCGACCATTTTATCAACGAAATTGCCATTTTTTTTGCAGATTCGACTTCCATGGCCATCGACTGATTTTTTGCCTGAAACCCTAATTTTTGGGGTCGCAAATTTTTTTTGATTGTAGATTCTTGGTGGGTTTTTTGAGAGCTCAACTAGGTTGTCATCTATTTTTTCTGGATGCCTCGATTTTTGAGCCAATTGATCCAAAAAATGAGAACATATTCCTTCTAGGTTTTTTGAGATTTCTTTTGGGTCACTCTTTGATTCTTCCAGGCCTTCCATTTTTTGCCTCAAAGAATGTGCCTTCACAGATTTTCATAGTTTTACATTGAAAAATGTGCCATGGCATCTTTGACAAATATTATGCTTGAGCATACCTCCAAATTCAATGGTCGCAATTATGTCACCTGGAAGCAACGAATTATCGCAATTTTTGAATATTGGAACACCGATCAACTTGTTCTGGGTGTTACGAAGCATCCGACTTCTCCAAGTCTTGATCAAGATACATGGGATTTGAATAATCGAGAGGCAGTGATGCTTCTCAAATTATCCATGGCTGATGATTAGCTTTCTCAGATTTCATCAGGCAAGACAGTTGCCGAGATTTGGACACATCTCAAAGGTCTTCATGAGACTTTTGAGAAAAGCAGAGCTTTCTTTCTGAAAAACACTTTGTTTTCTATTGTCATGCATGAGCGCACCTCGCTCCAGGCACACCTAAATCGGATTCAGGAAATCCGTGATCAGTTACTTGCCATCGGTTGCAAGATGGAGGAAGAGGATATTGTGGTTATCACTCTTCAGAGTTTACCAAAATCCTATGAGCATTTTATCGAGACTCTCAACATCACATCTTCTGGTGTTGATTTGAAGTTCACTGATCTTTGCACCCTGCTGCTTTAGCAAGATCGGTGGAAACAACAGTTCGATACCAACTTTAGTTCCACCTCCACAGAGCAAGCCTTTGTTGCAAAATCCTTTCAGAAGGATAAGGGCAAGTTTTAGTAGAAGTCTTCTGCTCCAGCATCAGATGGTTCTAGAAAGAACATTCAATGCAATTACTACCACAAGTTTGGACACATGAAGTTTCAATGTCAGAAACGCTTAGCTACATAGTCTAAGCAGTCAGGTTTGCAACCCAAAGTGAACAGTGCAGAGCACACTGAGCAGGTGGAATCTGCCCTTTATGCGTTCATAGCTAAAAGACCTACAGATCATGTGAAGTCATCTACCTGTAACATTGATTCAAGTGCCTCTCGTCATTTCACTCACCGTAGAGACTGGTTTACTCACTACCAGCCTTATTCAGACTATTATTTTTTGTGGCGGAGAAGAGTACACAGTTGTCGGTAAAGGCAACATTCAGATTCAGTGTGTTGGGAGGAATCTCATATTCCTTGATGTGTACTACGTTCTAGGAATGGAACTAAATCTACTCTCAGTTAGTCAGTTGCTGGGACATTCTCCACACTTAGCAGTCACCTTCAGTTCACATCAGTGCACGATCACTGATCAGGCGACTACGTTTACTGTTGTAGTGGGTCTTGAGGATCATGGTCTTTTTAGACTTACTGATTCTAGTGATTCTCAGGACTTAGCTATGGCTGCTCGGCAGTCTTCTATCAGCACACTTTGTCATCAATGATATGGGCACTTAAATGTGCATTATCTCTCTCAGCTTGCTCAGGATGAGCTTGTTCTTGGATTGCCAGAGATTCAGACTCAACAGCTTGGAGTTTGTGATGCATGCCAGGCTGGGAAGCAACATCACCAACCTTTCACCAGTGGTGATTCTTGGCGAGCTTCTTAGGTACTTCAGCTTGTTCATGTCGATATCTGTGGCCCTATGACCACTCCTTCTGTTCTTGGATCTAGGTGTTTTCTGTTGTTTGTTGATGATTTCAGTAGAAAAATGTGGGTGTATTTCCTTAAAAAGAAATTAGATGCATTTCCTATATTTTAGAAGTTTAAACCCTTAGTTGAAAAAGAGTCTAGGAAATCTATTATTACTCTTAGATCTGACAATGGGGGGGAATTTTCTTCTAATGCTTTTTCTAGCTTCTTGGATACACATGGCATCAAATGCCAATTAATCACACCCCACATGCCACAACAGAACAGTGTAGTTGAACATCGGAATAGGACAATCACCGAGATGGCTTGTTCCATGCTTGAACATAGACATGTTCCGAAGCAATTCTGGGCAGAAGCTGTTAACACTGCAATTTATCTATTGAACCGGTCACCCACAATGGTGGTCAAAGGCAAAACTCCAGAAGAGGCCTAGTCAGGTCGCAAGCCCAGAATCAGTCACCTGAAGGTTTTTGGCTCCCTTGCTTTTGTTTGGATCCCTAATGCGTCATGCACCAAGTTGGATGCCAAGAGTCAAAAACTCATGCTTGTTGGATATAGCAGTCTTCACAAAGCCTACTGCATGATCGATGTTGAGACATCTCATCTCATCTACAATCGTGATGTAGTCTTTGATGAGCAACAAGGACCTTTCATGCCTGTTTCTCCTGTTCCTGATCCAGTAGACCAGCCTATGATGGCTCATGATTTGGGAGTTCGGTTTCCATTAGGTCCACCTGATGGGAGGGCTCCAGTAGCTCATACATCTCGAGTTATTCCAGTGATACCTGTACAGACACCTCCGGCTACTCCTGTAGGATCACCTCTTTTTGTATATGCTTCACTTGAGTTTGATCCAAATTCTTCTGATGAGGATCCTGCTGATCAAGCATCTTCAGTACTAATGTTGGTCATTCTCCTATCCAGCCTAAGTGGTGGGCTAGGACACCTGCTGATCTTCATGATGATGAGCTCATTGATGGGAGAATTGCTCAGAAAAAGAGCAAAACTATAGATTCTGTTAACTTTGTTCTCATGGCCAACATTCACAATGCGTTTGAACCTCAAACATATTTCGAGGCTAAAAGAATTCCAGAGTGGGAACAGGCCATGACATTTGAACACCAGAGCTTGCTGAAGAATAACACCTGTGTCTTTTTTGATCTTCCACCAAGGAAGAAACCCATTGGCTGCAAATGGGTCTACAAAATCAAATACAAATCGAATGGTACTTTGGATAAGTACAAATCTCATCTAGTGGTGAAGAGTTTTTCTCAGCATTAGGGCATTGATTATAAGGAGACTTTTGCTCCTACCGCAAAGATGAGAACCATTAGATTAGTCCTAGCCATGGCAGCACAGTTTGGCTGGAAGGTCCATCAGATGGATGTCAAGAGTGCTTTCCTGAATGGTGATCTCCATGAAGAGATCTACATGATGTAGCCTCTTGGTTTCAAGGTTGCTGGTAAAGACCATTAGGTTCTAAGATTGGTAAAAGCTCTCTATGGCTTGAATCAGGCCCCTCGAGCATGGTACATCAAGATTGATAAGTACCTCAGTGATCAAAGCTTGAAGAGTAGTTCTTCAAACTCAAATCTGTACATCAAGACTACTGACACTGACATCATCCTTCTGGTTATCTATGTGGATGATCTGATCATCATTGGCAGTTCGGCATCTTTGATTCAAGGAATTAAATAGAATTTATGCTAGTCTTTTGATATGACTGACCTTGGGTTCATGCATTATTGCCTAGGTGTTGAAGTTTGGCAACAATCTTCTAGTATATTCATCTCTGAGTCCAAATATGCCAAGGCCCTGTTAGACGAATTTCGTATGCAAGATTGCAAACCTGCATCTACACCTATGGAGAAAGGTCTCAAGTTATCAGCAAAGTCTGATTCTCCTTCCATTGATGATATACATACAGGTAACTAGTAGGCAACCTCATCTACCTCCTTGCTACTAGGCCTGATATCAGCTTTGCGGTCAGCTATATTTCGCACTTTATGACAGCTCCTAAAGCTAATCATTGGATGGTAGCAAAGCGTGTGTTTCATTATGTGAAGGGCACTTCAGATTATGGACTTCTGTACTCTCGAACTTCTAATCCTAAACTCAGTGGGTTCACAGATTTAGATTGGGCAGGCTCTGTTGATGATAAAAATTCAACATCTAGATATGTGTTTAGTTTGGGATTTGGTGCAGTCACATGGACTAGTAAGAAGTAGCAGGCAGTTTCTCTCTCTTCTACAAAGGCCGAATATAGAGGGACCATTAAGGCAAGATGTGAAACTGTTTGACTTCGTTGGATGCTTGGGAATATGCAGATGACAAGTTAGCAAGTTAGCATGAAATCTAGTCTTCCATGAACAAACCAAGCATGTGGATATTCATGGTCATTACGTACGATAGCTGGTTGAAGACAAGACTAGATTTGAAGTATGTTCCTACCACAGATCAGACTGTAGACATTCTCACCAAGTCTCTTGGTCCTGATAAGTTAATCAAATTCAGAGGACAGCTTGGTGTGTTAGATAGATTAACCATTAAGGGAGGGTATTAAAATAATAGATAATTGTCTATTATTAGTTAATGATTATCTATTGTAAATATCTAATAAGCTTTAGTTTGCTTTCATTTTTTGCTTTCTTTAGAATATAATGTTTCTATTCTTTATGATCGTTTCCTAAGGAAACATCGTCTCATTCTTTTGTATAAATTGATCTTTCGGTCTTTGTTAATATCAAGCAAGTATTTACCAATTACTTCCATAATAGAAACAAGTATTTCACTTAGGGAAACAACGTATTTTAGCTTGAAACTTGACACACTATAAAAATTATCTATGGATAAAAAGACAATATTTGTAATAATCCCAACTGGTTATAACTTCATCAAACACCAAATTCTTTTATAATTCAATTGTTTGACATTTCATCAAACACTTTGCAAGCAAGCTCTGATACAACTGTAATAACTCTTTGCGGGCTATAACTTTATAACACCAATTTCTTTTACTGAATTAATAGTTTGACAATTTTTTTAAACACTTGGCAAACATTCCCACTCTATGCAAACTCCCTTTGAGCTATATTGTTAATGGGACATTCCCTATTTTTAATTTTTGAATATAAATAATGGTAAAGAAAAGACAATGCTAAATTTTAACAATTCACTAATCAACCTGTAATATCCCCATTTTTGAAGACATTAGAATTTGACAGATTTTTCTATTATTGAGATCCGCATAGGCTAATTATTGTGAATAGAGGGTCTTCTATGGTAGCGAGTTCGCTTGGGAGGGTCTTGTCTTCTCCACAATTCGATAAGCTACCGGTTGATCTTCATTTGGCTCAAATTGGACTTCATTTGAGCTGAGTTTTGTGTACTTACTATCTGTGGTAAGTTAGATGTTGATTGAGATAGACCCTTTCTATTTTTGAAAAGTGCATTTAGTCACATGGAGAAATAATAAGTATGACTCCTATTTCAGACGACATATTTAAATGATGAGTATTTTGGGAGTTATTATATTTTTAGTGGTCAAATTAGTATTAATTATTAAATAGCTTATTATAAAGTTATAATTTAACTTTATAATTTCACTTAAGTTGAGAAGTTGAGTTATCATTGGAAAGTGTCATTTATTAATTAGTTAAGCCAAGTCAAGTGAGAGAATTTAAAGGAAGCTTCTAATTAATGTTGTGTGGTGAAGCTTCTTGAGTGAAGTTATATTTTGACAACAAAAGGGAATTTGGAAGTTATTAATACAAGCCCACTTGTTGAGAAAAATATGCTTGGATATTTTATTTGCTTTTGATGCCTTTGTGGCTTTTTCTGAGTTCTGATTTTTGTGACCTTGCTGAAGAATAAGGGTCTGAATTTTGAGTTGTTCCACTGGATCTACAACTGAAGTATTGTCGATTCGAAATCTGAGAATTAGTTGAAGGTTGGCTTGCAATTTTCTGCTCATTTTGCATATCTCTTGCTGTATTTGTTGTAGCTAAGGAGAATAATCTTGATTATTATATGCTTGTTGAAGCATGTAGCTAAGGGTTTGGAGTTTAGACTTGATTATTGATCTTGCAACTGAGATATTGTGGATCAATTTCTAAAGGTTTGCATCTTCCATTTCTGTTATTACTGTTGCTTGGAAGAAAGTGTGTGAAATTCAGAGATGTAATTTGATTCAATGCTGATGTAAATTGAATTGAGAGATGAATATGGAGTAGTTCAATTTTTTTAAGTTACATGGCATATTAAATCAAATGCAAATCTATCATTGCCATTGAATTAAGTTTGTTCATCATCAATGTTGTTCAAAAATTGCATTATCTTGGGGAATGTGATTTAGTTAGCTTTAGAGTTCTTTTCAGTAGTATTGGCATTGTATGCTAAATGTTTTGACATAATGTTAAAAGTTAGAAATATTAGTATTTGTTAGAGCTATAGCTAGGCAGGGTTATTACACAACCAGTTTTGAAATCAAAATGCTATTGCAATGTTATTTATAAGAATTCAATGGACATTTATAACTACATAGTGCGGAACCTATGATTACTCCAACATTCTTCAACACTAATTGCAACAGTAAATTTGAGCTCTTGACATGAAACACAGTCCCTAAATTGTGTTCGCAAGAAACTAATTAATGATTGCAGGTCTCTAATTGTTGGTTCCAAGCCTATATTGATGCCTAATGCTGTCTTAGGAAAGGAACAACAACCTCCAGTGATACCCAACCACCTCTCAGAATAATCACAGGTGCTCTAAAACCTGATTGCTGCCCTCCAATAATTGATTGCAGCCTTCCACAAAGTCTGAAATCACTACCAAATATAGAGATGACAACCACAGTACATTCCTCTTATAACCACACCAAATAGTAGACAATAATTGCGTTCTAAATCACAAGTTCTCCAGCCATACTGAAATTCCCAAGTACAATAATAACAGTCGCGAAATATTATAATTTAATTCAAACAATTCTAAGAACTAATTCACAATACCTAAGCTGTGAAGTACCAGGCACTTCTTAATTCAAAACCCTTCATACTTCAGCAAGGGAAAAGAAATCCGCAAACATAGAAACTCTTCGCAGGCAACAAAAGTAAATAATTAATAGGATGCTTTGCTCATCAAATGGGCTCACATTTATAATCTCCAAATGGCACAAAGTTTCCCAAATGAACTTCACTTAGGAAGCTTCCCACATACAACATCAAATTATAATAAAGTGCCATTATAACCTAATTTATTAATTGCTTTTGGCTCTGAAAATGACATTTTCTACCATAACTTAAAATTCTGACATGTAAGGCCATTGGTTCTTGTTCCCATGTTTTAAACTTTTTGTTCCAGTTCCAATGAACTATGATAGTAAGGTGAACAACAAAAAATACCAACAAAAATAGCAACCTCAGCATATTTAGATGAATAATAATAATAATTCACCCCGTTGTCCTGCATTTTGTCACCACAAAATGCAGATAACAGCATGAAACTTTTTCAACCTAGTTTTGCATCTCTCTAAGTTGAATTTGATATTCAATTGCTCAATGTTGATTGATCAATCAACTTCAATTCATATATATCAAGTTGTTTTACTGAAGGCTTTCATCAAGTCCTTTTCATTTTGCTTTTTGTTAAGCCTTTGCTTGATTTTTAAGGCTTTCATCATCCTTTTCTTTGCTTTTGAGTTTGCATTTGTTGGTTTTTAGTCCTTTGATTTTGCTCATGTTATGGATTTTGCTTTTCCTTTCGATTCAGTCTAACTTAGAGCTCAATCGGAGTTGTTAGTCAAGAGATATGGTCATTTTAGTGCCCAAAAAGTGGACCTTTTTGATGCAACAACACGAATTAAAATATCATGTTATATTTCTAATTTGATATTCACTTTTTGAAAAATATAACTTAAATTCACTTTTTGTTATGTTTTTAAGTTACGTTAACTTTAAATTTTTCACTTAAAGTGACTATAGTGCACTTTATGCTATAATTTTAAGTTGAGTTAATTTTTGATTTTTCACTTAAGTGACTATATTAACTATATAATTCAATTTAATTTTTAGCATTTAAATCAAATACTCTAGTAAATATTATTTTTTAAATGATATTTACATGTTATATTGTTAATATGATATGTAAATATAATTTATGTCCCACTTAAGTACTATTTTAATGAATTTAAATTGACATGTGTTTATTAAATCACTTAAAGTCATCAAAAGTGGACATTTTATATGCAATTGTCATTACATGTAAAGTTCATTTTGGTAGACCTTTTTGATGTCATTACATCAAAAGTCTATTATAAGTGGACCTTTTTTATGCTATTGCATCAAAAGTGAAGTTTTTATGCTTTCACATCTAAAAAGTGAAATGCATTTTAAAACATGCATCCTCTCTCAAAAGGTTTGATTTTTCTTATAGACATATTTTAAAACATGCTAGTGACTCAAAAAGGTCCAATTTTGATAAAAAAATATGTATTAATATATGCAATGACACTCAAAAAGTCTGATTTTGAAGAACATGTTTTTGCCCTCCAAGAACTTGATTTTGATCATAAGTAGAGATTTTCTCAGTGGATTTGCATGAGATCTTTTCCAATAGGGTCGTTTTTACTTAGCCATGGATTTATCTTGCTAAAAAACAAATTTTCAAACTCCTTCTAAGGGCACATTTTAGGAAAAATCTTCAAATAAATCCATTCTGAGTGATTTAAATCACATTTTTGCAAGGAAAAAAGGAGTTCTGGCATCTTCAATCAATTGTAATACATCTTGGCTCATATTTTTGCACTTAGAAGCCAAAAACAAATTCATTTCATGTCTTTTATGAATCACGTTTTTGCTAAAAACGCCCAGAAAATTGGGTTTTTTATCCACTTTTTTGCATTTTGGAGTCACGTTTTTGCATTTTGATACATGTATATGCATTGGGGGAAATCGTATTTGCATTCACAAGTCAAAAATGACTCAAAAACATGCATTTTTTGGTCATGTTTTTACAAAAATGGCCCAGATTTTTGCATAAAAATGTCATGTTTTTGTTCAAAAAACTCAAAAAAATGCATTTTCAGCCCATACCTTTGATCAAGAGAGATGTTTTTTAGTTTTAAATGCATGATATTGTCTTTGGAGACCACGTTTTTGGTCGTCTCATGTCAAATTCAACCATTGAATGTCCATTACATGCAAGTATGGAAAAAGTCAAAAAGTTGTTTGAAAATCCAGATTTGAGGGAGAATTGGTCTTAAAGTCTATAAAACTTGCTATTTTGGCTCCTTAATCTTCATGTAAGTGGACTCTTTCTTTCTTGCTATTTAATTTGTGCTTATCTTGCTGATTTTATGCACATAATTTCTCGATGACTGCCACTTGTTGAAATTTATGCCATGGAAAGTGCATTTTTCCTTTAAAAATGAAGAATTTGTTCATTTTCATGTTTTTGGTTCTTTCCCAAGTTCCAATTACAAATTTGAGTGTTGAAGTGTTTTTGTATCTTGGCATGTTTGAGTCACTTTCCAAAGGTACATTTTTCTTTGTGTTTTTGATTTTTGTGTTTGCTTGCCGGTTTTCTCCACTTTGGAGAAGTCACAAGTTCTTCCCCAAGAACTTGTTGTTGCTTCACTTCATGCAAAAGCATTATCACGTTCCACATTCTATTTCTGTGTCAGAACACCTCACCTCTCATTTGATGAATGCGATTACGTGTTTTTCATCTCATTCACCATCTGCACATGCATGTAATCCCATTTTTCTCTTCCATTTTCGCTCATCTCACTTTTCGCATCCACTTGCACGACATAATTACACGGAAAGCCTTACATGTAATTGCATCTAAAAGGTCCAATTTTGATTAAAGTCACTTTTTGAAAAGTCAAAAAGATGTCATTTTCATCTTCCATGTACTTTGACTTCACCTTTTCACCAAAGGTGACTATAAAGCTCATTATCCTCTTCCATTTTCCATTCTCGTCTCTCCATATGCATTCTCACCTCCATGAGTGATTACATATTTTTTGACTCTTTCCATGCTTTGTGACTCATCCTCTATTCGCATTTTCATGTAAAGTGCATCCTTCATCCGTATTCGCATCTCACTCACCTTTCATCTCCTGTTACATATTGCATTTACATGTAATCCATTTTCTATGCAATGACATCTTCAAAGCCCAAGTCACTTTTTAAAAATCAGCAATATCTTTTTGCATGCATTCCCATGTGCCAAGCACTTTACTTTAAAACAAAAAAAAGAGTTAAAGGTGTTGATAGAAAGTTGTTCCAAATTTACATCCAGACACCATCAAGAAGGTTTTCAAAGTGTCAAAGACTCCAGTTTGTGGTGATCTACAAAGGAGAATTCACGACAACTTGAGCGAGAAGCTAGATCACATCAAATTTTCAAATGACAATGAACAATTCATCAAAGTTAGAGGTTATCAAAAGACACAACACTATGGTTATCAAGGTGAATGCAGTGGTACAAAATAAAGGGACTCCCAATCTTGTTATCATTCGGGATAGCATCGCCAAGTACAAGGCCCTTCAGGACAATCTCTAGGACTGTTTCAATTCTCTTCCCTCTTTCTTCTTCTTATTTCATGTTTGTAATTGAAGATGTATTACATGAAAATGTGTAATTACATGTAATGCGAGTTGCTGTAATGGGCACCCCTGAATGTCCCAAAAACTAAACCAAATTGCTAAAAGGAATTATGTCAAACAGTTTGTATTCAACCTCTTATTTTTTCCGTTTAATGTTTTAAATCCCTTATAACTCCAGAAATCAAACGTTTATTTGTTTGTTGTGTTTTGTGCATGGAATTGGTATCATACAACATAAACAAGAAAGAAAATACAATAATATGCAAAGTGGAAATGAACTGCTGCCAATAAAATTTTATTTTCAGAATTCATAAAACCAAATACATGGCAGATTTATCAACTCACTAATTACTTCAGCATTATTGACATAATACTCCAGCGCATGGTTTCGAACTTGCTGCTACAGTACTTTGTCCTTCAATCAGTCCACTACCTTCATAATATCATTCCCTCAAAGCGGCATAAGCGTCGGACAAGTAGTGAAGAAGATATGAGCAAAATACCAAATTTGCTTGTAGCCGGAAATGCAACTAAACTGCCTGATAATGAAGCCGATAACAAAGAATTCCAAAGGTCAAACCCCAAGGGAATGACGTCTAGAATGTTACAAGAGAGGATAAACGTCCTCAAATGCCAAGAATAGAGCTGCAACTCACACACCAATTTCTTCTCATATTCAACCTGTCTAATGAAGCCACAAATGCTTCCTTTTATTCTATTCCCAAGGGTCCGCTCAACTCATATGGGCAATGTGGGATAAAAGATGTGTAATATATAAAACATATATTAAAATACCCCTTATGTCTCCCTTGGGTACACATCACCACAAAATAAATATTAAAGTAACACTTTAATATTTTACAATTAAATTAGACGTTACTTTAATAAAACTTCAAGCATTAAAATGTATTAGCAATCGGACTCCGAATAATGCGAGTGATAGCTCATCGGAAAGCTCTCACAGAGGAGTATCGAATCCAATCACCAAAATTGACCTGCACTGTGACCTATCGACTTACTAAAAATAGTATGCCTGAAATTGAGTAAATCAACTTTGTTTTGGCCCTAATTTTTTCTTATCCTCCACTTAGACTTTGGAGAACGTGAAGGCCAAAAGATGGGATCATTACAGTTGCATGTACATAAGGTGTAATGCGAGTTGCACATGCAATTGCATGTAACCCTATTTTTTTCTTTCAGTTAGACTAGGTAAAAGTTGGTTGAGTTGCTCCCACTTTTTCGTCCACCTTTTTCTCAACTCCAGTGCCTATATAAAGGAGTGCCCCCTCATTGTAAAAATCATCTTTTTTAGTATGCAAGAAAGCTCTGCCATGTTTGTGCAAACATAACTTTGATTGTGTAGTACAAAGTTGGGAGAAAGGTGAATAAAAGAAGCAATTAGATTCGAAGCTTTGACTGTAATTTGTGCCTATTGTCTTGATGCACGTTATTATTGTGTGTTCAATAAAAGAGCATAGTGATTTAAGCAGCAATCGGAGCTTAAGCTTTGATTGGGAGCGATTGTGGATAAATATAGCTAAGCTTTGTCTGTAGCTTGTACTTCTTTCTTAATTTGCAAAATAGTTAAGTTATTCTTACTTTTAGGAGTCTTTGTGCCCTAATTGTAAAACTTTTAATATAGAAGTATGACCGGACTTAGAGCCAAAGTAGTACATTTTTAGCTAGCCTTTGAGTTAGTGAAGGTTTATTGATATCACTGTTTCTAGCGCTTGGTAGAAGTGTAGTTAGAGATTCACTGTGCCTATTACTCACCCCATGAGTAAGTGGATTCTTTCTTGAAAGATAAGAAGAAAGGATATTGGTAACACCTATTTTATAAGATCTCTTGACTTTTTACCTACCTTGAGTTGATCCAAGGAATGGTGAGAAGGGAGAGCCTTCTCTTTAAGGTAGGAGAGACTCTGTTTCACACGCTCTGGCTGGTCATCCTATTTTGCAATTGGATTTTTACCCAAAACTGTCGGTTGCAAAATATCCACTCAACACACCCGTCATACAAAAACAATTGGAGAAGCATCAAAATCAAAATTTGACAACACCAAAGTGAACCTGACGATAAAAGATGATGAATGAACCTAACGAGGTGACTTACTATAAATAAATGCTCCCTCGAAGATTCTTGGAACTCAAACCGGAAGCGTATCCTCGAACTCCTCTAACTCAACCGAGCTCATCGGAACCAACAGATTGACTTACCATAAATAGTAAGTCCCTCAAATGGAGCCAAAAAAATGCCTATAACCACACAACTGAGACCCTCAAATTCCATTGTCAGCTCATGAGGGTCGCGATGGTGAACTGACCTGGCCAACTGCAGGAACCTATTAAAAATGGGGACATTACAATATTTGACGAAACAAGTATTTCCTCATAATAAGATTGCAAGAAACACAAGCCATATTACCTCGAATTCATATCCAGTGATGGAGACTGTTGGCATGGTTTGTCTCCCTTCTGATTTCTTAAATATGTTGCTTCAAAGAGCATTGGTTCATAGGTGGAGTTTGATCTAACGTGCTTAGGGTAGAATGATATTTGATGGGCTACCATAGAGCTCAAATCTGTGACAAGAAACATTAGAAGTGATGAAAAGCTTGGGTAAGGGAACTTTAGCTTTTGGATTTATAATTTCAATATTTTTTTAATTATTAGGCAGCTTTGGTAAGCCTGAAGTAATATTGTTATACAATATTATCTCAAACATAAAACTATGTAATTTAATTTAATGTTATAAATTACTGTTAAGTTTAGCATGTAATATAGTGGAATTAGATATGTCCTATTCTATATTTATTTTTTCGGATAATACACATTGCAATTACTTCTCTGGAACTAGATCAATTATTTCTATATCTTAAAATATATTGTAAACTGACAATGAAAGTTACTTTCAAGAAACTTGTTGCTATAAATAACTATTAAAAAAATGCATTTTGTAACACATTTTTATATTATAAAAATTATTGGTGTTTGGAGCAGAGTATATGTTTTGACCAATATTTAAAGGGTGCATATCATCTAGCATGAAGTCCAGCTTTAAATTTGGTTGCTACAAATATTTTATGTGCAGAGTCGATATTAATTATAAAGTGTTGTGAAAGTACATTTTGCTGTTGCATGCATATATGCATATTTAGATTCCAAGATTACAGTCATTTATTAGCAAGTTTGAATGGCTCTGAGATGAGAGATTTCTATTCACCCAGATTCATAGCATTGTGAGATAGGCAACTGTTTGTGTTGAAGAAAAAATTCTTTATTATGTTTTACAATAGGAATCTTTAAAAAAAATTGTAATTAAATAACTTGTAGAATAGATGAATTTAGAGAGTGAGCAAATGACGCATAAAGGTTCTGCATGATAAGCATATCTGGTATTAGCTCAAGTGTTCTGCAATTAGAATTATTTGTCTATTCTTCCAATTTCAAAATGTTCCCTCCATGTTGAATTCTATTTCTTAATCAAAAATATTGAAAAATTACATTATTTGATATTACTTGCTTGATTAATCTCGATAGTGTCTGATTACTATTATGCAATGGCTATAGATTCAGTTAAAATGTTTTTAAGATTTTCAAGTTTGTTTTGTATTTCATATTTGCTAGGTAGACAGTTCTGCAACTTATGTTAACATGTGCTTTTTTATTATTTATTTAAGTTTTTTAATGTGCGTTAAATAAATGTAAATGTCTAATGTTTTGGGTATATGTTGCATTGTGAAAAACAAGAAATAATTGATATTTCTTATTTCCCCTCTATTGTTTCTCAACTTTGAAATAGTATTGTATTTCTCACGGAAATTTAAAACTAATGTTGCTAATTTAAAAAATTTGATCAGTTTGTGCTCACAGATCATGACCGATGATTAGTGTGGGTGTTATATCACCTTACAGTGCTCAAGTTAGTTACTTAAAGAGTAGGTTGATGAAGAACAATAAATGGAGGAACAATATTGATGTAGAAGTGAGAACGTTGGATGGGTTTCAGACTAGAGAAAAAGACATCATAATTATTTCTACTGTTAGTACTAACAATATTGGGATCCTTTCTGATTATGGAAGAGCATATTTTGCTTTGAAATGTGCACGGTAATTTTTTTCATCTCTTTTTTTTTGGGGATTAATATTCTGCCATTTTTATGTTCTATTAACTGAAATCATTCTCAGTAAAAGGCTTTGTCCCTTGCATGATTATCATTATCAACTATAGAATGCTATTGTGGTGTTTATGAGCAGATCATGTCTTTGGGTTGTCGGGAATGGATCTGTGCTTGTGAAAGCAAATCTATATGGGAGAAGCTAGCAAAGGATGCAATTGCTAGGAACTGCTTTGTAGATCCAAATAAATACAGTGATATGGTGAAAGTAATAAGAAATGCAAAGGCTGAGATAAAAAACCTTCAAGATCTATTAAAAACTGATTCTATCTTGTTCAACAACACACTCTGGAAGGTAACTTGGATGCTAAAGTTATTCAGATTTACCACCATGGGAATATTGAAGCTGTGTCTTTTTCTGGAGTGTTCTTGTAGCTCATGATTAACTTTATCCTTAGACATTTATGACTTAAACAAATTTCTTTTATCTTTGAAACTTATATTTTCTCTGGTTATTTATTCAATTATTAATATAAAGTGGGTGGAATTTTTTATTGCTGTAGTTTGTTATAATAGATTACTTGTGCAATATTTTGAATATTCTCAGGTTTATAGAGTTTTTAGGGTTTAAGCAATAATTAAAGAACACAATTCTACTACTGGGGCAGGGGGGTGAATCTGTAGTAGATACAAATTTCTAAAATATAATGGAATTTAAACTTGTGATTGCCTGGTCCACACCATTTACACACTATACCTCCATTTTGTCCTCCTCCATTTTGATAGTCCCGTGCAAAATGACCCCATTCGTTGCACTGCCTACATTGAATCATAGGTCTTCCCTTGGAATAATACTAGATTGCTCTTTGGGTTGTATTGTTATTGCTGTTATTATTACTTCCTCGTCTATTATTTCTATAACCTCCAGGTGAGGCTTCTACATTAGTATTTCATGGAGGAGTGGAGGGTGGTCTGCAATGTTCCCCCTGGGTGAAGAATACTTGTGCATTTCGTACTTCTAAGTTGTAAAGGCAGTCTTTGATTGTGTCTCAATACCTGACAGATCTCACAGAATGCTTTTCTCGGGCATTTTCCTTTTGTATGGCCCTCCTTTTCACAATCTATACACCATAGTTCCCTCCTATTTTTTCTTCCTTCCTTCTTGTTACCTGCTTCATTAATCACATCATATCATTCCTCAAAGTTTGGATGGTTGTGGGTTCCTTCCCACTTTCTTTTGAGCTTTCACTCTCACTTGCATGTCTTTTGGCCTTGGAGGTTTTGTTTTAACTTTCTATATCCATTGCACAAGTACACACATCCACAAAGGTTGATGGTGGAACTATTTTCATCTTTTTCTTTAGGGACGACGTCAACCCTTCAATAAGCCACCTTTCTTCAGTCTATTTGTAGGCTTGTTGTCAAGCTTCCTAATCAATTCCTTCAGCCTCCTACTATACGCTTTTACAGATTCATTCTGCCCTTGCCTTGTCATGTAAATCTCTGTCACTATTTCATCATCGTCCTGAAGGAGTCTGAATTCTTCTTCAAATGCTGTATGAAGATTATTCCATGTATTCTTCTTGCTTGCCTCCAAATCTATATACCAGTCAATGGTTATACCTCTTAGTGTGGTTGGAAATGCTTTCAGCCTTTCATTCAGATCATTCTTTTCATTTGCTTGCCATATGGTTATGCATGTTTTATAGTGACATGCAGTATCCTTCGAGCCATCCTTGGTGAATTTAGGGAGTTTTTGTTTTCCATTGTCATTCTTTTGCTCTTTTTCCTTCTTGACGGGATGCTCCCTTCTAACAAGATGCTCCTTCTTGAGCGCCCTCTTCACGGGCTATATTTGTGGTTGCTAGTCCTAATAGTATCTTCTCCTACGCTTAGGGTTTGTTCCCATCAAAGCTCTTTGCGTGTAGGGGTTTTTGAGTTTGTGCACCCTACCTTCCTTCCTGATGTCTCAGAGATAGCCAAATTGGTATTCCTTCAATTGTATGTTCAATCAACTCTTCTTGGATTTGGATGGGGTTCCCCTATCCCCTTAGCTTACGACATCTTTCCTCCTATTGTTGGAAACATAATGTCCTCAAGGTGACTTCCTCCTCAATTTCTTCCTCTGGTACTCACCTCAAATGTTTGTTTGGAATTAAGGACATGAATTGGTTTAGTGTCTATTTCTCTTCCTGGGATAATCACGCTCCTCCAAGTTGCGTTCTCGTGTCCTTTTAGCAAATTGTTGGAGCACTTGTTGCCTCATTCTTCCTCTTTTTGTTTCAGTTCTTTCTTCCTCGACATGTACCGAGTTTCTTGCTAACAGGCGAGGAATATGTCCAAGCAGATCGTACACTGCTTGTGCCACCAAAAGTTCATCCCCTACCGTGCTCTCGGGAACCATTCTCTCATGGGCTTCCCTTTGCACATACTGGTTGACCACAACTTTCTAGGCCGTCACTAGATTGCATGTCAACTAATCTTCTCTGGTTATTTCCTCCTCTTCTCTGTCACTATTTCACTTATATACATGGTTGGAAGGGTCTTCCCATTGCTCCATCCTGTCTTGCTGATGACTTTCGAGTTCGGACTTAGGCAAGGACGCCAAAATGTAGAATGAAAATATTACCAAAGTTCACAGAATAATAAGATACATATAGAGAAGTAACATAGAACATGCCTTCTTACCACAACACTGAGATGGTGAGGAAATGATTTATTTTATTAATACTAAAACATAATGAGTACATCAATAATATTCCAAAGGTCTTATAAAAGGGTTGGTTGGTTGGGAAAACCAATTGACACATTCCCTCACTTCTTAACTACCCAACTCACTCAAGCTAAACAAGTTCAAAGTACCATATTACTTTATTATGTACTATAGTTGATAAACCCTATTAGAGATGAAGATAGAAAGAAGAACGAAATCAGAAAAATCTTTACTCCAAGACAAGAGCATACATCTAAACTCCAACATGGCTTCTTGTCACTTATGTAATCACCTTGGTCATAGAGCGAGAGAATGCATAACACAAATGGATGGAGAAATGATTACTTAGCGTGACATTGCAGATATAGATTTATAGAATCACATAAAGAATATAAGATAAATTATACAAAGAGAAAACAAAAAGGAACTATTTTTGTAATAAGAAAGACAGCTGATAAAGACAGAGAAAAGAAAAATTCTTATTGACTTTTGAGGCAAAACAATCATAAGGGAAAAACTAAAAAAGTATTTAGAAAGAAGATAACTAAAGGAGAAGAAGACATCAGTGCAAGTGCAACTTGCAACTCGTATACCTCCTAGTTTTAGAAGTGGTGCATGAACTTAGGAGTCTGGTACATATTAGATTTTCCAATAGTCCCTTGGAGAAAAGAGTGAGATGGTTCAAGACAAGTTGATCTTTGGAATATTAGATTAAGAAGTTAGGAAGATGTTTGCATTGATTTCAAAGTTTATAATAGAGATCTTCAAAGTTTAGATTAGATTAGATTTTGTAATGAGAAAGAGAGCTGACAAAGACAAAGAAAAGAAAAAATTCTTAATTTTTGAGGCAAAACAATCAAAGTAACTTGCAATTAACAAGATACAATTGTATGAACTAAGAAATTCATCATATATCTCTTCATTTCTCCATCAAAATCAATGAATATTGACTAGAACATGAGAAGTAGAAACCATGCAAATTGTAGAAAACTTATCCAAAGATCCACCATAGCATCAAGGTAAATTTTTTATGAAATTAAATTATTAAACATAGTCTTGACAACAATTTTTGATCTCCACCTCCTCCTACATTTTTCTCCTAATATATATTCCACCTTTTAGAAGTGAAAAGGCCAAGCCTTTTATAGACTTCCCAATTACAAATAATTGGCTCACGTTGATTCAAAATCAATGGCCAAGATAATTGAAAACCTTAAGTTGGGATGATACAACTACCACCTTCATACATTTAATATCCACCTATGGGAAATTTACAAATCCTTGAATACATATCCTTTTGAGGATGAACAATTGAGATCCATATGTCTAGTTATTGATGAGTTAGCCTCGATGAACTTGGACATGCTTACTTGGATTTTATTTTGGTTGAAAATGAGTAGACACTGCATTTGCATGTACATCTTTGTAACTTTCACGCTTAATCATAAAGAAGTCCTCTGTATCTCTAGGAATATCTATGGATACTCAGTATCATTTTTCTTCATCCAAGGAAATCTTTGAAATGCCTTTTCTTGTATCACTATATCCATCTCCACTAGCTGAGTTTCTATCTTTGATTAAATCCTCTGAAATTACATGATGCTTACAAATTTCATCTTCATCTTTTGCTATCGTCTTCTTTAATGACTTTAAATTTTGGATCTTCGTATTGTTGAGTCTTTCTCTTGTGCTCACCATTAGTTTCCTTACTTTGCATTTCCATCTTTGTTCTTTGGAATTGTTTTGTCATCTTCTTATTGTTGTAGTTGTCCTCCCTCGAGCTTGTTGAATCCTCGGATTTATTTTCCTTCTACAATACCCCTACTTTAGATTTCCTTCTTGTAATTCTTGTCCATTTGAGCATGTTGATGTGTTCCTTTGCATTTTGAGTAACTCTTTGCTGGGAAGTCTTCCTTTATTTGTCAGTCTGAAATACAACAATTTCTTCGTAGAAAAATTTAACAATTTGGATGCAAGAGCCGCATGTACAACCAATTAACTTATTATCTAATACTGTTTTAAATTTTATTTTTAATTCTATCAGTGGAATTGCATGATTTGAAAAGTCTTATTTCTTTTGTATCCCTGCTATAATTATTCATTTTCTCATTTAATTCTTTATGCTACATGGTGATACCCACTTTCATGAAATGCTTTACTTGAATGCATGCATTTTGTCTAATATTTCATCTCTTTCATGTTCTTTTTTCAGGTTACTTTCAGCAGTGATTTTAAGAATTCTTTTACCAAGTTAAAGGGTTTATATGTGCGGCAGCACATAATTAACACGATAGTGAAGTTGGCTAATGGATGGCGGAAAAAATGGAAACATGCTGGATCTGCTCAGAAAGATCTTATAAATGAATACGCAACCTCAGGATTATATCTTGTCTGGACAACTGATGTTGAACGACAAGAGGAAGTAATGCAAGTGTTAAAAATATGGAATGTTCTTAACCTTGTAGAAGTTTCTAGGCTTAGGGAAAACTTGGAATTTCTTTTTGCAACATATACTCCACAGTACATTGAGCGTTGCAAAGCAAAGCTTTTGGATAAGTATGTTTTATTTTTCTCCTAAATCTTGTTTGTAAAATACTCTATAATTTCCTTTTACCTTTTATGTTAATGTTCCTGAGTCCAGCATTGATTGAGGTGTTCCTTACTTTTGGTGAACAATCTGATTTGTTAAAACCCTTAGAGATAAGTTCTTATTCGGTAATAAAGTTTATGTGGGTGAAAATTTACACTGTAGTATTTATGTTTCTGAGACGTTATTAAAGCTAAAAGAATGAATAATTTCTGTAGCAATAAGGGAGAGAAATGGACATATTTATAAAATTTGGCCTATTTATTGGAATCACAATATCTAAAGGTTATATTGTTACAGGAATGCAAAAGCAGTACTACCAATGCGATGGAAGGATGATCCTGGCTTTGTTTGGTATAAACATATGCAACGTTTAGGAAAGTCTGAGGCTATTGATTCTGAAGGTTCCGGAAAAAAAACTATTATATTGGAGCATGGAAAGGTTGAAGAAAGTTTATTGCTAATGAAGTTCTATTCTCTGTCTTCTGGCATCGCAAATCAATTGCTAACAGCAAAAGATGGATCAGAGATTGCTCTTCAGTTTGAGGTAAATGATGAAGAATCACGAATAATCAGGTTCCCAAGAAGTTCATTTATTCTGGGTCGCTCTGGTACTGGCAAAACAACTGTGCTTACAGCAAGACTTCTTCAGAAGGAACAGCAGTTTAATCTATCTATTCATGGTTTGTCTGCGGAGAAGCAGACTAGAGTAGAAAGCACAATTGGGAGAGTAGAGTTTCAACGAGAGTATCTTAATTCAAATTGTCTTCGGCAAATGTTTGTCACTGTTAGTGCCAGGCTTTGCTCAGCAATTAGTAATCATATTAGTCCTATTGACAAGTAAGTTTCGACAGAATCCTATTCATTAAGAAATAGACCAATGACTATTTTCTTATGTGCATTTTTAAATTGCTAATTTTAAACACGTAAAAATACATTAGTGTCAGTTATTAATTTTGTCTATAAATGGTTAATGTTTATCTTCCGATTGGTCTGACCTTTAGAATTTATTTCAAATGTTCTAAGAGTGAAACTTCGCATCTCATACACAACACATCCCAATTTGTATTGGAAACCGTCAATATAATATAAAAAATGAAGAGAACTAGAATAGTTTAGAGCAGAGAATATTAGTAGATGAGAACTTGTCTATTATTTTAACATAATTTAGTGGTGCATTGTGATGTCTCCTTTTGTGATAACTTATGAAATTCGGATGGTTAAGTTGCAAAATTGATTGCAAGAATCTTCTTTCCTCCAAGTCTCAATTAATGCTGTGAGTACTGATCTATGATACCACCATTAATGTTTACATGATTGCATCATATAATTGATAAAACATTGTTGGTAAACAGATTTTTCATTGTAAAATGCCCAACGGAGTGTATGTGGCAAACCATTCACAACAGTTGGATAGGCCCTTGGTATGCGGCCTTCCTCTACGTTTAGAGGGCCAGCTCCCTCGTATGATATAATTTTTAAAGGGTTTTTAAATAAAGAATCTAAAACTTTAAAGATTGAGAGAAAGCCATTCAGGATGAATGCACCACACGACCTCACAACTTTCTTGAGTCAACAAGAATGATAAAAAAGGTGATCAAGAACTACGCTTGAAAAGGACCAGTATTACCATGCAAATTCATGATTCATGAACATTTGCACAATACCATGAGGATGCTCACTGCAACTGCAACAATTTTGATTTTAGAACAAGAAATCAAAAGCGTATCTCATTTCATTTCTTTGCACCAAGAACATAATAGAGATTTTCGATTTTAGAGAAAAAATTGTACATACTTTCCAGTATTTATCTCTTGATCAAAATTTCAGCATAGTGTTCCCTTATTCTAAACCAAAAAGTCCCTTTACAAAGCCCAAAAGAGCCCTATATAGACACAGAGGTTAATAACTACCCCTCTGTGGTTAATAACTATCTCCCAAGTACGTGATTTGGGTGAGGTTAATTAACCTCAACGAAATTAACCAAGAATGAGTTGAAACTTAGACCTTACACCTTTCGAGAGGAAGATTGAATAATTAATCCTTGCTGATCTCCTTTTGATATTTGAATGATTCATTCAAGTTACATCACTTTATTAATGAACGCATATCCTCCTTTTCATGAAGAGATCAAGAGCATGTGGCATATACGAATGTGCTGAATACTAACTTTATGTTCATAATCTATCCAATTGTGCTTATCTCTACCAAATGTGCTTTACTTCCATGATGACATCTATTGAAAGGTTGGCCCTTGTAAAGACACCAGTACCAAAATTCTCATCTGTCTTGCAATTATCACATATTGTGTGAGAGTATCACATAACATTCCATTGAATGCAATTAGGTGCCCAATCTATAATTTGATTCATGCCTCTACAAATATTTGATAAAAGTTGACAAACTTTATGATTCATGCAATTACTGCATCCCCAAGAGATGGCATTTTATTCACTGATTCCAATGCATTGACTTCATCTACCTACGCATGTAAGAAATGTGCCCTCCCTCTATAGTTTTGATGTAATTATGCAATGGTGAACAGATTCTAACAATCCATCATCATCCTTGACATATATGTATCCTCCTTGAGACGTTATTTCATATATATAAGATGCTTTGTCAATATGGAAGGAATGTTCAATTTGTGGAGTCTGAGATTACATCTCATCACATTATATCTTCTACTCAAACATTAACATCCATTTGGTACCTTCTCATATTTTTCCATCATCCTCATGCAAGGAAACACTTCTTCCTTCGGGTAACCCATTCATTCGATATCTTGTAATGGTTCTCAATATGTCTCTGCAGTCTGTTTCTTCCATTGATGTTGAGTGTTTCAAACATCCACCACCCACTCCAATTTCAACGCTTTAATATGCTATAAATGCCTCACATAATAGTGTCTAGAAGCCGAGTCAAGGGTAGCAAATGAGTTTTAACTCACTAGAGAATTTGAATGCTCTTTTCCAAACCACATACATCAACCATATATTCATATCTGGTGTTTGCATAAAATATTATGATAAGGACTGTGTGGTTTATCTTGCATTCATGACTGAGCATTAAATCAAACAATTCCCGCTCATCCTCCCTTCGCGGCTATGCTCTTTGATTCCCATGAAATGGCACATATGGCTCATTCCATCAAACAGTTCATAGGCTTTGTATTTGCCAACTTCGAATGCTCCTATCCCATGCACAAATAGAAGGCAAAATATGGCGGTGAACCTAAGATATTATAGCAATGCTTTTAGAGCATTTAGTCAAACAATTGTGTGCTTTTATCCATGAAAATAATGGAGGGGTTTGCAACCAGTTCAACAACTATGGTAAGTCTTTTGTGCTGCTCTGTTGAGAGGCCATCTACTCCAAGGAGACTGACGAGAGCATGTCTTAGAGGTGATGGCTCAACAAGTTCCATTACTTCATCTACAAACATATTCTATGTTTGTACATCAACTTCTGCAGGCAGACGAAGCCAAGTTGAATAGATTAGAGCTTCATGAGTTGTCACGAATGGGGAATGGGTATCATTCTACTCACAATAACTTGCAATACGAGTAAAAGTTTCTTCCTGCAAGAAAATCCATTAAGGTGGTTTTCCCAGTGCCATTGACACTCGTAGCACTTGAAGCCTGTCTCTTGGAATACCTTGTCTCTTCATTTCCGCAGTCATGTCAACATAGTAATTGACATGATCAAACGCATGTGATAGAAGTTGAAATGGTAATACCATCCCTCTCTTAGGAGCCACACCATCAGCATCAATAGCTTTGACTTGGTTAGAGAGTCCACCCAAGGAGATGCTAG
Organism: Cupressus sempervirens; assembly: GCA_028749045.1. Lineage (NCBI taxonomy): Eukaryota > Viridiplantae > Streptophyta > Pinopsida > Cupressales > Cupressaceae > Cupressus > Cupressus sempervirens. The sequence goes on along the minus strand of CM053789.1, from coordinate 137,483,358 downwards.
ATCGTCTCATTGCCAGGTGAATATCTTCGGCTAATGCACCCAACGAATGAGATGACAAACCTCAAGTTTTGGAATTCTAGAAGATAACTCTTCACCTGTATGATTGGCATGTTTCTCTTCAAGGGCCTCCTCGAAGATGGTGACTTGAGGATTTCCAATAGGATTTAGGTACTTCAACACCAATGTAAAGAAAATGTTGAACAACACTGAAAAGGTGACTAGATTTCCAATGGAAATCTAGTAAAAAGAATATTGGAAATCTAGTAAAAAGAATCTTTTGTAACCATGTCTCAACTCTTTAAAATTGCTTTCCCAATGGTACGTTCATCAATGCTGATATCATTGTTAGGCTTGTTCAATTGATCATCAAGTTACTCATTGATGGCTATGGAATTCTGACCATACCTCATAGGAGAAGTCCAGTATCCCCATATCCACTATTCATCTCATGTTCCTATGTCGGCACTTCCTTTTAGATGATCTTACTTCCAGTTCTTGACCTTAATCGGCTAAACAAAGAGGTTAATAATTGTTTCGAAGAGGTTAGAGAATACATGATTTTGGAGAGGTTAATTAACCTCCTCCAAAATACATAATTTGGAACTTATCATTAACCTTTTGAGAGGTTAATGGTGAGAGAGAGAATACGTGATTTTGGACAGGTTGATTAACCTCCTCCAAAATACGTAATTTGGATCTTATCATTAACCTTTTTGAGAGTTTAATGGTTAATGATAAACTTGAAAACACGTATTTTGGGTCTCTCCATTAACCTGTGATAACTTGGGGCTTAGAAGCCAGATTTCAAAAATTCCAAGTGCTAGGCAGAGCTGGGAATGAACTGGAGATGTTGAAGGACAAGATCTTTAAAAAAAAATCAGAGATGAAAAGACCAATTTAAAGCTTAAAATGAGGCAAATTTAAAAAATAACTGTGGCTCAGAAATTGAAACAATTTTATAACTAGGTGACAAACATATATGACAATATCATTGCTATCACTAATATGACAGTCTGATATATGCAAGGTGATTAAGTCTACATATATAGATTAAGAAAATATTAAGATTATCATGATAATATGTGTAATCTGCAATTGACAAAATACGGGTTAAATATTAGATCACTGTTGTATCTTATACGACTTAAGGGATTATGCAGAGTTGAGATATTCCAACTTGCAGATATATAGAGAATTCTATTCTTCTTGATATATCGATGTAAGATACGCAATGAATATCCTACTGATAGCAATAAAGCTGTGTAGTACTGTGTTTGATATATCGATATGGCTATGCAATTATGAATTTTCATGAGCAATATTTTAGCAACCATTAAATAGTAATACCAAATGGTAGTATTCATGTAAAAAATAGCTTCACAACAATTTTTTCTCGACAGTCAAAGGACACAATGAGTGCCGAGTTACTCGACACTTGAAGTAGCCGAGTGATAGGCAGTGGGTGCCGAGTTGCTCAACACCTTAAGGAACCGAGTGGAGACTTAACACAACACTACACCGAGTGAGCTCAGTAGATATAGTGACCGAGTGAACTCGATAAGCATGGGAGTGGAACTCGATGGACTTAGTTGTAACATGACAGGAACAACAAAACATATACTAATTGAGTTAGCACAAGGAGGGCTTAGTTAACAAGAGAGTTGAGCGAGTCAATAACAGACTTGTTGTCTGGTCTATTCCACCATTAAACACAGAGATAATATCAGAGAGCTTGCAACTCTGATCTTCTCAAATACTAAACACAATGTAGAATAGATAGAGAGGAGACAATAATGACCCAAATGACTGGATCGACTAATATGCCTGCTTGCTTGCTTTCTATTCAAATACTGATTCAACTATTACAAATTGGGGAGCATAGGGCTTCAGCCAAAATCAAAATACATTAACCTAAAACTTCTATTTATGGTATAAACTTGCAGCACTAGAGGGCCGCATACAATAATACCTGGAGCAATCACTGCTTCAACAAGACAAACAAAATAAACTTATGGAGAAAAAGAAGAATGTGATGCTGTGGTACTGCAACTCTGATCTTCTTCCTGAACCTTCCTTCTGCTCTTTGACTGCTCTGATATTCTTTTCTCCTCTGCTCTTCTTCTGATAAGTTGATCTTCTCTTATTTAATGAATGAGACTTCATTCCCTTTTGACTTGTCTTAAAAACTTTCCCTCTCTTTTTGTATTTCAAACTCACCTAGTAAGTTTAACGTGTCACGTAGGTAGGTGGACGTTTGGCTCAAGGGCAACCAATTAATTTCAACACTCACCCTTTGTCCCGAGCCAAACAAGCAAGGATCACTCCTTATCCAAATCAACTATGCCAAGACTTCTTCTTAAGCACACATAAGTTGCTATACCCAATGACTTAGTGAAAATGTCTGATAGCTACTACTCAGACTTACAAAATTCTATTCTGATTTCTCCATTTTGCACCAACTCTCTAATGAAGTGATATCCGATTTCTATGTGCTTGCTTCTCCCATGGATTCTTTGTCAATGCTTAAATACCCTTTGGAGGAACTCCCGAAGATTTACAAAAATAGCCAACGGCCACACCTATAGAATAATTAAATAAAAATGAGTCCGAGATATACTAAATCAATCGGCCCATAAACAATGGTTTGATTAATTATTTATTTTATAACGGGAACATTATATCATGCCTTGTTTGATGTTTGACTTTAATCATGCTGACTCAAATAATACAATGCTTAGTAGGTTTGTTACGTTTACTAAACATTCTATCTCCATTTTGGTATTTGTTGTATGTATATCATGGCAATCCTGACTAAATCATTATGAGTATGAGTAGGCAGCTGAATAATATTGACTAGAATTTTCTTAACCAAAAAAAAATTCTGGATGTATTTGTATATTAATAGTGCTGCTTGTACAAATGATTTCTGCCATATATGTGTTTGGCATAAATCTTCTTCTTTACAATAATCTTTCGATAACATCTTATCACTGCTGAGGACATCTAATCATTTGTATCTTCCAATGGTTGCTGTGTTTAATAATTATTTTTGATTTAAACAATTTCTTTCTCCACTATTGAATATAGTTAACAATATTACATTCTTTGTGTGATTGGAACTGCCTAGACTTCCTTTGATTTGCAGTCTTCTCTCTCTCTCTCTATATATATATATATATATTTATATTTCATTCTGTCCAAATTGCATGAACAAAATATAATATTTTTTAATAAATGTTATCATTTTGGTGCTAGATTAAGTCTTAGACTGCTTTGTCATAGTTCTTGCTCAATCATTGTTGGTATCTCTAACTATTGTTGTCTATTAGTGTCAAACACTTAGTCATTTACAAGGTAGAGTCAGACGGTCATCACTACGATTGTGCTACTCTATATAGGTCAAGTCATGTACATAACTATGTATGTACCGAGCTCTATAGGAACCGAGCAAGTATGTGGATGCCAAGTGTTTCTTATACAGGGCGAGTTCAACACTTACCAAGCAGTTGAAGCATATAAGTACCTAATTAAATAGCATGTGCCGAACACAATACAAACCGAGCATTAGAAACATGCTGAGTATCAGAGATGGTAAGTGCCAAGCAACATAGAGTTTACATGTGAGTTAGAAATGATACAAAATTTGAGGTAAATCATTTTCAAGCCGACATGGAAGGAACATTTAATATTTGTAGAGGTTTATGTGTTTTATGACGTGGATCACAAATCTCTATGTTCTGTGATTAACAACTCAGATGAAGAGGTGAGATAAGGAAGCATCTAGAAAACTCTTTATGAAATTCTTTAAATAGATAAGGTTTTAACCTAGATCAAAAAATATACTGTGACATCAAGTAGAAGTGTTTTGTTATTTAATAGCGAAACAAGTGACCTAATCAGTGTAGTGAAGGGGAAGAAAAGCTTTATTAGATCAGAGACAGGATCAATTTGCAAAGAGGAGACTCAAAATCAGCTTACAGAGCAAACCGAGAGTCAGGCACTGAATCAGTTTTAATCAGCTTGAATCAGGGTAAATATCTTAACAAGGTGGTCTTAACAGATCTATGTAAGTCTCCTTACAGAGTCCTTACTTTATTGTAAGTGTTAAATCCTCTCACAAGGTGGGATTTAACAATCTCAAAAGCTTTGAATAGGTTAGACCACTCATAGAGTAAATCATATATTATGCTCAAACATTGTAACCCTAACAGGTTAACTTTATTACTGCAGTAGTGAAGATTTGTGAGTGCCATCCCTATCCCAGTTTTATCTTCACCTTGGAAGGTTTCTAGGTAACAAATATTGTGTTATGTGTTTATTTTCATGCATGTGATAGATTAGATCTACATGTTACAACAAGTTTACTTTTACAAGTTTTGCATACATAAGACAACTGGTGAATGTGTGAATGAATTGCTGAAAAGAATAAGTGTTTGAAATTCTGATTCAGCCCCCCCTCTCAATATCTTGTTATCCTATTTATACTTCCATCAATCAACAATCATTTCATTTTCCCTTCATTGCTGCTTACATACTTTGTGCCTTATACCATCTTACTGCTTTCTCTCTTTTCAACTCTACTGTATGTGCTCGGTACAATTTGCTTCATATTTGTTGTTCGATCTTTGTCTCTATTAGACATGCTACATAGGTACGATTATTATGAGAAGAATGCATCAATCTTTCTCATGAATGACAACTTCTTCTTCGCTTCTCTGACATCAATGACAATAACTCCATCAGTCACAAATATGCATGGGACACATACACCAACGTAAGTTCTGAATCATCAAGACGGGAAGCCACAAATACACATGGGACATATACACTTCACTAGTAGTGGTATAAGTTTCAAATACTGAGAAGGTTGGGGGGGAGGGCGTGGGGAGAATTAGCATAAACAAATATCTCAAGTAATCAACTATCTTGAATATTCATCTCATAACACATCCAACAAATAGTGAATTAAAACAATAACACATCAACACCAAGATTTTTGCACATGGATAAATCGAACTAGGAAAAACCATGGCGGGCACTTGTTTACATTACATAAATTATCAAATATATAAATTGATTACAAAGATATTAGGAGCTGACTGGTTTGGACATGTAAACAGAGGCTCACAGCCAAAACAAAACTTGATATAGATATTAGCTCACTGCTCAAGACTTGCAAATAGAGGATCACTAGCAAAGTAGTGAGATATAGAAAATAACTCATGCACCCAAGATCGGTGAATGTTTCTCTCTATTAAAACAAGAAGCAACCTAAGTAAAACAATTAATTTAGTACATCTGAGTTGCAGAAACTGTCGAAAAGTATTGAATCAAAATCAGGTTACACTTGAGTGATAGCAATGATGAATACAAAAAGCTAGGCCCAATTAGCTGAAATATGGTAAACAGATGTTCTCTCCAAGAATTCCTATGAAGCCAGGAATCGTTTCAGAAAGTGCCATTGTAGTCCTCCAGACCTTGTGAGTCCATGGCCCATAATAAACATCCTCTTTGATGAGGTTGTTAGACCTGAGAAAGCCAAAGCCAACAAAAATGGTAAAGTGACGGAGAATGGGGAGATTACATTGTTGCATTATGTCAAAGAACTTTATTCATATGGATTGAAAAGATTGTATTATTCTCTTTAAGAACTAGCCTACACAACTGTTCAGTTAGATAGTGCAATCTATGGCAATGGGATCGTAGCCAATTATTTTTGTTCATGTCACATATTATGCTATCTGGAAAACTGTTCTTGGGAAGGAACATCTGAAACTTTGATTATGCTGATTTTCATATGAGATAAGCGCTAAAAATAATGTTGAGAATATAGCAAATCACAATGTTTTTCCATTTATTATAACTATTATCAAAAGTCGTTTACTTTCATCCCATTCTTAATGCATGCAAATATAAAACAACAATGGCAGGAAAATCTAGTTACAAGTCTTATTAAATAATGATTAGACGGAAATGCGGTATTCCTCTGTTTTAGATAGTCCAATTTCTCATGCATGTTAGATTATAAAAGTAAACCTGTACTAGCGCAATGCTGACTATAAAATAGTGAACATGTAGTGAGTATGGTCTTCAAAAAATATATTTTTTTTTATTCAATTAGGGAATCTTAACAATATTTTCATCTCATCTGCAACATCTAGAACAGAAGTAAGTTACACTGATAGGGAAATGATAAATAGTTACCACAGCTTATTGTATAATTATTAGAGGGAAATCTTACTTCCTTACGTTTAAGTCTTTTTATAGATAACTGTTAATGTGATTTATAAGCCTACACAAAATTTCTACCGGAAAGATAGACTCTGCAGATAAGTGAACTCGGTAGCTTGATTCCATGCCTCTACTAGCTGAACATATGCTCTGTTGTAGATTCTCAGTAAATTGACACATCACCCTTTATAATTTCGTTGAAATCGGTGTAAAAATATTCATGCAGTGTCATGCATTTGTCTTGGAGCTCCTAGGTAGAAGACAGTCTTGAAAATGGTTTATAATAGCACACTTAAGAGAATTTGGCTGTGGTTTTTAGATCAATATGGAAAGTAGAATTTATGCACTTAATTGTGTATAAGCTAATATTTAAAAATATATAAATCCTCATGGTGAAGACTGTTTCTGTTGCAGTTTCGTGCAGGGAAAGGGTCATACTTTCTGTATGAAAATGGGTGACAATGATAATCTTCAGGATTTGGAAAATATTCCAGATAATTTTATTGATATAGATGATAGGCATTTTCCTATGGTTATAACATTTCAGAAATTTTTGATAATGTTAGATGGGAGTGTACAGTGCCCGTTCTTCCGAAATAGATGCACAGAAGAGCAAAAATACCACTTTGGTGAACAACGATCTGAATATAAACGATCTATTGCATTGATGCAAATAATGAGGAAAAATGAAGTCAACTATGAACGTTTTGACTCATTCTTTTGGCCACATTTTAGTGCTGATTTAAGAAGAGGGCTTGAGTCGTCAGTGGTGTTTACTGAAATAATATCACACATCAAAGGTAGTTCAGTATCTCTTGTTTCTCCGGACTTCAAGATGGTTCAGGACGACTACATCAAAATGGCAGAGTGTCGTACCTTGACATTATCTGTTGAACAAAGAGAAGCGGTATACAAGATATTTATGCAGTATGAAAAGCAAAAAAAAGGGACCAGATACTTCGATGTTGCTGATGTTGTAAATCACTTGCATTGCCAGATTGGATCTACCGGGTATTTAGGGAAGAAGATGAACTTTATTTATGTTGATGAAGTTCAGGATCTTCCTATGGCTCAAATTTCTTTGTTCAAATATGTGTGCTCTAATGTGCGGGATGGCTTTGTATTTGCTGGTGACACTGCCCAAACAATTGCAAGAGGTGTATACTTTCGTTTTGAAGACATAAGAAATTTGTTCTATAAGGAATTCCTGGAAGCAAACAGTATTGACTATGCAAAATCAAAATTCATGCCTGACATGTTTCATCTCAGGCAAAATTTCCGAACTCATGCTGGCATAACCAGACTAGCACAGAGTGTGGTCGAGGTGCTTTATTATTTTTTTCCTTTTGCTGTTGATAAATTGAGTCCAGAGGTCAGTTCAATATATGGAGAGGCACCTATATTTATAAATGCAAACGATGGAGAAAGTCTTTTTACCACCATTTTAAGTCATGGAAACAATTTTGGAAGGGGAAATTATGAATTTGGTGCTGGACAAGTCATACTAGTACGAGATGATAATCAAAAGGCACAGGTCCTTGAGCAAGTGGGAAAGCAATGTCTCGTGTTGACAATACTTGAAAGCAAAGGTCTTGAATTTCAGGTATCAGTTCCTCCCTATATGTTATAAGAAAGAAGATTTTGGGTTCACAGCTATGTTTATCTTCAATGTGTCAAATATTTCTAATTCCAATGTACAAAATAATCATCTAATTTGTTTTGTTTGTAGGATGTACTACTGTATAATTTCTTCAGTAGCTCACCATTGGGCATGAAGTGGCGAGTACTGTATGATTTCATGATTCAGAAAGGTTTCAACAGCTGTGGGCAAAACCAATATCCTAAGTTTGATGATACCAAGCATAATCTTCTGTGCGGTGAAATGAAACATTTATATGTTGCCATTACACGTTCAAAGGAAAGATCATGGATTTATGATGAGAACCCTCAAAATGCTCAACCAATGCTAGATTATTGGAAACAGCTGGATATTATACAATTGAGATGTTTGGACAGATGCCTGGTTGAATCGATGTATGTTGTAAGTAGCTGTGAGGATTGGAAGCAGCGTGGTATTCAGGTGTGTAGAATGTATAAGTAAACAACATTCGGTTTCACTATTGGAAGCAAGAAACTCTGCTTTCGTGAAAATATACTGTTTGAAAGCTAATTTTTGCAATGTCACATTTTTGGTCAATTGATTGAGTTAAATTCTTGACTATAGTAGTATGTTTGAAGCTGTATGAAATAATAGAGAAGAAATTCTAATAGGAAAAAATGAAAGACCTGTATTCTGTACACATAAAAGTTGAATTAAATGTAGCTGGAGGTGAACATATGCTTTAAGGATCATCCACTTCCATACATGAAACCTTGGGTGTGACCTTGTGTCCTCTGACATCATTTTGTCATTTGTAGCTCTCAATTAAAATTAACATCATGAGAAAAATAAATTCAAAGTCACTAGAATGAATATGCCATATTCATGATGTATTGGGAAAGAATAGCTATCATCTTAGAAGTTTTGTGTCAAACATTACAGCTCTTATTCCCACATTGCAGAGGCAATACACATGTATATGACCTATTCTTTTTTATAAAATGACTTTGAGCAAGAGAACTTTTATTTGTGGGTTATATTCATCTTTTTACAGTATTTGTTTGCAACTTTGTAAGACTTGCTTTCAGGAAAAAGTTGTAAATGATAATAACTTATAAAGTGACCGAAAACAGTTAATGGAAAGAAATAAAAGGACCTTTCTATTGTCCACAATACCAGCCATGTGTTTGTGGGTCTACACATGTTGATAGTAATATAGGACCTACCCCGTACTCTATGTGGGAGGCAGCTAACTCTGCTACAAACGAGATGTACTTACCCTAACTTGATGTATACTAGTGTATGTGATTCAAAGAGCAATTTGTAAACATTTAAAAATTGAGAGCAATTTGTAAGCATTCAACAGAGTTTGTGCATTCTTCTACTTGTATCATAGATACTTACTTTTTGTTATACTTGTGCAAATCATATTATATGCATAAAGCATTGCATTTACTACCTTGATATGTGAATTAATTCAATAAATGAACAGATGTCCAAAGAGGAAAAATATGACATGGCATATGTTTGCTTTGAGAGGGCTCGAGATCTCACAATGGCTAAATGGGCAAAAGCTGCATTGCTCCAGCAAGACGGCGAGAGAAATCTTCAGACATTCAAAGAAGGTGCTAAGAGTTCTCTAACGGACGCAGTGGAAATTTTTCTTTCTATTGGGAGGCCAGAATTGGCTGCTAATTGCTTCATTATATTGGGAAACTACAGTGCAGCCAGTGCATCTTTAAACCCAATTCTAAGTTTTATAATGAATTTAATTTATATTCAATTAGTTATTAACAAAGAAAAAGGAGGGCTTGGGAACATGTCATCAAATATCAGGTCAATGTTGTCTAATTTGTTTTAATTAAGGATATTAATCATGATAAGTTATGCTCTTGATGTCAGGCTCTATTGTTTGTTGATTTTGGAATCTAAAGAATACTATACAACAATTAATTTCATAAATAGATAAGAATTCATTTATGTATTTGTAAAGTCCCGTACCCATTTTGTCTCAGAATTTGAGCATTGTTTAATGTTTTCAGAATTATTCTCATATTTTAGAAAGAATCGAAGTTTGCTTATTTCTCTACAAGATACTGTATCCTTCTTTCCTATTCCAGTTCAGTCTTTTAACTCAACAGTTTGCAGAAACCAAATGATGAATTCACCAGTTTGCAGAAGTGATTAAAAATATTTCACTCCATGTTTGAAATAGCCCAAACCTTGTTAATATTGTAAGATTGTTGGCACTGACCTCTTCAATGTGCACTGGAAGTATCAATTCATCTTTGCTGTCAATCACATTCAATACAGCAGTAACTGTGTAATAAGCCCAGCTGGTTCTGACTTTGACCAAAACCAATTTCCTTTGCTATTCAGATGTTTGACATTTCGTCAAACACTTTGCATGTAAGTTTTATCTTGTTTTACTTTATTTTCAGATTGTGTTTGGGTTGAAATGTAAAGTTTTTGCAATGTGAAAGTTATACAAATGAAACAAATTGCAAGCACAATGAAATATAACTAATTAATGACAATTATGTCACTACTGTTACAAATTTAATGGACTGCCATTTTTTTTTGCAGCAGTTCAAAATATACTGCAATGTCCCCGTTTTTGGCAAGTATGTCCAATTGATGGAATTAGCTCATCATAGCGACCCTCGTGAGCTGACAGGGTATTTTGGGGGTCCCAATTGTGGACTTACTATTTTTAGTAAGTTTCTTTTTGACAGTTACTATTTTTGGTAGTGCAGTGGGTGGCTTTGGCAGTTGGTTGTCACTTGCAATAAATAATGTTAATAATTGCATGGGCTCTTATTTATTCATTAATTATTAAGTTGCATTATTATAATAATATTTGTATTATTATAATAATGGCATTAAGAGATATTTCTAAAATGTGTGTTGGGAAGTTTCTAATGTTGAGTTCTTTTGGGAAACTTCCACAATTTTTTGAAGTGGAGATTTTTAGGAAACTTTGGCCAACAAAGGATTATAAATAGAAGCTCATTTCATTAGAAAAAAGAATGCTTGAATATTTATTTGCTTTTGCTGGCTTTGTGGCTTTTTGTGAGTTTTGATATTTTGTGTCCCTTGCTGAAGTAAAAGGGTTGACTCTGAGATATTATTGGCAATTGTGCTGAGGTATACAATTGGCCATTTCTCCTACTTTATTTTATGTGGCTAAGGAGATTATTTCTTGACTATTATTTGCTTTGCTTAACATCTAGTGGATGGTTTTTGGAAGTGTGGAAATAGTTCTGAAGGTTCTCTTGCAAATTATTGTTGAAGATTAACAATTTGTCTACTCTTCCTCTACTGTTTCATTCTGTATTTGAGAAGAGATATTTGTGAAAGGTATAACCATTGATTGTAATGAGATTGTGAATTGCTGGAGTGATAATTACCTACGTTTGGATCTGGAGTTGATTGTGCATTGAAAGAGGGCAGATTTAGTATCTGTGGGCTGCGGTATACTCTATCTTTGCACCTGCATTTCAGGAAGAATCGATCTGACTAAGGGCAGCTAGAGATTAGAGTGTTCAATGTGGATTTGAAGGTGGTTGAGTGTTCTTCCATTTCCATTATATCTGCATTTGGGATGCATATAGTTTCTAGTACTGGTGCGATTTATTTTGGATTGAAATTCCAATGTCTAGTTTCTATATCAAAAGTGAAGTCCATTTGTTTGAAGCTCTGAGTGTATTCATCAAGTTTCTCCATCCACTGTATGCCAAGAATAACTTCCATATCATCAAGGTCCACTATGAAGAAATCCTCGATCATCATGTGATTCGCCACTGTGATACTTAGCTGAGGAATAAGGTGTGCAAGGAAGGAGAGTTCCTCCGACAACTTTGACCTAAAATCTTGAGTGCATCTCCAGCAAGGAGTTTATGAAGTTTACAGTAGCTCCGCTATCGAGCATTACTATAACCCTTTGTCCTTGAAGGGTTCCCCAAACACGAAACACTGTGCATCTTGGGTTACCGGCTTGGGCAATAGTTCCTCCGCATTGTACCAATGCTGTAATTCTTTCTGTATAGTTCAAACTAACCATTTTGGTGTCCTCGTGGGGTTGGCTGTCTTTGATGGGTATATCTTCATCTTTGTCCTCATCATCGGACACAACCTCAATGTAGCGGATCTTTCCTTTCCTGAGGCACCGGTGTTCAGTTTCCCATGGTCCTTTGTAGTTGAAACATAGTTTCTTCATTTGGAGCTTTTGTTTGGTAGCTTTATCCAATGACGGCTTCTTTCGGTGTTATCCCAAATCTTTGAAATTGAGTTCCAGATCTTTACCATCAAATCAATCTATCAATCTCTCAGTGAATTTTGCATAGGTATTTATTTGATCATGCCCCAGTGTGATGGTGTTGTAATGCCACCTTTCATGCACAACTCCCTCCAAGTGTAATGCCACAAATTTAAATGCTTCTTCTTCTAGCATAGGATTAAGTTGGAAGTAAGTATCGGCCTTCATTACCCACGCTTGTGCAGATATAGTTCTAGATCCATCAAATGGAGACAAATTTACTTTACTCAACTTCCTCTTCAGATCATCATTAAAGTATCCTCTATATTTATAGGATATATCTTCCTCCAAATTTGCATTTTTCCAATCTTCTCTCAATTGTTTTTGCATTTCTTCAAAGGTCGGCTGCTTCCCTCTGAGTGTTGCCCCCGTCCGTGGGGGAAAAGATGACATGGAAGGTCGAGAGCATGTTGGACGAGGATTTTCTTTACCCGACACCGAGTCCGCGATGTGACCATTTTGTTCTCCGAATATTTTATTGTCTGCCAACTTCTTGAGAGTCTCTTCCGTGAGTCGTTGAGTATCATTGATCTGTGCCTGATTCTTCGCAAGTTCTCTCAGTAGTGCCACGAGTTTGGCAGCTATGGGTTCCGGTTCGACAACCATTCTATCAACAAAGTGGGTTCCTTTTCTCTTTTGGCTATAAATTCTCATACATTGTTCACAGGCTAGTAGGACCGAAGCTCTGATACCACTATAATGTTCTGTGCTAGCAGTGCAGTGTCTAAACCCGATGAGCGAATTGTTGTTAGCCAACTGGATGGTTCCGATGGTATTTTGTATTTTGTAGCCGACGGTCCGACGGTGTTTCGATATTCTGTAGCCGACGGTCTGGTGGTAAATAATTTGTAGCGGATAGAATAATTGTGGCCGACAAACTCCTTCGAGAAGGTTTGGCAGTAGTATTTATAGCTGTCTGGGATCATTGTAAATCAAGAATCTACTATTGTGAATATAATTCTGCTGTTCATGTTCATTGTCTGTATGCGTTCATTTTCTTTACCTGTACGGTAAACAATTTGGCGCCGTTGCCTTATGAATCTGGAAGGTGGGAGGAATGAAGATTAATGCCAAATAAGCTTAAAAGGGATCGGAATAAGGCGAAGAGAAAAGATGGAATCCGTATTGCGCAAGAAAATTTAATTCTGGCACAGCAAGCCGAACGTCGACGAAGATTTCAGAAGATTGCCGACGGAAACCGAAGTGCGGATGAATTGTTGGAGGAGACTCAGCAGCGGGTGGAATTGGTGGAAGAAGCACGAGAGGAGTTCTTGAATTTGTGTTCGCCGAGGGAAGAAAATTCAGATGGGAGAGCATCAACTCGCACGGCTCGCAGTGCCGACGGACCACGAGCGTGGAGTGACCTCTTCGTCCAGGATAGACTTCTGTGGGAAACAATTTCGGAGGATCCTTCGTCTTCACCAAGGTTCGCAGCTGTCGACACCTCTAGTGTGGGAGTGCAGACCGCCGGTGTGGGAGTGCAAACCTCCGGTGTGGGAGACCAGTCCGCCGGTGTGGGAGTACAGACTGTCGGTGTGGGAGTTCAGACTGCCAATGTGGGAGTGCCGACCGCCGGTGTGGGAGTGCCGACCAGTGTAGGAGTGCAGACCTCCAGTGTTATGGCGGGACCCAAAGAAAAGTTGCCGAAATTTGAAGGCGATGGTACAGCCGACCCCCTCCGACATTGTAAGACATGTGAGACGATCTGGCAGGCAAATAAAATCACAGATGCCGACGAATGGGCCAAGCAATTTTCGGCAACCCTACGGGGTGTCGCGATTGATTGGTTTTCAGATATGGATCCGCAAAAGTTGGATACCTGGGATAAGATTAAAAAGGAGTTCTTGGCGGAGTTTAAACTCTTGCGGGATGATAATGAAATCGTAGTGGAAATTTTCAATACCAAGCAGGGGAAGCATGAAACTATCCGCATCTATGTCAGGAGATTAAAAGACTTAATAAACAAAATGGAAAGCAAGCCAGCAGATGGATTGCAGAAAAGATGGTTTGTGGACGGCCTACGCTCGAAGTTGCGGAGGAAAATGAAAGTTGTGCCACCGTCATCATATGCCAATGCTTATAACAGAGCACTGGACCTTGGAAGTGAACAGAATACAAAGAAAAAGAAAACTAGCTCCCCTGGTTCTAATTACGACGAGCCTGCCGGAGATGATAGCAGCGACGACGAAGGTAGTAGCAAAAAGGTTCATGCCTTACAGAAGGATATGGTTTGAATGATGGAGTTTAAAAACATGCAGAAGGAGCCAAAAGGTAGTGAACTGTGGTGCACAGAATGTAAGACCGACGGTCATACTAAGGGATTGTGTCCGAAGAGCCAATTCTGTGACATCTGTCAGATCATGGGCCATTTGACAAAGGACTGTCCCTTTAACATGAAGACAAGAGGATCTTCGCAGGTGCTTCTTACGCAGCAGGCTTCCCCGTCGGGCAGTAACGGAAATGCAAACATTGATGGTGCCACATTCGGAGGGTATAGGAATAATAGCAGAGGGAAAAATAACAACAATGCAAACAATAACAATAATAATGGAAGCCGAAGTCGTACCCAGTATGATGCAAACGGACGGCCGATCGTTCAATGCCGAGCATGTAATTTGTGGGGTCATTTTGCGCAGGATTGTACAGTGGCAAACACACCGAAATTATTATGCAGATGGTGCGGACCCGGCAATCACGAAGATTCCAAGTGTCCAAAGGCTGGAGTAAACTTGATCACTGTTAGCACAGATGTAGAGGAGGTTCTAGCAGTTACACGGAGGCAAGCGGAGGAAAAAAGAAAATTGGGAAAAATGCAGGCGGAAATTGGAAAGGCATCGTGAGCAGGGACATCTCAGTTGAAGGATATCACCGACACCTTGGCAAGGAACTTTGCAAAACAAAACATTGTACGATAGATCTTACAAATGGAGATACCAGTTAAGATAAGTGACCTCCTTCTCACAATGCCCTAGTTATGGACGGCCATTCTGAATCATACACCGTTTTCGAAAGCACCGGAGGACACAGGAAGGAATAGTAGGGAAGTGATGACAACAGACCCAATGCTGCTGGCACTCACATCCGGATGGCATTCGGCGGTTGTCGAGATGGGGATTTTGGGAAATGTTTTGACAGAGACAATTGTTGACGGAGGGTCCGGCGTGAATGTCTTACCGGAGGATACTTGGAAGAAGTTGGGAAAGCCAACGCTGTGGCCACCTGCATTTCAGTTGCTCACGGCAGACCAACATGGAATCAAACCGTTGGAAATTCTGAAAACGCAACCGGTAACAATTGGTACACAACCATTTTTATTGGATTTTGTGGTCATTCCATTAAAAAGAAAAGGCTATGATGCTATTCTGGGACGGGATTGGTTGGTGCAAGCAAAAGTAAAACATGATTGGAAATGCAATACCCTATCAATGGAGCGCGGAGGCAAAAGATTCATAATTGACCTGCACACGCAAATGGTTGGCGAGGAGGCAGCATTGTCAGATTCTGACAGTGAAGGCGAGAGTGATGACGAAGGAAAGAGGAGAATGGAATCGGATGAAGGAGTATTGAGACTTGACAGAGGATCGAATGACGACGACCTGGACTCGGTGAATGGCCTTTACCACTGGCAGATAGAAGACTACGAACTCTTTCCGAGTTGCAATATGTTAACGGTCGACGAAGATGAGAAAAAGGAGGAAAACGAATGTCCGGAGGAATGCAGGGAAGCGGAAGAAGGAAAAGCTGCCATGGCTGAAGCTGAGGGGAAGAACATACAGTTTGAACACAGAGAAATGAAAGATCCCATTGTCCGGTACATGGTGAATAGACCGCGCGGAAAGAAAAGGTTACACCATAGCATAAAATTAGTGGAAGGGCACCGACAGCAAGGAAATAATCCAGTTGCGCGACGATCGCAGGCACAGTGGGCGACGGGGGTGGCACAGAACAAACGTAAGGAAAAGGTCGGCGACAATGGAGCGATCAGATTATCAACTTTGGACGGGCAAAAGGTACCTCCGGCAGTCAACAGATCCAAATTCAAAATATATGGTGCCAGGAAGACTCCGTCGCTGTCACAAGATGGCCAACTGACTCCATCGTCATTGAAGAATGGCGACGCCTGGAGGCAAAATGGAGGTACCTCTGTTATTTGATTTCTTTGAAGAAAAATTTATTAAAAAAAAAAAAAATTGGAAAAAAATAAAAAATAAAAAAAGCAGGCCGACGAAGGCTGCTGGCGGGCAACTCTCCGCGGGAAGAGTCCCGCGGGCAACTCTCCGAGGGAGAGCCCCGTGGCACATGTCCGCGAGTAACTCTCAGCGGGAGTTTTCCTTGCGGTCAACTCCCCACCGTTTGTCCGCGGAAACATCTGCGGGCTTCTCTTTAGCCGCGGAGTTTCTTTCTTGCCCGTGAGAATTGAAGCTGCGGAGTTCCTTTCTTGGCCGCGGAGTTTTGCACTAGAACATTTTAATTCCTTCTCTTTCCACGACTGGTGTTCCGATTCCACGGCTTGTCTGCAGAGATTCTTTTGTGTGTTAAATGCAATAGTGCCGCTGAAGCTTCCAGAACACACTCCGCCCCTTTTAAGAAATTCACCCATACAAAGGTCAATGTCTCAGAGCTCCGGCGGCGAAGTTGTGGTTGCGTCTGGCGGAGCTTTTTAAATTGCCGCGAAGTGGTTTCTGGCAGAACTTTGCCGTCGTCCAACTAGATCCTGGGGTTGCTGTTGCGGGTCATTACTGTGGGAAGAATTGATCTATAGCAGTGGTGCAGGTTTCAATTCATGATTTGCCCTATGCTCATCCGTGGAGGCTGTTTTCATCTCTTGCTGATTGTGAGCATTGTAGCAGACATTATTTTCCGGCGGAGAGTGCGCTTGTAATGAACGGAGGATACTTATTTACCAAGAAAAAAAAGAAAGAAAGACGACGACAGATTCAAGTTGTTCAAAATGAGTGACAATTGATGCCAAAGGGAAGGGGACGCATCCGTGGTTGCCAGAAAGAGTGCAGAATCGACAGATAATGACAGAAATGGTGTGTTCCGTGCATTTCTGTGTGGGTTGCGAAGTGCTAATTTCTATGTGGGTTGCCCCCTGGACCCCCAGTCGTGGCGAATATCAATCGTGGGAGTCTGACCAGTGGAGAAGAGTTGAAGTTGCTGCAGGCATGGACTTTCTATGTACCAAAGGCAGTGGGAGCATGTGTTGGCTGTGAGGCTGTCTTGGTGGATGCGTAGAGAGCTCGGGAGGAGTTGATCATCCAGTTGGAGGCAGTGCAGCGACACTTGGCTCAGGGTACCGTGGAATTGAAAACAGAGAAAGCAGCATAGGTGGCGATAAAGGTCAGCTTGAGGAGACAGTATTGTGTTAGTAGAGGCTACAGATGTAACGGGATGAATGTGGAAGTGATGTGACAGAAGCAGATTTTTCTTGTTGTAGTCACTTTGATGATATATTTTGTTTGTTAATTTTTCTTAGACATGTTGTAATTGTCATCCGGAGACGACTTTTCTTTTTGGGGAGGATGGTGTTAGACGACGGTCCGGCGGTGTTTTGGTATTCTGTAGCCGACGGTCCGGCGGTAAATAATTTGTAGTGGATAGAATAATTGTGGCCGACGGACTTCTTCGGGAAGGTTCGGCGGTAGTATTTATAGCCTTCTGAGATCATTGTAAATCAAGAATCTACTATTGCGAATATAATTTTGTTGTTCATGTTCATTGTCTGTATGCTTTCATTTTCTTTGATGATATATTTTGTTTGTTAATTTGTCTCAGATATGTTGTACTTGTCATCCAGAGACGACTTTTCTTTTTGGGGGGGATGGTGTTAGCCGACTCGATGGTTCCGGCGGTATTTTGTATTTTGTAGCCGATGGTCTGGCGGTGTTTCAGTATCCTGTAGCCGACGGTCCGGCGGTGTTTTTGTATTCTGTAGCCGACGGTCCGACAGTGTTTCTGTATAATGTAGCCGACGGTCCGGCGGTGTTTCTGTATTCTGTAGCCGACGATCCGACGGTGTTTCTGTATTTTGTAGCCGACGGTCCGGCGGTGTTTCTGTATTCTGTAGCCGACGTTGTCGGTAAATAGTTTGTAGCGGATAGAATAATTGTGGCCGACGAACTCCTTCGGCAAGGTTCGGCGGTAGTATTTATATCCTGTGTGGGATCATTGTAAATCGTCAATCATCTACTATTGCGAATATTATTCTGCTATTCATGTTCATTGTCTATATGTGTTCATTTCCTTTACCTGTACGGTAAACAATTGTTAGAATTGTTAGGTGTTAATGGCAGTCAGTGTGTTCCTAAAATGGGGCCATATGGTGGAGGGTTGTATTGGAAGTAGGTCGTATGGTGGAAACGGAAGAGAGGTGCAAGGGGAAGTACGGATGAGTTTGTACAGTACAGGGTGAAGGCCGCACAATGGTTGGATGTGGAATGGTGTACGGTGGTGGTAGAATGGTCGTACGGGGGGAAGCTATTGTAGCCGTATAGTGAGGTTATGGTAGTGTGGTGGTGAAGATACAGTTTTAATAATTATGAATCTCGTACGATGTTCGTTGAGAGGTTGTATGGTGGGAATATGGAGGGTTGTTCGGTGGTTAAGGATGGGAAGGGAAGTACGGTGGTGTGGTAGATGGTAAGAATGAAGGCTGTATGGGCAATGAGAGAGTTGTATGGGGATGTCCGGAGGCCACACGGTTGAGCCACAACAATGAATGCAAACTCGTTCATACAAAAACACAAGTAGGTCAGGCACAATAATAGAAACTTGAATATGAATAATCCTTCAATATATGCTAAAAGATGGTGCTCCGATTTGCCAGATCCGAGCGAAGTGTTACAGGCGACAGAATAGGGTGAGGGTTAAATCCCACTGAAACCAAATAAACCAAATAGGGAAGGTCTTTCACTTCCGAAATGACGAACAACAAAGATCTCCAACAGGAATTCGTAGTGCAGAAAAAAAATCCAAATTGGATACTTAATGACTACCAACAAGCTATGCTTAAATACCCATCGGGAAAACTTTCCGAGGGTGTAAAAAGATAGCCGACGGTGATATGAACTATGGAAACAAAACAAAAACGGGTCTGAGATATATTAAATCAATCAGCCCATTAACAATAGTTTATTAATGATTTATTTTATAATGGGAATATTACATTTCATTGGAAAAAGCACGCTTGAATATTTATTTGCTTTTGTTTCCTTTGTGGCTTTTTCTGAGTTCAGATATTTTGTGGCCCTTGTTGAAGTATAAGGGTTGAATCTGAGATTGCATTGGCAATTGTGCTGAGGTATACAATTGGCCATTTCTCCTACTATATTTTCTATGACTAAGGAGATTATTTCTTGATTGTTATTTTCTTTGCTTGATATCTAGTGGATGGTTTTTGGAAGTGTGGAAATAGTTCCAAAGATTCTCTTGCAAATTATTGCTGAAGATTAACAATTTGCCTACTCTTCCTCTACTATTTCATTCTGTATCTGAGAAGAGATATTTGTGAAAGGTATAACCTTTGATTGTAATGAGATTGCAAATTGCTGGAGTGATAATTACCTACATTTGGATTTGGAGTTGATTGTGCATTGAAAGAGGACGGATTTAGTATCTGTGGGCTGTAGTATACTCTATCTTTGCACCTGCATTTGAGGAAGAATTGATCTGACTAAGGGCGGCCAGAGATTAGATTGTTCAATGTGGATTTGAAGGTGGTTGAGTGTTCTTCCATTTCCATTATATCTACATTTGGGATGCATACAGTTTCCAGTACTGGTGCAATTTATTTTGGATTGAAATTCCAATATCTGGTTTCATATTTTAAGGCTACAAACTGTGCAAACTGGGTGTTCATTTTTCTTCATAGCTGGGTGATATCTCTTATATCTGAGCGGCTACATTTGGCAAGGTTATCTTAGGTTCAAATTGCAACTTTGGCAGGTATTCCAATGTCAGTTCTCTGCTGTGGCATTGTGAGATTATTAGTTGGCATCCAGACCTGTGGGCGTAATTGTTAACAAAGTGTATGTGCTGAAGATTGAATTTGTGTAGTTGGCATGCTGCCCTTCTTTACCAGGTTGATCCCCTTGTAATTTGTTGATATCTTTGCAGCCTTTTGATAATTAATAAAAATCATTTCAGTAACATTGAGGTTCAGAGTTAGTTGCTTGAGAATATTTTCAATTCAGAATTTTGTATGCACATACGTGAAGGAGGGTTTATATCAGTTGTAAAGTATTCAACAATACCAAAGTCTGAAAGTCTGATACATTTGCTGAATTATGAGTAGACCAACACATTTCCTAGTGTTGTGATATAATTTAAACACACATATATATATATAGTATGATAACTGAATTGCTTGCCAATTGTTTGACATTAAAATGTCAAACTTCTGATTAGTTAAAGAAATTGATGTGTTAAGGCTTAAATGTTGAACTATAACTGGCTAGGGGTTCTTACATATACATCCAAATAACAAGTACAACAATACTTTGCAAAGATTCATATCCAGAATGAAGAATACACCATTTATTTGTAAATCTGGGTGTGAATGGTGAATGTTTGTAGCTTCTTCCAGAGTATTGAATGTTTATTCAGATCAGAAATGTATAATTTCTTCCCAGTAGTAGTGAACATTGATAAAACATGTCAAATATCTTTGGAACAAGCACCAAGCAGCCTTCTAAAGAGATCGACTCTTCCCACAATGTGCATGTGCTAGCTAAAGGAGGATGGATATAAAATCTAGAAATGGCTGCTCACAAAACTCTTTCAATCTACAATTAAATGTCTTCAAATTGATCCTTGAATGATCAAATAAGACCTTTGAAATGCACAAAATTTTGAAAGGCAGATGTAGAACAATGACAAACATAACCAGTAATCTTTTAGCATCTCAAAGATGAGTATTAATGGCGTGCAAGCTTGCAACGGCTCCTTGAAACCCTTGTTGGAGAAAGTCATAAAAGTCACCGAGTATCAAGCACAAAAATGATCAATTCCATTTATTAGAATGATCTTGTAGATGGTAGTTATGTAAATAAAGTAATTAAGTAGTTGTTAGGAAAAGTAATGTACCAAAAGTCACGATGATTGGTTCTAGTAACCAATCAAAGTGCTATACGTAGAGACTGTTTCAAATTAGAAGGGTGTTGTAATACTGGAGATCATTGGTATTGGTAATGTAACTCTTTGGTACAATTAATAAAAGTGATATTTTTCCATCTATGTACTGTTATTGTTATAGGTATGAGTGTTATGGTTACATTGATTATTACTCTGTGTATAGTCCCGTAGTTGGCATAGAACTTTGCCATATTAGGTAGAAACATTTATGGCATTGTTGCGTAGGTACAAACCCAAAGTATGAGAAGACTAGAGGAAGATGGAAGCATAATAGGTCGACCCTTGGACCAATGGACAATGATAACTGATAGCAACATTGAAGATGAGGAAATTATGATGGAGGATCAACTGACACAAGATTTCGTACACATGGGACGTAGCAATAGAAGAGTACATGTGGTGGAAGGCAAAGCAAAGGGCTCTCCCCACCGGCACGATAGAGGTTAAACTCATGGTGAACAAAGCTCTATATGAGCTCTATTGGTCCCAACCAGTACTAAGAGGGGGTGAATCAGTACGCACATTTCTACCGGTTAATACAACCTTATTAATTATCCTTGCTACCAGCTCTTTAACAAGCAAAACTATTATGAGAGCAATACACTAGAACCATAAAAGATGACACAGAGAAGCATACATCAATGAAAAATATTTTTACATAGAAACACCCAATGTGAGGGTGAAAACCACTGTGGAAGTAATATACCCACTAGCCTTTCGTTGCAAGTAAAAGGGTGCCCTATTAAAAACTTGCATCTTTTCCTTCTGAGAACTCATTCTATTAAGAATGAACATAATCTGTTAGGATTACAATAAAGCTACTTCATTAGAGGATTTTGATCCCTTTCTAAGAGATACCTTATTAGAGGATTTCAAAGGCTTATTACAAGTCTTAAATGTCAAAGGCTTACAATAGTTGCAATGCTAATAAAGAAAACTAAAGACTAGATCTAGAGATGTGGTACATCTTGCCCTGTAGATCCATTGTAATACTCCATGAAGACCTAGATCTCCTTCCTTTTTTTATTTTAACTCAGTGAACACACTTTATTCACTTCCTCTTTCACGTGCTTGAGCACTGGTCTTCTGTTACACACTATTCTATTATGTTTTGATCTATCTTGATAGATCTCTTTTCAACACAACAAGAACAACAATAACTTCAAAATGAAGTTTGAGTGACTTTAAATGTGCTTGTCCAATCCATGGGTTGAAACCCTTAAATTATCCCACTCGAATCATCCAATTCAAACTTTGAAATGCACAACAAGCATACTCACAAAATCCCCGTGACTACCTATATGTAGGTGCCTAGTCATATAGGCCTTCCTATCTACCTGTAAGTCTACATCTAGATTTGTGTCCTTGTGTTGCTTCCACCGCTTGTCTTTGCGTGCATGCCATGTCTCTATTAGACCTCTCATAGTTGGTTCACATCAATGGCGACTTGGCTAATTGCCACAACTTTCTACTAGTTGTAGACTTGTCTTTGTCATGACCATTATGCTAGTCTACTAGTGGTTGCACTCAATTGCAACACTTTAGTCTTCTTGTTCACCAGTTGCCAATCAATGAAAATACTTTAATGCTCACTCAATGCTTGATTTCATCAGCATTTTGCCAATTAATCATGCTAGTGTAATTAGTTTAGTCCAACAATCTTCCCCTTTGGCATTAATAGAAAAACCTCTATTCTTAGAAAATATCTACTGGCTAACAAGTCTTGCCTTTGTTCACAGGTTAATAAAGACTTAAATATCCAATCAATGTTGCAAACCCAAATATCCAATTGACCTTGCAACTCAAAATTAAAATAGAAGGCCAATATTTTAAATATCCAATTGACGTTGCAAACCCCACTTTTTGGGCACTTAATCCTTAATATTGTTTGACTAACAATACCTTTTAAGCCCCAATATATCTCAAATTGAAGGTATGATTGAAAGCAAGATATCGGAAGAAACAAAAAGGGAAAATCAATCCAAACAAACACTAAAAAAGGAAAAAGGGACTTTGAAGGTCTCAAAAATCAAGTATAGGATAACAAAGTGAAAAATCAAAAAAGGCTTGATGAGAACCTTAAGTAAAGTGCTTCATTACATGTATTAGTGACAATCATTGGATAAATTTTTGCCAATCACAATAACAAATTACCTTGGAGAAATGCAAAATTCAATTGGAAAAGTTTCATACTATTGCCTCCATTTTGTGGTGATAATATGGAGGACAACAACAGACGATACATCAAACGGTCTATTGTTGGACTTACTTTGAGGGCACTCCACACGACTTGTTATGTTATTCCTTCTCATACTGCTTCTCTTTGCACATGTGTCTTAATGGATGCTTGAAGTATTGAGATGAAGTCCATCGTCAACTCATGTTAACCTTTGAATTACTCTCCTTGAAGTCCATTGGTTGCCCAATCACATTTTATTCTCTATCTCCTTTTTGTTGCTTCCTGGAATGGTTAAGGCAATAGTGTCAAATGTTTACTACCTAGGGTATGGAAAGTTTAATGTGTGCTATTGTATGAAAGTTCTAATAGAGATAGAAAATGCAAGATAATATCAGAGAACCACCATGTAATCTAGTAATATCAAGCATAAATTACATCAAGAAGGCTATCCTAGCTAGAATGATAAATGATACTAATACTAACACTGATGATATTCTCTTCCATCCAAGGGAGTGTACATATAATCTTTGAAGGTGTGCGACATGAACTATCGCAACCACAACTACCTACTACTGACTCGTGCTAAGTACAAACGACATGATTAACACTATCAACATTTAGTCAACACTTATAATTTTGTCGACAACAAAGATTTAATTTACATTGAATGAACATCGAACATGGTGGGTTGTAAGGCCTTCCGAGTTATGACGAATACAAAGAATCCAGATTACAAAGCAACTTGCATCCACACACTACTTTCTTTCCCTAACCACCACTAACTTCCAAGATACTCTTCAATTACATATATAGACCAAGACATGCAGGTTGTCTTTAAGATCAAAATTTCCAAAACAAGAAATGTGTTATACAATATAGAATTGACCCCATAAGATCAAATAACTAAATACATAATAAAGCATAAGAACACCAATGACTGTGGATATAGGTCCTCACATGATCCAAGAACCCACATGTAAAGCCATGAAACCTCACAAGCAAAGATGAAAATTGCATGAGCAAATTACCATGCATCGCCTGAAGATCCGTGAAGATTGTCATACAAAACATAACAACATCCGACCTTAAGAGAATAATCTAAGATATGTCCTCAATAAGAAACCAAATGATCTAAGATAGGTTGTCATGAACCCAAATTATTGTATAAACATATTTCTTAAATGAATATATAATGTCTTATTCTAAAAATATATATATTTAAATATATCAATAAGTCTAATGTCACTATGTTATGAAAACTCAAATAAATAATATTATAATTCTTCCTGATTCATATCTAACCCAAATAAAACTAATATTCATATTGGTTTTAATCGTAATACTACATTAGTAATAATATAATTTTCACCCCTATATATATAAACATTTCTAATGGATAATGAAACCAAGGGTCGTGACCCACTACTAATAGAGATTAATGATCGAGATATAAGAGATGATAAGGGAAGGATAATAAAGGACCATCATCGGGAGAGTGGAATAAGAAAAAAAGAAGGCAGACCATTTAATTGCGAGCCACACATAGTTTACGTGGCATCAAAACAACATTGCATACAAGGACAAGGAACACGTGCGACCAAGCGGGAGTACAACCACTCCATCGACGTAAGAAGATTATCAAACTTTGTCACAAGACCAGCTTAGTTCCAAGTCAAACCACGCACAAAGGTTGAGGGTGAATGAAGTAAAATAGGAACTAAAGGATTATATGAAGAGTGGGCCTTTAGTGGTATTAAAGGCATTGGTTCCCGTTACCTAGGTAAGTTATCTAGGAACTTCTTTCAAATTATTAATAAATTAACCAATACATATGATGGAGCCAATAAATATGTAGTAATATATTTTCAATAAGATAATGAACATAGGCTCAAGTTCTATTATATATGTGACATTAAATGATTCTATATATATTATGAATTCAATAATTAAAATTATTAAGTAAGAATAAGAATAACATCTTGATCCAAATTAAGTTTGGTGGATGGCATTTACTTCGAATGTCATAATACAGTGGCAAGAGAAACCAGTGGCAAGCAGAGGCCACCAGAGACACACAGATACCAACTATGGGTGAGGCACAGGGTTCTGCTGGTGACGGCATGCCTACAGAGGCAAAAGAAAGAGAGATGGTGCAGACCCTATTCACTACTCAGCCCAAGATTGCTCAAGCTTTAGACAGATTACAGGATACCTTGGAGCGTTTGGAGATGGGTGGACACAGAGGCAAACAAGGTAGATCAGTTTCAGTGGCTGGTAGTCAGCGCAACCATCAGTCCCATTCTTCAGTTGGGAGCTCCCTTCATTCCAGTAGGAGGCATTGCCATCATACACCTACTACAAATAGGCCATTGCTTCCCCAATTCATACCAGGTGAATGGCCAGCATAGGTGGAACCACCAGAAGTGGGGTTTCAAGAGTCAGTTTTGGCAGCCACAGCTAAGTGGAGAGCTCTACCTCTTGAGGTTAGGGACATCTTCCCTCTTCCCCAGTATTGTGCACAGCATAGAGATACAAACAGGTTCAGGGGAGATCGTGGTAATAGACTACCACAGCAGTAGCAGAATTATGACCTCAACAGAGCTACTAGGAAGATTACATTGGCCCCATATAATGGCTCAGGAGACACTAGCACACAAGCTTGGGTCCACAAGCTGGACATATATCTTTCATTAAGGTCCATGCCTGAGCGTGAGGCTATTCAGTTTCCTGTGTTGCATTTAGAGGGGATTGCCTATGATTGGTGGCACCATGGATTGGTCACCCAGGATCATGCCTTAGTTCACTCCTATGCTGAGTTCACTGAGCGACTCATTGCACGATTTGACTGTAAGGATACAGAACTTTATTACAGAGAGTTGGCTCACCTTAAACAAACTGGTCATGCAGAAGCCTATATTAATGAGTTCCAGCATATTGCAGTTATGGTACTTGATATGCCCCAGAAACGTAGTGTGATGTTGTTCATTGAGGGTTTGTAGGATAGGCTAAAGGGGTTGGTACGTGCTTTCCAACCAGCTACTCTTAAGGAGGCTATTGATGTGACATTGAGACTGGATACTGTTCCCACTTCTTATCAAGCAGATAAGAAACCATTTAGAGATTCACGGCCTGCATAGAAGGCCAATACATCATAGAACAAAGGAGGGACCTCATCTAAAACTCCTTGGATGAATCAGGAGACGAGGAATGAATTGAGGAGGAAAAAGTTGTGTTTTTCCTGCAAAGAACCATGGGAACCAGGACACCGTTGTATGGGTAAAGGAAATGTTCATTTGATTGAGGTGACTTCTAAGTTAGGGGATGAGGAGGTTCCTGATACTGATATTGAGGATAATACAGAGGATGTTGAGCAGTTTCAGACATAGTTGGAGTTAGACACCCCTGATCCTGTGGCATCAGCTAAAGTAGCTATGGCTACCCTCTCCAGTTATCCTAATGGTCTTATCAAGGTATCTCACGAAAATGCATTCAAACATGTTCCTACTATAGAAGTTTTTTGGGTCAATGCCCAGGATGACTTTCATGCGAGAAAGCTAGCTTTCTCAAGATTGTCAGTGAACATGATGAGGGCAATTAGATGGAGAGGCCTTGATATTCCCGATCAATTAAAATATGATGAAGATGTGTTGAGAAAAGATTATGATATAGTGGATGGAACGGAATTGAATCCAGTGGATTGAGATGATCATCAGAATCCTTCCTTAGAGGCAATTACAAGGACAGTTGATCTATACACTGAGTCATGGTACAATGGGAAGTTAAAGCAATTACAAGGTTAGAAGGTACGCTTTACTTATGAGAAGATGAAACCAAAGGAAGAAGGTCTAGCAAAGTCAGTCGGACAGAAGGGTAAGGGCGGTAGCCAGCAACAAAGAATAGTTAAGAGCAAGAAGAGAAGTTTGGAGGTTGAGAAAAGTAAAGAACATCAAGAACCTCTAGCAAAGAAACAGAATGCAGCACCATCAAGGGAGAGCATAATTGAGGCTAGAAGCCAGGAGGATGATACAAGTGGACAAAGGACCGCAGTAGAGGTGAGCTCTGATTTAGAGTCAAGTGGTTACAGTGACAGTACCAAGTACTCTTCTCTTTCCGAGACCAACATGGAGAAGACGTGATAGTCACTAGTGAAGAAGAGGATAGGCCAATTGATATTGAGGAAATAAACCAGGCACCTGAGGCCATTGGTCATGCTTTGCTAGTCGAACCGAATCTAGATTTGGGGAGATGCACTGCACCACTATGGTTAAGGCAAATACTTATGCCAAGAGGCTAGGTAGTGACTGCCCAAATAGTTGAAGATATCCAAGGATTAGTAGAAAAGAGTGATAGCGAGAACTAGAGACAAATTGCAAAAACGATGGCAAAGGTAATCAGGAGCGATAATGATGGTCACTGAAAGGTTCAGATTGCTATACCAACGGTTAACAAGGTGTTGGATGAGATTGTAGCTCAGGAATATGAGATAGTTGAACATAACTTGGGAAGAATCATGGATGACATAGAATGTTAGGAGATCCAGGAAGGCATGGTTTCAATCAGAGAAAGGTTGAAGAAGGTAAACGAAAGGATTGTAAAGTTGGAGGCTATAAATAGATATTGGAGAAATTGCCAGCCTATCCAACAGTTGCACCAGGCAGCCCTTCCTCAAGACAACGGGAGCAACATAGAAGAGATATCAGCTCAGTTGTGTGAAGTCAAGGACTAGATCCACGATACAATCTAAGATGAGTGAAATTTATTTCCGTCCTTTGTCTTGGTATTCAGGTCATTAGTGGTTATTAAAGACAAATTCAGAACATTTGAAGGTGAGTGGAAGGATTTCCTTCCAGTCAAGGACTTAGGCATTCCCAAGCTATAGGCATTCATTGAGCTACCAGAGAAATATTTGGAAAGAGCCAAGTTGGTAGATGAAGGAGGATTGAGTACAATGGAGTCTTGGTTTGTTGCCTTGACTATCAGATTGAGAATACTTGAAAAGATACAGAATGAGATTGCACAGCACAGCCCAGGCGTTGACACTTTCATTTCAACCATGATGAGCGAAGTTGGGGCTGCGCTTGATTTTGAGGATATCAAAGAGGAGAACGTCAATGAGACATAATTAGGATCAAGATTGGATGAGTTGGGGAAGGTTACCATTAAGAAGAAACATTTGGGTACCCTTGCCTCTCTTAATGCCTTTATCGGATATGCAAAGGAATATGAGAATGATCATGAGAAAATACTGCAAGCAGCAAGCAACATGATGAATTTAGCTAAGCTCAAGATGAAGCATACACTTTGCCCTCCCATGAAGGAAGTCAATGACAAGCTAGCCAAGTTCATTGCTTTGGCTAAAAAGATGAAAGAAAAGGGTAGAACTATATTAGAAGATCATTTGATGTAAGCCAAAGTGGCAAATTCTCCTTCTTCTTGGGTAGGATAGGTGTCTGATTTTGATTGGCTACCATTTTGGTGCTTTCTCATTGGTTGCCACATTTTTTTTTTCCATTGGTCCATTGATGAGGTGGCATCTTCTTATTGGCTGATGGGGTGGCAACCCTAATTAGGGTTTCTAGGATCCAATCTGGATTGTTGGTTTTGCCTCTTAATCTCTACCGTTGGTCGTAATTTTGGCCTCTATATAAGGCCATTCGCTCTCATTTGTAAAGGGTCAAAGAAAATTGTTGCTAAGATAATACCAAAATTGCCTCTCTTTATCATTGTTGTGACTTGCATGGTGATTAAGGACATTTGGTGTTATTATATGGCTTCTACTTCCAATAGTTAGAGATAGATTTCCTTTGAAGTTGTTAAAGTAGATTTTTTTGGGAAAGTTGCCAAGTAAGAGTAAGAAGTGGATGGATAATTGCATGGTGATATTAGTGGATGTTTGATAAGGATTTATAAACTAGGCCACTAGCATCCTAGTGGCTGGTTAAGAAGCCTTGCTTGGTAATTTAGTCCTTTTCCCTTGAATCATTGCATCTATGGAGGTAGAGCCGCTAGTTAGCTTTCATTAGATTCTATCCCTGTCCATATGCTAATCTTTTCATTCATAGGAGTAGGAGTAGAATAGCAGATAGTTTAGTAATTGGATTTCATTCTTAAAAAGTTAGGAAGGCATAAGTCATTTGAGCTTTACCCACCATCACTGCCACCATCAACATCATCTGACACTCGTACAAAACCATCATCATCACAATCACACCAAAAATTCAAGTCATCCTTGAATGAACAACATAAAGCCACCTACGTGATTACTAGCAAATCACATCGATAACTAAGTTAGTATCCATAGGTGTAAGGTGTTGGATACAATTGTTCAATTGTGTGTTGTCTTTGATGTTACATAAATATCATATCAGTTATCAGTCAGAGTCTATCGAGTTCAGTTGGTTAGCAAGAAAGATCACAGTGTCTACCAAGCGTTCTTAGACTTTACCTTGTGCAGATAGTTGTTACTGAGCTAACAAGGTTAGCAAAGGAATTTCAAGTGTCTACCAAACTCTCAGTCATCAAAAGAAAATGTGGTAGAATTCAGTTCTTACCGAGTTGGCAAGGTTAGCAAAGGGAATTCAGTTATTACCGAGTTCACTCGGCAACAAATGGATTTCGCAAGATTTCGTAGTGTTTATCGAGTTGCAGTCGGTCAACATTGGAAATTGTTTCTGAAGCAGTGTTTACCAAGTAGGGTCGGCCAATGAAGGATTTCATTGTTTTGTGAATCAAAGTTTATTTGTTTAATGTAATATTTGTAGCCGACTGGTGTGATGATTATTGGTTAATGTACTTGTAATGTAGCCAACTTGACAAATTTGTAAGGTATAAATAAAAGGTCAAGTTGTGAATTCAAAGTGTATGTATGAGTGTAATGAATAGCATGCAAGCATAATGATTGTGTGAGCAAACTTTGAGGAAGGATCAGGTATCCTTGAGGAGCAGCAAAGTTGTATTTAATTAGAGAGGATCTATTGAAGTAGACAACAGATCTATATCAGCAAAGAAAAGTTGCATCTCATTCAGGTCACTTCATTGTTGCTTTCTAACCATTGTAGTAGTGATTCCAAAATCTCTTAACAGAGTTGGTTTGATAGCCATTTTAGAAATCCTCTAACAAGGTGAGAGTTCAGTTGAATTGTTCTAAAGACCTCTAGCAAGGCCACTCCTAATAGGGTGATTAAATCCTCTAACAGGGTCACAACTAATATTGTGTTTTGTAACCTTTAACCGGGTTGGCTCCTAATAGAGCTCACTTCAAAAGAGTGAAAATTGGTAGCTAGTTACTTGGTGGTTTTTCCCATATTGGGTTTCCACTTTAAATCTGGTGTCTCTTGTGTTCATGTTAATTCTTTTATGCATGTATGTTAAAATCCTTATGAATGCTTAATAAGTTAACAGTTCATCTACCGAGTTACAACATTTTTCTGTGCGGCTACCAAGTTGCAGCAGTTTATGATTTAAGACATCTAAAGGGTCTGAGGAAATATTTTTCTGGTAATTGGTTCACCCCCCCTCTCAATTACTCCATCTATATTACAATTTTGAGCAACCTTGATCAATCTTTCATCAATGTAACATCACTTTTGGCAAGCTTTGTGATGTTACTGAGTTCACCCTAGTTCAAGCTCATCTCATCAATGAAGGTGAAATTTTTGTCACAAATGCAGGCAGAATTGCTCAAAGAGGAAGCGAGGATTAGGTCTACACTAATTGACATCCAGAATATGATCCTTCTAGTTATGGACCAAATATAGAAACATATTGCTTATTCAAAAACATTGGTCCAGGATACCACTTTCTCAATTGCAGATCATATGATTGAACTTTCTGCAGAAGTTCAAGTGGCACTCTCCACCTGCAAAATTTTGCAAGATAATTGGGGTAAGACATTGGCTCGAAACATTGGAGTTTTTCTTATTTCTTCATGAGTATTAACTTTTCAAGAGAGGAATTTGAGTGTTTGATATCCCATATCAAGTGTTCAATTGCTATATGTTATGTAGTGGTACAAAACTGACATCAACACATAGGACTTGTCTCAATTGTGAATTGGAAAATATTTTTCTGATTATATTCCTCTTGCTTGCATGACATTTCCTCTCTACTTCTTTCTCTGTCTACAAGTTCCCCTTGTGGTGTTATCACCCTATGTACTGTGCAATCCTCTGTTAACCAATCTTAACACGAACCACTAGATATCTCTATCAAGCGATTCTTTAGCCTTCTACTATTTGGTTGTTATATTCCCTTATCTCTGATTATTCCACTAGGTCACATCCACTATGGCTGAAGGTAATTGTCTTTTCCTTTCCTGTTGCTCAGTATGATGTTTACCGTTGATCAAGTCCTTACTCAGGCCTATCAACTCTCACTTGTAGGGACGGTTGAAGAGTATTATCATTTTGTGTTTGACGTTTTGTCTTCGTGCGGGGTTAGATTTGGTGTGTTGTTGGTTGCTATGGCTCTGACAATGCCTTGCTATATGTGCGCAATATGATTGTATCTTCTTCCACTTGGCTGTTTAAGGGTACTGTTTGTCTGGACTTCCTTCTACCGCTTGAGATAGTATTGTTTGGTTCCTTTCTTCCTTGCTGATATATTCACGATGATCTGTTGAAGGTATTTTAGTCATTACACTTGATTGCTCTACAATGCCTTCTATCCTCCCTTTCTTGATGCCTCTTCCTCTTTATATCAAACATGTATCTTGAATGGTCATATCTCTTCATTTGAATAATAATTTTTTATTCATTTATATTAATTTGATATTTATTTATTTAAGATCTTTTATTTAATTATACTATATTATAATATTATTTTATAATATAATAATATATTATAATATAATAAGGATCATATTATTTATTTATTATTTATATCATAAGATAATATGGAAAATAAAATATATTATATTTATTTATTTATTCATTAGAAAATTTCATCTATATGTTCATTTTGGGGGTTATTACATAATGTTATTCCTGATTAATACTCTCAATGGTTCCTCGTTAGAAAGAGCATGAAGGATCCAATTTGAAGCCAAAGCAATACCATGAGATTTCAAATCCTTATTGCCTAATCCACCTTTTCGTTTTGGTAAACAACACCAATGCCATTTAACACAATGCCTCTTTTTATTACCCAGCCCATCTGACCATAAAAAACCTCTCATAATCCTTTTAAGGCTATTAGAATTGTAATTAGAAAAAAGCCACATTGAAGAGAAGTATATATGGTAAGCAGATTGGACCTTTTGGACCACTTGTACTCTCCCTGCCAAAGAAAGAAAATGAGTCTTCCATTTCAAGTACTTCTTTTATCTTTGAAAACAATCGG
Organism: Cupressus sempervirens; assembly: GCA_028749045.1. NCBI lineage: Eukaryota > Viridiplantae > Streptophyta > Pinopsida > Cupressales > Cupressaceae > Cupressus > Cupressus sempervirens. Next base: position 137,450,556 of record CM053789.1, on the reverse strand, counting down.
TTCCACATGTTCTTGAGTGATGCTCAATAGAGAAGGGGATTCCCAAGTACTGACAATAGAGCTAAGGCCAAGCCATTGCCATCCTTTATTCGGGAAAGGAAGAATGCCATCCTAGTATGGCAGATTTGTGAAGAGAAACCTTTGCTTCTAAGATAGAATTTTAATAATAATTAGATAATAGAATGTTGATAAGTAGGAGATAACTTCCACAGCAAGTCAAATGGTGGTATTGCTATTAGGATTTAACTATGTGATTTTGAGTCAAACTCATTGACCCATGTTTGATGAGTAGTGATTCAACATGAATCCATCTCTCATGAGAATAAATGGAACACTTAGCACTCATTGGATCTAGGTGATGCTTCATAGGGGTGAAGCACCGACACTTCCTTGGAGGTTACCCATCCCAATACTACTCCAGCCTGACTGCGCTTAACTATGGACTTTCCTCCATGGTTAAACCCAAAGCTTTCAACCTAGTTTAACCATGGAGGAAACTCCGTAGTTAAGTGCACTCAAACTAGAGTAGTACTGGGATGAGTGACCTCTCGGGAAGTCTTGGTCCTTCATCCCTGTGAAGCATCACCTAGATCCAATGAGTGCTAAGTGTTCCATTTATTCTCATGAGAGATGGATTCATGTTGAATCACTACTCATCAAACATGGGTCAATGAGTTTGACTCAATATCACATAGTTAAATCCTAATAGCAATAGAGTGTTATTAAATAAATAAAATTAAATACAAGAGACAATATTATAGAAAGTATGTTAACTTTTTAAATAGAATTTAATAATAAATAATAATAAACACAAATAAGTTAGTAAATAAGTAATATAACATAGACTAATATAAATTAACTAAATCAAATGAAAAGTCAAGAGATGTTTAACAAATAGAGATGACTCCTTAATATTAAGATATAAAAAGGAGGAGAGTTTATTTTAGAGGGGGGAAAAAGAAGAGGAGAAGAGAGGAGTTAAAAAAGGAAAAATGGGAGAGGAAAGTAATATGAAGAAAATAAGGAAGTGACTTTCTGAAAAGGTATCAATGATATTGAAAGGATGTGAACCTTTGACAGGGTTATATTTATGAATAGTTGCGACTCTTCAAAAATATTGTGATTATAAAGTATTGAGACTTTTCCAAAGGATTTTATTTATTAAGTGTCGTGACTTTTTGAAAGATTATAACTATGAAGTGTTGTGACTTTTCAAAAGATTTGTATTATGAAAGGTTGTGACTCTTGGAAAAGAAAAAAAGAAAAAAAGAAAATTTTGTCCTTTCCTTATAATTAAAAAAAATAAATTAGAAAGTAAATATCGAGTTGAAATAATTCTAGAAGGAATAATTCATTGAAGGGCCAACTAAGGATAGAGCCACATGGACCAAGAAAAGAATAAGGTAAGAAAGGTATGTTTATGGATTATATTTGTTTAATTATATTTATGAATTTATTTATATTAATGAATCATACTTTTGGATAATATTGTGTCAACCTATGGGGTTAGCACCATGGATATTAATGAGACTCGAAGCATGGAGCATGTGAGATATTAAGATCTTCATTGTCCGCCATGGTTGAGAATCAATGTGAAATCGAAGTATGGAGCATGTAAGATATTAAGATCTCCATTGTATGCCATGGCCGAGAATCGATATCGAAGCATGGAGCATGGAGATATTAAGATCTCGATTGTCTGCCATGGCCGATAATCGATGTGCCAGAATATTTTGATATTGTCAACATATGCATATGCGAGTAGCCTTGGATAGAGGAAGTCCATCCAAGAAGAATCTTAAGGGGTGCGCTCCTAGGAAGACGACATCATTTTTACCCTCATCTTGAAGTAAAGATGTATTAAGTTTGAAGGTTCCTTTACTCCTATAGTTATTTTCGTTGGGATTATCCATATACACATTTTCATAGATTGGGTAGTGATTAGAAATGGAAGCAGGAGAGACACAAACCAGTGCATGGCCAACCCCAGATTCAAAAGAAAATATAGAGTTCTCCACATAAATTCTATCCAACCTATAGTAGACTCTTTGTTGACCTCCTTGGTTATTACACCATGTAAACCATATATTAGGAAAGGAACCTTTTTTGGACTCAAAAGGGTTGAACATTGTGAACTTCCCCTTAATTTTAGACCAGAAAAATAGTTCATTCCCCTTCCAACTATGTAGACTGCCTCCACATTTATCTTCTTTTTTTTTCCACTAGATTGAAATCCCCAACAAAAATCCAATGTGCTTTAGGGAGCCTTGAAGTTGGCCATTCCCATAAGCATGCTTTGTCTCTATAACCATTCGGAGCATAAATGTTACAAACTCCAATAGTAGTATCATGATGTTTAAAGGTAATCCAGAGAGCTCTTTGGTATGGGGATACACCATTTGCAATGATCTTATCAACCCATTGAGGGCCAACCAAAATAGCAATACCTCCCTTACCTTTTAGTATGATTAGAGTAAAAACTAGTAGTTTGGTCCCATAGGAACTTCAATATGGTGTAAGCTTGGAAACCAATAAATTTGATTTCTTGAAGACATATGATGTCCTTCAACCTGAGATTATTACACCATTTTCTATCAACATATTTTCTATCACGCATCTCTAGACCTCTCACATTCCAGCTATGTATGTGCATCATTTGGGTTACTGGGATTTGGAGTTGTTATATTGTTTATTAAAATAGTGAGGAATGTCGTTGCCTGGCTTTTCACTTTCACTAGAGATGGACTGCCTCTCAATAATTTTCCTCTTCTTCTTAAAGGACTTATTCACAACTTTAGAGAATGGTTCTTCATTTAACGATTTGCTACTACATTATTAACATCCTTATATTCAATAGCATATTTTAGCATCCCAATTAGTCACCTATCATTATCTAGGAGTCCATTAGAGGTCCTCCTCATACTATTTGCTTTTTCTTTAAGAATTTCGTAATAACCCCAATAGGTTATAACTTCTTCCAACACCAAAAATCTTTATACTTCAGTTGTTTGACATTTCGTCAAACACTTTGCAAGCAAGGATCCTCTGAATGATATAACTTTTCAGATTGCTGCAGTGATTCTTGTTTGGATTTGCCTCAAAGAGAATGTTTACAAAAGACTCCAAATTGTCTAAACAATGACCTCACATAAATATGCAACTAATTTTGGCAATAGTGAATGCATATATGAGTTCTAATCATGAAAATAATCACCTACAGCCAACTGGTATTTTAACAAACAGTTGGTATGCAAGCTAACTGGCTAATAAAAAAATGATATATTAATGCTCAAAGACAACTATTAATGACCAGCAATTGTATCTCCTTGATTGAGAATGAGTGTCCAATACAATATTCATATTAAGTTAGCCAAGACTCTTGGCATTTACAAAGATATCAAAATATGATGATTGCTGGTAAAGTAATATGCACCTACAGCTGCCAATAAAAACTAATGCAACATTAAATATCTAACTTCAATACTCCCCTACAACAGTACGCTAATCACATGCATGATTAAATACAACTAAAGCCATGGATTGCTGATACCATTGTGAGGAATGTAAAAATGAATGATATATCTATTAATGAATGATAGGTCTGATACAAAATGACAATTACAACAAGACTCTATAGTAAAGGCAACTATGAAAATACACATCAGACCTGGCATATGAAGTCGCCTTAGAGAATAGATGTATTGCAATACCACTGAACAGAAAATAACCTCCTCAAATGCCCAAGTCGTGCCTCTCTAGTTGCCACCCCTAATTGTAGATGGCTGTAATAATTTTCTTTGCTTTTTCGGATTGCTTTTTTTTTTTTGGATTGCTTTTCTGGACCTACTTTTTCGGTTCTGTTTTTTCAGCCTACTTTTTTCGAACTACTTTTTCGGCCTGCTTTTTTCGAACTGCTTTTTCGGCCTACTTTTTTGAACTACTTTTTCGGCGTGCTTTTTCGAACTACTTTTTCGGCGTGCTTTTTTCGAACTGCTTTTTCGGCTTGCTTTTTTCGAACTACTTTTTCGGCCTGCTTTTCCGTACTCAAATATTTTTTTCTCAATGTAGCACAAATAGAAGACTGAAGTATCTTCCTCCCAGCTAAATTAATTCAAGTGATATTTCACACCCTCAAAATTGCGTACCAATTGAGAGTTTTCGTTCTCAATGGCCAGTTGTGACTATTGCAGAAATGTTAGGCTCCACAATGCACATCAACAAATATCAACATCAACAACAACAAATCTCGATGATTAGAATGAAGCTCGAGGTGCCTATTTATTCTTTTTCCTCCACTTTCTCCAGAAGCTTCTAGAACATTATTTATTACCACTTATTTATTTAATTAAAATAATTAATTAGTCATCCTCATAAAATATTCATTATTTTAGACAACCTAATTAATTAAGTTAATTAAATCAAATTGCCTCCAGAATGGGGACATGACAGTCCGCCCTTCCTGAAATTGCTTGTCCTCGAGCAATGGCTGAACAATAAACCAATCAATCCGCCTAGATCCCAAATGTAGTCATGTACTATACTGCTATCAATCAACACAGGCTCCTGTAATATCCTCTGCAATATAACCAAGAGGAATCCATAATCAAACTGACAATTACAGCTCAACCAAACTCCAAAATCACAACTGCCACAGTCAAAAACCCACGAGACACAAACTCCTAGAACATCAGAACCCAAGTAAAGTGGACAAATCAAACTGCCAACATAGTAAATTCCATCAATGCATCTCACTGGCCTATACAGAATGTAGAATCCAACTCTGCAACAGTGGTGAACACTCCCGAATGAAATTGTACCAAGTATGGAGAATCCACACACTGTACAACTCTTGCAGTCAACACAACTCTGCAGATCACCAGCCACTATCTCATATCCATAACTCCCATGCACCGCTGATGGCAAAAAGACATCACAAGATAAACAACAAGGAATTGAACCAAAACCAAATTTTCTTGCTAACAACTCTTCAGCACAAGGATCAAATGCTAACTGATGCACATACCCTGCAGTATAATGCTGATAAAAAGAACCAACCTCAATCAACAGCTCACCATGAACAAGTGATACAACCCACTGTGACTGATCACCAACTAAGTCAGGAGATGTCATAGCCAAAGGAGTAGAATCAATAACAACAACTGCTGAAGCATCACTCACAAACTCCTGCTCTAAGTCGTGTATTATCAAGCTGTGAACCGCAAAACTTATTGCCAAGTCATGCTCATCACAACTCTCATCCTGAGGCGTCAAACCGTCCCATAACTGATGACAAGCACTAGGAACCAAAGTACATCTCTGTATCATCATCTCATCAACATGGTCATCAAAGGTAAATTGATGAGCATACCTCATAGTGTAATGCCGATAGAATGCGCCAATCTCAGTCAGTGGCTCAGACTGCAATCCAGATGAAACTAACTGCAATCGATCAGTAAGCAAGTTGGAACTGATTACTACCTCCGAAGACATAGCCAAGGGAGTAGTATTACTAGCAGGAACCATGCCAACTGTCGGCTCACCAACATCACACATGATCTTTGATACAACATCTCTAGTCTCTATGCCATCAGTACTAGAGGTCACCACCATGTCAGGCATACAACAATCTACTGCAGCACCCAACTCAACTGAACCTGACTCTAGTGGGAATGAACCTGATATGCCAATGTTGGTATCAAGGATGGATGCATCCCCATCTCCACTGTCTCTGATAATTTCGACCATGGACATCCTCAGATCACCAGACACCACAGCTTGTGACTGTACAGAATCTGGTAAAGACTGCAATCGCTCTAACTCCATGGTCACCTTAGCCAAATGAAGCTGTGACTCCTTGAAAGCCAACTATGTACTTTCAAGAATCTCAGAAGTCACCTCGAGCTGCTGAGTAAGCTCACTCACCTCATCTTCCTTGGCCAATAATGCATCGTATGCTGTACTCCCCCACTCCATAAGATAATCTCTGTCGGCTACCAACTGCATATAATTCTGTCTCAGAATCTGAATAGCCTCCCATAAAGAGTGGATCTCTGTCAAGGAAAAATAACTACCTCCTTGCTCATCACTAGTAGGAGAACCCCATCCACAAACTGCTAACAACTGACGAGCAGCATCGAAATGTTGGCAAGCGATAGCAATGTCTCTTTCACTAACTCTCAACTGACTAGACACATGATGGCATTGGCTAGACTGTCTCCTACAAACTTCCTCTGACACACTGTCTAAGGGAGTATCCTCAAAGTTATTGCTCTCTAGAGTATTACCAACCATACCTTGCGAATCAACTCCAAAGCTCATATCAACATACGGAGTATCAAAAACTGTAGCATTGCTGTCCAACTCCTCTATACCAAAAGAAACTGCCAAGGAAGCTAAGCCTTCAAAACTACCCACTGCATCCTCCTGGATGTCATCAAGGCCAATATGATCCTGGGACTCATCTGTACACACTGCCAAATATGAAAGATCATCAACACATTCCAGCAAGAATGGTCGACTGGATATATGAACAAAGCCCAATACTGGTGTATAAAAACTAATACCAACATCGGACAAGCTGCTGGCACAAGAAAAGACAACACCGTGCAATCTGCTAATCAAATCCATGATAGCACCCAAACAATCATTGCTACCAAAAAGTGATAAAGATCTCTAGTCAACTGAATCCCAAACGCCAATATAACAATCTCGAATCCATATCTGTAAACTAGAATCAGTTGGTAACTCAAGCAAACTCCTCACCTGAGTAATATGACTAATACCAAGTAACTCCACATACCTGTTTGACCTTTTCCCTGTATCCTGAATGTGAATGCAAGATGAACTCACAACATTATAAACGACCACATATGATCCGCTTGCCACAGAAAACTGAGTATCAGGAGTGCAAGATGAAACTAAGCTTAGCTCTATGCCATGCTCATTCCCATGTCTCTCCCAGTCCTGTAATGCCAATGGAGTATTCATCCAAGAAGCTAGAATGTCCTCAAGCTCACGAGAAAGCCTGTCAACTTCCTCCTCCTTTCTCCTTAAGGCATCTGAATAGTCTCCGACAAGGCTAAGAAGATGGTCACGATCTGATAGAAGATGTAAATATCTCAACTTCATCGTTCCCATTCCTTCCCTAATCACCTATAAGTCAACACAAGAAGACTTTTCCTGAACTCCCTTATGTCGACCCTGTAACTGAATCATCTGGATGTGATCCTCTATCATATCCCGCATTCTGTCATGATGAGATAATGAAGTCACAATACTATCTTCGCTCACCTTGAGCTGGCTGGACAAATCCTATGAAGTACTACCAGTCTCAACCTCATATGACGAAGCATCTAACTGTGCTTGGTACTCTTTCTCAACAAAGTCATGAATGCTCAATGTCTGCTCATCTCTACCAGGTATCTCACCATCATGCACAACAACATCCTCATAATCATCATCTGAACCCACTATGTTGTAGTCACTGCCTGTTGGAACTAAACCATCCCGAGTACCTGTGACATCACCCTCTGACGACCTGTATACAATTGTCTCAACTTGAGTATCAAGTTGACCGTTACTATCAATCTACATAATATCCATTCCCACTACCTTCTGAAGTATTGTGTGCCCAACATCTTCCTCCAAGCTAGTTTGATTTTTGTCCTCCCTAGATTTGGCTATATGCTGTCACCAACTGCTGCAAACTCCTTGTAGAGGTTTCTAGATACCTCACTTGTAGAGACCTCTTGTTCCTCTTTGTCTTTGTTCTATGATGTAGTCCTCTTAAACATGGAAACCATCAATTCATTCATCCTTTTTTGACTTTTATCCAACCTTTTAAAATTTTGTTTAAGCTTCTTCATATCCTTGTCCCACTGCTTCTGGGTACTTGAAGTAAACATGATTAACTAACTAATTCAATATCCAATCTACCCAACAGGATGGCAGGTCAATAGCTCTGATACCACTGTAATAACCCCAATAGGTTATAACTTCTTCCAACACCAAAAATCTTTATACTTCAGTTGTTTGACATTTCGTCAAACACTTTGCAAGCAAGGATCCTCTAACTGATATAACTTTTCAGATTGCTGCAGTGATTCTTGTTTGGATTTGCCTCAAAGAGAATGCTTACAAAAGACTCCAAATCGTTTAAACAATGACCTAACATAAATATGCAACTAATTTTGGCAATAGTGAATGCATATATGAGTTCTAATCATGAAAATGATCACCTACAGCCAACTGGTATTTTAACAAATAGTTGGTATGCAAGCTAACTGGCTAATAAAAAAATGATATATTAATGCTCAAAGACAACTATTAATGACCAACAATTGTATCTCCTTGATTGAGAATGAGTGTCCAATACAATATTCATACTAAGTTAGCCAAGACTCTTGGCATTTACAAAGATATCAAAATATGATGATTGCTGGTAAAGTAATATGCACCTACAACTGCCAATGAAAACTAATGCAACATTAAATATCTAATTTCAATAATCCCCTACAGCAGTACGCTAATCACATGCATGATTAAATACAACTAAAGCCATAGATTGCAGATACCATTGTGAGGAATGTAAAAATGAATGATATATCTATTAATGAATGATAGGTCTGATACGAAATGACAATTACAACAGCACTCTATAGTGAAAGGCAACTATGAAAATACACATCAGACCTGGCATATGAAGTCGCCTTAAAGAATAGATGTATTGCAATACCACTGAACAGAAAATAACCTCCTCAAATGCCCAAGTCGTGCCTCTCTAGCTGCCGCCCTTGATTGTAGATGGCTGTAATAATTTTCTTTGCTTTTTCGAATTTGCTTTTTCAGATTGCTTTTTTTTTTGAATTGCTTTTCCGGACCTGCTTTTTCGGCCTTCTTTTTCGATTCTGTTTTTTCGGCCTGCTTTTTTAGACTGCTTTTTTCGAATTGCTTTTTTGGCCTGCTTTTTCGAACTACTTTTTCGGCCTGCCTTTTTCGAACTACTTTTTCGGCCTACTTTTTCGGCCTGCTTTTCCGTACTCAAATATTTTTTCTCAATGTAGCACAAATAGAAGACTGAAGTATCTTCCTCCCAGCTGCAATAATTCAAGTGATATTTCACACCCTCAAAATTGCGTACCAATTGAGAGTTTTCATTCTCAATGGCCAGTTGTGACTATTGCAGAAACCCTTGGCTCCACAATGCACATCAACAAACATCAACATCAACAACAACAAATCTCGATGATTAGAATGAAGCCCGGGGTGCCTATTTATTCTTTTTCCTCCACTTTCTCCAGAAGCTTCTAGAACATTATTTTGTTTTATCTATTATGTGACTTTATAAAATATTTTATAATTCAAGTCACTTTATTAAATTAATTAAATATAAAGTTACCTTTTAATATTTATTTATTTGATAATTTTATAAATAATTAACTTAATACCACTTATTTATTTAATTAAAATAATTAATTAGTCATCCTCATAAAATATTCATTATTTTGGACAACCTAATTAATTAAATTAATTAAATCAAATTGACTCCAAAATGGGGACATGACAAATTTCATAGCAATCCATTGTGCATTTAATCTAGGAGGGAGTGAAGGTTTATCAAAAAACTTCCCATTAATTCAATTTTGTCTATTCCCTGATTGACAATCGGTTAGGGTTTGGTTGATGCTACTATCAGAAGTTGACACTACCTCAAAGTATTGGTTAAAAAGAGGGTTATGTAGACTAATAAATTTTCCCTTATCAGCAGATTCAAGTTCTATAACAATCTTGGTATTCTTATCCTCTATATTATCATTACAAACATCTTTATTATCATCACTATCTTTCTCCCTATTTGGGTTAACAGTTTTAGCTGTTATATCTTTCTCCCCGACCATCCATGACTTTTCAACTTCCTTGGCATTCTTATTGATATCAAACTTGGGTTTTGCAAATATTTTAGAGACTGACTTTCTTTTTTGGTATGCGCACATTTTTTGCAATGAAAGCATGACCCTAAGTTCCCCAATAGGGTCACTTCCCACACAAAACTTTCTTCCTCTAATTCTATTGAAATAATCTTGGGAAAATCTATGTTTGGGACAAGGGCAAGCAAAAGTCTAGTATTCAAATGGGGTCATGTAGTTTTAGAATCTTCAATTTGTAAAACAAACCCAAGAGGTTGAACAATCTGGGGAATAAATGGCCAAAATTCAAGCTGCAAGTTCTTAATTTCTATCCAGTGAGGGGAAGTGTGTGCTATGACTTGTTCTACATTCCCTTTAGTTGACCATTAAAAATCCCTAATAATGGAATGACCCGCTTTGTAATATCCTATTTTTAACACTCTTTCTTGTATACCATGTGATTTAAAGAAAACAACAAATAATCCTTTCTGTATCATCCCAGAGGAACTATCTTAAATGCCAAGTTTGGTATCCCATATATTAGAAAGTTTGTCATCAAAGAATTTACAAGATGAGAGAGACTCTTAATCAATACAAACAAAATAATTAGCAATATCCTTCAAACAAAGTTGTTCATTCTTGATTGCTTTAACCATATCCTCATTTCAGGATAGGGTGAGAGTTTTGAGGTCATGGGGAGCATTATTAATTTATTACCATCTCTACAATTTCCTGAAACTCCAGTTTCATCAGCTTCTCTCCCATCCAATCTATGTCCATCAGTGGATGGTCCTCCACCTTCCTTAACCTTCTTGCAAAAAACTCTATTGAACGCCGCTAAGGTTGGACACTCTGGCCTAGATCGGTCAGCAACCACTGCATTATATGTTGGCCTAGTTTTAGTTTTTTCTTTCTCTTCTGAATCCTTGGCCATGGCTTTGCTATTTGAATCCTTTTTACTATCAATATCCATGGCATTAACAATATTCATCATTACCTAGTGCGTTCATCTCTCGCACGTGTGAACCAGGCTGGGAGCTAAGAGAGCTTGACTTTGGGGGCATAAGACCCGACATATGGACTATTACACCATAGAAAAACGGCAACTAAAACACAATAAAACCAAAACAAAGGAAGTAAAAATATATTATATAAATAAAAGAGTACGTGTTAATGAATAAACATGTCCCATCATGGGACATGTCTCTCCATGTCTCATCCACAATATAAATAAGAGAGAGATATCTACCTTTGAAAAACTCATATTATAGGCAGTGCTATTACATTTGTAGTGATCCTGAAATTCAACATAGTACTAGAGCCAAGTTGCAAATTCAATGACTAAAGAATAGTAGTGGAGTAATACGTTGTGGGGAAGGAACATACAGGAAGATGGGATTCAAAACCAACAAAACAATTCATGATATACCAAATTATAAAAGGCTAAAAGTTGGTGAATTGTCGGCTTGCCGGCTGCTCAAGCATTTTTCTCATTCCCCTAATCAAAGAATTCATCTAGTTTGTTATTCTTTGTGCTCAAAGTTTTTCTAGTGCTATCACTGGCTAGAAATCAATACTTTTGTTTACTTTTCTTTTGTCTTTTCGTATGCAAGTGTTGGCTCTGCAGATTGATGATTCATCTTATAACTCTTGCCAAGAGTAATAGGTGATGTTGAAAGAGATTAGATCTCCTTCTCTCAATAGTAACGTCACTTTATAATCTTTACAATCGCTAAGTAGGCTTTTGATTGTTGAGGAATATATTGATGTCAAATCCTCCCTTAATGAATTCAGTCTCCCATTGTTCTTAAGCTTAATCATTAGTGGCCTTTGTTGTTGAGGCATTGCTTAAAGGAGACTACAAATAAAATGAGCCGTGTCACCTCTCTATTGCCTCGTCCTTAATCCTCTTCATTCATGTTTTTTGTCACTCCATATCAAATGTTGGCTTACCCGATGCTGAAGAACAAAGCTTGTATCCATGATGTTTTCAAGTTTAGAGATAAAGTTTGTGGCATAGATAGAAGGAGATGATGACTATCAGTGGATACTCAACAATCCTCTATACATTCAAAGACGAAGGAAGATCAAATGAAAATTATTTACAATTCCACAAAATATAGAGTTACATGAGGAGAAAGGTGTGATAAATTTGAAGATTTGTGGAATTGCTCTGCGTTGGTCAAGTTTCCAAGATGGCTGGAAAAATTTATAAATAATGAGATAAGTATTTTCTAACAACTTTATCTTCAGTGTTACCTTTATTTATTTTTGTGATCTCTCTTATTTATATTTTTATACGTACTATAAGATTTATTTTCCTTGATCTTTTCCTCTCTCTAGGGATGTTCTTGTAGGAAAAGGAAGATTGATATCAGATTCAGAGGGAGTGACACTTCATCAGAGGCAACATTGGATGAGGAACTCAGAAGATTGATATTCATGGGGAGTCTGAAAATCCATGTGTGTGACTGCATGATTTTAATGGGTCTACCTCCTGTGTACATCATGAGGAAGTGATGACTACCAAATGATTATCACTTGTAATTGTGGAAGTTATTGAAAGGTGATGATCTTATGATAACTTAATCTTCTATTATGATGGATATCTTATGATGTCTAATTAGATCATGATAGATTATATTTTGTTTGGTGGATTAAGTTCCGTAAACAGACCATGAATGTTCCTATGGTATGTAATGTTCCCATTTTAGCAGTTGACCAAGTGTGTGTGCATTAGCCTTGTTCTACATGGTCCCGAGGGCTAATGAAGGGTTTAATGGGATCTTGGAATGTTTTGGCCTAGTCATTTCCAGTTTGGGCCAAAACGAAGTTGATTTACTCAGTTTCAGGCATACTTACTATTTTTAGTAAGTCGGCAAGACACAGTGCAGGTCAACTTTGGTGATTGGATTCGATACTCCTCGGTGAGAGCCTTTCCGATGAGTTATCACTCGCATTATTCGGAGTCCGATTGCTAATACATTTTAATGCCTGAAGTTTTATTAAAGTAATGTCTAATTTAATTGTAAAATATTAAAGTGTTACTTTAATATTTATTTTATGGTGATGTGTACCCAAGGGAGACATAAGGGGTATTTTAATATATGTTTTATATATTACACATCTTTTATCCCACATTGCCCATATGAGTTGAGCGGACCCTTGGAAATAGAATAAAAGGAAGCATTTGTGGCTTCATTAGGCAGGTTGAATATGAGAAGAAATCGGTGTGTGAGTTGCAGCTCCGTTCTTGGCATTTGAGGACGTCTATCCTCTCTTGTAACATTCTAGACGTCATTCCCTTGGGGTTTGGCCTTTGGAATTCTTTGTTATTGGCTTCATTTTCAGGCAGTTTAATTGCATTTCCGGCTACAGGCAGATTTGGTATTTTGCTCATATCTTCTTCACTACTTGTCCGACGCTTATGCCGCTTTGAGGGAATGGTATTATGAAGGTAGTGGACTGATTGAAGGACAAAGTATTGTAGCACCAAGTTCGAAAGCATGGGTTGGAGTATTATGTAAATACTGCTGAAGTAATTAGTGAGTTGTTAAATCTGCCATGTATTTGGTTTTATGAATTCCGAAAATAACATTTTATTAGCAGCAGATTATTTCCACTTTGCATACTATTGTAGTTTCTTTCTTGTTTATGTTGTATGATACCAATTCCATGCACGAAACACAACAAACAAATAAACGTTTGATTTCCGGAGTTATAAGGGGTTTAAAACATTAAACGGAGAAATAAGAAGTTGAATGCAAACTGTTCGACATAATTCCTTTCAGCAATTTGGTCTAGTTTTTTTGGGATATCCAGGGGTGCCCATTACAGTGGTATCGGAGCTATAAGTCCTGCCATCCTGTGGAGGTCTTATAGGGAATTTGGAACAGCCGGATAGAGGGAAAAAGTAAGTAAAAACACAGGCTAAGCATTTATGTTTGAGCATGCGACAGGGGTCTTATAATTTCCGCGATACTAGAGCAAGACAAAATAGGATTTCAGACTTGCAAAGCAAACAGTCTAGTAGATCCGTGCAGGTGGACATTGAATCCAACCATACAGACATAGAGGAGATATTCTTTGATCAGGACAATAATATGGGTGATCGAGATGATAGGAATACAAGATTAGGCAGAGGCAGAAATGCTGGTCCAAATCAGGGGGAGGTACTATTCAGACAGTTACTAGATACATTAGAGCAAGGGCAGCGTATGCAGCAGGAGCAGAATAGGCGAATGGACATGATGTTGCAGCTCATGGCTAGATAGATGGGTGTCAATATTAATCCAGGTGATGCCAACAACAGAAACAATAACAACGAGGGAAACAATAACAATGGGGGAAACAATAACCAGGGAGGCCAAGGCAACAACAATGGTCTTCAGAATAACATTAATGGTAATAATGGACACGGCAACAATGAGAATGAGGCTGATAACTTTAGACACGTTACACGTCCAGTACAGATTGCGAGCTCGAGACCTCTTCTACCCACTTTCTCACCCAGAGATCCGGTTCAACTAGTAAACGAACCGCAGATTACCGAGTTACAGGATCAGTTCAGGAGGGACTGGGAGGCTAGTGGACCGGAGTTTCAGGCGGATATTTCCCTTAGAGATTATATGGACTTGAGGATGAGACACATGCCTAAAGCAGGAGGGAGGAATCAAAACTTTGAGCTGAGGAAGAAAGTTGGAAAACTTTCTTTACCTTATTATGATGCTTTAGGGAAGATGACTGCACGAGCTTGGGTGCAGAAGGTAGATACATACTTGCAGCTAAATCCTATGCCTGAGGAGGAGGCTATCAAGTATGCGGCTATGCACTTGGATGGCGTTGCACATGAATGGTGGCATCATGGCATGGTGACTTTGGGGCATAATCAGATTACATCCTATGAGGAATTCACCGAAACATTGATTGAAAGATTTGACACTAAGGATCCCGAGTTACATTTCAAGGAGCTAGCACAGTTAAAACAGTCAGGTTCTGTGGATGCTTACATTGCTGATTTTCAGCACTTGTCTGTACTTGTTACTGATATCTCTCCTAGGAGATTGGTGGTATTATTTTGTGATGGTCTTGTTGATCCGTTACGAGGTTGGGTGAAGGGACATGATCCACTCACCTTAGCTGAAGCAACTAAAAAGGCACGAGATTTAGCCCCTTCGGTATACAAAGGAAAAAACCATTCAACAGATTCTTCCTACCGCAAGGACAAAGACAAAAAATCGTTTCAGAAAGAGTATAGCAAACCCAAAGAAGGATCAAAAGGACTAGACAATGAAACCTTGAATGAACTTCGAAAGAAGAAGCTGTGCTTCCATTGTAGAGAACCTTGGAACTTATCTCATAAATGTTCTCTCAAGGCTAAGGCAAATCAAATGGAGTATTTTTCAACAGAAGAGTCAGAGTCACAAGGGGAGGATCAGCACTCCGATTCAGATGAGGGTAACACTATAGAGGAGAGCAACATTCCTAAGGATGATAGATCGTTGGCACGCTTGACAGGGGAACAAAAGGCAATCACATTTAAGGTCAGGGGTACTATCCAGGGGTAGAAAGTGATATCTCTTATTGACACTGGGGCTACACACAACTTCATAGATGCACAGTTGGTAGCCAGGAGAGGGTTACAGATAGAGGAGCATGATGGGTTTAGAGTCATGGTGGCTAACGGTGATAAGTTATTATGCACTCGGAAGATATCTAATCTTCGCATCAGGTTTGGAGATGGCTAAGAGTTGGAGGATGAGTTCTATGTTGTGGACATGGGAGATTATGATGTCATCCTCGGCATGACATGGATGGCTTCACTAGTTGAGTTCACACTCAATCTAGCGAAATTGGAGATGAGATTCCAGCATGAGGGCAGAACTGTGGTACTTAGAGGACTTTCAGATGGAGGTTGCAGAGTAGTGTCCTTGAGGAGAATGCAGAGAATTTTTCGTCATGATGACATAGAGTGGGTGGCAGAGTGCTACACTATGCCAACTTCACTAGAGCCACAAGAAAAGAGTCATCCACTAGATATCTAGAAGATACTTGATAGACACGCTAAAGTATTTAGCGATATTCCTTGTGGGGTTCCTCCTGAAAGAGGGATGGAACATGTTATTGAGCTCGAGGAGGGAGCCAAACCAGTTATGATTACTCCCTATCGTCATCCTAAGAAACACAAGGATGAGATAGAGAAGGCGATTAAGGATTTGTTGGAGATGGGGCATATCAGGCCCAATAAGAGCCCCTTTGCTTCAGTAGTAGTGTTGGTAAAGAAGAAGGATGGGACGTTGCGCATGTGCATCGATTACAGGGCATTGAATAAGAAAACAATTAAAAATAGGTATCCCATTCCTAGGATTGATGAGCTGATTGATGAGTTGCACGGGGCATGCTTCTTCACCAAAATTGATTTGCGATCCGGATACCATCAGATCAGGATGTGAGAGCAAAGGACATTGAGAAAACAGCCTTCCGATGTCACTATGGCCACTTTGAGTTCATGGTTATGCCATTTGGTCTAACCAATGTGCCTACTACATTTCAAAGTTGTATGAACTAGGTATTCAGGAAGCAGCTGAGGAGATTTGTCTTGATATTCTTTGATGACATCTTGGTCTTTAGTAAGACCTGGGAGGAGCGCTTACATCATCTGGAGGAGGTGTTATCTATTCTGGAGAGAGTCATTGTATGCCAAGGAATCTAAATGTGAGTTTGGCATGACTGAGCTCCTTTACCTTGGGCATATCATTAGTGCAGATGGCGTTCGGGTTGATCTCGAAAAGATTAGAGCTATTGTAGTGTGGCCTACTCCCACAAACCTTACACAACTTAAGGGATTTTTTGGTTTATGTGGTTTTTATAGGAGGTTTGTTAAGGGATTCTCACAGATTGCTACACCCTTGACAGATCTTACTAGGAAAGGAGCCTTCGTGTGGACAGGGGCAACACAGAGGGGTTTTGAGCATTTCAAGCAGGTAATGTCTTCATGTCCAGTTCTAGCTCTACCGGATTTCAGGAAGCCTTTTGAGCTTCATTGTGATGCATCAAGTGATGGGATTGGAGTAGTATTGATGCAGGAGAAGCATCCCATTGCATTCGAGAGTAGGAAGCTCCGAGGAGTTGAGAAAAGTTATTCTTTCTATGACCAGGAGATGTTGGCCATAGTGCATGCATTGGCCAAATTTCGATCATATTTGGTAGGTGGTTGTTTTGTGATCAAGAGTCAAGACTGATCACAACAGTATTAAATACTTCATGAGCCAGCGTGATCTTAATGACTGGCAACAAAAATGGGTGACTAAATTGCAAGCTTATGACTTTGACATAGAGTTTGTCAAAGGTAAGAAAAATGTGGTGGCTAATGGCTTATCTCGGAGACCTCACTTATGTGCTCTGGCAGAGATTTCAGGAGATTGGAGAGATCGGATTATAGCAGAGTATGTCGGAGATGCTTGGGCTTCTGGATTGATTTCAGGTACCATACAGGATGATCACTATGAGGTGATAGATGGATTGATCAGAGTTCAGGATAGGGTTTATTTGATTCCGTCATCACATTTGACAGAGGTGATACTGAAGGCATTTCATGATGCACCCATAGCTGGACATCCGGTATTCTTCAAGACCTATAGGCAGATCCGAGAGCGGTTTTCATGGAAAGGGCTCAAGGATGATGTTCAGAGGTATGTCAGGGAGTGTGTGGTTTGTCAATAGAATAAGGGAGAGCACACATTTCCTGCAGGTTTATTACAGCCCTTGCCCGTTCCTAATAGGAAATGGGAAAGTATTTCGATGGACTTCATCACTTGTTTACCACGAGTGCAGAGAAGGGATTGCATCTATGTGGTGGTGGACCGCTTGACGAAGTTTGCTCACTTCTTTGCTATTCTATCCACTTACACAGCAGCACAGGTGGCAGATCTTTTCTTTAGAGAGATATTTAGGTTACATGGGCTGCCCAGATTCATTGTCAACGAACGGGATAGTAAGTTTATGAGTGTTTTTTGGCAAGAGTTGTGTAGGTTGTGTGGTACAGATCTTACACCTAGCACTAGTTATCATCCGCAAATAGATGGGCAAACAGAGATTGTGAATAAATAGGCGGAAGGATATTTGAGGAACTATGTAACTACACAACAAAAGGCTTGGATCAGATGGTTGCATATGGGAGAGTATTGTTATAACACCACTTATCATATGTCCATCAAGATGACTCCTTTCATGGCACTCTATGGTTATGAAGCACCTAGCTTCATGGATTTAGTTTTGGGGGACAGTAGAGTGCCCAAAGCCAAAAACTTATTGTAGGATAGTCAGGACATCTTGAAAGTGCTCAAAGAGAATATACAACAGGCCCAGAATCAACAGAAATTGTATGCTGATCAGCACCGAATAGAGCGTAGCTTCGAGGTAGGGGATATGGTTTACTTGAGGCTACGACCATATAGACAATCATCGCTCAAGAAGAGCAGAGCTGAAAAGTTGAAACCTAGATTTTATGGTCCCTACAGGGTGATTCGCAAAGTGGGCAAAGTCGCCTATGAGCTTGAGCTTCCAGAGGGCAATTGAGTGCACAATGTGTTTCATGTGTCTAGGCTTAAGAAAGCCATTGGTCAAAGTGTAGTGCCTTCTGCAGATTTACCCCCTTTGGATGAGGAGGGGAAGCTTGTGTTAGTACCCGAGGCTATTCTGGACACCAGAGAGAGGAAGCTTAGAAACAGGATAGTGAAGGAGTATTTGGTCAGATGGAAAGACCTGCCGGAGGAAGATTCTACATGGGAGAGTGAACAGGTTATTCAGCAGGCTGGACTGAGATTGCTTGAGGACAAGCAATTTCAAGGGGGGCGTACTGTAATGTTCCCATTTTAGCAGTTGACCAAGTGTGTGTGTGTTAGCCTTGTTCTACATGGTCTCTAGGGCTAATGAAGGGTTTAATGGGATCCTGGAGTGTTTTGGCCTAGTCATTTCCAGTTTGGGCCAAAACGAAGTTGATTTACTCAGTTTCAGGCATACTTACTATTTTTAGTAAGTCGGCAGGACACAGTGCAGGTCAATTTTGGTGATTGGATTCGATACTTCTCGGTGAGAGCTTTTCGATGAGCTATCACTCGCATTATTCGGAGTCCGATTGCTAATACATTTTAATGCCTGAAGTTTTATTAAAGTAACGTCTAATTTAATTGTAAAATATTAAAGTGTTACTTTAATATTTATTTTATGGTGATGTGTACCCAAGGGAGACATAAGGGGTATTTTAATATATGTTTTATATATTACACACCTTTTATCCCACATTGCCCATATGAGTTGAGCGGACCCTTGGAAATAGAATAAAAGGAAGCATTTGTGGCTTCATTAGGCAGGTTGAATATGAAAAGAAATTGGTGTGTGAGTTGCAGCTCCGTTCTTGGCATTTGAGGACGTCTATCCTCTCTTGTAACATTCTAGACGTCATTCCTTTGGGGTTTGGCCTTTGGAATTCTTTTTTATTGGCTTCATTTTCAGGCAGTTTAATTGCATTTCCGGCTACAAGAAGATTTGGTATTTTGCTCATATCTTCTTCACTACTTGTCCAACGCTTATGCTGCTTTGAGGGAATGGTATTATGAAGGTAGTGGATTGATTGAAGGACAAAGTATTGTAGCAGCAAGTTCAAAAGCATGGGCTGGAGTATTATGTCAATACTGCTGAAGTAATTTGTGAGTTGTTAAATCTGCCATGTATTTGGTTTTATGAATTCTGAAAATAACATTTTATTAGCAGCAGTTCATTTCCACTTTGCATACTATTGTAGTTTCTTTCTTGTTTATGTTGTATAATACCAATTCCATGCACGAAACACAACAAACAAATAAACGTTTGATTTCCAGAGTTATAAGGGGTTTAAAACATTAAACGGAGAAATAAGAAGTTGAATGAAAACTGTTTGACATAATTCCTTTCAGCAATTTGGTCTAGTTTTTTTGGGATATCCAGGGGTGCCCATTATATGGTAAGTATCATTGAGGATATGTGTGCACATAATTTATGGACATTTTTTGAGTACTTGGTGAATTCAGTTTCTGCTTCTGGGTATGATTGTGTGTGAGTTTATCAGCATCAACATTTCAGATCATACTCAATGATCCATCATCAGGATGAGAGAGGTCAGAAGGTGAATGTCATGCAACTTGATGTTTAGGAGGCCATTACTCAAGAGTACTTGGTGAATATCGTGCAACTTGATGTTCAAAAGACCATTACTTAGAGCACTTGGTGAATATCTTGCAACTTGACGTTTTGGAGGCCATTACTTAGATATTTGATGAATGTCACGTGACTTGATATTCTAAGCCATTTCTGAGAGTACTTGGTGAATATCATGTGACTTGATATTTTGAGGCCACTACTCTTGATATCATGAGATGATCTCTTATAGTGAGTATCTTCTAATCAAAGATATTCTTAAACATGCCATCCTTGATATTTTGAAGATATTATATATTTATTTAATTAATTTTATGTGAGGTATAATATATATGTATGTATGTATGTATGTATGTATATTAAGAGAAATTAATATAATAAGACTAAAGAGATACTATATATATGTGTGTTTGTAATTATATTAATTAAAGAGTGTTAATGAATAGACATTTCCCATAAAGGGACATGTCTCTGCATGTCTCATCCACAATATAAATAAGAGATTGCTGCCTTTGGAAAACACATATTATAGGTAGTGCTATTATATTTGCATTGATCCTAAATTTCAACATCACCCCCACCCATTCTATTTGAGTGCCCATTTGTTGCATGACCAAGTTGAGTGTATGGTGCATGACGTCCAAAAAATATGTTCATATCAACCCTCCACCAAAGTTTCTACACTTCTACCATTTTTTGCATTATTTGTAATCAACTAGGCCACATTATCACTACCCACCATCTCTATGCCTCGATAAGAATTTTGGAAATAAATTTTGCATCTTTCCCTTTCCCTTGACAATCTACTACCTAAAAAAACATTGACCCTTTGGGGGACACTATAATCACATTAATCAATGACCAATTTTTTGTATCTTTCCATCCATTAGAAACAATAGAAACACCTGAAGTTTTCCAACAATTTCTAATTTTTGAAGAGATCTCTCTATAGAAGTCTTTCTGTTTTGCAATAGGGTGTTACACACCTTTCATACTTTAATGTCCTCGTTTTTTAACGAGATTCTGCAAATGATCATGTCAGTTCATTAAAGAGATCCTCATGAGATGGCAAGGTGATTAGGGGGTCCTAGGTGTGGACTTACTATTTTTAGTCAGCCTATTTTTGGCAGTGCAGGGTGGTTGTGGCAGTTGGTTGTCACCTGTAGTGGATGTGGTTATTAATTGCATGAGCTCTTATTAATTAATTAATTATTAAAGTTGCATTATTAAAATAATATTATTTTATTATAATAATGATATTAAGAGGTATTACTAAAAGAGTTGTGTTGGAAAGTTTCACGATTTGAGTTCTTTTGGGAAACTTTTGTCAATAAGGGATTATAAATATGAGGTCATTTCATTGGAAAATGTTCACTTGAATATTTATTTTCTTTTGTTGCCTTTGTGGTTTTCTCGAGGTTTTGAATTTTGTAGCCCTTGCTGAGGTACAAGGGAAGCTGAGAAGTGTTTTCGAATCACTACTGAGGTAAAGTGATTCCATTATATCCTAGTCATTTAATCTCCCTTATTGTTATTGTATGTGGCTGGGAGTATTGTTATTGTCGAGGAAACTGCATTTCTGAGATTCATGGAGAGTTTCATAATTCTGAGATTTATTACTGAGGATTGCATTTGCGATTGTGTTAATTTATTTTCTCTCTTCTCCTACTGTTATTTACTGTGGCTAGGGAGAAATTACTTTGACTAAATTTGTGAAGGAATTGGAGGATTCTTTAATAGATGCAATTTACATCTAAAGATCCATGTGAGTTATTCAGAGGTAGCCATTACTAGCATTTGTAGCATTTGGTATTTTGGGGAAGTGCAGTGATCATTTCCAGGCACCACATGGGAAATCTGAAGCAATACTGGCATTTTTTCTCACCTGGGATTTCTCCAGGAGGCTGGGTTTTTGATATGGGTGCTGGATCATTGATCCACATTGCAAGATTTGGGATTTTCCTTGCCCAGAAACACCCTGCATATTTGGTGCTTCTAGGCACCCAACTTGTCTTGCAGTTGAAATAGCAAGGTGTGCAGATCAGTTCAAGGGCCATGTTTTGCATGTTTGCAAATACAGTCTACGATGTGGCTTTTGAGGATAGCTGTTCACACTTTGGCTGCGATTTGGTCATTGGAGTTATAAAATCTGCTCTTGCACACAGGTTCCAAAATTATTGTTGTTATTTCCCAATGCAATAGAACTCAATAAATGTGTGATTATTAATTGGTCTCACTGTACTGATTATTGCATTTTCAATTTAGTATTTTCATTGAATTTAATATTTATTTCAAAAAAGTGACAAAAAGAAAGTATTTAAAAAAAATAGAATATCAGAAAAACAATAGACTAAAAAAAAAAGCAATCTTCCTATCAACATATTAGTGGGTCACGACAAGGTCTTTACACATATTTGGGACCTCCGTAATTAGCCAATGTTTAATGATGGCTTCCACCAGCTCCTTCCGATAGAGTCATCTTACCAAGTTGAAAGGAATACCATTGGCATAGAAGAAATGTGCAATCACTTGATTAACAAGCTCTATTGCCTCCATTTTAATCGTTGAGTCCAATGGATCTCTATTAGGGTAGTCATTTCTATTTCCCCCTCTTCCTCTTCCATATAGGTACTTGCAAGAATGGATGTTTGGAGTGTATAACTAGATCAATGGGCAATTACATTTTTTCTTTCCGGATCGAGGTTGATCAAAAGATTGTTTGATCTTCTAATCAATTTATCAGCTTGTTCTTGTTCTCTTATAAGTTATGCTATTTGTGCACCAATCTCTCCTTCCCATCTTTGCTTCCTTTGCACAATCGCATTCTTTAACCAGAAGGGCCCATAAATGAAGTTTGACCCTAGAATATGAGCTATTGAATGGTTTACTATCACATACATTACACTTACAAATGTGTAGCCCACCTTGTGAAGCTTGTGATAATCTTGTAGAATGTCTCCCTAAGGAGATAGTACAACAATTTTTAAGTTATCAGCTCCTTTTCCTGCCATTGAACTTTGACTACCAGTAGTGGCCATTCTTGCACTATACAATATAATTTCTTACTATTATAAGAAAATAAATAAATTTAAATCAGAAATAACCTATGAACATCAAATATACAAGTACAAAAAATGATAGATTTTTTTTGAAATAGATAGCTAAACTTGTTTCTTTATTTCTTACAAAAAATGCAAAAAACTTGAAAATTCTCTTCCCAAACTTGAAATATTCATCAAAATCTCAAAAATAATAATTAAAGGACTAAAAAATGGGATCTAATGCTTACCTTAGATGCTTAAAAATCATTTGTGGAAACGATTTGGCACCCATGAACAATCTACTTCAAATTAATCACTTTGCCTTCAAAATGCCAAAATGGAGACCAAATGAGAAGAGAACCTAGCTGCAAGAAAACTTAGAAGAAAAATGAATGAATGGCCTCTTTTAGAGATGTTTTAGGGTTTAGGATAAAAAATCTAAATATAAAAATGTTATTAAGCACATTTTTTGTGCTTTAAGTTATTTTTTATCCAAGAAGGCATCAATTTTGATGTTAGGCCTGAAGATGCTTATGGAAGTCCATGGGTACCCTATGAACGTGCACAGGAAGTGCACCCTGGGTGTGAAGTTATGCATTCACAGATCATATGGATGCCTAGGACACACTACCTGTGCACATCCACATGGCGCCAACATTCACTTCCGAATCTGAATACTTCTGCCTCTGAGTCTAGGTCCAGTAGCTACGAAACACTTGCTTAGATTCTAAGTAATGTTGTTGTAGAATGATATTCTTTGAGATTATATACAAGCATCGTATCATTAATATTCATGTTGGACTAGGCTCTAGAATACCTATCGGTTCCAACAAATTTTTAATCTCTCATTGTCTAAATAGTTGCAGAACCTTTTCAATATTATACAAAGCCCTTTTTACAGTTTATAAATGTCATGTCCCCTCATTAGCTCTGTCTAGCACTGACATGAGAGTTATCCTATTATGGAGTCTCGTAGGTTGGCAGTGGTGATCAAGGTCTCAATCAGGGTTTTCAATGTCCAGATTTGGTATTTGAGGCAGTAGTAGATCAGTTGAGAGCAATTCCTTGATTTTAGGAGGAGATTCCTACCTTTTAGGAGATTGTGAGATTTTCCAGAGTTGAGGTTCTATGAGATCACCTCTGGTCTCAATTTTAGGAAATTTGGGTGTGTTTCCTTTTTTTTAGGAGTATCCCTAGATTTGAGGGTGAGACTGCTAGTTGGCCCAGGTTATCCTGCATCAGTCACAGGCAGGTGACAATCTCAGTTTCATGTTTTGGAGGTGTTTGAGTTGTTCCTTGGCTACTTGGGAAATATTTTAATATATTTAAAATTCTCCTAAGTTAGCATTTTAATAATTTAAACAAGGCTAAGTGTTTAGCCATTTTGGAGTAATAAGGAGTTTTCTAGCTCCATTTGGATCGATTTGCCTGTGTGATAGCTCGTTGGAAAGAGCTCAATTTCTCCTATTTTATTATCACTTGCCGGTACTTATTTGATGCTTGGAGCTATTTTTCATTAATAAAGTAATGATTTCTTTCTATTTGGATGCCTTTATTGGGGAAAATAATGTTATATTATAAAACTCAAATGAAATCCACTTTAGGGTTCTTTTAGGGTTTGATTTGCCTTGGAGAGGGGATATAAGGAGATGGTAACCTAAAGGTGAGTATCTTTTATCATTTTATCAACCTATTTTGGACGTCATTGCTCTGGAAGAGCATTCCTCACCTAGGACGCAAACCTTAGTGCTAAGAGCAGATTGGTTGGGATGTATCCCTCAACAAGATCAGATTTGAAGGTTCTTATGCATACAGTTTGATCACGGTAGAGGATCAATTTTTAATATTGCAGTCATGCTTTGTAGGCAGTGGATTTATAGGGAAGGTGGCCACTTTGGTTCAGCCTAGCATTTTTTTATAGCAGTTCGCGTGAGGAATTTTGGAGTGTTTATTTGCAGCAGACTAGAGTTGTTTTATTGCAACAGCTTGGGCCTTATCATTTGAACTTGTTTGGCTGTAGCTGGTTCCCTCTTCAGCTGGCGTCAATCTTGTTTGAAGTACATTTGTATTCGTACTATTCTGAAATAAACCAGCCTTTGCTGGTACGGTCTTAGAATCATTTGCAGTACTACTGCATATGATTTCTATCACTTCTATTTTTATTACTTACTATTATTTATTCATTGTAATACTTATATTTTGAAAAATACAAAAAGAAACAACCTTCTTCTACAACTTTTGTCTAGCTCTATAAGATCAAAGAAAACTCTATAGGAAAATATAATTTATATAATTAAACATTATAGCAGCAGCAAAGGAAATATCCATTTGGGATATTTCAATGACAGCATTGAAGTGACCTTTTTTTGTAAGCTAATAGCCTTCTGACCGTTCATAAGGCTACGTTTGATACTTTTAAGGTGTAAATTCCTATTTCATAAATTGATTCCCTCTTGTATATGAGGTGTTGGGATTTGACGAAACAAATGGCAAGGGAAATTGACAGTCATTTAAAATATTTTTTTAAATTATCTTTTCACTTCACACACTCCACACCACACATGCTTTTTGCAATAAATATATTTTCTTACACACGAAGTCAGAATTTATAGAAGTTTCTAAATTGACGAACCCTTGAAAGATATATCGTTCCAATTGAATTTCATATTCTATTACACGAGCATAAATGTTAAGCTTACATGAATCTATCCCTGAAAATTTTCTGCAAAAATTGTAACCCCTAATAAATCACATAGTATTGACTAGGATTGTTACACCACCAAAACCAATCTTACTTTAGGGTTTCATGTAAGATGAAAAGATGATCATTCAATCTAATAGAAAAAATATGTTCTCATAAAATATTTAGAATGGATTTCTTCTCGAATTCTCCATTCATGAACATTTTGAAACCTTCTTAGAAATATTAAATTTATTATTACTTTAAAAAAGAACATTAATTTTCAAATAGGCGATTTTATTTTATTATTTAATTTTTCAAAAGTTGAATCATTTAAAATTTAGTATTTACTCTAATTAATAATTAATGACTTGTTTTTTATTCAGCTTTTGACAACTCAAATACTAATTATTTATTAGCTTAATTAATTTCCACACATTCACCCAAAATTGTAGAAAATACAACAATAACCTCAAAGTTAATTCTGAATCCCTCAATATACTCAGAAGCTCACTAGAGATTCAAGTTAGCAAACATTGATACTTCTTAAAACTGAAGTATTACTCTAAAGTTTGGAATGCCCTGAAAATATCAAAACTGCCTTAAAAAAGAATTAGCAACCTCATCTTGATCCTCTAACAAATGCGATTATTTGAATTCCATTCCATAAAAAACAACACTCACAGGAAAGTTAGAGCTTCCAAAGATGTTGGATGGGGACAGTATATTGATGCACTAAGATTATTCAGAAATGATTTAAAGCCTATTTATTGCTGGAATTATTGTTCAAGCTTCCTTGTTCTTATGTTGCGGGAAGTTAATTAGGTTAAAATAAATTGCATTTATTCAAAATTACAGGTTTTGTAGGCAGATTTCAAGAGAGTGATTGTTTATGGCTTTGTATTCGTTTTCCTATATTCAAATTGGTAGATGTTATAATGCAATTCAGACACTATGTTATGTTCATGCTTTCTATCTTTCCTTTAAGCTGGATAGAGTGAGGATTTTATAGGTTTTTGAGTTATTTGCTTAATGTCAATGGGAAAAATGTAAAAATCTTGAATCTTGTGTATTGTTTGTAAGTTTTAATAAGTGTTGTGCCTTAACAACCAACTCCAAGTCGGTAAGTGTTGCATTCTCAAACTTAAAGATAGTCGATGCCTTAAAATGTTTTAGAGTTTAGTTCTTGTTAAGATAGAGCTTCTCCTTGCATGCTGCTTTATTTATTTTTAATGTTATGCTATTTCGAAGAAACAGTTTAAACACAAACATTATATGGTCTCTGTAGCTCTGATTGACACAAAACGTGATGGATTAAAATGAGACAAGAAAGTTTTAAGGTTCCTAAAACATAATGCCAATTCTTCCCGTCTCTAACAGAGAAATTGATAGTGATACCCTTTTACCAATAATATGCACTCTAAAAGAGGAAAGGATTTTCATGACTTGTAAAACTCTAAAATTGTGTTCTTAAATAAAGAAAGCTCCAGGTAAAACTCTCACTGAATGATGTGTATGTACTATGAACTGGCCCCGATTTAAGTTTAAGTCAAACTTATGGATGCAACCAATTTAAAAGATATATACTAGCAGTTCCAATAGCCTGCGCTCTCCCTGCAGTGACACATTGCTTTTTTTATAGATCTATCATTTTGATATCATTATTTCAGAAGACATATTTCCTTTCTATCTGTTGATATATTTTTAGTGTTATGTTGCTTGGTGAAACAGGTAGGATATACCTGGAAAACTACAATGAAACAAGGAATGAAGATGCAGGAGATTGCTTTGCTGAGGCAAAAACCTGGAAGGAGGCAGCAATTGCATATGCCAGAGCCAAGTGTCTCAACAAATGTCTAAATGCCTGCACAAAGGGAAAACATTTTGAGATCGGATTGGGGTTATTCCAAGAATTGAACAAACTCAACTGTCAATTGAACTGTGGAAGATGTGATACTTGTGAAAGAAGAAAACTTGAAATTGAGTATCTTACAATGTCTGCAACACACTTTCATAACAGAAAAGATATCAAGTCTATGATGAAATTTGTGAACGCTTTGCCTACATTGGACTTAGTTAGATCATTTCTATGGAATAAGGATTGCTTTGATGAACTTCTGGAAATTGAAGTGGCAAATGGAGACTTCGTACGGGCTGCAGAGGCTGCAATGATGAACGGAGATTTGTTACTCGAGGCTGACATGCTAGAAAAAGCAGAAGAATATGAACAAGCGATTAGAGTAATTCTACTTCATGTGCAGTTAAATTCTCTGCGGAAAGGGAAAAGTAGCAGGTGGTTGTTGAAAGAATTTCCTGAAAAGGATGAACTTTTAGATAAGGCAAAACAAATAGCTAAACAAAACCTGCAACATCTACTCAAAACCCTTGATTGTAAAGTATCAATTCTTTCAAACAAGTCTGACAATCTCTCTGAGTTAACTGAACAAATGATCCTCTCACAGAAGATGGGAAATTTCAACTTTGAAGTTCTCTCTCTTCGTAAACTTCTAAATGCGCACATTTGTTCTGATGCCAAAAAGTTTCAGCATGAGCAAGCGAGAAGTTTACTCAAGATGGATTATAATTGCAAAATGACTCTGGAGAATAGAGTTTCTTCACAAACAATGATGTTTCTTTGGAATGAATGGAAATATAAATTGTTATCCTTGGTGAATATATTCGAAAGACTAAAAACGCAACCAGAGAAACAAGTAGATAAAGGCTACATTGAATTTACTTTTGAATATTTTGGCGCCAGAGTGAGCAGGAGTAGATCCAGCATTGAGCTACACAGTGAATCCTTTTTGCTGAAGGATAGGAGAATTCAATCGTTGCAGATAAAAGGAAAGTGTGCACAGATTAGTATTCTGAACTTTTATATGCATGCAAGAGAGTCTCTTTTGATGGAATTGTTTTCTGTTGGAATCAAAGTTGTCAAGAAACTACAAGAGATATATCTTTCCTGCAGAAATCAACATTGTATTTGTAAAGGCCCTATGATATGCCAGATTTATGAAGATTTAAAAATTTTGGAAGATAGGAATATGGATGGATTTGACCGGGATGAGCTATTCTTTGATATTTTTTTCCCACTAAAGACACAATATGAAAACACGACGGGGTTTATCTTTTTGCTGGAAAGTCCGACGTGTAGCTTGATTCTCAAAGATATAACTGTAAATATTATAAGAAAAATTCGTAGGGGCATAAATCTTGGCCTGATTGGAAAATTGCAATTACTACTCCCTTTTTTGCCGAAATATTTAGTGACGAAGTATGGTGAGAAAATTATCAAGAGTCTTCATGACAATAATTGCTGGAATGATAAACTGCTCTGGTTGCATATGGGAATAATTACAGGGGTCTGTTTGCTGGATAAAAGGTTGCTTATGCTAGAAAGTTTTCTGAAAGCCTTACACAGTACATTTAAGAACTGGCATAACCACATTGACTACATTTCTCCACACGTGTTTCTTCTTCTACTGGAAAAGTTGTTCTTTTTTTCATCATGTGAACATCTATCAAGAAGCCTATTTTTGCCTAGATGTCTGTTTGTGGAGTTTATGACTGGACAACAAGGGAATCCCTCATGTGCTTGGTTGCGTCAAGCACAATGTGTACCTAGATGCCACGGAAAACTTGAAAACTTTTATGGCCCAATTTTTCGTATTATTTATGAGCTGCTAATAACCAAAAAATATGCAACATTTAAATGGATGGAAATTTTCAAGATGAACATCGGAACTTATTTCCCAGAGATGAGGATGCGTTTGATCACCATGCTTTGCTTGATAGGTATCAATAGCATACAATTTTATCAGGATGCTACGCATGCTATTTTAAAGATCTTTCAAGATAGGGATATCAGAACAAATCCGCCTTCTGAATTTGGAGGAAAACTGATTCAAAGTTTACAGAATTGTAATTCAAACAGAGATAAATTTTCCATACACTTCTGTCGAGTGATGAGAGATATTGGTAATCCTTTGGTGATGATTGATTTAGATGGTCCCAAGCATAATAATAGCCACGGGCATTTCATTGTTCTCGGACTAGACAGCATTGTATCTAAGAAAATTCTATTTCAGACCATCTTTCAATTTAAAGGTGATCTGTTTTTTTCAAATGAAAGGGATGGACATAGAAAGGGTAAAGAGCTTCCGATACATGGCGGAAAGAATCTGCAGCCATCAACTGATAATAATTCCATAACTAATACAGAGTATTATTCTGATAATCTTAAAGCTGGAAAGAACTATGCTACCAATACTGAGGCTCTCAGAGGTGAACAAGAGAAGGGGAATACTTCGGACATGCGTCAATTGGGCTCTGGTAACATGGATGAACAGAAAAAAGGCGATGGTTTTGGAGTTGCGGGCTCTAATGAGAATATTCAATTTTCAGTACTTGAAACTAATGAATTGGCAGTCAAGTTTGAAGTAGATGGTCAATCTGTACCATTGTTTGTTCAATGGAGGATGAAGAGGTGGCTTTCTTGTGCTAGGAGCCGTCTTGGAAAGACACTATTTTTTAAGGACAGATATATTCGGGAAGTTTGCAGAGCCTTCCAATGGAACAAAAATTATTCCTATGCTGAGA
The DNA here is from genome assembly GCA_028749045.1 of Cupressus sempervirens. NCBI lineage: Eukaryota > Viridiplantae > Streptophyta > Pinopsida > Cupressales > Cupressaceae > Cupressus > Cupressus sempervirens. The sequence continues at coordinate 137,420,137 of CM053789.1, read as the reverse complement.
CTTTTATTTCGAAAGCTTGCCCTCTCAAGGTATGAAAAATACAGAGCTATACGTACGAATTGTAACTATCAACATAATACTTTACTTCATTTTTCTTCTTTCAGCCAGTTATTGCCAAAGTTGCTAATAGCGGAACCAAACAATCTCTGATAATTAAAAAACAAAATTATGCAGGCTGAGGTGGACGAGCTCTTGGACCTTATAGAGACAACAATACCAAAAGTGAAGCAAGGCAAAGTTCAGCTTAATGAAGTAAATGATGTCTTACAGGAAATGTATGATAGCTGTAAAGATTTGTCCCGTTTATCTGAGCTTATCTGTCCAAGGTGAGTCATTATCTGTGTATATATGCTTTATGTGTGGCAGATTTGGAAAGCATTCAAGTGCATTACAAACTAGGAAAGAAGAAGTTACTTGGAATTTAATAAGTATAATCTACTTCGACAGTTATTTAAACGAAAGAACTGAACTCATTATTTGATCTGCAGGCATGCGAAGCATGAAGAGTGTGACCTTCAATGGCTAGAGAATGACGCCATAGGCCGTATTTCTATCAGATTACAAGAAAGTAGACACCGATTGGACAGAATTAAGTCTGTATTTGAAGATGATACCCAGACTGTCACCGAGTGTGCTCAACAGCTTTCATCAGCTCAATCATAATATAAGCAAATAACAAAAATATACCGGAGGGAAAAAGAACGAGTGGTAAAAGGAGGAAATGAAATTGAGAATATCTCGAGTTGTGTTCGAAATTTGATTCTGATATTTTACGTTTAAGTGTTTGAAAGAGTTATTCTTTCTTGTTAATATATTACAGGACATTCCTTGGTAGATTCAAAAAAAAATTTACAATATTTTTCACATTGTATTGTATAAGATTAACGAAAAATCAGATGACTGCCAAGACATGGGTGAGAAGGAAGTATTTCTTTGAATTTAGTTTACACGCTGTTTTAATGGCTAATAGGAAATGAATGAACTATCTTATTTAAATTACTTTCAGTCACCTGATCGTCGATGGACTTAGAGTAATACAAATGTTGTCAGCTTGAAATCTTATTCCTTCTCTATTTCTATGGATAGAAGAGACCCGAAGCTATTTCAATCTCTCATTTTGCCAAAAAGTTCCTCGTAATCTGCTCATAAAGTCTCCAGTGAGCGGATGTCAATGTTTTTCTAACGAGATATTGCGAGGAAGAGGTTAATTGTCTATTGCTTTTGTGTTTCTTACAATTGAATATCCTGCTCATTTATCCCTTTTTTTCTGTTTTATCTTTCATTTTTCTTGTTCATCTCTTCTGACATATTATTATCACAGAACATCTGTTAGTTTCTATGCATTCTACTATGTTCAAGTATTTCATTAAATGTTTCATAGAATTTGTAAAGGTCTGTGTTTCTGTACATAGTATCTCATAGTGATTCTGTGGAAGGATTGAAAACAACAAATAGTTACTAAACATTAATTTGTGCCAAGAATTTGGGGTTAGTTAAATTTTGTTTAATTTGTCGAAATTTGACGACCTTTTGATATCCAATTTCTTTATGAAATCTTCAATCACCTCCTCTATTGATTGATACCTTTTACTCAATCCTGTTTGTTACTTATCTTGCTACACTTGTTCTTGACCTGAAAAATATTTCTTCCTATTTATCACTTTGCATGCTCTTTTTGGGATATGTTATCTATGATTGTATGTTCATCAATCTTTCCATAAGTCAATTTAATTTATTTTGTAAATGAAAAACCCTTTATGGTCAAAATGTATTGTAAGTGGACTCTATGTTGTATACTTCTCAATATTCTATGCATTTGTAGATGTAAAATTAATTGTAACAAGTGACGTAAGTGTCAAAGTTACTACATATAGTGTAATATTTTAGGTAACATATGATGGAATGAGAATGTGGTTGAGGCATTGTGACCAAAATCTTGGTGAGAAACATAATCGTGTGGAAGGAAACATTGTATAGTAGTATTTGGGAAATTACATACATTGCTGAGGAGTTGAAATCAGATTTACATAGATAATACATGAATGATAGTGCTTGTTGATGTTTGATTGATCAAAGAACTTTTGGCAAAGCGCAACAACAAGAAGATTCTTGCTTGGTAATCTTCAAAGATATTTTTTTGGGGCCCTCTATTTTTGTACAGGCTGAAATTTTAATTCAAGTCTTTGTTTGTATGTAGAAAACATGCATCTCCCCATTTTTTCATGTCTCTTGTTCTCTCTATATCTTTTGGTTCTTATATCTCTTCTTCTCCATTTCTATCTTTATATATCATTCCAAATCTATATCTTCATCTTTCTCTCACCCCCTCTATCATTTCCTCCCCTTTGCCCCTCTATATATTTATCTTCTTCCCTACCTCCTTACCCTTCTCTCCTTGGAATTTCTCATTACCATATATTTTATGTACAACTATTAAGTACTATTAAGTATCATTCATTAGGGATGATGAAAAATTAAAATATTTCTAAAAAGTCAATTATATATTCATAAATGTAATATATTAGTAGTTTTTATTGTATTTTAATTATATATTAATGATTAATTATATATCAAATTCTTTTAAAGAGTACTTGTTGATAATATTTGATCAATTTTCACTGTGTTTGTTTTGCACTATTTTGATGATGTCATTTTGTGAAATCTTCTTGTGACAAATCTTATACAATAGGATCTAAAAATAATTTAATTATAAATATGATATGTTTAATTTTTTAACTTATAGTTTTAATTTTTTTATAATAATTATATTTATCATAGTTATCAATATTAATTTTTAATATATATATATATATAGTAGATTGCTATATTAAAAATATTAAAAGTTCATATTAACAAATAAAATTTAATTAATAAATTAAAGGTGATATAGTTAAACAATACTTTGAAGTAAATGTTGAAATTGATAATGAAAGTTAGAAGATTATAATTTTAATTTAGAATTACAAGTGAATTTTTTTTTTAAAGTATATTTATGATTTAATAATTTAATTAATTCAAATTACATTTATAATATTTATCAATATTATTTTTTAATAATATTAATTTTGTAAGTTAACTTTTATAAAAACTAATTCTTTAAACTATACCAATTGATATCACATTAGTTTTTTTAAAAAATTGAAGTTTAAAAGTTGTAAGGATTGGTTATAATAATTATACGGTAGGATGAGTAAATTGAGGAGCATTAAATATTATTTGATAAGATATTAAGATGGACCTCAGTTGGGATGCAAAATATCATTGTATTGTACAATGTGACATGTTCATTATTTGACCCTTTTTATTGTTAATGTAAGGGCAATAATATTTGTGACATTCATGGTGTAAAAAAAATGTATTTTATGTAAATAGAATTGAATTTCATCCTTTATATACTCCTATTAAATTAAAGGAAAAAAGAGATTTTAGTGTATACATATACACATAGGTTAAATTGATATTATTTTAGCATTTTGCTATTACACTTTGTAATTGTGGATGTCTTTTTAAAAAAAAAAAAAAATTGTAAATGATACATATGCTTATTAATTTCCCATTTGTGGTAAATAGATTGGGTATCGATCTCAAGTGACGCAAGTGTCAAAGTTTCTACATATGGTTTAATATGTTATAGGCAAGATATGAATATGGAATGAGAATGTGGTTCAGACATTGTGACCAAATTCTTGATGAGAAATATAATCGTGTTGAAGGAAACATTGTATAGTAGTATTTGAAAAATTGCATAAATTGCTAAGGAGTTGAAATTAGATTCATAAAGATAATATATGAATGATGGTGTTTTTTGATGTCTGATTGATCAAAGAACTTTTGGCAAAGTACAACAACAAGAAGATTCTTGCTTGGTAATCTAAATTTTAATTCAAATCTTTATTTGTATGTAAAAAACATGTATCTATCTCTATTTTTTCATGTCTCTTGTTCTCTCCATGTCTTTTGGTTCTTATATCTCTTCTTCTCCATTTCTATCTTTATATATCATTCAATATCTATTTTTTAACTTTCTCAACCCCTCTATATATGTATCTTTTTCCCTATCTCCTTACCCTTCTCTCCCTCTTGCAATTTCTCATTTCTATATATTTTATGTACAATTATAAGGTATCATTCCTTATGGATGATGAATGAAATATTAAAATATTTCTAAAAAGTTAATTATAAATTGATGATCAATTATATATTCATAAATGTAATACATTAATAATCTTTATTGTATTTTAATTATATATTCATAATTAATTATATATTGAATTCTTTTAAAGAATACTTATTGATAATGTTTGATCAATTTCCATTGTGTTTGTTTTGTACTATGTTGATGATGTCATTTTGTGAAATCTTCTTGTCATAAATCTTATACAATGAGATCTAAAATAATTTGATTATAAATATGATATGTTTAATTTTTCAACTTATATTTTTAATTTTTTTTATAATTATTATATTTATCATAGTTATCAATAATAATTTTTAATATAAAATTGTCTTTCTAAATTAATAAAATGTATATATAGAAAAAGTAGATTGCTATATTAGGCGAGAGCCTACAACACAACAGTAACTGTGAAACTCTCCTGTGGGAGGTCTTGGGTTCAAATTTGCTTAACACATTTTGAAAATTAAAAAATCAAAAGTCTATTTATGATTTTATAATTTATTTAATTCAAATTACATTTATAATAGTTATCAATATTATTTTTTAATAATAATATAACAACTAATTTTTTTAACTATACAATTTATATCACATAAGAATTGTAAGGATTGGTAATAATAATATAACAACTAATTTTTTAAACTATACAATTTATATCACATAAGAGTTGTAAGAATTGATAATTTTTTAAACTATACAATTTATATTACATAAGAGTTGTAAGGATTGGTAATAATAATTATAAGGTGAAATGAGTGAATTGAGGAGCATTAAATATTATTTGATAAGATATTAAGATGGACCTCAGTTGGGATGCAAAATATCATTGTATTGTACAATGTGGCATGTCCATTATTTGACCCTTATTATTATTATTAATGTAACCTCGCAATAATCTTTGCCACTTTCATGATGTAAAAAAAATGTATTTTATGTTAATAAAATTGAATTTCATCCGTTATATACTCCTATTAAATTAAAGGAAAATAAGATTTTAGTGTGTATATATATTCACATAGGTTAAATTGATTTTATTTTACCATTCTGCTACCTATGATTTTATTTTACCATTCTGCTATTGTAATTTGTAATTGCGGATTTTTTTCAAAAAAAAATTTAATTGTTTGTAAATGATATCAATGCCTATTAATATCCCATCTTTTAAAAGTTTCTGCAAGTCTTTGTGGGCACACGGATTGTGGGTGTGATGCATGGCATCTTGCACGATGCTTCACTTTCCTCCTGACCGCTTCTACATATGTTGGGTATCGATCTCATCAATAAGGAAATTGCTCTATCGTTGTTTAATCTGCTCACTATGAATATGCCCCTAGAGAATTTGTTACTCTTGTTGTTGGTTTTAGATATAAAATAACCTTATACAATACACTCAGGATCCGTGCACTTTATTAGGAGGGGGCCAAAAGACAGACTAAAAGTCTTAGCTGTAACTTTTGGAAGAAAAGGGTTGCTCACAATTCACTTACAGATTTTCAAATTTTAGATTCACTTGCAATTCCTGCATGGAATTGACCAGCAAAAGGATAGTGGTTTTTATCCTAAGTTCAAAAGATGCAGTCAAGGAGTTTTTGTCCTTGATTATGCACTCAGATTGAGGCTTCGAATGAATACATATGTAGCTTGTACTGGATGATGCAAAAATATAGAATGGAATTGTAGGTCTTCATCATACTTATCAATGTAGGAAGACATAAGTAACTCAGGCACTACATTGTTATTCGCAATATTGCTTGGAAGCACGACATTGGGAACCATTTTAATACTCTTCTTAAGTGAAAAAAGCAGGTCAAAAAGAGGGCTTGACATACAATTAGTGTAAATGCTATGGTTATTTTTGCAGTAGCTGATACAATTGTAAGTGGGTCATGATACTCTCACCATCTGTGTTCAACAAGGTATACTTTGGAATGTTCTCAACATCTCTGTTATGGAGGCTTGGAACTGGAGGCATAAAGGTATTGTTGTTGGGGCGGGTTTTCAAGCTCTCCCTGTGGAACCGAACCCTTGTAATAATACCCAAATATAAATTATTCAAATTACCTAATTTGGCCTCGTATGTTTTAAAGTTGTCAGATACAAATCTGGAAGAATCCCTACTCTTCATCTAAGCAAGAGATGACAATTGATCAAATGGAAGAATATATCCAAGAGTGGAAGAATCCCTACTCTTCGTCTGAGCAAGAGACGACTATTGATCGAATGGAAGAATATATCCAAGAGTGGCTTCTTTGATTTTCATTATTGAAAGTGGAAAGTTTTGATCATATCTCCTCTCTCCCTGTACAAGACCTTCCATTTCTCTCTCTAAAACATTAAAAAAATGATTTATTGAAATTTTAATAATTAGGTTTAGGCTGGAGTCCCATCGCTGAGATTTTTTAGGCATATTTTAAAAGGGAAGCAGTCCTATGGATTTATATGTGAATTTGCTTTAAAAATTAACTCTTAAATTCAAGGAAGATGATTGTATCATGAATTTTGAAAAAAAAAAGTCTTCATAAATTTGCTAATGAAGAGTAGGTTGTTGACAAATGGCATAAATCTTCCTTAAGCTGGTGGGGCTAAATCCAGCCCCACCCCATTTTCACCCACTCAAATTGAGAGGGCTAAAAATTTGGGGCTCCTATTTTGTAGGAAAAAATTCTAATTAAAGTTTTAGCCCCCTCTAAAAAATTACCATGACTCCACTTGCTCCACAAAAATAGAGCCCAAGCCCCTCCCATGGGACCCCTGCCTTAGTTAGAGGTTTCCGAAAAGATCAATTGCATTGAATAGCATAGTAAAGTTTCAATAAGAAGTTTCTCAAGATTCTATGAAAGGTATATTCTTCTCTTTTGTAATTGTCTTTTGAAGAATCAATTTATTGGAGACTCTTGGGGAAGTTTGTGAAATTTTGTAAAATATGTACTAGAAATCAAATAAAAAATCCTTTTATGTTTATTAAAGCCTTAAAGAGAATTATAGATTCTCATTATATGTTTGTTGGTGATGAAATTGTTTAAGATCAACTTGTTGGCATTATATTGTATTTGTCATTAGTGACAACACTTATTCAATTCTAAATGATTACCGAGTTCATCACTCAGTCTACAATGTAATGGTTACAATGTTTAACTATTAGTAATATTAGTAATGTTTAACTATTAGTAATATTAGTAACAAACACCTTGTATATTAGTAATAATGCTAATAATAGCCTTCATTTGTAGTCAGGATGGCTTGAGCAATGGGTTGCCTCCTAGGATTGATCTTGGATTTGACTCAGCTGTTTGTGGGTGCTTGTGTGCATCTCCAGAGGTTGGGCATTTGGCTAGGTCTGAGAATACTTCTAGCCAAACATAAAAAATATAGTAATGCTACTAATGTAAAAATAAATAAATAATTGTGATACATTCTAAAATTATGGATACCACATGAATGGTATTCTTTGGAACACTTGTACATGTAAAAGGCATTCAAGTTTCAAAATAATATTTGGAAAACTTAGTATTGAATAATTTTGTGATGATTGAGTGGAGTAATGGTTTTCAAGTGCATGGTTTATGTGATAACTGTTGGAAATATAAGAGGAGTAACTGAGAGGGGAGGGGTGAATTAGCTACCACTAAAACAATTCCAAAATCCCTTACTTGTACAAATCAGTTAGAACTAGAAATCCAATGTAACTCAATTAACATAACAGTCTTGATACATTAATGTGTATTAACCTTTAGTAACTTAGTTGTAGAAGATAAAGTAGTAAGAAAATAACATGAACACAAGAGACACTAAGATTTAACATGGGAACAAAAGTTGGAAAAAACCACCAATGCAACTAGTTACAACTTTTGACTCTTTTGAAGTGAGCCTGGTTAGGAGCCAACCTTGTTAAAGGTTACAAAACACACTGTTAGATGTGACCCTTTTAAAGTATTTAGATCACCCTGTTAGGAGTGGCCTTGTTAGAGGTCTTAAGACACTTCAATCTAGAAATGCCACTTTGTTAGAGGATTTACAAAATGACTTTTAAGTCAAAACTGTTAAGAGATTTCTTCACTGCTACAATTGTTAGAGAGTAACAATGATTGACCTGATTGATGAAGCAATTAGATTACAGATTCATATCACCATTCTGGTTTATCCTTTGGATCCTTCTTGATCAAAATATTTTTTGCAACTCCTTGGATGTTTTGCCCTTAATCAGATATCCTTCTTAATTCACATCTTATCTTCTTTCCACAACTTCTTATATTTTAACTCACAACTTGACCTTTCATATATATGAAGTACATAGTCAAGTCAGCTTGAACATCCTTACAAATAAACAATTAACATCCATTACATTGGCTTGCATAAACCAAATGACAAAAGAAAGTTATTTTGATGCAGGTTGGCCTGAACTGAAACTGAGTCACTTGGTTACCACTAATTTCCTTTGTAACCAATGTTTACACTGAACTTCTAACTCAGTTACCACCGAAATCCTTTGGTGACTAACCTAGCTTGGCTTCAACTAAATCACTGAACTTTTCTTCTACTTAGTTGATAAAGGATTCTACTGAGCTCAGTTCCAACTGACAATGCTTGGTTAGAGTATAACATTTTGTGTAACATCAATGACAATATACTACTGAATATTTTTTATCAACAATTTCCCTCTTTGGCATTGATGGCAACACAACATGTCATGAGAAAAGAAAACTTTGGAGCAAATATCCTTAGTTTGATTCTGATTCTTCAATCATGAAAACTCCCTCTAAGATTCTCCCCCTGCCATCTTATCTTCAAACTCCACCAAAACAAGTTCTCCCTCTTTCTGATGTATAGATCACTTCCTCTGATTCTTCTCTAAATACATCAATCTCTCCCTCAAATGAGTGCATGACATGATTCAATCTCTCCCTCTTTGACATTGCATGCCAAAGACTTGATACAATTTTTTTTATAATGTACTTGATATACTGATTCATATACAATGAGCTCTGACTACTTTGCATCAACTTGATAGATCTTCAATATAGTTTGGTTGATGCATCACTAATCTGTACTATAATGAGCCTCAAATAGGGGAATGACCCCTAGCTTTCCTCTTAGATACAAAAATGCATCCTTAGGTAATGGTTAGGTAAATATGTTAGCAACTTGCTCTTTTGTGTTCACATATTCTAGTGCTACCTCTTTATCTTGAACTAATTATCTCAAAGAATGATACTTGATTGCAACATGTTTTGTATTGGTGTGCATCAATAGATTTTTGTATATGTTGATTGCACTTGTGTTATCACAATAGATAACTACTAGATCCTTGACTTCTTCCTTCATTCTTAACAACAGTTGCTTGAACCACATTATGTTGGAACAATTAACTATTGCAACAACATATTTAGCTTTTGTTGTAGATTGAGAGATGCAATTTTGCTTGTTACATGTCCATGATACTAACCTCTTTCTAAGAAAGAATTCTCCTCCATTGGTGCTCTTCTTGTCATCAATGCTTCTAGCCCAATTAGCATTAGTAAAGGATTTAAACTCAACGGTTCCTCCTTTCTTGTACCATAAACCATAGTCTTGAGTGCCTTTTAGATATCTTATGATTCTTTTAATTGCCATCATATGATTTTATCTAGGATTAGCAAAAAATATTTCAACTATACCAACAGCTAATGCAATATCAGGTCTTGTGTGAACAACATACTGAAGTTTCCCAATCATAGATATGTAGGTTGTCTACTTGACCTCCTTAGAATCATCATCCTTTGATAGTTTATGTCCAATAGACATACATGTTCCAACTAGTTTGGAATCTTCCATTCCAAAGGTCTTCAATATCTCCTTGATATATGTTGACTATGTAATGTAAATGCCATCTTTCATTTGATGAACTTGCAAGCCAACAAATAATTTTATTTCTCCAAACATTACATTTCAAATTCTTTCCTCATTTCTTCAGAGAATGACTTGCATAAGTCATGATGACATGTGAATAAGATATCATCCATAAATATTTCTGCTAACAAAATCTTGTTTCGTAGTCCTTCTTTGATATATAGAATACTAATATCATTTTTTCTTTGAAAACCAATCTTTACCAGATATCCATATAGTCTCTCATACCATGCTCTAGGAGCTTACTTTGGACCATATAAATCTTTGTGTAATTTGTATACCATGTCTCTTTTCTTTGGATCATTGAAACTTCTATGTTGATCAATGCAAACTTCCTCTTCTAGAATTCCATTCAAGAAAGCTGATTTTACATCCATTTGATATACTTTGAATCTTTTAAATGCAACATATGCAAGTAGTGTCCTTACACCTTCAAGTCTAGCAACAAGAGCAAATGTTTCTCTATAGTCTATATACCTTCTGCTTGAGTGTATCCCTTGCACACTCGCATTGATTTATTCCTTGAGACTTCTCCATTCTCATTCAATTTGTTTCTGAATACCCACTTTGTGCCAATTACACTTTTGTCCTTGGTCTAGGAACAAGAGTCCACGTTTTGTTCCTTTCAATTTGTTCAATCTCTTCATTCATTGTCTCAATCCAACTATCATTATTTAATGCATCTTTAATAGTTCTAGGTTCAAACTGAGTAATCAAATATGTACCTTTTAGTTTGTTCCTTGTCATTGTTCTTTCTATCCAATCTCCAATAATTTTCTTAGGTTCATGATGCCTTATAACATATCTAGCAAGTACAAGTACCTTCTTTTTGAATTCTAGACTTGATTCACTTGGTTCACCATGCTCAGAGGTTCTAAGATCTTTTGACTCTTGCTTATGTCCCACTATCTGAGACTTGGGTCCATTTGTTTAAGACTTGGGTTCCTTAGTCTATGACTTAGGTTCCTTAAACTATGACTTGGGTTCCTTAGACTGTGACTTAGGTTGCACAGGCTACAACTTGGGTTGAACTGGTGATTCTGGGGACCCAGGTGGTGAAGTCTATTGATTTCCAATTGCATTTTCTTGAGATATAGGTAAAGTATCAGGCTCAAAGTAAAAAAAGGTTTTATATTCTTCAAGTTCCTTGTTTCTTAGTTCTTTACTCTTTTCTACAAGCTCATCATTTATTACATATGCACTTTCTATAGCCTTGTGAGTGACAAGATTCAAACATTTATATGCTTTTCTCTTGTTGGAGTACCCTAGGAATCACTTTTCACATCAAAATCTCCTTTCCTTGTCTCTTTTAAGATATAACATTTGCTTCCAAATATTTTGAAATAATAGACATTAGGTTTATAGCCATACCATAATTCATAAGGTGTTTGATCTCTGCCTTTCTTCAGTTGAACTTGGTTCAGGGTATGAATTACAGTGCTGATTGCTTCCTTCTAGTGTTTGGTTGCAACATTTTTTTCTATCATCAGTGTCCTTGCACAATCCATGATGGATCTATTCCTTCTTTCTGCTATGTCATTCTACTGAGGTGTACTAGGTGTAGATACTTGTCTTTTGATTCATCTTTCATTGCAAAATTCATTGAATTCGTTAGAGATGAATTTTCCTCCTCTATCTGATCTTAGAAATTTTAACTTCCTATTTCTTTTTCAAGTCTAGTCAGATACCACTTGAACTTTTGAAAAGCTTCATATTTTTCTTTTAAGTACATTACTATCATCATCCTAGAATAATCATCAACAAACAAAATGAAAATTTTGCCTCTAGTGTAGCTCTCTATTCCTATTGGTCCATAAAGATCTATATGAACTAGTTCCAAGACTTTTTCAGTATTGAAGTTCTTACTTTTGAAGCTGGTTTTACCCATCTTTCCAATCTGACATTGTTTTAGATTAAGGTTAAAACAAGTTTTGAAAGGACCCAAAACCGTTTACAAAAAATTAAAGATAAACATTAAGCACCACTAAGTTTTACAAGAACCTAAAAACTAAAGTTTTAAACAAAGAAACCAGGTTTTACAGGGACCTGAAACCAAAAGTTTAAACCATAAAAAAGTAGCTAGGTTTTACAAGGACTTGGAACCTAGAATTTTAAACAAGCTGAAAAACAAAAATCAAAACTAGTAAAACCACATGGACCAGAAACCAGCACACCAACTCCCACAACCAACACCTACAATAGCTCTTTGATGATATTCACCATGTCTTTAACTACTTCTATAGTACTCTAGATAATATCAACCGAAGCTAAAATAGGAGCCTCAAGAACCTCAGTGACCTTTTTCCTCATGCTCTACCTAGTTCTCTTACTAGGTCCTCCTGGACTCCCCATCCCAACATTACTTGGAGACATTATCTCCTTGTTGCTCTTCTTACCTAGACTAACCACGGCTACACACAGACTAGAAGTGACTTGTTCCATTCTTTGACCACTTTTCTTAATTAAGTAATGGAGCTTCTACTCATATTCCTTGAGCTTTTTAGGGATGTTACCAATTTGTATTTCCATCTGAGCTCTCATGGTGCATTCATAGTCTAGCTCTTTCTGCATAACCCCCATTTTCTTCTTAAGTACCATAATTTTATTGTAAACCCAAGAATTTCCCTAAAGGGAAGCCTCCACTTTAAGTTTAGTAGTGTGAAGAAAAGATAATTTTGCTTCATGAGATTCTTCCCTACAGTCTACTATAGCCCTAATCTCAGAATCAATAGCAGTAGTAACTATATTGATCTAGATATCAGTATTGATATCCTTCTTCTCTATCCTCTACTCTTTTTCCTCTTTACTTGGGCTATTATCCTTAGCAACAAGGTCTTTGTCCTCAATTTCCTTACCAGTATCCTCCTCCGTTTTCTCCTCGCTAACATTCCTCTTTGGATGGGAAGGGTGAGCACTCTGTTTCTCTTCATCCTCCTCGAGGGCTTTCTACCCAACATTTGAGTCAATAATTCTATCCTTTCTACCTTCCACATTATCTTTACCAATTGACACCCCTTTGCTCCTAGAATATCCATCTAGGTTGGAACTAAGTTCCCCCATTTCTGTCTTGTCATCATTGTCAAAATTCTTAGATTCTGTGATTTCCTCCACGTTTTTCTTATTCCTCTCCCATTTGAAAACCTTTTTTATAGTCTTGCTATCACTAGTGCCCTCCTCACTTTTAACATTAATTCTCTTAGAATGAGGATCATTGCCAGACACTTTTCTCTTTTCCAAAATTGGACAGGGCTTAATGACCTTACTTTTATAGAATTTTTTTATAAGTAATATTAAACCTTCATGAAGCACAAGACGAGAATCTTTCTTCTTATGAGCATACAGGCTTTGAAGCAGAGAATACTTCAGATAAAATGGAAAGGAGATCATATCTTTATGCCTAAAATGATTTAAGAAAACAAAGTGAAATTTATGGACTCTCTTAGCCCTACCATCAAGAATAAAATACTCATAGATACATGACAACATGTCCCTCCAGATGACCTTGATTTTTTTTAGGTCATAGAAGTCACCATTTTTCTCCAAATTTTTCTCTTCAGCTTCCATCTTTAGGAATTTCTTAAAAGTCACATTCAAGATACTAGTCTCCTTACTAAATTTTATCCCTTCCATGGGAATCCCCATAAGCTCAAAAATAAATTCTTCAGTCAAGCTCACTATGACCCGATTCAAAGTGACATTGTTTGCATATGGCCATTTCAGGTTTCTTCAGATTTGGAATACCTCTTACTCTTTTGTTCTTACTTATAGTAATCAAATTATCAAAGTTTACATGACACATTCTTTTATGCCATAACGAACTTTCCTCTACTTGTGCCAAAAAGCATGAAATTTTAGTGAGATCAAGATAGAATAAATTAAATTTTGTTTGATTGCTAGTTGCAACTAGGTTTCCTTTACCATCCAGAAGCTTGGCCTTCCCATTCATGAATTATACCTTGAATCCAATGTTTTTTAGTTGTGCCATACTTAGAAGATTGTGTCTCAATCCTTCAACCCAACAAGCATTGTCACATTTTAGTTCATCGGTTAATGCAATGCAACATTTTCCATTCACATAACATGGCTCATTGTTTCCAAATTTAACACTTCACCATCATAGTGCTCCAAGTGTTCAATCTTATTTTTATCACCAATCATGTAATGAGAACAACGACTATCTATTAGCCATGTGTCATTCTTGCTAACATGAGACATAAGAGCCATATTTGCATTATCCTCATCATCTAATTTATCCTTAATAGTAATATACACCATTTCATCTTCATCATCACTGTCAAAATCTTTAGCAATATAACAAGATTTCTTACCCTTGTCTTTGTAGCTTTTGAAATCTTTCATGCCTTTGAACTTGTTGAATTTTCTATCATTTTTGCTTTCCTTGTTTGGACACCTTGCAAAAAGGTGACCAACTTCTTCACAAGAGAAACAAATCAATGGAATTTTTCCTTTATAATTTACCTTTTTTTTTTGAAAACCTTCTTGCAAGCAAAAATTCAATAGATTTAAGGTCATCATTAGATTCTTCTTCATCTTCTTCACTGTTAGACTATTTTCCTTTTGAGTTTCCTCCCTTTCTACCAAGAGTTAGTTTGGCTTTGAAAGATGATTCCATGTTCTAAGATCTAGGATGATAGTTATCAAAGTTATCCAACTCAAAAGTTGTTAGCCTTCCCACTAGTGCATCCAAATTTATATTATTTTAGGGTATGTACAGGATTATGGTGTGCCAAAAAGTGGCAATGTGAATAAAGTGGAGTTTTAAAACTTCTAAATGCTAAAAATTTGGAGTTTTAAAACTTCTAAAAGCATTTAAACATCTACTCTAACTTTTTTCCACCCATCTTGATACCAAGGCAAAAGGTTGGCCCAAACCTTATCAAGTATCTAATCCATTATCGGGTACCTGATATCATATCAGGTATTCGATATCATATCAGGTATCCAATATAATATCAAGTATCCAATATGAGATTGGATGCCTAAAACTTACAACTAGGAATTTAAAAAAAATCTAGAGAGAAAATTAGGCATTTGCAGTTGAGTGTTTTGTTTGGCTCTATTTTGGGTATCAGATCGAACAATAGGTATAGAATATAGGTAACTATTTTTTTAATGATTTTGAAATGTAATAATGATGACACTAAGCCATGAAATAATGTTCCTTGAAACCCTCCACCAAATGATCCAGTACCCCCTTAGAACCATCCACCAAATGATCGCCTACTCCCTCAAAACCCTCCTCGAATTGAAGATTTGATAGAAGAAAATCTCTCCAAATTGAGGGGTTTGAAAACCACATATAGCACTATTCTTGCATTGGCTCCTATGTTATCCACATTAAACACCATAGTGGATAATATTCAAACACTTATCGATGAACAAAATATGGCTCTTCACTAGCATGAGAAAATGCATGTCATGTTTGATGATGGGTTGGACTATGATGAGGTTGCGGTTGTAAACATAACTAAAGATGATATGGTTAATCTTTCTATGGACCCAAAAAATAGTAAAATAGTAGACTATAAAAAGCCCAAATTATCAACTAAATGGTGCACAAATGAGGCTATGCCTGTGAACTTTTGGGATCATTGGTAGATGGTTTTTGACAAACCTCCACACAAAAGTTTAGAGGTGTCATTTTATTTCATTAGAAAAGTGTATGTTGAATTTATGTTGGGCCTTAAGGTGAACTACTAGAGCATGAGGCCCAACATGGGTGTAGGAGGAGGAGTTGCTTAGGATAGACCCTTTTCCCAATGGAAGAAAGCTGGCACTTTTGTTGCCCCTATTGATGTCTCCCCCCCTCCTCCAATGCAGCATATTGATATCATTACAAAGGCTAACTCTTAGACTATTAAAGACATCCATAGATTGAGTAGCCTATTGATATCCCAAGCTAGGTCAGTTTTGCCTCCCCATGTTGATGATGCTGGCATGAGTTCATCATCGATGAGCTCATCACATATTTGTGTACCCCATACTTACATAACTTGCAAGAATATTTTTTTGGGTCCTGTAGGTGATCTTTCTAAGTATCAGATTGTATTTGAGGAGGATAATACACTACACACACCTACAGAGACTACACACCCTGATGTGGGAGAGAAGGGGCATGTAGAGGCATGGGATCCTTTTGTGTTGGTACGTGTATACTTTTTTTTTTATGACATATGTGATTTAAAGTTAATATTTATAATAGAGTAATTTTAACCCATACTGACTTATACATGTATGTGATCTCCATTCATGTTTAGTTGATGACTGAGGAGGAGCTCAGACAGGCTGATGATGTCATGCTTCTAGCTATTTCATTTGGGCCTTGAGACATCTACGGTACATTATGTTGTGTTCGCATTATTTTTTCTATTTGATATTGGAACATATGTGGTTTCTAATCTTTCTTTTCTCTTACGAGTATCACCTGTCAGTGGGGGGCAGAGTGCAGGGGCTGAGGCATAACCCATTGACAAGGGAAAGGTAATTAGGTGTTTTAAAAGTGATTAAATATCAATACATTCTTGTAAAATGTTTGTGCTAATGAAATTTAATTACATTATTATTGTACACGGCATGGCTACTAATGACAAGTCCAAGCAAATTTGGCATCACAAACCTTCTGGCATTTCCATTCATAGAGAGAGCCCCATCATATGTATAAGTATCATTAATTTTTTATTTTCCTTATTTTCATAAAAAAAATTAAAATTGATTTCCATCATATTAACAAGTAGGCTTTTGTATCTCATAGGAAACACCTAGTGCACAAGAGGCTAGATGTTAGAGTTGTGTATCTTTGCTCACGTAGCCATTATATCTAGAGGAGGAGTCAACGGAGGTAAGTTTTAGTTTGAATTCTTGATTATATGTTATAGATTTAGTATTCTATGAATTATAATGTTATAGTTTAAGTTTTAGATCCATCTGACAAACATACTTGAACATATATAGGCCAGAACCAACCAGATTCCAAAAATCTTGACATATGAGAGGACTCCTGACCACCCTACGAGGTATTTATGATGAAATTTTAATACTATAAATGTTCTTTAAAAAAAGGATCATTATGCATTTGAGTAATTCAATGTTAGATGTACATAGAATCATATAAACCTAGTAGTTTAACTTCGGGTTTCCTTTTTGATTTATGTAGGAGCCATCCGATCCACCTAGTTCAATGAAGAGGTTGCATTTTGATCATCCACCAGTAGCATAGGATAGTATAGTTGTCATAGGATGCATCATGAGACATTTTGAGATGGCGTATACCACATTGTATACATAAACATTGATATTATACACATTTCAATGGCATGATCAACCATATTTTGTATATTGATCTATGCATTTTGATATATATTTGTGTAATTTGTTTATGGATACACGAACTTTGATATATATTTGCATAATTTTTCTATGGATACATGCATTTTGATATATATTTTTGTCATTTATGTGCACAAGGATATACATATTAATTTAGTATAGTATTGTTCAATTTATCATCGATCATGTGTATTCTTCATGTTTATGGAATATCATTCATTTTGATCATGTTTTTTATATTTGATTCAAATGCAAGAATTTGTGAATAACATTTTAACAACCTTTATTATCAAATTTTGATGTAATGTTTAATTTAAAATTATATCATATATTCTTAATTTGAAATGATCTCTGTAATCCCTTAAGATGTCTACAATTAGCCAAATCCATGGCCAATTTGGTTTTAGGAGCCCATATTTGGTCTTACAAGATGTTTTGGTATGTATTGGTCGCAAACAATATTTGGGCTATGTGTTCAAAATATGGGTGTCACTAGATGTCACTAGCTTATTGTAGACCTCGACATGACTGTCTTGTAGCATTTGAAGTTTCATTGATATCACCCATGAGCTCTGAGTTACGATTCTCAGAAGATCGACCTCCAAATGCACATAGAGCACCTTGGAGAATCTTCAGTATGGGGTGGCCGCAAATGTTGTATGCTCTCCATGACTAGAACAAGGGTGTTACTATAGTTCACCCACCCATCTAGAGATAATGGCACTAACGATTTGATGCCAAGATCAGTGGTTTCAAAGTTACGTAGTGATACACCAATGAACTAAGGCACACTGCAAGTTTTGGTATTGAGTGAGATCATTGTGCCGAATCCAAATAGAATGTGATATCTCTAAAATAAGATAGGTTATTGTAGATCTCGACATCACTATCTTTTATAATTTTATATTTCATCGATAGCGCCCACGAGCTCCGAGTTATGACCCTCAGAAGATCAACCTCCAAACATACTTAAAGCACCTTGGAGACTCTTCAGTATGAGGTAGCCGTAAATGTTGGAGGCTCTCTGCGGCTAGAAAAAGGTTGTTACTAGAGTTCACCCACCCATCCAGAGTTAATCACACTGACAATTCCATGCCAAGATCAATGGTTTCAAAGTTACATAGTGATGAACCAATGAACTAAGGCACACTGCAAGTATTGGCATCGAGTGAGATCGTTGTGCCGAATCCAAATGAAATGTGATCTCTCCAAAATGAGATAGGTTATTGTAGATCTCAACATAACCATCTTGTAGCATTCAAATTTCACCAATATCCCCCATGAGCTCTAAATTACGAGCCTCAGAAGATCAACCTCCAAACACTCTTAGAGTACCTTGGTGACTCTTTAGTATGTGGTGGTTGTGAACATTGTAGGCTATTCACAACCAAAAAAAAGATGTCACTAGGGTTAGTATTAAGTAGAAACATTATTTTTAGCTCCCTCATATTTTTTGTATTGGGAACAGTACAAGTTTGGTGTTAGTATTAAGTAAAATCATCATTTTTTAGGTCCCTCCACTTTAATTACATTAAGTAAAAGCATCCTTGTTGCTTACATTAAATCAAAAAGTTTAAATTTAAACTATCTCAAGTGTTTCATCATTATTAAATCAATACACAACTACCACAAATTGTAGTGTCAAAATCTATAGTGTCAAAAATTGTAGTATAAAAAATAGAATAGATTTTTGTTCATTTTGCTCCTTATTTAGTTTTTATCTTAATGAATAGATAATCTTCATGATGTACCTATATTCCAATATTATAAAAATATTAGTAAATAATCATACTAAACAAGATAATCATTAGTTGACCAAATCATTATGAACAAAAGAACATAAGAAGTAAATATTCCTAGTCAAGTGTTCCTGTAGGGTCCTCTCTCTGTTTTAGGGTTTCCAATAGGGCTTCATGATCATCATTAGTAATAGTGAAAATTTATTTTACTTTTGGTCTTTAGTGATGCTTCAAAAACTTCACATTTGTTGCTATAATAAGATGTGTATATACGAGAATTGTTTTGTACTTCTAATAGTCTTTGAATGCAAGAATTTCATTCTTTCTAAGCATGTATGTCTATAGCCATGTTCTAGCAACAACTAAACCAATAGGATATGTATGATAGAAAGTGGAGTAAGATAATGTGGAGCCCGTGTGTCCACCCACTCACTCGACTCAAAGTGATCCCAATCCAACTGAAAATAACTAGGATGAAAGCAAGCTAGTTGTCATGTCCAAATGGTCCATGTACTATAATTAGAGCTCTAGAATGAATGCATTTTTGATGAGTCTCTAAAAATAACACAATCTAATCTATTACCTATGGATCCTTCCTCAACCAACTAAAAGAACTTGCATACTGTTGAATCAAGAGTCCCCCTTGTTATAATGTTGAACTACACATATCAATAATGCTACAAGCATCAAGAAGCTCTGCTCCTGAAATCTTCAATTGCTTCTTAACTAGAGCTCTCTTAACACATGCCCTTCCTCCATCATGTACCCCTTTCCCATGGACGAACTTAAAAAAACTTCAAATATGAGGTACCCCCCTCTCTATGTGCATCGTACACAACCAATAAAACATGCAAGAATTCTTGAATTGACCTATGAAATTATCTAACAAAATGATATGTCTATCCATAGAAATGTCATGCTCCTATAAGAAATCAAAAAAAATCTCAAAACAATATTGCACAAACTCGAGAGAGTGAGATCTATCATCACTCGTGTAAAAATGGTACTTTTTAATAATATTTTGATTGTTGTTTGCACTATTAGGGGCATGTCTATAAAAAAAAAGAAGTAGTCCTTTGAATCTAGTTTCTAAACTACTAATTTTTTTTCAAAATGGTTTAGTTTTAGGTCCTCAAAAAAGGGGGTCACAGAAAGTGGTACTATTTATTTAGAAAAAATATAACATGGTACAAAGTGTGGCCCCCCTAAGATTTTAACTTTTTTTTTGAAATTCTTTAATTGCTGTAGTAAAAAATTACCCAATACTCTGTAGTTTATCCCAGATTTTTCAAGTAATTTTATAATGTGTATTTTTTTTAATGAATTTTTTAATTAGACACATTCCAAAAATGTGAAATATCTATGTGCTCCCCTAGAAATGATTAAAAACTAATCTAAAACCAAACTTCTTTTTTTTTCAAATTATGTATAATGGAGTCTAGTTCCTAAAAAACTAAGTTGTTGTGAAATTCGATGAATGAGCTGAAATCTACAGCCCAATTAGTACATGTTGGTTTTTGACAGAAAATGAACATACATTCAAAATAAATTATAGTTGAAAGACTTGAAATAGTTGAAATAAAAAATAAATTATATGGTTATATAGCTCACAAAGAGACCTACAATGTCATGTAACCTAATTTTATGAATGCTCAACCACAAGGAAACTTGAAGGAGAGCACACAAGAAAAATCAATCATTTTTTGTATGTTGCAACAAAACATGTCTCAGACTAGTTTAGAGACTCCAAACCTTTGGGTTGGATCCCCAAGGAAAAATCAAGCCTTAGGCTTGGTAGAATACAAAGTTTTAAATAGCGCATGCACTCAATAGTGCGCACGCACTATAGTGCACATGGGTTATTTAAATCATTTTTAAATTTAGGCTTTTATAGTGTGTATGCACTTTAGTGTAGAAATATAGAGTAGGGGATGGAGGAGAGAGAGTGTGAGAGAGAGTAGGGGATGGGAGAGAAGAGAGAGAGGAGTGAGAGAGAGAGTAGGGGGAGAGAGAGAGAGAGAGGGATGAGAGTATGTGAGAAAGAGAGAGAGTAGGGGATGGGAGAGAGAGTGAGAGAGAGAGAGTAGGGGTTGGCAGAGAGATAGAGAGAGTAGGGGATGAGAGAGAGAGAGAGAGAGAGAGAGAGAGAGAGAGAGTAGGGGATGGGAGAGAGAGAGAGAGTAGGGGATGTAAGAGAGAGAGTAGGTGATGGGAGAGGGAGTGGGAGAGGGGGAGTGGGGGAGAGAGAGGGAGAGGGAAAGAGAGGGGGGGATGGGAGAGAGTGAGTGAGAGAGAGAGAGAGAGAGAAAGAGAGAGAGAGAGAGAGAAAGAGAGAGAGAGAGAGAGAGAAGGGGGTGGGAGAATGAGAGAGAGAGAGAGTAGGAGATGGGAGAGAGAGAGAGTGAGAGAGAGAGTAGGCAGAGGGAGGGAGAGAGAGAGAGAGGGATGGGATTGTGTGTGTGAGAGAGAGAGAGAGTAGGGGATGGGAGAGGAGAGAGAGAGAGAGTAGGAGATGGGAGAGAGATAGTAGGCAGTGAGAGAGAGAGAGTAGGGGATGGGGGAGAGAGAGAGTAGGCTGTGGGAGAGGGAGTGAGAGATAGAGATAGATAGAGAGAGAGAGAGAGAGAGAGAGAGAGAGAGAGAGAGAGCAAGGGGATGGGTGTGTGTGTGTGTGAGAGAGAGAGTAGGGGGTGAGAGAGAGAGAGAGAATAGAGGATGGTAGAGAGAGAGTAGGGGTGGAAGAATGAGAGAGAGAGTAGGGATGGGAGAGAGAGAGAGAGAGAGAGAGAGAGAGAGAGAGTAGGGGGCAGGAGAATGAGAGAGAGAGTAGGGGATGGGAGAGAGGGAGTGAAACAGAGAGAGAGAGTAGGTGGTGGGAGAGGGAGTGGATGAGTGAGATCAAGAGAGAGAGGGGGGATGGAATTGTGTGAGAGAGAGAGAGAGAGTAGGGGATGTGAGAGGAGAGAGAGAGTGAGAGAGAGAGTAGGCAGTGGGAGAGAGAGAGAGAGAGTAGAGGGTGGGAGAGAGAGAGAGAAAGTAGGGGATGGGAGGGAGAGAGTTTGTGAGTGAGAGAGAGAGAGAGAGAGAGTAAGCAATGGGAGAGGAAGTGGGAGAGGGAGCATGAGATAGAGAGAGAGAGAGGGAGAGGGAGAGAGCATGGGGGATGGGAGTGTTTGTGTGTGTGTGTGTGAGAGAGAGAGAGAGAGACAGAGAGAGAGAGAGAGAGTAGGGGGTGGGAGAGAGAGAGAGTAGGGGATGGGAGAGAGAGTGTGAGAGATAGAGTAGGGGGTGGGAGAATGAGAGAGAGAGTAGGGGATGGGAGAGAGAGTGAGAGAGAGAGTAGGCGGTGGGAGAGGGAGAGTAAGAGAGAGAGAGGGGGGGGATGGGAGTGTGCGTGAGAGAGAGAGAGAGAGTAGGGGGTGGGAGAATGAGAGAGTAGGGGATGGGAGAGAAAGAGTAGGCGATGGAGAGGGAGAGCGAGAGAGAGAGAGAGTGAGAGAGTGAGAGATAGAGAGAGAGAGAGAGAGAGAGAGAGAGAGAGAGCAGGGATGGGAGTGTGGGTGAGAGAGAGAGAGTAGGGGATGGGAGAGAGAGAGTGAGAGAGAGATATATAGGGGATGTGAGAGAGAGAGAGAGTAGGTGGTGGGAGAGGGAGTGGGAGAGGGAGAGGGAGAGAGAGAGAGAGGGAGAGAGAGAGAGAGGGAGGGAGGGGAGGGGATGGGAGAGAGAGAGAGAGAGTAGGTGGTGGGAGAGGGAGAGTGCATGCACGTGAGAGAGAGAGAGGATGGGAGAGAGAGTAGGGGATGGGGGAGAGAGAGTGTGTGAGAGAGAGAGTAGGGGATGGGAGAGAGAGAGTAGGGGGTGGGAGAATGAGAGAGAGAGACAGTGGGGGATGGGAGAGAGAGAGAGTGAGAAAGAGAGTAGGTGGGGGGAGAGGGAGTGGGAGAGTGAGAATGAGAGAGAGACTGAGAGAGACTGAGAGAGAGAGAGGGGGGGGATGGGATTGTGTGTGTGAGAGAGAGAGAGTAGGGGATGGGAGAGGAGAGATAGAGAAGGAGAGAGTAGCCAAACAGAGAGAGTAGGGGATGGGAGAGAGAGTTAGAGAGAGAGAGAGTAAGCAGTGAGAGAGAGAGTGAGAGAGAGTAGGGGGTGGGAGAGAGAGAGAGATAGAGAGTGTACGTGAGAGAGAGAGAGAGTAGGTAGTGGGATTAGGAGAGGGAGAGAGAGAGGGAGAGAGAGCGGGGGGGTGGGAGTGTGCGTGTGAGCAAGAAAGAGAGAGTAGGGAGTGAGAGAGAGAGAGAGAGAGAGAGAGAGAGAGAGAGAGAGTAGGGGATAGGATAGAGAGATTAAGAGAGAGAGAGAGAGAGTAGGGGGTGGGAGAATGAGAAAAAGAGAGAAAGGGATGGGAGAGAGAGAGAGAGAGTAGGGTGTGGGAGAATGAGAAAGAGAGAGAGAGAGTAGAGGATGGGAGAGAGAGAGAGAGAGAGTAAGTAGGGGATGGGAGAGAGAGAGTGAGAGAGAGAGTAAGCAATGGGAGAGGGAGTGGGTGTGGGAGAACAAGAGAGAGAGAGAGAGGCGAGGGATGGGAGTGTGAGAGAGAGAGAGAGGGGGGGGATGGGAGAGTGTGTGTGTGTGTGAGAGAGAGAGAGTAGGGGATAGGAGAGGAGAGAGAGCGAGAGAGAGTAGCCCGAGAGAGAGAGAGAGTAGGGGATGGGAGAGGGTGGAATAGGGAGAGATAATTTTTCACATAGTGCATACGCACTATAGTGCGCACATGCTTTAGCGGGCGTACACACTATAGTGCATACAAACTATATGAAAACACCAAAAAATGGTTATAACAAAAGTTTGGGTCCCTACTGATCCATATTCTATTTTTTGTCTATTGGGTGTTCTATTGTTCCGACAGAAAATAAGGGTTTCATGTTGTTGGAAGTTAGCAAACACCATTTTCAATCATTGGATACACTATTTGAAGGCTTTTTGAACATTCTTTCATTCTATTTGAAGCTAACAAACACCATATTCAATCATTAGATACACTATTTGAAGGCTTTTTGAACATTCTTTCATTCTATTTGAAGCTAACAAACACCAAATTCAATCATTGGATACACTATTTGAAGGCGCTTTGAATATTCTTTCTATAGAAAATGTTAGTATAGTTATTTTTAAATATTCTTTGTTACTATATAGAAACAAATTTGATTATAATTTGACAAGTTGTTTAATATATAGTGAATTCATTGAAATTTGTATGTTTGAATGAATTGTTATTTGGAAATGGTTAGAAATTTGACAAGTTGTTTAATATTTATTGTGTATTCATTGAAATAATTGTAATTTGTATATGTATTTGAATGATTTGTAATTTACAAATTGTAAGTAATTCAGATGTTTGAATAATTTGACATATAAAAATCATCATCATGCCAAGGAAGAAACCAAAAACTCAAACAACAGAAGAGAGGGAGAGAGATTTGGCAATTAAAAGAGATAAAATAAAACTACTATGTGAACAAAGAAAATTTCAAAGCAATAATGAAGAATTATCTTTCTAAGATGAACAAGAACCACTGATAAAAAGAAACAAAGAGGAAGAATTAGAAAGACAAAGAGAATGAATGAGACTGTTACGCCCAAGATGACAATTGAATTGTGATGCTACACCATCTTCCAATGTTGGAGTCATATCATCATCTCATGTTGAAGAGACACTAATTTGTACATCCGACGATGTACACACTCCATCATGTCATGTTGAAGGCACAACATGAACATATAAAGTAGGTGATATTCTATCTTTTGCATCTTATTGCCAAGGCACATCATCTTCGGTTCAAGGTACGCAAAACACTCAACCTTATGCTAATGTTCAAAATGTTGAGGGAAAGGAAGAGATTATAACACCTTCTAAAATTTGTTTTAGAAGACCAAAATATTTGATTGATATTGACACTAACATTTTGAAATCAATGCCTGACAAGATTAGCAAGCGTACTTGTCAAAGAAAAGTTAATCATATGTGGAGATTATTCTTTGAAGAATTAAATATTATAGGTCAATGCCAATTATTTGTTGAAATGATGAAGAATTTGAAATTTAGGCCTATCATGAAGATTCTTGGACTGATAACAATGGATGATTCAAATGAAAAAAGCATTGTATAAATCTAATGAGTGCTTATGAAAAAATGGGTTCTAAATCATGCACTAAAGATAGTAATATCACAAGATGAGTACTTACATTGACAAAAGTAAGTACCCAAATTAAGAAAGCTCAACTCATGAGAAAGACAAGCAAAACATTGAAAATTGGTAGAGGTACTCTAAGGAGAGCCATGCTAAGGCGTGAGAGATTGGAAGATCCAACAAAAAATGAGTTATGGACATTTAGCAATAGACTATCGCAAAAGGATAAAGAAATTAGTGAATCTTTGAAATCATTGATCGAAGATTTTTGGACAAATACCACACATGTTTCCCCTAATCAAAGAGATGTTGTAAGAAGGAGGATTGGTAGCCAAAATCACGACCCACATGTGAAACATTTTTTGGACTCAACTCAAACGCAATTTTTTGCAAAAATTTATTGATATGTATCCTCTAATTTGAATAAGTCAATGATTTTTTGAGATGAGTAAACCTCTTAATCTAAAGATAAATCACACACACACAACTTGTTTTTTTAGGATACATATTGAATTTTCTAAACATTTTGATGTTTTTAGGCATATATGTGTGTTTTTGCATTCTAAGTTTGTTTTACAGGATTGTGACATGAATGAGCCACCTAGATCTTCAAGGGAATTCATATCCAATATTTTATGTGAAATAGGAGACAACCAACAATTTTACAAGAAATCATGCTTAGATGGTACATGCTTATTTTGTGGATCTTTGCAACTTTTATCAACTTATGAACATATGGATAGTACACATACAATTGGAAATGAAATAGTAGATTATAGAAAATATAAGATGGTGACATATGCTCTAAAAGATGGAAAATAGGGTAAAAGATGTGATTTAGTCATTGAAAAGATTCTAGTGTATGAGTTCATGAATATTTTTCGTGAAAACATTATTTACGAGTATGTAAGGCATACACATAGAGCTCAATGGTTGGATTTGCAATTTAAGTTGTGCAAGGATACATTTCCATTAGATACCATTGTTTCAATTGTGGACTTCACAAAGAACTACACACTACAATCAGAAAATGAGGTGTAAGCAAAGTATTAAACTTCTCAACAGGTTTCCATATTTGTTCACATAACATTCATGCATTCACCTACAAGTACGGAGGATGATAGGAAGATTTTGAGGGAGTACCATTTTTACATCAGTGATGATCGATCGTATTTTACGAAGTTTTTACATGGTTGTTTTTGACTATATGCAGATTTGGCTAACAAGGGCATACCATATCATCAACATATTATTTGGTCAAACAATTGTGTATCTCAATTCAAGAATGTACGAATGTTCTATTGTGAGTAGAATGCACAGGTTGTCTAGAATTAAATATATGTGGAATTTCATAGAGGTTGGTCATGGAAAGGGAGAGCACAATGGTGTAGGCACATGCATCAAAAGAGCCTTAGCTCATGAAGAACTAAAGTAAAAAAATGAAGCAATATTGATAGATGCAAAATCCATCATCTAGTGATGTAACGCTATAATGGGTCTAGGTAAGGAAGGTGAGTCTATGGTTCATTGACTTTTTTGGTTGATAGATAATACTAACATTGCACCATATGAGGATTGTTCCACACTAACATGATTAAGTGAGCTGCACTCTTTTAGAAGCTCTTATGCAAGTTCATGGAGTATCCACACATGAAAAATGGCATGCTATTGTCCATCATGTGCAGAGGAAAATTGGGATGAGTGTGAGTCGACTGAACATGTGGACAAATGGGACATACAGGTTTTGGACCCAATTGACACCTATTGTCCCCCATAAGCACTGGAAATGGTAGAGATGGATTCATCCATTGACTTTGACTGCTTGTCTGATCTAGTGCAACCTAGTTATATATATATATATATATATATATATATATATAATTATTTTCTGAATTAATGACCGTATTTTGTACATTTATCATTGCAAGCCATGTTTTTGCTATTATTGTACCTAAAGACAATGAAGAAGGGACAAATTATCATTTGTTTTATTATGTCTAAGCCAAACAAAAATTTGATCACTCGGTTATAGATGGTGAAGGTTTAGAGTACCATATCGGTGTGGTGGTTGTGACCGGCACATGGCTTAGACAATATTCTATGAAGAACACTAACTTGTTGTTATTCGATGATTAACAAACAGAGAAGAAGATTCTTCATTATTCAAATTTTTTTGTTGCATCAAATGTCCACTTGATAAAATATGGTGGAAAACCACATAATAAGACTCTCTACAAAGTTTGTGAGTTAGACCACAAAGCAATACTTGAGACATTAAAATTTAGAGTAAATCCAATTTGTTCACTAGATTGAAGAGAGAGAGAGAGAGAGAGAGAGAGAGGTGTAGGGGCACTTTGAATCATAGGGCCCTCACCTTTTCATTTTTTTGGTGTTATGCTCCAAGTGAGCCTTGTAAGTAGAATAAGGGTCATTGAACCTAGGTGTGGTAGTTAGGGTATTGGATGTTATTTAATGTCCTTACAAGAGTCACTATTTTGGCCTAAAAATCAAGACATACCTTGCCATAGGGAAATGAGTAACCTAAGGGATGATTCATTAGCTTAGGGAAGGGTCCCTAGCTTGGAATTTCTAAGGGGTAGCCTAAATAACAAGTTAGAAGTGTTAAGAAGAGCAAGAGAGAAAAATTGCAAAAGTTGCTACATTGCAATTTTGCAATTTTTGCAAAATGTTGATTTTGCAAGAAATTGTGAATATGCTTTTTAAAACTTGAAAGAGGGCAATGCAAACCATAAGGATGAAGGGGAAAGACCTAGGAGGAGATATAAAGACTTTCCAAACCCTAAAATGAGAGAAGTTATTATCATTGTGTACAGTCAGCATGCTATAGCATGATATTTGAAGGCAAAATTACTAAGTTTCTGAGTTTTAAGGCATTTTTAAAATTTTTTTTGTAGACTGAACTAGTTTGCATGGTAGATTGGGTTGTTTAGAACAATTTTTTTTAGGAAGTTTGGTTTGATTGTCTTTCTTTTCATAGTTTTAAAAATCTTTCTCTTTTCACTATCATGTTGTCTTGTTTTCAGCAGCTTGTATTAATAATGGCATAACTCACTATCCCACTATTGGAATTGTACAGCCTCTTGGGGATAGTGAGTATACACAATGTAATGTAACTCATATGTATACAGTATTATTGACCAAATCATAATTAGCAAAATGATATTGCACATAATCTCCATTACAACAACATGAAAGCTTTGAGTTTTCTATAGTTATATTCTTTAGTCCCAAAAATGGACATTACAGACATTGCTCACTAATCCTTTACAATATAAAATGTTTACAAAAAATGGCATGTACTTGTATGAGGATATTATATATTACAAAAATCCCACACCGAAGTAGCTGGCTAGCCACTCAAAAAATAGTAATTAAATGCAAGTGGGATCATAAAGATACCTTAATAAACTAGTATCCCCTTTACTCAAGCAACATCTTGGTCATTGATGCAGCAATAGGCAACAAAAGTCTTCAAAAAACAACGAATGGTAGAAGTTCTCAAATTCCCTCAACACCCAAGGTGAAGGGTCCTAGTACCAAATACCTATCATAGGTATGGAGATGGGCTTATAGGAAGGTTATCACAACCCCACAATACAAGGTAACCTAATCACTATGTCTACCAAAGTTCTAAGCACCCAAAACTCAAAATGCACTAATGGATTCCCTTAGCCAAAAAGGGATCAAACCCCAAAAAATAGATGCAAAGACTAGGGGTGGCCTACAATCACTGATATGGCCTATTTAGGTTGTAATAAACATGAATCAATGATTCATTTCATCAAAGACAACTTATAACATCAAGTTGCTTTGAAAACCAATTAATTGGCTTATAGCCCTCCTAGAATGAGAATGAGGCATAAGTTTGAATTATTACAAAAAACATGGTGACTTGACCAGGGATTTGGATACCCTTTTGGGTTTTATAAAACATGCCAAAGTTCCCAAGGATGGAGAGGAACAAAGGTTGCTTTTGTTGCAACATTAGATCAAATTCCTAGGCTTACTTAGGGCTCCATTTACTCTACAACTATTAGGATATGTGGGGACATATAAAATAAACAATAATCCAAGGTTTTAGCCTCTGATGAATCCAACAACTCAAACTAGAAGGGATTGTTACAAATGTTGTATGGTGTACTTATGGTGATGCACACCTAGGGTATGGCGGAAAACTCAACTCCTTGCACTTCCTAGAAAAAAACTTTTAGAATCTGAAAGCACATTTTTACACCTTGCATTCCACCAAAGGGCATCAATTTCCCATGGTGGAATGTGTCAAAATGACCCAACCCTAGCAAAGTATTGAATTCTAGGCTGAATCCTAGGCAACAAGCAAGAAAATTTGATAACTTTCAACCTATGAATAATTAGAACATGAGACTTGATGAAAAATGAAATAGATAAAATTCTCCAACTTCTAGATCCATTGGCACATTCCCTCTCATCCGTACAGTTCCATACAATAGTTTGGAACATGTGTTTTTCAAAGAAAAATGTTGATTTGTATTGATTTCAATGCCAAATTACAACTGTGCTTCCTATCATCGACCTATAAGGATTTATAGGACTTATATAATGGGTATACGGTCAGTTTAAACTACATATCCATTGGAGGAAAAGATTTCAAAGTATTTGACACTTTTTTGCAAAGTTGCTCAAAAGTTGCTAACAACTTTTGAGAATTTTTGCAAAATTTGCAAAAATCCAAATTTGAAGACCAAACTTGGTCTAGACCTAAAGTAGGTGATCCAAAATGGATATAATTATTAAAAATAAATAAAAACCTAGAATCCTATTCATTTTTAAGGCACATTGATCATATTTGGTCTTAGTTACCTAGGGCCTCATATTTATGCCTAATCCTGAAACTAGGCCTTACAATTGGATCAATGTGCCAACCTATCCTAAGTGAACTATCTAGGATCCTTAGGTGCCTTCTTTGATGATTCTAGAGTGGGTGATCCTACAGTAGTCATCTACTTGACTCGGACATGTTTGGGAATTGACAATCTCCATTTAAACTCAAGTCTCCATTTAAAGGTGGCAATGAGCTTTTTGTTGTTCTATTAAGATCATTAATATACTTTGATGAGAACTTTGAGGGATCATGCCTAGTTTGAGTATCTTGGCTTCCCAAGTCTTAAAAATGCAAGGTTATTGATGAATATGAATTTCTAATTGAAACATTTGTGGTGCTAGAATGAAGTGTGTAACCAGATTCTTTGCCTACTAATGAGCCAATTTGAGGCCTCACTTCACATTGCTTCGTGGATAATTCTATAGCACTTGTTACTTCTCTATCTCAAAATTTTGTGTCTATGTATATGTGCACTCTTTCCCAATAGTTGCAGGACCCTAGATGGCACCAAGATAACCATTTTCTTCTAAAATGTCCTTTTCTCTCATATTAATCTCTCTATTAAGTAGGTTTTCTATATCTTCCTCTAAATATTTAATAGATGTAGCTGCAATTCCTTTGTATATATTCTTTTGTATATTAAGCTTTCCTCTGTAGGAATGAGAAGGCATGGGGAGTTAGGCCAACTATTGGTCACTGTATTAAAAAGGTAGTTCTTGGCCATGCCACTGATGGGAATCATTTCAATCTTATTTTCAGAATTAGTACCATGTTTTTCTTGAAAGAATAATATATATTATTTTCAATGTCTTTGAAATATTTGTAGTTGGTAGCCAATTTCTTATTCATCACCTTTCAATATTCATGGGAAACTAAGGTATTTGGTTACCTAATAGGTCCTAGGAATCTTAACTAGGGTCCTAGAATAGTCCTAGATGGACCCATTTGACCTAAATATGTAAAGAGCAAAAATTGCTCAAAAGTTTCTTGAGAAACTTTTGCGATTAAATGGAAGTTTTGGAAGTTGTAACTATCCATGCTCAGGTATATGAGCATGGGAAACATATTTTCAAATCTTAGAAGGTTTCTAATTAGATTTGCATTTTTAAGCAACTTTTACAACTTTTGCAATTTTGTACAAAAAGTGCAACTTTTGTAAAGTTTACTAGATTTCACTTCTAGGACTTGGAAAAGGTTTCAAACTATTAAAAACAACTAAAAACACATAATCCTAGGCTATCTTGACTAAAAACTCAAGAAGACCCAATTTTGCCTAATTAGCAACTTTTTCTCATATCTTGCACAAAGTGGCCTAGGCATACATATCTTGCTGATATCTCTCTCACCGTTCGTCATGGGATCAAAATGTCTATTTCATTAGCTTTGGGTGGCTGGGTAAACCCTAATCCCAAGCTCTTGCCATCTCATTGAGCACTTGAAGGTTCTTGGGAATGCTGAACCAAATCAACCCTAAGAGTCACTAAATGCCATAGGGCAGCAATCTTTGACTGGGCATATCTCAGAGCTCGTGTGAGGTATGGATGTGATTCTAGGCACTATAGGACCATGTTGCAGAGACCTACAATAACCTCTCTCTCTTTTTGGAGATCCGATTCTATTTTAATTTTGCGGTCTCATCTCGGGTGATGCTAAAACTTGTAGTGTTGTCCAGTACAAAGGTACCAGCTATCGAATCTCTCTCACTGTTTGTCGTCAGATTGAATTGTCTATTCTATTAGCTCTAGGTGGTTGGGTAAACCCTACTCCTAGGCTTCTCCCATCTCATTGAGCGCTCAAACATTCTCGAGCATGTCGAACCAAATTGACCCTAAGAGTCACTAAAGGCCATAGGAGAATGATCTTTGATGGGGCATATCTTGGAGCTCGTGCAAGGTATGGATGTAATTCTAGGTGCTACAAGACCATGTTGTGGAAACCTACAATAATCTCTCTCATGTTTTTAAGATCTGATTCTATTTTGACTTTGCAACCCCATCTTGGGTGATACTAAAACTTGTAGTGTTGGCTAGTACAAAGGTGCCAACTACCGAATCTCTCTCACCATTCGTTGTGGGATCAAACTGTCTATTTTGTTAGCTCTAATTAGCCACGTAAACTCTATCCCCAAGCCCCTCCCATCCCGTTGAGTGCTCAAACTTTTTTGAGCACACCGAACCAAATTGTTCCTAAGAGTCACTAAATGCCATATAGCGATGATCTTTGACAGGACAAATCTCAAAGCTTGTGTGGAGCATGGATGCAATTCTAGATGCTACAAGACTGTGTTGTGGAGACCTAAAATAACCTCTCTCTTTTTGGAGATCCAATTTTGTTTTGATTTTGCAGCCCCATCTTGGGTGATGCTGAAACTTGTAGTGTTGGCCAGTATAAAAGGTGCCAGCTGCTGAAAATCTCTCATCATTTGTTGTGGGATCAAACTTTCTATTTTTTTAGCTCTCAGTGGTAGGGTAAACTATAGTCCCAATCCCCTCCCATCCTGTTGAGTGCTTGAACATTCTCGTGCATCTCAAACTGAATTGACCCTAAGAGTCACTAAATGCCACAGGGTAGTGAGCTTTGATGGGGCATAGCTCGGAGCTCATGTGAGGTATGAATGCAATTTTGGGTGCTACAAGACTATGTTGTGGAGACCTACAATAACCTCTCTCTCTTTTTGGAGATCCAATTTTATTTTGAATTTGTGGCCCCTCTTAGGTGATGCTAAAACTTGCAGTGTTGGCCAGTACAAAGGTGCCAACTATTGAATCTCTCTCACTGTTCATTGTGGGATCAAACTATTTATTTTGTTAGCTTTGGGTGGCTGGGTAAACCCTATCCCCAAGCCCCTCCCATCCTGTTGAGTACTCAAATGTTCTTGGTCATGTTGAACTAAATTGTCCCTAAGAGTCACTAAATGCCATAGGGCAGTGATCTTTGATGGGGCATATCTCAGAGCTTGTGCAAGGTATGGATGCAATTCTAGGTGCTATAGGACCATGTTGCAAAGACCTACAATAACCTCTCTCTCTTTTTGGAGATTTGATTCTATTTTGATTTTGTGGACCCATCTCGGGTGATGTTGAAACTTATAGTGTTGGCTAGTACGAAGGTGCTAGTTGTCGAATCTCTCTCACCATTCATCATAGGATCAAACTATCTATTCTATTAGCTCTAGGTGGCTAGATAAACCCTAGCCCCAAGCCCCTCCTATCCCTTTGAGTGCTCAAATGTTCTCGAGCATGCTGAACTGAATCATCTCTAAGAGTTACTAAATGCCATAGGGTAGTGATCTTTGATGGGGCATATCTCAGAGCTCGTGTGAGGTATGGATGCAATTATAGGTGCTACAAGACCATGTTGTAGAGACCTACAATAACCTCTCTCTCTTTTTGGAGATTCAATTCTATTTTGATTTTGCAGCCCCATCTCAGGTGATGTTGAAACTTGTAGTGTTGGCTAGTACAAAGGTGTCAGCTATTGAATCTCTCTCACCATCCATCATGGGATCAAATTTTCTATTCCTTTAACTTTGTGTAGTTGGGTAAACCTTATCCCAAAGCCCCTCCCATCCTTTTGAGTGCTTGAACATTCTCGAGCACATCGAATTGAATTGTTCCTAAGAGTCACTAAATGCCATAAGGAAACAATCTTTGATAGGGCATATCTCAAAGCTTGTGCAAGGTATCGATACAATTCTAGGTGCTACCGGATCATGTTGTGGATATCTACAATAATGTCTCTCACTTTTTGGAGACTAGATTCTATTTTGATTTTGTGACCCCATCTCGGGTAATGCTAACACTTGTGGTGCAAGGCACCTAGGTGGCAACTAGATATGTCATCTCATCCAATGATGGAGACTCATGATAGAAGGTAAAGGGGTGATCATACACCTTATTTTGAACATGTTTTTTTTTATGGTAATAAGTTAATCTTTGTTTGTAAGGTCAAGGAACTTGAGGTCACTTATAAACCCAAGTTGCCTTAGTCCTAAGGATTTTTCTTTTTGTTGTTTTTTTTGTTAATAAGTTGACTTAATAAGTTTTTTGAGAGTCATTACATCTTATATAGCTCCTGTGTGTTACCGAAAACTACTTGGTTAAGTTCTAGAAAGAGTTAGTGCAAAAATTGCATTTTGCAATAAAAGTTGTTAACAACTTTTTGGCAATTTTAGCAATTTTTTGGAAAACATTGAAATTAACCTTGTAACCAATCAAACCAACTGGTAATCAGTTGAAATGGATTTCAAATTATGAAAATAGCCTCTATGAATTTATAGGAATCATAAGGTGTTGGTGATTATTAAGTTCTTTTTATATGGCAAGGAATCACTACTGATGTTAAACTTGTATATAGGATCATTGAGTTACTGTCAAATATCATTACTTCTTGTTTAGAACAAAAAACCCATACTTTGTTAGAATGAAACACCACTTTAGTTACATGTTATTACTAAATGGATTTAGTGGAAGATGTTAAGGATCTTCTTGGTTGTCTTAATAGCCATTTCATGGGTTTGAAACATAATCACTTCCTTTTGTGAAGAGTTGTCTGAAAATCAGCAAATTACATGTTGCAAAGGAAATACAGTCATAAGATGTTGGAAGATTGTTTTCACTCATATGATGTTGAAAAATCTCTTGGAAGGATGGAATAGATGACATACTGAAGTTTGTGAGATAGTTATTAGGTGTTCCTTGAAGTGTCTAAGGTGTTAGTTTGAAGCAAGAAGTTGATTATGATCCATTTCTCAAATTTGCTCATTTTTTCCTTATTGCTTCACAAGTCTTGAATAGGGAAAGTGGTCAAGTAGTTTTGTGAAGTTGGGTAGAATTTTTTTCAATGTTGTAACCAACTTGGAAAGAGTCTTTGAAGACACTTAGGAAGGTGGAAAAGGTAGTTTGCCTTAAAAGTGTTCTTGCTAGGAATCCACTAGCTTTTGGCGTGAGCACTCTACATCATTTTGGATGCAAATTACATTAAAATGAAATACATGAAATGTACTTAAAATGTAAACAAGAAAAAAAAGATATATATTATGATAACCAATAATGTCATACATGAATAAACATATAATATATTATGATAACCAATAATGTCATACATGAACGAACATATAATATATTATGATAACCAATAATGTCATACATGAACAAACATATAATATATTATGATAACCAATAATATCATACATGAACAAGCATATCATATATTAACCAATAATGTCATAAATCTAATAATTTCATGCATCAAATATATATCATACATCAAATATAAAATGTCATATATATATCAAATGTATATCAAATATGTCCACTGACATAAAATCCAACATGTATGTCCACTAATGCATATAAATGTGTGTCTATCCCTATATCTTCTCCTTCCCATGAGGGGAAGGAAACATATCCCTAGAGGTCTTTGGTTGTTGTGTGGAGGGAGATAATGGAGATGATGGAGTCTTTCTCACACACTCACTCGTCCTCTTGTTTAGGCTCTTCTCTAACTGGAGCTAATACAAAAAAAGTAGATATGAAGCAATAGTTATTATACATTGAAATCAAATATATGTACACAAAAAATTAATTATTTTCTTACCCCCATCAAATAGTCACTTTGTACGTCTACCTCAAAGGCTTGCGGACGATCAAGTGTAATAAGACCCTACAACAATTCAATCAATATAATCACTTATAAATAACATTTGAAATTTCAATATTAACTATTATAAACAACAAATAAAACAAAAAAAATTCTTTCATACCTCAGTCAATGGCTCTAAACTAGCCATCGCTACAGCAACTCCATGATTGATGGACTGGCGAAGACGAGGAGGAGTCTCAGACGCTAACAATTGCATGTCATATAATGCAATTTACATGTAACATGAAACATGAAACAAATGTACCTCTACGAAGCTCATATCATGCCTAGGCTTAGATTCCCTTGTGAATGTTGATGGTCCAGTAGAGAACTGATGCATATGGATAATATTTTTTTTGTCAATCCTTCATATGATTACTTAATAAATATATATATTAATTTAAATGATTAAATTGATGCATACCTCTTTACTCATTGACGAGATGTAAAATGGGGCTGAAGAATCTCTACTAGGGCCATCAACACTCTTACTCTGAATTTTGAACAATGTCAATACATGCTAATTAATTAGTCATTCACTATACCTACAAAATGTGATCAAATTAGTTTATTATAATTATAATTTACTCGTGCGTCAATGCCAAATGTGTCACTTAGGAACTCATCAGTGAGCAACCCATCATCCATACTATCTCCAACATGACTGCCAAATGTGCATAAGGATTTACATGATGTGCACATGTGACCATATGCATAGAAGGCTCCTCCTCAACTAATGGATTGGCACAATCAATGAGGGTTTGTGTCAAAGCACTGATAGTCCCTAGAGTGCTGGTCTCTACATGTTCCTTCACAACTAAAGGAATAGTCACATGCTCACCTTATAGCTTGACAATAGGTACCCTAACTACATTAGGATCACAACGTGCCCCCAACCTCTCAAATGATGACCCCCCACCTCTACCTTGAGATTATAATATATCAAAATAATTGGGGATCTCCCCAAGGAAAAACTCACAATACAATTTCTTTAAGAAATACATTGGAACCTCATCATTA
The DNA here is from genome assembly GCA_028749045.1 of Cupressus sempervirens. Taxonomy (NCBI): domain Eukaryota; kingdom Viridiplantae; phylum Streptophyta; class Pinopsida; order Cupressales; family Cupressaceae; genus Cupressus; species Cupressus sempervirens. Next base: position 137,383,252 of record CM053789.1, on the reverse strand, counting down.
TTTCAGGGAGGGGCATCAAAGACCATTCACCATCTATCCCAAAAGTTATTTCTAATATCATCATGTATGCACCAATGGATGGGGGAACTTTTTAGTTGTATGTTTAATAGTGTCTTGTTCTCTAGGCTTTTTAAACAATGCACACATGCTACCTTTTTCTATTTCCTTTTTTCTTACATTTTTATAGGATAATTTATTTGCATAATATATTTTTGTTCATCCCTCTTAACATGCCAAATATCCAATTAACCACTAACATAAGCTACATGTGTCATAATGGACTCAAAGGAGGATGTCAATTATGCTCTCATAGGATTGGTTTTTTCACAAGCTTTCAACCTACCAATGAGTGCTTCTAATTCATTTTTTCCTCTTTCTATTTCATTCATTATGTTGTCTTGGGTGCTAGGAGGAGGTCTTTCAATCAGTGGAGGTTGTAGAATTTCTTTCTCTTCTTGTGGAGGGTTTTCATTTTGATTTTGTTGATCCGATTGGGGATTTGGTGGTTCATTATTCACATTTCCTGATAAGAAACCAATTACATTCTAAATAAATAAACAAATTTAAAACAAAATTGAAAAAACCTATAGAATAATGTAAAAACTTATAAAACAATGCAAAAACATATAAAACAATGCAAAAATAAAAGTAGAAAACCTACTACATGATCCTGATCTTGATCTTCGGCAATGAGGAGGCATTTTGAGGAGGTGGGTGAGAAAATTCTTCAACTTTTGCAACTTGCATGCATGTCGTTGAGGAGAGAATGCAACAACAAAATAAAATGAAATCAGTTGCAGGTTTGCAGCCCATGTATAAAAAGTAAAGATTTTGAAAAGCACATACGCATTATAGCACACACACACTTTGGATTGGGTTGCACAAGCCTTAGGCTTGTGGAACCCAAGCCAAAGTACGTGTGCGCTATAGTGTGTGTGTGCTTTTAGAATTTAAATATTTCATTTTGTGTGTCATGTTTTTGGCACCATAACTTGGTGCAGTTACCCTACAATGTGTAGTTCTCTACAAAGTCAACAACTGATATAATAGTGTCAATGGAAAAAATCTTCTTACACATTCTAAATTGTTGATCCAACCACTGAGACCTATGACTATGCCTTGCATACTTGTAGAAAATATTTATCTTGAAATCTGAAATAAAACTAGCCACACTAATTTCTTTTGCAACCAATTCACATATAGTGCCCTCACCTTCACTCTTCAATGTGAATTTCATCATTTCAAATACCATTTTTTTACTATTGTCCTCCCAAGATCTTGTTTGCAATCCTCATGGAAACATGTGTCAAACTTGGATAAACACCACATTTTGAACACTTCTCATTTAAGCAACCATTTCTATAAAAGAAACAACCATCAACTCTAGGATATTAAAAAAGATCTAGCAAGTCTCTTGATGATTTGGAATCCCACTAAAACCACAATTCTCCAATATTTCTTTACTATGAAAATTAGAACAAATGGAGCGTAATAGTTCATGGTGCATAGAAAACTCGACATGATATTTGTAACATGTATTTTGAACCTTAAGTGGCACACAACAAAATGGATTTAAAGATTCAAAATCCCTTTGTGATATATGCAATCTTGGATGACTCTCTCTAGATTCTTTGAACATCATAGTTTGACTTACCTCCAAATAATGTTTAGGATGTGGCGTGCGGTCTCTAATGCCAATTCTCAACTTCAACATGTCTTTAGCATTGGGTGAGACTCTTGAGCTAGAGTGCCTAAACTATGTAATTTGTTTCTTTACATCATCGATTAAAGTCTTATGAAAACGTGGAAGTCTCCCACTAAAATCTCATGTATCATTTTGAAGAGGATCGCCAATTCTCTCTCATCTAAAAAGTGCTCTTCTCAAAATAGTATGATTTAGGTTCAAGTCAATACAAATTTGTCTCATATATCTACCCTTTCTCAAATGATGACTTACCAAAGAGGTTGTAATAACCCTTTAAGAAGCTCTCTTATCTTTCTCCTTACTATTTTTCCCAATACTATTGTGAGCACTGAAAAGATTTGTCACAGTAATAATATTTTTTTCCATTTTCTTATTGACATGATTATTCAATTTGGAAAGCATATGTCTCATCTTTTGCATCTTTAATAAGTGCATTAAAAGTTGATATTTCTCCACCACTATCTTGTTGCCAAAAACATCTTATATAGTCTTGAAGCCCATAACCAAATGGTTCTTTGCAATTTTTTTCTTTCCAAATTACTAATAATCATTTCATCAATTTCTATTATCCATTTTGGTGTTCTAGGACCTTCATTTTAGTTATAATTAGGAGAAATGTAACATTCCTATGTATTTTCATTTTGGTCAATCATGGCATTTACATTATGAATTGGTAAATTTTCATTCTCCAAATTTTCAATCCCAACATTATCATTAGAAATTGGTACATTTTCATTCCCCAACTGAACATATTCATTTTCAGACTCTATGATTTCACCTTCAATCAATATATCATCAACTTGATTCATATTTAACATACTTTGTCTCTTCCTTCAATGATTTACCTTGTCTCTTTCCCTATATGTTGTAATGTCTTCATTTGATACCTTCATTTTTTGTTTATCCTTTCGATGACTACTGCTCCCTATTCAATTCGATGAAAGATCAACCCCACATCTCTCAAAATCTCCTGCATGCAAACACCTATCATAGAAAGAGAGAAGTAAAAGATATGGAGGCTAGAATTCCTAGATCCACAGATGAGACACTCTTGATGAGAAAAATGAAAGATTTCTATTATCAAAACTGAATTAATAAATTATAGAGAGATCAATCCTTATAAAAGGAGATCAAAACCCTAATAGGTAACTAACCTAGGTTGCATTATAATAATTAATAAAAGAATTAATTATTATATGCCTAAAGGTTAGCTTAAGTAAACTAGAGATAATAAATGGCTTCATAATTAAATCAATATGATTTAATTAATAAGAAAATATTTTATTAATGTAACACCCCCCTTAAGATAAACTTAGGGAGTACGTAAGAACTTAGAAACTACTATTGAAAGTGGGTCCCAACAACAAAGGCCTGATGAGGTACCCAAGCACAACCAAATCTCTGAAAAGAGGAGAAATAGAGAAAATGACATGGGAAAAATTTTACTCCAAAAAAAGATGGAAATAATGCTAAAATGAACTAGTGAAGGACTGAAGAAGCCTCCAAACTAGGGAATGTCCGACAAGATAGGAACAAAAGTTGATCATAAAGAACACCACTGAAGCATGAAGCTACAAACACTACCAAATTGTTGTTCTGAAGAACCTCCACTGTATAGAACATGACTAGGTAGAGAAGACTAAGTCTAAAGAGTTGATCAATTAAAGATGGAAGGTATCTTCATGGCCTCCAAAAATAGGAATGAAAGAATGTGTATATGTTAAATGAATCATCTCACTAAAATGCATAGGTATTCAGCCAATGCAATCGCCTAGAACATAGGATCAAATATTGAATACATAGCTCACTCCATCGAACCAAGAAATCAATAGAACCAACATAACCCCCTATAATGCTGAGAGATGAGACATGAACACTGAAGCTAAATGCAATATCTCCTACAAAAAGAAGAATTGGGAATATCAAGAGTGCAAAAGAAGTACAAACACCTATACTGGCATGTGTCATCAACACATCATGAGGCTAATGTCATGGAAGGAACACTCACTTGAAAAAAGAAGATGACAAATATGGACAACATAAAACCCCCTAAGGCACTTTATAATGTAGTGTAAGTACAACAAAACACAAAGATGTAAAAGATCCCAAAATGCAATAGAGTGACACTTCATCTTAGTGCATATGAAAAAATACTACAAATAGATGTCAACAAAGATCAAATGAGACATAAGGCTGATACAATAGATTGTTTAACCTGTGAAAAATATCTAAAACAATAAAATTGATCCCCGAACTTGAAACAACCAAGATATCCATCAGAATGCACAAAAAAAAAAAAAACTGATAGGGATGTGCCTAGAGTAGAATCTAGAAAATAGAAAGTCTCAAAATATGTCTCTTGGAATGCGAAATGGAATGGGATCAAAACCAACTTTCCAGTGATATCTACTTTTTAAACAATGGAGTCTGGATTAGCAAGTTATGGCCAAAAAACCACATGTAGGTCAAAAAAGCACTACAAGGGAAAAATATTTATTATCGCCTTAGGATGCATGCCAAAATGCCTTGAAAAGTGTGAGTGTGTCAATTTTGTATCAAAATTGCAATGATTTGCATGCCAAAAAAATCTCGATTTGTGTACCCAAAATTTTGATTTATGTGACCAAAAATCTTGATGACTTAAAATTTCGATTTGCTTGCTAAAAAATCTTGATTTGTGTACCAAAAAATTACAAAATCATCACCCCAAGAAATGAGACAATAAATATCTATTTTTTGGGAAAATCTCTATTTGCGTGCAAAAATTCAGAAAAATGCCCCTTAGGAAACATGTCAAAAATCTTGATTTTCAAACCAAAAAGACTTGATTTGCATGCCAAAATTTTGAAAAATCATCGCCTTAGGAAATGTGTAAAAAATCAAAAAATCACTGCCTTAGAAAACATGCCCAATTTGTTAGCAATATTATTTTGCCTCAAATTCCACCTGTGTCCAAATTAGACAAATTTTATATGAAAATAAAGGTTTTTGGGTGCTCTGAGCTCCACGAAGATGTCCGGTTGGGCTAAAAATACACCAAAAAAGGTGACCCCCCAGATTCAATACAAAAAAATTTGAAAAATGGAACCCTCTGAAAGAAAAATACAGATCTAAAAGCCAAGCCAAACTTCTTATAAATATAATAGGGGCATGAAGATCTGTAGATCTCATACCATGTTGAAGTTGATGAAAGATCAACCCCATAGCTCACAAGAATCACCTATATGCAAACACCTATCACATAAAGAGAGAGAAAAAAGTTATAGAGGATGGAAATCTTAGATCCACAATCAAACATTCTTGATGAGAAAAAAGAGAGATTGCTATTATTAAAACTAAATTAATAAATTACAAAGAGATCAATCCTTATAAAAGGAGATCAAAACCTTAATAGGTAACTAACCTAGGTTGCATTATAATAATTAATAAAATAATTAATTATTATATGCCCAAATTTTATCTTAAGTAAACTAGAGATAATAAGTGGCTTAATAATTAAATCAACATGATTTAATTAATAAGAAAATATTTTATTACTCTAACACCTCATTCAGACAACAATATTAGACACCTAATCAAATCTTGTAGTAACATTTTCAAACAATGGGCCCCAAACAATTTTTTTTTCTCTAAACCCTTGAAAATGGCCAAAAAAATAATGTGATTGTCGGGTCTGCAATGATAGAGAATATTTTGGGAAAAGTCTTCTAGTAAAAAGATTTGGGTACCCAATCCCATATCGAGGACCCAATCCCATATCGGGTATCCGATTCAAGATCAGATACCCAATATGATATTGGGTATCCGAAATCATCGCCCAAAATTTGGATGGAATTCAATTGGGAAAGTGTGGGAAATCAACTACTATTATATATTAGTATATATTATTATATATTAGTATATAAAATCAATTATTATCATATAATATAGTAATATATTATTATTATTATAATATATAGTAATGTATGATTATTATTATTATTATATAGTAATATATTATAATAATAATAATTTAATTATTATTATTAATGTAATCAATCATATGGGTTGAATGGGGTCGAAGGCTAGCCTACGACCCCATTCGACACATATGATTGCGACATGTGTTCCTAGAGGTCCTAAGACCCCTAGGGACATATGTTAATTGATCATATGGGTTGAATGGGGTCGTAGATGAACCTATGACCCCATTTGACCCATTGTATGGTGACATGTGTCCCTAGGGAACCTAGGACCCATAAAAACATATGGTAATAGATCATATTATTCAAATGGGATCGTAGGTGAACCTATGACCACATTTGACTCATTGCATCATGACATGTGTCCCTAGGGGTCCTAGGACCCCTAGGGACATATGGTAATCGATCATATGGGTCAAATGGGGTCATAGGCTAATCTACGACCCCATTCGACCCATTGCATCGTGACATGTGTTCCTAGGACCCCTAGGGACATATGGTAATTGATCATATGGGTCAAATGGGGTTGTAGGCTAGCTTAAAACCCCATTCAATACATTGCATCATGACATTTGTCCCTAGGGATCCCAGGACCCCTAAGGACATATGGCAATTGATCAAATGGGTTGAATGGCCTACGACCCCATTTGACCCATTGCATCAAGACATGTGTCCTTAGGGGTCCTCATACCCCTAAGGACATATGGTAATCAATCATATGGTTTGAATGGGGTCGTAGGCTAGCCTACAACCTTGTTTGACACATAATATCACGACATATGTCCCTAGGGGTCCTTGGACCCCCACAAACATATGGTAATCGATCATATGGGTCGATCGCCTATGACTCCATTTGACACATTGCATCATGAAATGTGTACTAGTAATTGATCATATGGGTTGAATGAGGTTGTAGGCAAACCTACCACCCCATTCAACCCATTGCATCGCAACATGTGTCCCTAGGGGTCCTAGGACCCCTAGCAACATATGGTAATCAATCATATGGGTCGAATGGGGTTTTAGGTGAACCTACAACCCCCTTTGATCCATTGCATCATGACATGTATCCCTAGGGGTCCTAGGACCCCTAAGGAAATATTGTAATCAATCATATGGGTCAAATGGGGTCGTAGGTGAACCTACAATCCCATTCGACCCATTACATCATGACATGTGTCCCTAGGGTTCCTAGGACTCCTAGGGACATATGGTAATCGATCATATGGGTCGAATGGGCTCGTAGGTGAACCTATGACCCAACTGACACATTGCATCGTGACATGTGTCCCTAGGGTTTCTAGAACCTCTAGGGACATATGGTAATCAATCATGTGGTTCAAATGGAGTCGTAGGCAAACCTACAAACCCATTCAACCCATTGCATCATGCCAAGTGTCCCTAGGGGTCCTAGAACCCCTAGGGACATATGGTAATAAATTATATGGGTCGAATGGGGTTGTAGGAAAACCTACCACCCTATTCGACCCATTGCATTGCGACATACGTCCTGAGGTGTCCTAGGACTCCTAGGGACATATGGTAATCGATCATATTATAATTTAATAAAATATATAATACTATGTAATAATTTTTAATACTATGTTCAAATATATATTATAGTAGTATATGTAATAATATATATTTAATATAATAATAATAATTATATATATATATAATATTTGTAATACTATAGATAATATATAGTAGTATGACCCTAATATACTATCTAATCATATTTAATATCATATATAATATTATAAAAATAAAATTTGTTATATAATATATAATAAAAATATAAAAATAATAATATTCAAATAGATCATTATATCTTAAATGTGAAAGCATATTTAAATATGTTTGTTAGCTTTTAGTTTAAAATGTATAATTAGTTCCCACCTTCTCAATTTTTGAAATTTTGCATTTTGCCACCACATTTCAAGTACTCGATTAGGCTTGGTATTTACTAAACCTCTTTGGTCAACTCAAAAAATGTGTTTGAGACATGTTTCCCTGACATTCACACTTCAAATGACAATTTGAATTTTTTTTTTCATCCAAATTCAATGAAATGAAAAAGGTTTTTTGAGAACACTCTCAAGATTCCATCAATATAATTGTTGTCAAATTATGAGTTCGATAAGTATTTATTAGTTAATTTCTAATGAAGATGTTTGTAAACTATTGATTAACATACTGAATGAAAAATAGCTATAACTTTCAAATGGTCTAATAGTTTTGAAATTCAAAAGTTGTGACACATTCTATGTTTTGCCTAGTATAAGAAAAATAAAATAAAATTTTGTGAAGTTTTCAATTAGTTAAGGTGGTAAGACACGGCAGTACTTTTATTCTAAAAAAGCTATAGTAGAAAATACATATTTAATTATTTATTTGGAATAAAAATACCCAAAAAATATGTCTCACATCTTGGCATGAGTCTACTTTTTATTTCTAAAATTATATTAAAAAGTATTATCATTTGATTTTGATGAAGGTGGTTAGACATACACCTATTTTTTATTTGCGCCTTGAAATTTTTGTAGTACTGCATTAAAATCTAAAATTTTGACCAATCAAGTAATTTTTTCTCTAGATAAGGCCTAGTATTCTAGAAAGTAAATTCAATTTCCTATAGATTATTTTCTTAAAATAATTTGATATAAATCCCATAACTACTTAAAAATTATGTATCAAGTTAACATAACCCTGATTTGGTGGTTTTTCGTTGCCACTTAAGGTCATAGTTTGGTTGACCATGATCTTGCACATACCCTTTTGGGATCACATCTCATCTCTTGAATAGCTAAAACTCTAATTGAATAAATAAGAAGAAGAGTTCTTAATACCTTTCTGACTAATGTCACATCATCTATTGTTCCTCTTGAGGCTTTGACTGCACTCACACTTGCTTTGATTATTTCACTATAATTTACAATATTTTCATCTTCTCTCATCTTTATCTAATCAAACTAGCCTCTTAGACTCTCTACTTTAGCTCAAGTCTCACATTTTCATTTCCTCCATAGATCTTTTTTAACTTGTTCCATATTTCATGAGTAGTAGGATAATCTTTGACTTCATCAAATTTAGCATAATTGAGAGCAGAATCAATGTCATTCATCATTGTTTTGTGATTCTTCTTTTGTACCATTTGATCCATAGTCAAAGGATTGGGAGGTGAAACATACTTGTTGTCTAGAAACTTTAGGCCCGTGTCTCCAATAGTTTCCAACTGCATTTCATGAGTTCCTACCATGCTTTGAAGTTATCTCTATTCAACTTAGGAATCTCTCTTCTGTACGAAATCTTTGATCTTTACCTTAGGTCCATGAAACCTGTCACCAAACACTTTGATACCAACTGTTGGAAATATAAGAGGAGTAACTAAGAGGGGAGGGGTCAATCATTTACCACTAAAATAATTCCAAAACCCCGTAGATGTGAATACAAAACTTTACAGATCGGTTAGAACTAAAAATCCACTATAACTTGGTTAACATAGTGATCTTGAAATATTAATGTGTATTAACCTTTAGTAACTTAGTTGTAGAAAGATAAAGTAGTAAGCAAATAAAATGAACACAAGATACACCAAGATTTAATGTAAAAACCCAATTTGGGAAAAACCACCAATGCAACTAGTTACAACTATTCACTCTTCTGAAGTGAGCCTTGTTAGGATCCAACCCTATTAAAGGTTACACAACACAGTGTTAGATGTGACCCTGTTAAAGGATTTTGATCACCCTATTAGGAGTGGTCTTGTTAGAGGTCTTAAGACACTTCAATCTAGAAATGCCACCTTGTTAGAGGATTTACAAAATGACTATTAAGTCAACTCTGTTAAGAGATTTCTTCATTTCTACAATTGTTAGAGAGTATCAATGATTGACCTAATTGACGAAGCAACTAGATTGTAGATTCAGATCATTGTTCTAGTTTATCATCTAGATCCTTCCTGATCAAAATATTCTTTGCAACTCCTTGGATATTTTCCCCTTAATTATATATCCTTCTTAATTCACATCTTATTTTCTTTCCACAACTTCTCATATTTTAACCCACAACTTGACCTGTCATATATATGAAGTACATAGTCAAGTTGACTTGAACATCCTTACAAATAAATAATTAACATCCATTAAGTTAGCTCACATAAACCAAATAACAAAGAAATTTATTCTAATGGAGGTCGGCTTGAATTGAAACTGCGTCACTTGTTTACCACTGAGTTCCTTGGAAAGTGTCCTCACTTGGTTTACACTATACTTCTAACTCGGTTACCACTAAACTCCTTTGGCGACTAACCTAGCTCAACTTCAACTGAATCCTTGAACTTGTCTTCTACTTGGCTGATATAGGATTCTTTTGAGCTCAATTCCAACTGGTAGTGCTTGGTTAGAGTACAACATTTTGTGTAACATTAATGACAATAACTGTTAATGATAGTAACATTGAATAATTGTTATCAACAATAACATTTAGTGATTTTGTGTGAGTTTCTTTTTATAAAAGTAACATATATATAATCTATCTAAATAATATGTTGACATGTATAAATGAGTTAATTTTTTTGAATTTAATATTTTTTTATTAAAGTTGAATGATCATCCCTATGGTGATGAAATCCCTAGGCACACCTCTACTAAAATGTAAGAAATAGGTAACTAACCTAGATAGAATGTGCAAGCACACAAGACATTGAAAGTTTTACCCAATATAAAAATATATGAACATGGAAAAAAGGGTTTTTTTAGTGCACCAAAGCTATACATGTAAAATGCTTGTGTGCTTTAAGAACTAGGGAGTTACTTCCCTACCGCAAGCTAAAAATTAAATATTAGTATCTACAACGCTAGATCTAAAATTAAAAATCATCACTATGAAGTTCACATATATCAATTTATTCAAGTTGTATTTATTGCAATAATCAAGCACCCTTCTAAAATAAACAATGAATACCTCTTGGAATTTAATGTCCTTGTACTTCTCATATTTAATTTCTTTTTTGATGGTTTAATTAGATTTTTTTCTTTCTTTCTTCTTGTATACTAGTGTCTCAATTTGACCTTCTTGTGCTTCTATTATTTAGGCATCTATATTAGACAATCGTATCAAATTAAAAGGTGATATGAATTAGGATCTAACAATTGTGGTATTTAGGTAGTATGGTTGTATGATTTTTAAAGATTGATTGCAATGAGTTCCTTTACTCAATGTGGCAAAAGGTCATGCATAGACAAAACAAAAAAGATTAGAAGAAATATGATAGGACTAGTCTAGGGTCATCTAGATAGTTTATATGCAATCTTAGATATCCTCTACTTACACAAGTTAACCCTAATCACTTAGAGATAACTTTTCCTTAGACTCACCTACCTATTCAAGCTTGCACACTAGCTTGAAACATCATTTTAGGCCTTCTTAATGACTTGTTCTTGAAAGGGTTGGAGGATCTTCCTAGGGTTTATTATACTTCTTTCCATCCATTTACCAAAATCCATTCATTAGGTTTCTATATGATCTCTTTAAACCCATGAAAAACTCCTATTAGGCCTAGGAGCCCCCAATTAGCCCTTCTAATGGACTAAATTAGGTTTTGTGCAAATGTTTCCTCAAGAAGGTGCCAAAAAAAATCTACATTGAAATACCCTTTTCCAAGGCCTTCAATATTCTTGAGTTCTTAGGTTCCCAACTTCTATTTGATGCCCTAACCCTATTTTAAAGGGTTGCTAGGGTTTAACAACAATTAAGACTAGTAAAGAGAAAATTTTCTCTTCCTCACTTCCTAGAAAATCTCAAAGTTTCTCCCTGTAAGAAAAGAAACTTCACTATATCCTCTATCCTTCCACAAAACCCATTTCATCCAAAATAGTTCACCCTTGCAAGAAATCTTCTTTCCTTGGCCCAATTTCTAGCTGAGTACATCCCTATCTTGCCTAAGGCTTCCGAGGAAATGGCTTGGCCCTTCACTCTTAGCTCCATCCTTCTTAATATATAGTATATAAGATTTCAAATATCATTATTCAAGGTTTCATGAAGTTTCAACCATAGGGAATGCTGATAGACACCATTTTGCCAAGTTTGTCCCAGTACTGGCCAACAAACAGGCAATCTAGTAAAACATTAATTGTGAACTCTACTTGATTTCTAATAACTTCTAACCAAAAAAATAAACTAGAATGAATAATTTAGAAAATATAAAAAAAATCCAAAACATTGATCCAATCTCATGCCAATAAAAAACTTAGTCTTCCATTCAAACTGTCATGGATTTGCTTGTCTGTTGTATGCATCTGTATAACTCCAAAACTCCCAATTGTACAATAGTGACTTTGAGGGATTTACATACTCTTTTCAAAACTAACTGAACCAACTCTCCCTTTTTGGTAAATTCCTAGTGGCATTTTACCAACTTTCGAACTTTTACAAGAAAAATTGCAAAAGATGCAAAAAATGTCAATGTGCAATTTATGCAAAATTGACAACTTTTGCATTTTGACACCTTAGGATTTGAAAACCTTCATATTAGAACTTCAAATCAATCATGAAAGTTATTTAGGCCATTTTTATGTCATTTCCATGCCTAACTTCTCTGTTATAGTTATTTAGCCCTCTAAATCAACTTTTTGCACTTTTGCCCCTAATTGACAATAAATGCAACATTACATCTAATCAACTATCATGCATTACATTAGTGCTTCACATGAATGATTCCTTATTACTACTAGGTCTTATCAAGACTCTTATTGATTCCTAACAACCTATCCTAGGTGCTCCTACATCATACTCACCTAATGAGTTGAAAGTCCTTATAGGACTTTAAGAGGGAATAAGAGAAAGGTCAATGCCCCACTCCTTGAAATCTCCTTCTACAACCAAAGTGGCTTCACTATCTAGTTTCCCATGCCATTTCACAAGATGCTTCATGTAAGTCTCGTTTCTAGTCACCTTGTTCACCTTAGAACTTAAAATCTTCTTAGCTTGTGGCTTGCTTGGAGATGGCTTAAGCAGGGTAGCTACAATGTCTTATAGGTCTTCATCCTCTACTAGAGTGGTAGATGGAAGACAACCCTTGTAGGCTACCAAATCTACAACATTAAAAGTAGTGGACATGCCCATATCTGTTGGTAGAGCAACCTAGTATGCATTGGCTCCATACTTGCCAGAATTTTGCATGGCCCTACCTTTCTCATCTTCAGTTTGTGGGACTCTCTTTTGGATAGCCTATTCTTATTAAGATGGACCATGAAATAGTCCCCAACTACAAATTGTACATCTCTCTTCTTTGTATCTTCCCAATGCTTCATTTTGGTTGTATTCTGCTCCAAGGTTTGTTTGACCATATCATGAACCTCTTTCATGGAAAGGGAAAAGTCTTCAGCCACTCTACTAACCTCTGCACCTTCTTTCATGTCCCTTAGTCCAAGAATGCATCTAAGATTCACTCCATACACCACTTCAAAATGACTCTTCCTAATAGATCTATTAATAGTATCATTGTAAGCATATTTTTATTGAGCAATAATGTGGTCCAAACTCTAACCATATTCTTTGGTCAAGCACCTTAAAAGGTTTCCCAAGCTTCTTTTAACCACTTATGTCTACCCATCCATTTGCAGATGGTAGGAAGATCCAAATGATAGGTTAGTGCCCAACTTATGCCACTAATTCTTCCAAAAATGACTCATTAATTTAGTATCCCTATTAGACACAATGCTAAGAGGTAGTCCATGTATCCTGATTACTTCCCTAAAAAACAAATTAGCAATGACACATGCATCATGAGTAGTTTTACATGGCATAAAGTGAGCCATTTTGTTGAATCTTTCCACAATGACATAAACACTATCATAACCTTACTTTTTTTTAGGTAGAAACACCACAAATTCCATGCTCAAACATTCTCAAGGTCTTTGAGGAATTGGAAATTGTTGGTAGAGCCCTACATTGGTGGTAACTCACTTGGATTTATGACAAACCATGAAACATTCAACATACCTCTTCACATCCTTGCTCAAAGTAGGCTAGTAGTAGAACCTTTAGACTAAATCCACAGTCTTATGCACCCCAAAATTCCCTCTCAAAGCACCATTATGATTCTCTTTGATCAAGTTTTCTTTGATGGATCCCCTTGGAACACATAGATTATTTCCTTTTAATAAGAGGCATTCCTGTAAGGTGAAATAAAAAAACTCATGATTAAAATAGTTAGCATAGTCATTACATACTTGATAGGCCTTGGAAAAGTTTGGATCATCAGAGTACAACTCCTTGAAGTTCTCAATCCTAACACTCCTAATATGCACTTCCCATACAGTCAACAACCTATGACTAAGTGCATCTGCAACCTTGTTTGCAATACCTTTTTTATCCTTGATGGTGAAGGTATAGGTCTGAATATACTCCACCCACTTCATGTGCTCGTGACTTAACTTATCTTAGGAATTTAGAAAACTCAAGGCCTGATTATCAAAATATACAACAAATTCTTTAGGCAATAGATAATGCCTCCATTTCCTTAATTCTTGGACCAAGGCATAAAACTCAAGGTCATAGGAAGAATAATTTATTTTGGCTTCATTTAACTTTTCACTATGAAATTCAAGTGGCTTACCCTCTTGACTAAGGATTTCTCTAATGGCAAGGTTACTAACATCACATTCAGCAGTGAACAACTTTTAAAAGCTAAGTAGGACTAAGATGGCTTAAGTGGAAATTTATTGTTTGAACAATTAAAAGTTTCTAGTGGCTCCATCAATCCAGTTGAACTTGGCTCTAATTCCACCTTTAATGGTCTCCAACAAAGGTGCACAAATATGGCTAAACTACATAATGAACTTTCCATAAAATTATGCTAGACCATGGAAGCTCCTCACCTCTAAGAAAATCTTAGGTGTTGACCAACTAAGTATAGCCTCCACCTTGCTAGGATCCATCTTGAGTTGTCCCTATGAGATGACAAACCCCAAGTAGACCAAATCTTCCTTCATAAAATCACACTTTTCCAAGTTAATGGAGCAATTAGCATCAGACAATCTTTTCAAAACCAAACTCAAATGCCTTAAATGTTCTTCTATGGTGCTACTAAAAATAAAGATATCATCAAGATAATGACAAAAACCTTACCCAAGTAATCAAGAAAAATTTCATTCATGAGCCTCATGAATGTGGAGGGGGAATTTGGCAAACCAAAGGGCATCACTAGCCACTCATACAACCCTTCAATAGTATTAAAGGTTGTCTTCCATTCATCTCCCTCCTTAATCTGTATTTGATGATATCCACTCTTTAAGTCAATTTTGGTGAAGTACTATGCTTTGCCCAAAAAATTAAGTCTTTAATTCTTGGGATTGGGAATCTATAGTTGATAGTTATCTTATTAATGTCTCTTTTATGTACACATTCTCTAAGTACCTCCCTTCTTTGGCACCAAGATAGTTGGTACTGCACATGGGCTCACACTCTTCCTTATCAAATCATGATCTAGCAATTGTTGCACTTGTTTGTGGCTATCTCCTCATGTTGGCTAGGTGTCATTTTATATGCTTCCTTATTAGGCAAAGTTGCTCCAAGGATGAAGTCCATCTAATGGCTGATAAATCTCTTAGTTTGCAATGTGTGCTTCCCATCACTTAGAATGTCATTAAACTAATTCAACTGGTCCTACATGTCTTTAGGTAGCTGTGATCTGATTGTATTTTGTGCATTTTGTGGCTTGATGATAATGGAATACCCTATGCCTTCTCCTTCCTTCATGATGTTAAGGAACTCTTTCTCACCTACCATTAAAATATTAGGTCCCACCATTTGGGTGCTTTCTCCCTCTAACAAATATTGAATAGTATAAGATTCTTTTCCTTTTTTGAACTTGTACACATTCTTCCTACCATCATATTGGGCTTCTTTGTCATATTGCCCTAGCCTCCTGAAAAGGAGATGTCATGCATCCATGGGAAATATATCACATAAAACTCTTTCCTTATACCTACCAATGTTAAAGTTAACCCATGGTTGTTCTTTCACCTCAACATGCTAACCTTTATTTAGCCACGTGACTCTATCAAGATTATTATGAAGGAGTCTTTTGAGTTTTAATTTTACTATTGCTTCTTCTGATATTATTTTATCAGTAGACCCAGAGTAATGATAACCTGACATACCTTATTCTGCACCTTGCATTTGAACCTAAATAGGGCTCTCCTTTGGCTTGGCTCCTCCTTCATGGGCTCCCTTATGAGTGTTCTTCTAAACATTAGATTCACACCTTCTTTTGAATCAAGTGGGAGATCATAGGTCATCTTGTTACCACCATGCTCTCGAGAATAAGCCACCTTACTTTCCCCTAAGGTAGAAGTCTTCTCTAGATACCTATAAGAGGGATTCCCTAGTTGGTTATAGTTGTAACACTTCATAGTAGAAAAGTATGAAGGTCCTTTACCTTGACTACTATTTTTGCCCCTAAAGCTGTTATTTCCTTTGCCTCTTTGGTTAAATCTAGCTCTTGGACTACTTGAACCACTCTATTCACTGTCTACTTGGGGTGTAGTTGCTTGGCCTCTTCCACCACCAAATTTACCTCTCTAATTTCTTTTCTCTTTGCCTTTACCTCTACTTCTATTTTTGAGGTCTTGTTTTTTAAAACTTCTCCTCTACCTTAAGTGCTAGCTAATAACACTTTTGTATTGTATTAGGACTCCATAACTGAAGTTCCTCTTGGATATTCCACCTCAAGCCATTGATATACCTAGCAATCTTAATTCTTTCAACCTCTTGCACATTGGATCTTAGGAAAAATTTCTAAAACTCCTCAGTATAACTTGTCACATCATTATCCCTTTGTTTGAGATTCTATCTTTTGGTATGCATCTACACTTCAAAGTCTTTTGGAAGGGATATTTTTTGTATTTGGCTCACCATACTCTTCCAATTTGCATAGACCATTTCCCCCCTTTTCACTCTTTCATCTTGAATGAACTTCCACCATATGAGGATGCTCCTCTCATCCTTGCCTTTCCTACTTTCACCTTTTGAGCTTCTGTCACATTCTCACTTTCAAAGTAGTTTTCCATGCCTTCCAACCATTCCAAGACATGGTATGTATCCAAATTTCCACCAAAAAGTGGCAATCCTTCCAAGTCTTTTAGATTTAATGCCTTGATTTCTCTAATAAATTGTTCCTCTACTATTACAAGATTAGGTGTGGGTGCCTCCTCTTCATTAAACACCTACTGCTTTTTCCTACTACATTCCTCTTGCTGATTGACCTTATTGGTCACTGCTTCAATGTTGAAAGCTACTCTCTCAAGTGTTGTCTCCAAGTCTATTATCCTAGCCTCAAACTCTAGGTTTTCCTCATCCTACTATTGAACCTTCTTAGCCAACTTTTCATTTGTCACCATGGTGGATCCTATGGAGGTTTCTCCTTCACTATCAGACATACACTAATATTTCCCAAAATCAACCTGGCTCTAATACCAATTTGATAGGACTAGTCTAGGGTGATGTAGATAGTTGATGTGCACTCTTAGATATCCCCTCCTTACATAAGTTAACCCTAATCACTTAGAGATAACTTTTCCTTACACTCACCTACCTATTCAAGCTTGCACACTAGCTTGAAACTTCATTTTAGGCCTCCTTAATGACTTACTTATTCTTGTAAGGGTTGGAGGCTCTTCCTAGGGTGTCTTAGACTTCTTTCCCTCCATTTATGACAATCCATTCATTAGGGTTCTATACGATCTCTTTAAACCCATGAAAAACTCCTATTTGGCCTAGGAGCCCTCAATTAGCCCTCCTAATGGACTAAATTAGGTTTTGTGCAAATCTTTCCTCAAGAAGGTGCCAAAAAACTCTATATTGAAATAACCTTTTCCATGGCCTTCAAGACTCTTGAGGTCTCAGGTTCCAAACTTCTATTTGATGCCCTAACCCTATTTTTAAGGGTTGCTAGGGTTTAACAACAATTAAGACCAGTCAAGAGCAAGTATACTCTTCCTCACTTCCTAGAAAATTTCACAATTTCTCCCTGTAATCAAGAAACTTCACTCTATCCTCTATCCTTCCACAACACCCATTTTGTCCAAACTAGTTCACCCTTACAAGAAATCTTCTTTCCTTGGCTCAATTTCTAGTCGAGTACATCCCTATCTCGCCTAGGGCTTCCAAAGAAATTGCTTGGCCCTTCACTCCTAGATCCATCCTTCCAAATACATAGTATAAAAGGTGTCTACTAGAATTCTTCAAGGTTTCATATAGTTTCAACCATGGGTAATGCTGGTAGACACCATTTTGCCAAGTTTGCTCCAGTACTGGCCATCAAACAAGCAATCTAGTAAAACATTAATTGTGAACTCTACTTGATTGCTAAGAACTTCTAAAAAAATAAAGAAAAAATAATTTAAAAAGTAGAAACTATAAATAAAAGCCAAAACACTAATCCAATCTTATTCCAATAAAAAATTTAGTCTTCCATTCAAACTGTCATGAATTTGCTTGTCTGATGTATGCATTCGTATAACAACTCCAAAAATTCCAACCATACAAAAGTGACTTCGAGGGCTTTACATAATCATTTCAAAACTAACTAAACCAAATCTCCCTCTTTGGTAACTTCCTAGTGTCTTTTAACCAACTTTGCAACTTTTACAAGAAAATTTGCAAAAAGTGCAAAAATTGTCAATGTACAATTTTTGCAAAATTGACAACTTTTGCAAAATTGACAACTTTTGCATTTTGACACCTTAGGCTTTGAAAAAATTCATCTTAAAAATCCTAATCAATCATGGAAGGTATTTAGGCCACATTTATGCTATTTCCACGCCTAACCACCCTGCTATGCTTATTTAACCCTCTAAATCAACTTTTTGCACTTTTGCCCCTAATTGACAATAAATACAACATTACATCTAATCAACTATCAAGCATTATATTAGTGCTTCATAGGCATGACTCCTTATTCCTAATAGGTCTTATCAAGACTCTTATTTCTTCTTAATGACATTTTGTAGGTGCTTCTACAGCAAAATAAAATCAAAGAATCAATGACAAACAACCATGTATGAAAAGCATTCAACTGCCTAGGATAATTAATAATTATAGTTAATAACCCTACAAACAATGGAGAAAATAAACCAAAAATAATCAAAAGAAATAGAACAAATATGATGAATAAAAGATACATGTGATGCTAAAACATGTAGATGAATCATACATATAATAAAAGTTATGTTGTTCTAGTATCAACTGCTTTTTATCCACTTACGTCTACCCATGAATATAAATATAAATATAAATATAGAAAACATCTGGTGCTTCAAGTCAAGTTTAACTTATTGTGGATAGAAGATAAATAAGTTTGGCAACTCGCAACGACACTGCAGATCCAATTACCAAGATTTGATTGTTGCAATAAGAACTCCTAACATAGAGAGAGAATATCATAAATTGAATGCATCCATCAAAATGAAATCAAATCAAATAACAATGCAATAAAACTAATGGAATATGGTTATTTCAAATATTAATGTAATTTCATCTTAGATCATAGGCTTTTCATAGGAGCTATAACTGAAGGTTTTGTTTACTCAGTTCTTTCTTGTAGTACACTCTCCTAAGTAAGGTTCAATATATGCTTCATTTGAAACTAATAAAATGAGTATGCATTTTTATCAATAAAAAATAATGCAACCAAAGCAAATTTCTCCCTTGTTTAAGTATGAGCTCTCATATTGTGCTCCATTTAACAACATGATAATTTAAGATTATGGTTGTAAATTATGAGAAGTGGCTCTCATTATATAGAATTTTGGACTTCAACTGCTGTTGTTTAATTAAAGAGATAAATTAATTTGATTGAAATTTATTAATTAGATTACTAGCTTGATTGAATAGTGAACTAGGTTATATAGCTTAGATGATTTAATTGATTAACTAAAGAAGTGAGACTAATAGGTAGACAAGTAGATGCACAATTGAGTAGGTTAGAGAGTTAACTAATTTGATTGTGAGTGAACTAAATTAAATGAATAGTGAACTGGATTGAATGGAGAGATGACGATTGGTTAAGTAGTCTGAAAAGGTGACTGGATAACTAACATATTTGATTAGATAGTCAAACTGAAAGACAATATTCGTAAGTAAAAGAATAATTTAAATTTAAATAAATTGAACATTTTGTTTAATTATACATGCGAAAATAATTAAATAAAGTAAATTTATTTATTTGACAAAGAATTAATTAGCCTTAAAGAAATATAAAATTAAATAAATAGGCAGTTTATTTAATTTTAGAAGAAACACTTAAGTAATTGAAATTATCACATAAAAGTGATGATAATAATAATGAACAAAACATGGTTAAATAATACGATTGTTTAATCAAAATAGAGACAACAGATTAATTAGATAATAACAAATATTAAATTAGTTTTCAAAAGAATAATTATTGAATCTCTAGATAATATTTCTAAGAAGTTAATAATTAAAATTATCTAATGAGAATACTTAATCATATTTGAATTAAGAGGAATGATACAAATTAATGAAATAATAGAGATTATTTAAGTATCTACACTAATATATCCAATAAATTAAGGTATTTCAATTGAAGGATATTATTATTTTTGTTGTATTCATAGGTTGGGTTAAAAAATACATGCAATTCAAAAAGATATCCATGAGAGATAAAGTTGGATATTAAATCTAACGTAAGCAGAGCATTGAAAGAAAAAGAAATATTGATGATGGTGTTTGCTAGTTGCATGATTTGGGAGCCTTGTAGTGATCAAATTTCATTCCTTTCCCTTGAACATACAGACATAGTCACTTTGTGCTTTAGCTCTTGCTAAGGTTTGTGTGTGCTTTAGCTCTTGCTAAGATTTGTAGATTTCAAATAAATTTGTATATAGTGTCTAAGTGCATATTTACTTAGACTTGTTCAAATAATATAGTTCAAATAATATAGTAATTTTTTAGTTATTTCTTCTAGTTTAAAAATATATATTATTAGAAAAGATGAATCCTAATTTACAAGTACAAGTGATGGGTAAAAAAAATTCAAAATCATTTAAATATTTATAAGAAATCTAAAATCTCTAATTTTTAAAAGTTTTTTTTATTCCCACGTGTTTATTATTGAATTATGTATATATTTATTTCAATTGATTTACACCTTTTTATTTATTTTTTACTATATATTATTTTTATGGTTTCATTTATATAGTATTTATACTTATATGTTACAAAGGTGTTATCTATGTGCGTGTAACAGAACACTTTTCTAATTTATAAATATATGTACTATATATATTGCTCAGTCTTTACTTTAGTACATGCTAGAATATTAATCAAAATTAAATTTATTGTAGATTATAGGTGTATGTATTTAGTTATTTTAAATTGGTAATTTTGTTTTATTGATATTTTTTTTGTAATTTTTAATTCTTATATCAATTTGCTATATTGATTCGATGTAAGCAATAAATCTATATTTATGTAATTATAATAAATCTATATTTATGCAATTATTTGAATAATCTTTTATATTGATTTAATTACTTTTTTTTCCAAATGTATATCTATGTTTTTATTTGAGATAAGCCAACAAACACAAGGAGAATAAGCCAAAAAAATTTCTTCACCAAAATAAAAAACTACAATCCAAAATATATATACACTACACTCCATGTTGCAGCCCAAAACTAATCCAACTATGATTTTCCTTTTGTCCTATCCTTATGGGAACAAAGGGTCATGTCAAAAGAAGACACACGAGATTTTAGTTTTTTTCGTCTTTTATAGTAATCCAACCCTCTTCCACTCTTATAGTAGCATCCTGCTAGAAAATAACATCTATTATAGGAGAACTCCCTCCCTGAAAGGGCATATGAGTTTCCAAGGAAAGAACAACAAAATTAAGAGAAGCAACAATAATAGGAGAAAGAGAAACAAGATAGAGAAAACATAGCTCTATCATCCCTAATCTAGATAGAAACTTCAGCCACATTAGGGACAACCTAACAATTTTAAGAGTATTACTTGAATTTTTTTATCTTATAGCATTGTTACTAAATTTTTGCACATGTGTAAAAATTTAAGCATGCATGCAATGAAAGTATAAAATTTCATTTCATTTCATTTAAACAATAGAAATGTCCTTGTATTTATTTATTTTCAAATATACATTGACATTTTCAAAATATGAAATGAATGGAAGAATGCTGAAATATCCCACACAAGTCGTGAATACATTTTATTGTCTTTCACATGTACTGAAAACAAGAAAAAATAAAGCATATGTGAGAAAGTTAGAGATAACCAGTCATTTCCTTTTAGACTTTGACTGGTTAAGTGTTCTTTAATATCGCCTTATTGCTCCTGGTCCAACCCTCGATCCAATAAGCTCCTGGTTCTTCATTTGCCTGCATGGGAAAAGGTGGGGTTAGATCTTTTAAGATCTAAGCAATGACTGATTACTTGTAACTGTGTACCTACACATGTGAATTTTTTTTTCCCTTTTCCGAATACATATGAAAAATAGCAAAATGTATTTCAAGTGCTCTAATGCAAAATGCGAAAAATATAATGTTAAGGGGACATATTAACTCTGATATGAAACTTTCCATTATAATCATGAACAAGGTTGCAATTATAAAATAGTGGTTTCATGAGTGTCACAAGCTCGTGCTCGAACCTCATACAATACCATCTTAAAGAAAAGAGCACTAAGGAGTTAGCATCATTGAACAAAGCTTGGGAGTTATTTCAAATCACAATACTCTTAAGATAAAGGATAGAAAATAATAATTGGTGTCATTAAAAGAAGAAAAGAGAATGTTGGTTTTTAGATGCTCAAATGGAAGCTCCTACAGATTTCATAGCCAGAAAGAGAAAATGAAAAGAGTGAGAGCACCAAGGCAAAAAGCGATCAAGATTGGTAAAGAACGATATAAAGAGTCTCAACATTCTACTTTGGAGAATATTTTTTCCTTCTTAAATTGAGAGAGTGTGCTATATTAGCTGGCATTATACCAACACCATAACTTCTTTCTCCATCTAAGGATTCTAGCATGGATTGACAAAAATATATTGCTTAAGGACAATATTTAGCTTTGAAAAAGGAGCAACAGTTATCAAAATCCCTATACAAAAGATTACAAAAAGGCCTGAAATTGGAAACTCCAAAAGAACTACAATTAGAGGTTTTTAGATACAATCAACTGGAAACTTCAAAAGAAACATGAGCAGAAGAGAAAGCATAGGATGTAGACCCACTGCACTTTTGGCAAAGAGAAGAAACTCTGTGAGTGTAGAATGCACTCCTCTATTAGATTTTGCATAGTTCAAACCAACAGTTATTCCAAAAGTTCATGATAGTAGGAAGAGAATAGAAGAAACATTATATAACTGTTTCCTTTTAAATCTCTTGATAAAGAGCAAACCCAAATTGTTATTAATGTAGCTAAAGAGATGAAGTATGCAAAAGGGGAAATCATTATTCAACAAGGTGACCCAGGGGATCACTTCTTCATGTTGGAGGAAGGGACTTGTGACGTGTGGATAGAGGGAACTAATGAGAAAAATTCAAGGATGGTGAAGAGATATATAAAAGGTGATAGCTTTGGAGAGCTTGCTCTGCTCTACAATGCTCCAAGAGTAGCAACCATAAAGGCATTCTCAGACTGCATGCTTTGGGCAGTTGATAGGAACACATTCCAAAAAATAGTAATGAGCACTACAACGGTCAAAAGAGATCTTTATGAGAAATTTTTTCAAGATGTACCACTTTTGGAGACACTTGACATGCATGAGAGGTCTGCAATTGCAGATGTTCTACTAGATGAATATTTTGCTGAAGGGGAGAACATTATTGTTGAAGGAGCACCAAGGGATAAAATGTACTTCCTAGAAAATGGGAAGGCTAAGGCAATTTGTAAGGGAAAAATAGTCATAGAGATATAGTAGAGGTGATTACTTTGGAGAATTGGCTTTGCTCAATAGCCAACCCCATGCTGCAATAGTTACTTTAGTTATACAATGTAAATGTGTTCAATAGATAGGGATAGCTTCAAGAGACTGCTAGAGGAAGTTGGAAGTCAACTTCAAATAATCGTAAACCTGAGACAATGCAAGTTCATGTAATGGCTGATATAAGATCCATGAAGGAACAAAAGTTAGTGAGGAAAAAAAAATCAGCTAGCTGAAACGTAAAGAAGAAAATGTACAAGTTCTGAGTTCATCTAGCAATGGCACAGGTTTTTGCATTATAGACTACTTTGTTCTTTAATATAGAATATGATATTCGTGAGTACTGAAGGACCCAATGTCAATTATGACTGTTGCATTAGTTTGAGGAGCTGTTGTACGTGCACAAATACAACAAACCAAAGAATAGCTGAAATCAAAGACAACATGTTTTTCAACCTCTCATGGCAGACCAAAAGGAAACTCCATACGTTGTTTTAAAGTGCACAAAAAATTGAAATATATGCAACAGACTTGTGTATCATGGTGATTGTTGATCCAAAAAAAAAATCTCACCAACTGGAAGATTTTCGCAAGAAAAAAACAAATTCTCAGCAATAAAAATGCTTCTAGAATCATTTTATTTGCTGGAAAATGATAAATAGTTGGAACCCATCTAATTCCAGCAAATAAAATGATATATCAAATGTAAAAAATGTTGTTCCTATCCCACATTTACATCTACAGAAGTAACAAATCATGCAAGGGAAAGATCAATTTAAAAGCAACAAAATAGCTTACAAAAGAGAATCATATCTTAAGATAGTGGCTCAAATTAAGAAGAAAAAAGCCAACAAACCTTTCAAAGCAAAGTTTCACTTGGCAATTTTAGCTCATGTTTTCAGCAAAGCAAATATCAAATCCAGAAAAGTATTCAGGGCAACCAATGAGAACGAGTTCATGTGAAAAATGACAAAGGTTTCATACCTTCAAGTGATACGAACAGCTATTATAGAGTGAGCTCTAGCAAATGCATATGGAGGAAGAAAGAAAAATCATCAGATGTAAATGCCGACTCTGCAAGTCTCCTCAAACCCTCGTTTCTCTCCTTTCTTATTCAAAAGCTTTAGGATATCAAATGATGAGAGTTAGGGTAAAACTTAAGTTTCAATGCCCTATATTATTTTCTATATAATTTGGGGTTTGTGGCTTTTGATGGGATTTTAATCCCTTTTGAATTTTATTCATATTTTAGGGGAGTGAAATTGTTTTTATTGTTAATGCCTTAGAAGCTTTTTAAAGCTTATAATCTTACTTGTTTTTTTTGCATAACTATAACATTGAAATGATATTAATATGATTAATTTTACTCATTTCATATTATTTTCTTAATTCTAAAAATGTAAAATAACAAGAACATTATTTTATTTATTTGTTTTCCTTTTGCATACACGTTAATGTGAAATATAAATATTTAAATGATGTTATTATAAGTCATTGGATATTTTTTATTATTATTAATGCAAAAGGAATCAAATGAGTCATCTTTTTCCCCTTATGGCCTTTAAGTTTTTGTAAACATTATGAATCCTTCTAGGAGAGAATATAGGCTTTGGGGTCGAATTTGACTTTGCCTTGGTAGTTGGAGGAGATTTATTAGCTGTTAGAGTGTTTTTAGGGCAGTTATTAGTGAGTCATTGGGTTCTTTATGAGATAATAGAGTTTTCCCAGGGGTAGGACTTCATTATGTGAGTGATTAAGTCCTCTTTTTGGGGCTATCATTCTGCATACGACCCAAGGAGTTGGGCATTATACTTAAGGAGTTTTGTAACTCATTTTGAAGGGAGTTCTGATTTTGATGATAAAGTTTTGAGACATCCATTTTGAGTCCTAAGATTTGTTACAAGGTCTGTAATTCAACTTTTTGAAGGAATAATACTAGTGACAGCAATGTGATCATGCTTATGGAGTTAATTGTTAAGCCCTTTTTCTTTCTACAAATTTTGTGTGTGTCTTTGAATGGTTTGATAAGTTAACTTGTGAATGTTTTCTTTATTCCTTGTTTTCTATCTCATTCTAGCACCTTTTTCTAGAAAAGTAAGTTTGCTTACAGGTTATGATATGTGTTTATAGGTGAAATTAGTCAAAGTGAGGTAGTAATTTATCCTCCTTTTGTAGTTTCAGTATTAAAACCTTATCATAAATCACTTGTGCAAGCCTTTACAGAAAAATGTGCTTTATCTGTACTTCATAGAGCTATATAATCCTCTCTTTGTTACATGTGTGTTATGTCTTCCTAGTAACTTCTGGTGCATCACCTCCTTAGTTTAGACTTTAGGATTTAAGTTGTTTTTTAGTCACTTCTTACCTTTTCCCTACAAGTTTTTATTGAGTTTTAAAGTGTTTCACTGAAGAATCTAATAGGAGCCAACCTAGAATCCAGAGGTTTCATTTCATTAGCAAGTTTCACATGGTGAAATGACTCCCATGTTAAGTAAGGGTTACTGAATATTACTAATTTAGTAGGGTGCAAATCCTAAAACTTAACAATTTTTGGCACGCCCAGTGGGACCCAAGCACATTGTTCAACTATGCTAGTACAACTGAAGGTCATTTTTCAACCAGCCACCAGAAGGTGATGAATTTATGAGAAAGATTCAAACACAAAGTTCCACTTCTTTTGAATATCTAGTGTTGGAAACTCCAAAAAGACATGAAAGGAGCTTATCCAAGAAAAAGCCAACATCAAGGAGGTGACTTTCAGCTCCTAGTCTTCGTGTATACAATAGCACACGTCAAAGAAAAGTTAGACATTCAACAAGCCCATCAATAAGAGCTGATTCTTTTGACATATCTACTGATTCAACTAAAAATTCAGCAAGTACTAGTTTTACACCAGCAAGTACAGTCAATACAAGTTTTCAACAGCAACCTGTACAATAGTAACTAGTACAATAGCCTGTACAGCAACCTCCACCAATGGTGAGGGCATATGCTTTTGCACCTTTTAATCAAGGGAGCCCCTTGAATTTTGCACAACATCATGACATGCCACTAGCTACGTTGAAGAGTTTGCTTGATTTTATAGGGGAAAACCAGACTATAGCATTTGAGCACATAAGAGATGTTGCAACTTTATGCAACATACATCATGTTACAGAGGAGGATGTGGCTACTAAGTTACTGGCAGCATCATTAAAAGGAAAAGCACTTCAGTGGTGTAGAAGCCTAGCTATTGGTTCTATAGGCTCATGGGATGCTTTGGGTGACGCTTTGACAAGACATTTTGAGGATAAGTCAGACTTTTTGTCACTTGTGGAGCAGCTCACAACCATAAAGCATGCACCACAAGAACAAATGATGGATTTTAATAACCGGTTTCAAAGGACCTAGACTCAAATACCTATCGCAGTAAGACCTTCAGCAGAGCATGCTTTTCTTTATTATTTAAGAAGCTTAAATAGCAATATTTTAGTAATGATTTAGTCTATGGGAGATGTTTTGCTACCTCAAGCTTATCATATCACCATTAGAGCTAAGAATAGTCTTATATAGGTTGGTAAAATAGCCCCTAGACCTCCAATGCCCATTTTTTTGCACATTCAGTCAAATATGCCATTGATAATCCCACCATTTAACCCATTACCTTCCGCTCCCAGCCAAGAAAATACCATGGTAGGCCCTTCAAATACTACAGGTCCTTCTCCAGAGCTACAAGAGATTAAGAATAGTCAACTCAAAATTGAAAATATGATGCAAACCTTTAGTAATGAGTTGGTTAATCTTAAAAAGCAACAATTTTAGCCTAGGCCATCTTACCAACAGTAGAATCTAGCTATAAATCTGCCTTACCAGCAACAAAATCAAAGCCGACCTCAAAGAAATAGGCTGCCATTTCAAGGTAATGCGATGGCTTATAGGCAAAATATTAATCAAAGACCTTTATGGCCATATAATCCAGTTCCTCTTAATTTTGCTAATCTAGTTAGAGACATTGTGCCCATGCAAAATAATCTTGCAACGGACTTTGAGTGGTGTTATCCCTGTAATGAACCACACAATCAGGCTACATGCATAAATGGAGTTATAAATTAGGCATTAATGGTGCAAAATATAGTAGCGGGACAACAAAATGTCACAAATGATGCACCTGAACAGTAGCATGATGCACCGACTCTTGAGACCGCTTTCCTCAATTGGCAGAGAGATGAGTTTTGTGCAGTCAATAATGACTCATCAATATCAACAAATACCCGAGATAAGAAAAGAGCTCTTGAAACAGACCAAACAGAAAAAAAGGGTAAAGAAACTGATATAGCTGAGCCATCATCAAGTACTACAAAAATGGTGGGAGACACTCATGGCCCTATCACCAAGGAAACCATTTACAAGCCAACAAAACATGTTGTTGCTAAAATACATTAGAAATCACACTTTGCTGCGCCATTCAACATAGTGGAGAATATGAAGAAGATGAACATGTCTATGTCAATGTGGGAGACTTTGGCTATTCTTGGTCAAACGGATATCCTACAAAAGGCTCTTTTAGATGAAGCAAATCCCACAAAGATGACGAATGAACCAGCAAAGGTGGTGTTAACCAACGCTGAGGAAAAGAATGATGACAGCGAGAAAACTACCAAGGAATCAAATAAAGTAATAAAATCACCTCCTTTCTACCTTTCCTTGATCATTGGTGATAAATTAGTCCATAACTGTATGGTAGATAGTGGAGCTACAAGCTCGGTAATGCCAAAAAAGATAGTTGACCAGTTAGGACTAAAATACCAGCCTATTGAAAAAGGGGTTGTCCAACTCGATGGGATGTCTGTAGGTACTATAGGCATGATTAAAGATGCAAGTGTCACCCTTCATGCATGTCCTAATTTTTCCATTCAGTAGGATATATATGTCATAGATTTACCTCCATACTTTGTTATTTACTTGTCTAGGGACTTCATAGCAAAGATTGATGGTTATTTGTCATCTGATTGGTCTCATATGCTTTTTAGGACTAGATATGGCACTAAAGTAACCATTAAATCTGAGTTTCTTACAAAAAACCACATAGAGCCTTATGCACCTAGTGTTGTCAATGCAAATCTGCTTGCATTTAATGAAGAGGAGTGTCATACAGCAGTTGAAAATTGAACCCAGCTAGATAACATCTCAAATATTCTTCTTGATGAATGGGCCTCTAGTCAAACCTTTGAAAATTAGTTTTATGATGTGACAAGTGCTGACTTAGGGACATATATTATCCATGAGCAAAACAAAGTCATTCCCAATCTGGTTAAACTAGCAAATCAGCTAGGAAAGTCCAAAGATCAGCTATAGAGCATATTTTTTTATGGTTTGAGAGGTAGACAAGGTGTTGGTGGGGGTGTTATGTTGATTTCACCTGATAATGAGAAATATTATGCTGCTTTTAGATTCAATTTTTCTTGTACTAACAATATAGTAGAGTATAAAGGTTTAATCCAAGGGTTAGAATGGGCAAGAAAATGTGAAATCAGGTGTTTAAAGGTATACGGTGATAGTGAATTAGTAGTAAATCAAATCAGATGTCTGAATGTTGTAAAGAATGATATTTTGAAATCTTATAGACATCATGTTTGGGATTTACTTGAACATTTTGATGCATTTAATATACTGGTTATTCCTAGAAATAAAAACCAGCATGCTAATAGGCTAGCAACTGTAGGAGCACAATATGATATTGTTAACAACATGTTTGCACATACTGATCAAAAACATATCAAAATCCTTAACATGCCTTCAGTTCCTGATAATGATACTAATTGGCAAGTTTTTGACAGTGATGAACAAATTTTACAATTTTTGCTGGAAGAAGACATTTTTGCCAATTCTAATCAGTAGAGATATAAGGATTAGATCAAGTGATACAATTAAAAAATAACAAGTTTCTGTTATAATTCTTTAGAATAATTGAGAGGGGAGGGGGGAGGGGGGTGAATTAGTTATTTAAGGTCCAAATGCCATGAGAAAACTTTTTCTCTTTTCTCTACAAATCCTTAATGGTGCATAACTGAACTTATCATGCATGCAATTTAAATATTGAAACAACTAAGAAAAGTAAAAATGCATCACACCATAACACTAAGAATTTGATAACCCAAAAACCCTCCAAGAATAAGAAGGTAAAACTGGGGTGGGGATGATACCCACAAAATAACTACGCAATTGATTTTAACCACTTCTGACGGTCTACCCTGTGAAAAGCCTGCCTTGTTAAAGGCTACAACACATTGTTAAATGTGACCTTGTTAGAGGATTTCACCAAACTGTTAGGAATGGGCCTGGTTAAAGGACTTTGGAACATTCACTTGGAATGTCGCCCTATTAAAGGATTTACAATATGGCTATTAAACCAACCTAAGTCTATAGGATTTATCTTAACTGTTACAATTGCTAGAAAGTAACAACAATGGCTTTGATCTGATACAAATTACAACATAACTTGCAGATTATAGATCACACTTCAGTTCAATCCTTTGCTTGGCTTTTAATCACTTCAGTTCTATTAGCTTGTCTTCCTCTCAAGCTTTGTTTCCTTGAGTCTTCTTTACTCATCATACCAATGCAATCATATCTGTGGTCATCCAGCGAAACAGAGTATTCTTTTCTCTCTTTCTCCTTAGTACTTTTCTTCAGCAGCTCATGCTTTCATACTTTCTCACCACCACACTACTACTTCGTGACCTTATGACTTCTTAAATAGAAATCTAAAATATCTTGTTTACAAACTTCTAGGTAACAACCTTGTCGGCTCAGATCTAGCGAATCTTTGATTTCAAAATAATGCAGCAACTCGGCATTATTGGTTTACTGATACTTAGCTTGTTCTATGTTACTCGGCACTTGTATCCTGCTCAGCATCTATATCTTTACTCGGCACCTATTTCTTGCTCAGCACTTGATGTTTACTCAGCACTTGATATTTACTCGGCACTTGATATTTACTCGACACTTGTTTTCTGGTCGGCACTTGATATTTACTCGGCACACTCTAAAAGTGGACTTGCTCGGCTTCAACTAAGAATCTGTTTGGCACTAACTAGGCTTTCTCGGCATTCTCTTATGAACTTAGTTAGGCTATCACAAATAACATAGCTAAACCCTTACATCCTTGATATGTTTTAGTGTGCCTAATATCTGTGTCTTTGAGTATGTAAACAATACACTATTTCATCAATGGCTTAGCTAATCCTTGTACTTCATTACAACATCATAACTTCAACCTTTCTCTAGGTACTCTAGTTACATCTTATTGATTGTCACCTCCTTGTTAATCAACCAATTGATAGTATTTGGATTACTAAAACAATTGTCATTCCTGCAAGTAGCAAGTTTGACATCAATGACAAAACAATGATTGAAAAAATTCTTTGCCAGTTCCATCATTCTTATTCAATCATTTCCAACAGTTTCCAAAGGGTTTGGTAACGTTGGAGAGCATTTTCAATTCAGATGATCAGCTCAAATCCAAAAAGGCTAACTTGCTGGTTAAAGAAAACTAGTATGTAGACTTAGAAATTGCACCAAGTAAATACCTAAAATTTGGCAAAGTAAATTCAGCTGAAGAAAAACAAGCTTTTCTTCATTTGTTTCAAGAATTCAGTGATGTGTTCACTTGGCAGTATAGTGATTTAAAAGGATTCAATCTGAGATTGGCACAACATACAATAGAGTTGGAACCAACAACTAAACCAATGCGTCAAAGGCAAAGGCCTATCAATCCAAAACTGGAACCCTTGATGTAGAAAGAGGTTCTTAGACTAATCGAGAGTAAAATTATTTTTCCTATTAAACATACTAGCTAGGTTGCTAATCTAGTCCCTATAAGGACGAAGAATGAGGAGTTACAGCTGTGTGTAGATTTCAGAGACTTGAATTGAGTCTCGCTAAAAGATAGGCACCTGCTTCCATCCATGGAAATAATTTTGCAAAGTCTATAAGGAGCTGAAAGGTTTTCTTTGTTGATGGTTATTCGGGTTATAACCAAATCTTGGTCAAAGAAGAGGACCAATATAAAACAAAATTTACAACAAAATGGGGTACAATGGCATACAAAAGAATGCCATTCAGATTGTCCAACACTAGAGCTACCTTTCAGAAGGCTATGGAGATGGCTTTCAGCAATTTGATGTACAAGTTTGTTTTGGTCTATTTAGATGATGTCACAATCTACTCATAGAAAATAGCAAATCATATTGATCATTTAAGGCAAATTTTTGAGCACTGTAGAGAGTTCAACATCTCATTAAATCCCAAAAAGAGTATATTTTCTATACACGAGGGAAAATTACTTGGATACATTGTATCTAAGGCAGGCATCACGGTGGACCCTGAATGAGTTGTAGCAATTTTGGAGCTACCTTTACCATAGCACAAGAAAGGCCTTCAAAGTTTCATTGGTCACATCAATTTCGTGTGAAGATTTTTGCCTAATATTGTAGCACTTCTTAAGCCATTAACAACTATGCTAAAAAAGAATGTAGTTTTTGCATGGACAAAGGAGGCCAAAGTTTTAGGCCATAAAAAATGCATTAGCATTAGCACCTATCCTAATTAATCTTGATTTTAGTAAGGATTTCATTCTTTATGCGTATGGAGGCTATGACATGATTTCAACCATGTTGGTACAGAAAAGTGCAGAAGGATTGGAACAGCTAATCACATTTTTTAGCAAAAGACTAAAAGAGTATGAGAAAAGGTATAGTTTTGTTGAGAAACACATCCTTGTTGTTGTGAAAATTCTTAACAAATTTAGGCATTTTTTGACACATAATAAGGTTATTTTGCATGTCACACACCCAAGTGTCAAGGAGTTCCTCTTAAGTAAGGACCTGAATGAAAAGAGAGCTGGCTGGATTACACGCATCATGGAGTATGATGTAGATATTTAGATAACTAAGCTGGTTAGAGGAAAGGGATTATGTGAAAAAATTACAGATAAGGATATTTTAGAACTTGAGAAGCAACAAAATACAGTTTTGCTGATTGGAGCTGCTAGAACTGATGATCAACCAGCAAGCTGGTTAAAGGATATGATGCATTTTTTGAAAACTAGTCAATGTCCAGCTACCTTGGATCAAGCAAAGAGAAGATACTATCACTTGCAATCAATTCCTTTTGTGCTAATTAACGACATTCTATACAGGAAAGATTTCAATGGAGTCCTTCTCAAGTGTGTAGATTTAGATCAGATTGCTAAGATATTGCATGAATTTCATGATGGGCATTCAAGAGGACACTTTTCTCCAAGGACTACAACTTATAAGATTCTAAGAGTAGGCTATTACTGGTCTGATTTTTTCAAGGATTGTCATGTACATGTCAGAAAATGCACTAAATGAGCTATGTTTGCAGGAAAAGAGAGGCTTCCAGCTTTGCCTTTGTAGCCAATTAAAACAAAACAACCCTTTCAGAAGTGGGGCATTGATTTTATTGGGCCCATTAACCCTCCATCAAGTGCAGGCCACAAGTGGATTATCATAGCCACTGATTATTTCATGCACTAGACTGAAGTAGTAGCATTAAAGGATGCAAATGAAACAACAGTCTTGAGTTTTTATGATGATATTGTGAAAAGGTTTGGAGTACCTATTTCCATTATTTTTGATAACATGCTTGCTTTCATTGGAATGAAAGTAACTGACTGGGCTTTTACTCATGGGATTTATCTTAGCACCAGCTCTAATTATTACCCATAGGATAATGGATTAGTGGAGTCTTCAAATAAGAATCTTCTAAGGATTATCAAACGTAACTTGCAAGAGAATAAGAGAGATTCACATTCAAAACTGAAAGCCACCTTATGGGTTGACATGATTACTCCAAAGAAAGTTATCAAAAACTCCCCATATAGGCTTGTCTACAAAAAAGAGGCCAGATTATCCATTGAGACATAATTACCTGCACTTGACCTTGCCACACAGTTGGTTTTGTTTAAGGATGATGACCCTATTTTAGTGTAGTGTGCCCAGCTGATGGAGTTGGAAGAAACTAGGAAAAAGTCCATGGAAACCATGGAGTATTAGCAAATGCAAATAAAGAAGAGCTTTGACAAAAGAGCTCGAGCTCGAGATTTGGTGACATGGTATTGAAATGGGATGTTTTGAAGAGCAAGCCAGGCTATCACAATAAATTTGATCACATATGGGTTGGGCCGTTTCAAATTGTTGAGTGTAAACAACATAATGCTTACCAGCTTGCTACAATGGAAGGAGACATACTACCAATCCCTATGAATGGGATCCACCTCAAACCATGTTTTGAGGTATGATTTTTAGTCCTACCTTGTACATACTAGGATAGTTTCCCTTGTTTTCAATAAATGCATCTGCTTTTAGTTTAGTTTTGTTTTTTGTTCTATTTTGTTTTGGTAGTCTAGGTTAGTTAAGTTGCTAGTTTATGTTGTTTTGCAGTCATATCCACCCATTTCATTCATGCATGCATAGATACGTGTGCCTACATATATGCACATATCCAACATACGCACACATACACACATACATATCACTAACACTAAATATGTCGGGTTGTCAGCCATACATATCTACATACACATGCATATGTTGCATACATACATTCACGTAAGTCCATACATCTATACATATTCCAACCAAATGGTCGACTATGATGGTTCAACTCCTAAAGTTGGTACTTGAGTTTTGACCCTGCGTACCCATCAATTTAATAAAAATTTCTAGTCTTATTAAATTGACAAACATACATTCAAAACTGAACCAGCAACTTTAGGAGTCACTTTGTGTTAGGTTTAGGTGCTAGGAGTGCATAATCAAACTCTGTGCCCAAAGAATAAGGACAAATTAAACACTGGTCAAATGTCAAGCAGGGAGACATACAGCAGAAGTCACCAAAAAATGTTAATAAATTTTTGCACGTGTAAAAATTTAAGCATGCATGCAATGAAAGTATAAAATTGCTTTTCATTTCATTTAAACAATAGAAATGTCCTTGTATTTATTTATTTTCAAATATACTTTAACATTTTCAAAATATGAAATGAATGGAAGAATGTTGAAATATCCCACACAAGTCATGAATACATTTTACTGTCTTTCATATGTACTAAAAACAAGAAAAAATAAAGCATATGTGAGAAAGTTAGAGATAACCAATCATTTCATTTTAGACTTTGACTGGTTAGGTGTTCTTTAATATCACCTTGTTCTTTATTGGCTGCTAGAGAATTTTTAGGGTAGTTATTAGTGAGTCATTGGGTTCTTTATAAGATAATGGAGTTTTTCTAGGGGTAGGACTTCATTATGTGAGTGATTAAGTCCTTTTTTGGAGGCTATCATTTTGCATACGACCCAAGGTGTTGGGCATTGTACTTAAGGACTTTTCTAACTCATTTTGAAGGGAGTTCTAATTTTGATGATAAAGTTTTGAGACATCCATTTTGAGTCCTAAACTTTGTTACAAGGTCTGTAATTCAACTTTTTGAAGGAATAATACCAGTGACAGCAGTGTGACCATGCTTATGGAGTTAATTGTTAAGCCCTTTTCCTTTCTACATATTTTGTGTGTGTCTTTGAATGGTTTGATAAGTTAACTTGTGAATGTTTTCTTTATTCCTTGTTTTCTGTCTCATTCCAACACCTTTTTGTAGAAAAGTAACCTTGCTTGCAGGTTATGATATGTGTTTATAGGTGAAATTAGTCAAAGTGAGGTAGTAATTTATCCTCCTTTTGTAGTTTCAGTATTAAAACCTTATCATAAATCACTTGTGCAAGCCTTTACAGAAAAATGTGCTTTATCTATACTTCATAGAGCTATATAATCCTCTCTTTGTTACATGTGTGTTATGTCTTCCTAGTAACTTCTAGTGCATCACCTCCTTAGTTTAGACTTTAGGATTTAAGTTGTTTTTCACTCATTTCTTACCTTTCCCCTACAAGTTTTTATTGAGTTTTAAAGTGTTTCACTGAAGAATCTAATAGGAGCTGACCTAGAATCCGAAGGTTTCATTTCATTAGCAAGTCTCACATGGTGAAATTACTCCCATGTTAAGTAAGGGTTACTAAATATTACCAGTTCAATAGGGTTTAAATTTTGAAAATTAACAAGCATTAGTAGGGAGAACAACTTCCTTCATAATGCCAACAACATATTTCCTATAAAATTTTTGAACAAGGCTAGCAGACTCAAGTCCAACTACGTTATGTGAACAAGAGTCTAATGGAGCCCAAAATTCTAGAGTCATAATTTTTTTAAAAATCTTGAAGAGTGGAAAATATGATAAGTTGGTGTTGTTGAAGCCTTGAGAACATGGAAAGGAAGGAGTAGATCTAAGATTAAAAAATCTAAATTGGCATTATCATCTTTTAGATTCTTGAGTGGAGGTGCTTTTGGTGCGACTTACTGTGCAGAACTTCAAGGAGAGAAGACAACCATAGGTTCCATTTATTTAGCTTATTGTTGTCTCTATTTCTATCTCTTCTGCATTGTGTTTAGTATTTGTGAAAAATAGAGTTGCAACTCTATGTTCTTGTCTCTATGTTTTAATGCTAGAAGAAACTAGACTGTAAGTTGGTCACCAAGCAACTTGGTACCCTTTGTTAACCAAGCTATCTACTCTAGCTTGGTCCTAGTATTGACTGAGTTCTTCTCATGTTTACCAAACCATTCGGTCTTAGTACTAATCGAGCTCACTTGGTCCCTTGCCTAACCAAGTTGATTGAGCTCACTTGGTTCCTTCATTAACTGAGTTCACTCAATTTAGTGTCAACCGAGCTCATTGTTGCCAAGCTACCCTTTATTGACCAAGTAACTCATTCCATATTATTGCCAAGAAACTTGACACACCCTATCATTTGTCTCCTTAAGGTGCTGAGCAACTCAAAATTCCTTGTTGTTGCTCAATTGCTAAAGAACTATTTTTGAAAGTTTCACTTGGTATCAGAGTTGTAAGGCCCCACATCCTCATGAGTTTGGGAAAAAAAATTTCTAGGTGTTTTACATTGTTGTGTACCAGACATGGAAGGGGATGTAGGAAAGAGATGGCAGTAGCCACCATCCTTTAATAGACATAATTATGACACTTGGGCAAAGAAAATGAGAACCATTATGGTTGAAAATGATTTACATGGGAGTTCGTGGTGAATGGGTTTAATGATGTAGCTGACCCAACACAATATGCTTCCCTCATCAACCATCATAAGACTCAGTTGAAGGAGCCAAGATGAAGGGATGCAAAAGCCCTAAGCCTGATTGAGGTAGCCATGGTAGAAACTATCTTCCTTAAGATAGCAACAACTAATTATTCAAAGGAAGCATGGGATATTCTTGAGACAAACTTCAAAGAAACTAATAAAGTTTCAGTAGTGAAGCTATAGATGATTATAAGGGATTTTGAGAACCTTCAAATGAAGGATAATGAACCTATTGCATATTTTAGCTCAAGAATCTCTAGTTTGATAAACCAACTCAAATCAAATGGAGAAGTGTATGAAGAGAAAAAGATAGTAGGGAAGATATTGAGGAGTCTACCTCAAAAGTATGACAATCTTGTGATGACCATTGAGGAAGAAAATGACCTCACCACATTGAAAATGGATGAGTTGATGGGTACTCTTCAAACCCATGGGCACCAGATTAATAGTTCAACTACATCTTCCCAAGAGCAAGCTTTCAAAGCTCAAGAAAATTCAAGATGCAGGGGGAGAGGAAGAAATAGCTTTGAAAGAGGCTCAAGAAGTAGAGGTCATCGAAGAAATGGTCAAAGGAATGTTGGAAGAGAAAGCTCAATATGAGAAAGCAATCAAGAGGGAGCAAGCAGCTCTAAAAACAACTCTAGAGGAGGTACGAAGAACTACAAATCTCACAAGAGTAATGTAGAATGCTATTACTATCATAAATTTTGGCATTATGCAAGTGAATGATAGAAGTAGCAAGGTGATCTGTTAAGACAGAATGCAAATTTGGCTAATGTGAATATGGGAAATATGAACAATCCCACAGCCTTCATCATGTGCAACATTGGTGAATAAGGAAAAATTGGTGAAGAAGACAACCACATGAGGGGTAATGAAAGTTTATTTTCATTCATTGATAGAAATTTCAAATTTGAAATTAAAATGGGAAACAATGGAACCATTCCCATTGTGGGCAAAGGATCTATCATGGTCCACACCATGCAAGGTGACAAGAAGGAGATACAAAATGTTTATTTTTCAATGGGTATGAAGAAAAATTTGATGAGTGTTGGACAACTCATTCAAAATGGTTACAAGGTGCTGATGGAAAATTACAAGTGTATTAGTCTTGAAAAGGACAGGAGTAAGAAGATTCTAGCAACAGTCTAAATCATAAAGAACCAGATGTTCCCATTGAAGATAGAGACATACTTCTCTTCTCAAGTCATTGTTGAACCTCCCAAGCATGCATGCACAACAATGAATCAACAACAATCTCTAAAGAGCATGATTGAAGACCCCTCGAAGCTATTGCATCTTAGGTATGGACATCTTGGCTTTGCTAGTTTAAATTGATTGTCCAAGAAAAGAATGGTAGAAGGTTTTCCAAATATTGTAAATTCATGTGACAAGTGTGAGGCTTGTATTTTGGGTAAGAAACATAGGCTTCCCTTTAATTTTGGTAATTATAGAAGGGCAAGGGCACCATTAGAGTTGGTGCATTCTGATTTAGTTGGCCCTATGCAAACTACTTCTATTGGTGGGGGGGGGGGGGGGGGGGAACTTATTTTATGACATTTATAGATTATTACAGTCATAGGACATGGGTGTATTTTTTGAAAAGAAAATTTGAAGCATTTGTTGAATTTAAAGCCTTGGGTGATAAAGAATGTGGACACTATGTCAAAGTCCTAAGGTTGGATAGAGGAGGGGAGTATACCTCCAATTATTTTATAAATTTTTGTAAGAAAAATGGCATCAAGGAGATTACAACCAGTTATACTCCACAGCAAAATGGAGTGATTGAGAGGAAGAATAGGACCATTGTTGAAATAACAAGGAACATGATGATAGCAAAGGGACTCCCAACTAAATATTGGGGAGAGGTTGTAGCAACAACAATATACTTGATAAATAGGTGTCCTATAATGGCAATCTGTGACAAGATTCCTCTTAAGGCCTAGTCAAGACATAGATGGATAGTTAAGCACTTGAGAGTGTTTGGATGTGTACCATATGCACATGTGCCAAAGGAACAAAGGAAAAATTTGGATGAAAAAGGTGTGAAGTTCACCTTCATAGGTTACAACTCAGAATCAAAGGCTTATAGGTTGTATGATCTAAGCACCAAGAAGATCATCATTTCAAGAGATGTGGAGTTCTTGAAAAGTAGTCATGGGATGGCTCGGTGGATGGATCTTCAAGAACTTCAAGTAAAGTGTCAACTATTGATGAAGAAGATGAAATTGGTGATCAAAAAAATGAAGAAGCGACAAATATAGATGACTTTAGACAAAGGCAAAAATGCAAGCAGCCTCAAACATGTAGAGTTTTAGCTCGTAGCAGCTCAAAACAGCTCTGAGTTGGTACGCAAAATAGTAGCAACAACAATACTAAAAAAATTGATCCCACTCTCACCTCCCTATTGCCAAGAAAGGCTAAGAGTCTAAGGGAGATATACCAAGATGAAAGCTATGATGAAGACTATGACGAGAGTGTTGATTTTGCATTATTTTCTCATAGTGATCCAATCTATTTTGAAGAAGCTATGAAAGAGAAGAAATGGTGTAATGCCATGTATGAGGAAATAGATGCTATAGAAAGAAATGAAACATGGGAGTTAACTAATCTGCCTCCCAAAAATCAAGTTATTGGAATTAAATGGGTTTACAAGAACAAGTACAATGCTGAAGGAAAAATACATAGTTCCCAAAAAATAAGTTATTAGAGTTAAATGGGTTTACAAGACCAAGTACAATGCTAAAGGAATATTACATAGGCATAAGGCATGACTAGTGGTCAAGTGGTACAAGAAGTAGTATGGAAGATATTATGATGAGACATATGCCCAAATTTCAAGAAATGAAACCATGCATGTTGTCATAGAAATTGTAGCCCAACACAAATGGAAGGTATATCAAATGGAGGTGAAGTTCACCTTCTTGAATGGTGTATTGAAAGAAGAGGTATATGTGGAGCAATCACCTAGTTATGAAGTTACAGGTGAAGAACACAAGGTGTATAGGTTGAAGAGAGCTCTTTATGGGCTCAAGAAAGCTCCACGGGCATGGTACAGTAGGATTGCCTCATACTTGATGAGAAATAGCCTTAGAAAAGGTGATGGTGAGCCCACTCTCTACATCAAGACAAGAAATGGTAAGGTTTTGATTGTTGTATTGTATGTAGATGACTTAATCTTCACTAGAAATGATAATTTCCTAATTGGTGAGTTCAAAGATGCCATGAAGAGTGAATTTGAGATGAAAGACCTAGGTCTCTTGAAGTACTTTCTAGGCATAGAAGTAAAACAAATGTATGATGACAACATCTTCATCTCTCAAGAAAAATATGAAAATCAGACTTTGGAGAGATTCAAAATGCAAAATAGTAAGGCAACCTCCACACCAACAATAGTAAGTCTAAAGTTGAGCAAGGAAGATTGCAAAAAAAATGTGAATCCAACATTATACAAAAGCATGGTTGGAAGTTTGATGTATTTGATAGCAACTTGGCCTGACATGATGCATACAGTAAGTTTGATTTCTAGATTTATGGAAACACCAAAGGATTCCCATTGGCAAGTGGGAAAGAGGATCTCAGGGTATGTGAATGGTACCAAGGGATTTAGCATTTTCTGTACTGCTGATAATGATTTTAGGCTAACTGGTTACACTGATAGTGATTAGGTTGGAAGTCTAGATGATAAGAAGAGCACTTCCAGATATATGTTTCATATAGGTTTGGGTACAATTTCATGGGCATCCAAGAATAAACCAATTATTTCTCAATCTACAATAGAGGCTAAATACATAGAAATAAATGCAACATGTCAAGCTATTTGGCTAAGAAGAATCTTTGCATATTTGAATGAAAATCAAGAGGATAGAACCACAATCTTTTGTGACAACGTTTCTTCAATCACATTGTCAAAGAATCTAGTATTCCATGGGAGAAGCAAGCACATTGAGACTAGATATCACTTCATTAGAGAGATAGTGGAGAATGGAGAAATCAAAATGGAATTTTGTAAGTCTGGGTAATAACTAGTAGATATATTCACTAAGCCATTGGACATAGCAAGTTTTGTGCACCTAAGAAGAAGTCTTGGCATAATTGATTTGGATCAGGGGTTATCCTTACTCGTTGGCTTGGGACAAAGGGAGAGTGTTGAAAATTGATGGTTTTCCCCTTGAGCCAAATGCCCACCTACCCAAAAGAAGCATTAAACACAGTAGGTGAGTTCAAATTTGAAATGGGGGGGGGGGGGGGGGTGGGTACTTATTTTATGACATTCATAGATGATTACAGTCATAGGACATGGGTATATTTTTTGAAAAGAAAATTTGATACCACCAAAGATGTGATACCACCAAAGAACATCTTGGCATCTACAAAAATGAGGATATTTAATGCCCAAATCTTATATAGCTCTATACATAAGAATATTGGGACTATATTGTGAGATGTCTAATGGCAAAAGGACCATATAAAGAAGAATATAGTTCAATTCAAATTTCCATCAATGGGAATCAATAAATGTAACAAAACTAAACCAAAGAAATGGAACGAAGACTCTCCAAAAATGGTAATGGCAACCCAAGGTCGCAGATGGTTTGATCATTGGAGTTCATTACAAGGTCCATTTTTGGAAATAAGAATATTTAAAGCTGCTTCAATATTGGAGCAAACCACGTATAGAAGAAGATTTGAATATTATTATGGCCAATGATGAATCTATAGTATTTTTACTCTCCAACACTATTAACTATGTTTATCGCCGTACATGATTTTAAAAGAGAAAAGAATAGAAGCCGCTATGTACAAAAGGCCATAAAAAATCAAATGATAGTCAGACCAAACATTTAGAACTTGAGGATGTCGTGAAGTTTGAGAGGACATCAAATGATAGTCAGACCAAACATTCATAACTTAAGGATGTCATGAAGTTTGAGAAGACATCAATGAGAGATTTTGTTAGCATGTATAGAAGGATGTTAAGCTTTCTCTTTAAGGACCTATTATAATAATTATCAACCTTATTAATCCTTAATCATATGAGCAATTTAATCAACAACCATAACAAGATACTCATACATAATAATACCAAATATGTTAACAAGGGAAACCCTTGATCAGAGGGAAAATTCCGATGGGAATGATACCCACAAAATGATGTACTAATATAAATGTTCCCTGTTAGAGGATGGACCCTATTAAGAGTCAATAAAAACATTCAATACATATCAGTCTCTATTAAGAGACTTTGAATCCCTGCTAGGAGATTCCAACCATGTTAGGAGTTGCTCCAACCATGTTAGGGGTTGTAGAAGGAAGATGGACCCATTGTCCAAACAACTTTAGGGGAAAGACCAATGAACCCACAATTCAAATGATCTCTATATTATTCCTTGCAAAATAAAAGAAATGAACTGTACGTGTACTTCCTCTTCCTCTCTCCTATCAACCAAACTTCTCTGCTTCTTTTGATATCGGATCACATACTTCGCATCGAATAATCCCTTGGATTGCTTACTCACTTTTACCAAATACTCTTCTCTTGTTCACACACTTTTCACTTCATTCATATTTTCAAACAAGGAAAATATCCTTCCTTTATACCATGTCCTCAAAATAATTCCTTGAGTTGTCCTTGAGGCTTTCCTAATTAATTATAATAGGACCACATTAAGATAATTAATTGTTTCACAATTACACAATTCTATTAGCTCATAGTCTTTACAACTTCTCACACGTGTAACTCCAAACTTTGTCCACTCACTAAAATCATCATCAAGTTGTCCTCTATCACTATCTAACTTCTCATATCATGATTCAAAATCTGTTAGGAGATACAATCCATTCATTAGAAACTACTTCTTAGATACCTTGTCTATATACTACTCTCTATAAATCAATTATATCTTCTACATATCTTCGACTTACTTGATGCACACTTAACCATGTAATCAAGACACAATTTAGAATATATCCTTAACCACTCTTCACTTGACCATCCATGTTTTTTTCCATACGACCTCAATCTTTGGCTGCTACTCTACCAGTCCTTACACAAATTGTACTATGTTGTTAGCAATGACAAACATAGTCATGAATGCAACATATCAATCATGTTAACAATATCTTCAATGCTCTTGCAATGTCTAGGATACTCCCCCAAAGGAATACCATCAACATTCATTCTAACAATCTCCCCTTTTAGCATTAATGGAAACATAGATGAAAAAAATCTAAGTTACAAGAATACAAAAATAACACTCTATTGTTGTTGTAATTGTTTTCTTTCTTTCAAATCCTCTTCATCGATCAAATCTAAAAGCCTTTGGAACAATGCTATGTGTTGGAAATACAATAGGAAAAGTAAACTCTGAGAGGGGGGGGGAGTGGGTGGGTGAATCAGTCCTTCAAAACTTTAAGCATAAAATCATTCACCACACATCCATCACATAATTTGTCTATAAACTAAAATAGCTAGCTAAATGTATTCATCCATAGCATGAAAGAAAATAACATTCAACACATATATGACACAAGATATTTGGTTACCCAGAAACCCTCCAATGAGAAGGTAAAATTGGGGTGGGGATGACACTCACAAATCTTCATTACTATAGTAATAATGTATATCTAATGAAGGCTACAATCTTTGATCATAAACTATGATCTACCCTATGAAAGGTTTTCCTTTTTAAAGGTTTACAAGATTTTTAGATCTTACCTTGTTAAAGGATTTCAACACTCCGTTAAAAGTGTGCTAATTAAAGGGCTTAAAACTTACAATGAAGTAAGAACCCTGTTAAAGGATTTACAACACCTTTTTAGGACTACTTTGTTAAGAGATTTAACTAATTCACCTAATAGAATCTCTCAACAATGATCCTACAGTTAGCACTATAGTTAGATAACAGATCACCTCTTTACTGATGTGTACTTGATCCTCTTTGATCCGATGTATCACTTATGTCCTCTAACTCCTTTCCTCTGTTCTCCTCTAACTGATTCTACAATGTATTTCAATTCACAACTCCTT
Organism: Cupressus sempervirens; assembly: GCA_028749045.1. NCBI lineage: Eukaryota > Viridiplantae > Streptophyta > Pinopsida > Cupressales > Cupressaceae > Cupressus > Cupressus sempervirens. Next base: position 137,339,380 of record CM053789.1, on the reverse strand, counting down.
AGCCACCATGAATTCTCTATTTGTGCATACAAAACTTTCTCTTCTTGCATTCCACACTTATAATTTTTTTTGTTTTTCCTCCTTTTGAAGTCTTAGGTGTATGAATCAATGATTGTGATTCACCCATTTTGCCACTTAAAACATACCTTCAATTGATTGGTTGCATGTACTACATAGGGATCTACAACATAGATTCATCCTTATCATCTTAGAATCACAAAACAATCCTTAAGTCAACTCAAAAATGGTTTACATAGAAGTTTGTGCCATTACAAAAAATTATGTCCAAAATTGTTTACTGGGCACTTGAAGTATTCGATGCTCGAAATCCATTCTATCTTCAATGTTGCAACTCAGACTTGACATCCATTAATCACTCCAAATCTGAATAACTTAGCATATACGATCTGCTCAGCACTTGAGTGACTCCACACTTACTAGTTACTCAGCATATACTATATATCTGACAACTTACACTTGACATACATTACTTGTTCAGCATGAACTAACCAAATGACTTAAGTGTATTTTCACTCATATGTGAAAACCAATGTGAGATTAACAATCTCCTCCTTTGGCATGAGTGGAAAAAACACTTGGTCATACATGAATAACCTTAGCCCTTGAGCATAACTCAAATAATCTCCATTTTAGTACTTGGCTTACATACAAAATTTCAAAACTTCAAAATTTTGCAAAACTTGTGACTTATGAGTCATACCTCAAAATTCTATAACTCCCACTGAGTTGATTGTTCTATGTTGATTCTGAAACTGAATACTCCTGCTAAGTATATATGCTTTGTTGTCTCTATTTTTGTAGTCTCCCTCTATGTTTGGTCTATTCTCTCCTTGAGTTCATTCTCTCCCCCTTTCTTTGTTCTCTTCCCCTTTTGACACTTACGTCATGGGTGGTATATGCATTGTGTGTTTGTCCAAGAATGGTTTATGGACCTCTATTATAATTTTCAGTAGTGCATTCCAATTGTCACATGCTACCTCCATTTTTTTGACCTAAATGTTTCACTCAACAACAAGGGTGACTAGGCCTTCATTAGTAGAAAGATGGGGATCTTTCTTCGTCAATGTTTTTGTATAGGCTAGTTCCTTGTGTAACACCTCCATGTGAGGGGTTAACATGGACTGGATAATGATCAATCTAGCCCTAATATTTTCATCTTGAGCTTGTAAAGTTGTAAATTTTCCTTGACCAAGATATTGTTCTAGAATGTTACCTATTTTCTTAAAATCTCCCTCCAGATGGTCAATACGTCTTTACACTTCTTGTGTGAATAGGGGAACATTACACAGGTTGGTGTAAAGAGAGAAAATATTCTCCAACATCTTCTTTACACCCTCAATTTTGGTTGCTAACTCAACCTGGTGTAGTACAATGGCACTTGATATCTATTTATTCACCTTTGTTTGAAATTTCTTCTCCGACCACTCCAGCAATTTAACATTAGTATCTAGGTCTTCATCATTGATTTTTTCCGCAATATTTTCCAACTGCTCAATGATTGGATTGTCTTCATCAAGTGTAGGGAGGTTGTATGCATCAAGAAATATATCCTTGATGTCATGAAGTGCTTATTTCTACCTATGCTCCCTTCTGAGCAGTTCTTGGTTTTCCTTCCTTGCTAGAGCATCCTATGATATGCTCATTTGATCTATTATGATTGATGTAAGATCAAACTTTGGTAACTCAATCACCTCATCTAAGTTGATATCACCATAGGATGTCACCTCATCAACCTTAGATGTGCTAGGACTGCACCTGGATGCTTGCAATGGTGTGGCTTATGTACTTGGCCTATGAAGTACTTGACCAAGAGTAGGAGTAGTAGTATCTGGTAAGATAACCAGTGTCTTAATAGCTATTACTTCCTCTAGTTTCATAGTTAAGAATGAATCTTCAGTCCTATCCTTCTCCTTATCTATAGTTTCTACTCCACCTTGTGCTTGTGGTGTAGGTGTAGGATTGGATTCCTAACCTATTTGGACTGGTGTCCCTTATTTCTCAATTATTGTAATTGTTGGTACTGAAACATTTTGTACCTTGGTGCTGATATGTAAGGACATTGTGTCCTTCCTTTGGTATACTACAATAGACATTGTAGGTTGCACCTCTATAGATTGAGGGGGACAATGGATAATGCTTTTGCTTTCTCCCCTATAGATGCTAATTCTACCTTCTCAATCTCATCCACACTCACTAAAATAGGATGATTGCATAGTTGTGCCTTCATGGTAAAATCAGTCAATATTTTTTGCATATCCTCCTTTGTTAAGGGATTGATGTTTTGAACATTGGTGTCAGAGACATCCTTAATCTTTAGTGTATCTTCTTGTGGACTGACACTTGACATATGTACTTCTAGTACATTCTGGTCTTGTTGTTGCTCTTCCTCAATTGTTTCCTCTATAGTGCCTTCCCCATTTACTTCATTTACATATTCATCATTAGTTAGTTCAACTACCTCTTGTTTTGCTTTGTCTTCACCTACTTCCGTAGGTGCCTTCTCAATAGCCTTTTGTGTTGTCATCCCATAGATCACCTTCCATATTTGTGTTCTTTGTTGAACAACAGCTTCAATTTTGTTTTGTAAAATATTAAAGGCTTAGTACTTTGGAGAAAATCTCCCTTTGTACTTTTTAATAGCTTTTTTCATCTCAAACTTGTCCAAATCTAGCATCATTATTGCAAGTGTAGTCTCTCTAATGTTTCTCTCTATTGTGAGACTATATTTCCACTTTTTCTCAATTCTATCATATAGGCTCTTGGGTAAAGAGTTGGCAATCTCAATTGGAGTCATCTTAAGAGTTTCCATCATGGTATATATAGACTCTTCTACTTTATCCATTTCTAACTTCCCAAGTTTATCAAACTCAACATGTGTAAATCCACTTAAATCAACATTATTCTTTCAATATTTTGACACAAGTTGTCCAAATTAGAAGAGGGACTATGACATACCACTTTGAATCAGTTATTCTCATCTAACTTGGTCCTCTCCTCATCTAATTTAGTTGGGGCAATATATTTCCTTCTTTGTTTCTACTTAGGTTCATCTTCTTTTATATTTGTTCTAGCTCTTTTCGCTTTAGGCTTCTGAACTTCCTAAGTCTTCTTGGCAATAGCTCTTGTGCTAGCCTTGGTAACAAGAACTATAGGATTTTTTGTGAAGGTTTCACAAGCTTTTTAGGTTTTCTAGCTATTGGCTTCTTTGCTTTCCTCTTCTTCTCTTCTACGGCAATAGGTGTTTCATTGGCTTCTTCTCCCTTGACACCTTCATCAAATTTTGCTTCTTCTTCTCCTTGGTCTTCACCTTGACCTTGTATAAGAGCTAGTAGTGCTTGGGTAGGTATATCTTCATCATCTTCATCATCTTCTTCATCATCTTCTTCTTCATCTCCTTCTGCCTCTTCACCAAATTGGTCTTTGAGTTTCTTCACAATCTTGTTCTTCTTTCTCAACATAGATGTTGTCTTCAAATCCATTGAAATTTTAGACTTTGCTACATCATAATTTCCAAAAGTAGTAGCATCCTTATCTACTTCCTCTACCAGTAAAGATGTTATGGTTGTAGATGCCTCATCAATATTAATCTCATAAGACAATGGTCTAAGCCATCTCACCCTTGGAACAATAGCTTGTACATATGTGAAACCAACACCAACTAGAAAACAAACATCATTAAAATTATTCTCTACTAGTGATACTGGAATCCTCTATCATTTTTTCATTGACTTCTTAAAGTATTCAAAATAACTAGTCATCGTAGACTCAAAATTATCTCCAAGTTGCTCTAGAAATTCACCAATCTGTACTGCAACTAACCTATTAGTCTTTTAAGCTACCTTACCAAAAGTGGTAAAAGTGTTCTGCACATTTCAAAAAATACAAAACAAGGATTGAACTGAATTTGCATTGTGCACTTTTTGTCTTTCTTATGGCTCCGTTTTTTGATAATTTTTGGAGTTGTAACTCGGCAAGGTCATAAGAAATGTCTTTCTTTACTATCTCATAATCCAAATCCACATCCATACATGGTACACTATTCAACCTATTAGATTGAAAGAATTTATGTGCAATCACTCTCACTACAAATACAATAATGGGATCAGTAATTGTATCTATGGTCATCCCTCTCTTGTTCCATAGTGCCCCTATATTCTTCTCAATTACCTCTTTTGCATCACTCCTCATAGTCTTTGGTCTATCTAGGGTTGGATACTCTATCTATCTGTGAATAATCCTATTTGTGATTTTGATAGGGCCATCCTCCAACCATATAAAGTTGTCATGTATTCTACTAAGCATAATCTTAATCCACTCTATCTTGAATAAGTTCAAAAAATCTAGGGCATAGGTTAACCATTTTCTCTCTACAATGTTGTATTCCTCTTTCAATACTCCATTTTCACACAATTTTCCATATAAATATTATTTGCATGTCTCCAATGCTTCCAACCTTACAAGTGTAGTAACACCTTACATCTTGTATCATTAAAACATGTGATGGTATCATAGATAACACACCAGATGAGTCTCCTTTATATGCAATGTCAAGAATACCTAGAAATGTGGTTGTTTGATCTCATTACTAATCAATTGAATATTTAAAACTTTCTTTCCTTTAGGAGTAGAAGAGCTAGATGTCATAACAAACAACTAGGGTTTGCAAAAATTCAAATAGCGTAGCTCAACACACGATGAATAACTTGAAAATTTAATGTCTGGTTTCAAGCAGCAGTTGAATTTAGTTTGTAAATGCTTGAATCATTTTCTCCAATTCACCTTAATCTCTTTGTGCTCTCTTCAATCTTGAATAATTTCAAATGAGTCAAAAATTGACCATATAGCCCTTAAAACTTTACAATAAATGCTCAGTACTTACATAGTTGTAAGCTCGGTTCCAACAATAATTTTGACTCACTCAGCTTCCATGTTATTCCTATTGTGATTGGAAACCATAGCAAACTTGATCAACACTATTAGCTTTGATAGCTCAATAACCACTAAATTTTCACTCGGTAGCAACAATGAAGCTTTTCATGCTCGATAGTAACATGAAAATTTATATATTTCTTCTATGTTCTAACCAATACTTCACATCTTACTTTATGCATATAAGATCTTTTTAGAACTGAAATGTTGGAACTGATGTATAATTGAACTTTGAAATATCAATCCCACACGTACCTCTTTGTTGCCTAATTGGGGGTGGTATGATCACCTGATCCATTGAATGAAGTGATCCCATCTAAAATTGATGTGTTGCAATCTTCCTTTTTCTTCCATGTCTTGTTGATCTACACTCTGACTTCTTCAACATAAACCTTTCCTTTTGCTTTATTGAATTCATTGCTAGGTTCTCTTAACCTTGTTGGACAATTTTTGCTAATATGCTAGTCTTCAAACAACTAAAACATGTATTTTGACTCAACCATCTACTGTAATCACTTATGAAATATGTTCTAATACAATTTTCAGCAACATGTCCATAATATTGACAATAGTGACAACTATACCTTGTAGTTTAATCCCAATTGTAGGATCTATCAGTATAGTTTACCTTGGCTTGTTTGTTTGATGACCAGTTACACTTTAATCTGCACTCATATTCTCTATGTTCATACTTCTTACAATTGTAGCAGTAACCTTCAAATCTTTGTGTTCTTGAAGTTTTGGTCTTACATTCATGTGCCTGATGTCCTTGATTATTTTACTTGTGATAGTTACCCATGAATTTCTTCTTAGGGTTCTAATTTGCATTGTTTCTCCTGCAAAAAATTGTTGTATGACCTATCTTTCCACAATTATGACAAGTGGGTTTGTAGTTCTTACCTTTGTTTATTCTTTTTTCACCACTTTTAGATGATTCTACTTCTTTAGTACTGATGTAACCTAATCCAGTAGTATCACTCTTAGATCTAGGAGATCTCATCAATTGCTCAAAATACTTAATGGCTTCACTAGGTCTATTGAAACTTTCAACAAATTCTTTTTCTCTTTTTAGATCACTTATAAATTGTTCATTCTACAACTTTAGTGTTGTGATCTCAATATCCTTTCCATTCAATTCATGATTGGCAATCATCATTTGATTCAATGTTTCTAGTTGCATGTGAGAAATCCTATTCACCTCTAATGTCTTCTCCTCGAGTCTGTTGGTCAGTATCCTTTTTTCATCTTCAATCATGGAATTGTCTTCTTTAGCTTTCTTTTTCTACTCAATCACTTCACATAGCAATACTAATTGCACTTCTTGTTCTATCTTAAGATTCCTGACCTCTTCAATTAGGGCACCGTTCTTTTCCATCAGATCTACAACTGCTGCATCAAATTCACTTGAGTTTCCATCTACAAATAATTCAGTACTATCTTGGTAATGAGTGTCATTCTTTTCAATAGATATCTTGTTCCTTCTCTTCAATGATCACTTCAACTCATCTCTTGATTCATTCAACTAATGTAGGGCAAGCTGGATTTCAATCACTTGATTTCCCAACTTGTAAACTTCCATCTTCAAGATATTTCCTCAAAGATACAAAGATTTGCTTTCTACAGAACCAACGCTCTGATACCAATTGTTGGAAATAAAATAGGGAAAGTAAACTCTAAGAAAGAGGGGGGGTGGGGGGGCGGTGGTGGGGGGTGGGGGGGGTGAATTAGTCCTTCAAAACTTTAACCATAAAATCATTCACCACACATCCATTACACAATTTGCATGTAAACTAAAATAGCTAGCTAAACATATTCATCCATAGCATGAAATAAAATAACATTCAACATATATATGACACAAGATATTTTGTTACGTAGAAACCCTCTAATGAAAAGGTAAAACTAGGGTGGGGATGGCATAAAGTGTATCTAATGAAGGCTACAATGTTTGATCATAAAATATGATCTACCCTGTGAAAAGTCTATCATGTTAAAGGCTTAAAAAATTGTTAAATCTTACCCTGTTAAAGAATTTCAACACCCTGTTAGAAGTGTGCCTAATTAAAGGACTTAAATTTTACAATGAAGTAAGCACCCTATTAAAGGATTCACAACAACATATTAGGACTACTCTATTAAGAGATTTAACTAATTCAACTACTAGAATGTCTCTGCAATGATCCTATGGTTAGCACTCTACAACTAGATAACATATCACCTCTTTAGTGATGTGTACTTGATCCTCTCTAATTAGATGTATCACTTTTGTCCTCTAACTCCTTTCTTGGGTAAAAGTACAAAGTTGTCGCACCTTTTAGGTTGACTTATTAGAACAACTAAAATTGAGTATTAGTATCTTAAAAACAAATTTTTTCAAACATATGATCTTGATAAATTATTCTAGCTAAGTTATATATGGTCTCACACTTTTCCAATTGCAAATGTCTATTAAATGCATGTTTTATACTAGTTAGTATCCAATTACTAAAGAAATACAATTATTTCAGAAAACTAATATTTCAATAACTCTTACTATTTTTTATGATATTTTTTTAATAACATATAAACACAATTTTATAGAGCTCCAATTCAAGAATATTCTCATATAGAGTTCATAGTGTTTTAATTAGATATTGTATATTGTAATTAAAAATTTCTATAAGTACATATTTTAACACTTGAGAAGATGTCAATTTTGAGAAAAAAAAATACTAAATCATATAAAAAAAAAATTAAAAATTATATGACATTCCAGAGGAGAGAGTCCTCTTCCAAAATCTATAATTTTTCTTTTGGTTGGAATAGATTTATTTTGAACAATGTGGTGGGAGATGAAAACAATCGATTTGAATAAATTAAAATTTGAATCATTCTAAAAGAGAAAATATAGGTCTAAAGCCAATTTTTATTTTTGATTGTTCTAGATACATATGTTATCTATAACATAATCTGAGATCAAAAGGAAATAAGTTTATTTCCATGCAGTTTTGTGGTGGGAACTAGACCCCTAATTTCCAACATTTTTTAACAACTAAAAGTTATCTTTTAAAAATAGGAAAATATATAATTTCTTATTCCAAATAATTATTAAAAATTATAATCCTAAACTTCATCCATTTCTACACATTTCATTAGTTTACTTCATTTTCAAATTCTAAATAATAATATAAATTTTATGTCATTGAAGGTGAACAACTATACTTTTGTTAGCCTTTTCCTTTGTAAAAGGGTGACATAGGTTTGTGCTTTTACCCTCCTCTGTTCTCCTCTAATTGATTCTGCAATGTATCTCAATTCACAACTCCTTAGCCACCATGAATGCTCTATTTGCGCATGAAAACCTCTCTCTTCTCACATTTCACATTTACAATTTTGAGGGTCATTCCTCCTTATGAAGACTTAGGTGACTTAGGGTTAGGTATGAATCAATGATTTTGATTCACCTATTTTTCTACTTAAAACATCCCTTTAGTTGATTGGTTGCATGTACTACATAGGGATCTGCAATATAAATTCATCCTTATCATCTTAGAATTGCAAAATAATCCTTAAGTCAACTAAAAAATGGTTTACATATAATTTTGTACCATTACAAACAATGTCCTAAACTATTTACTTAGCACTTAAAGTGTCTGATGCTCGACATCCACTATATTTTCAATGTTGTAACTCGGCCTCTAAATGACTCAGCATTCGTTGATCACTCGACATCTGAATAACTCGGCATATACTATCTACTCAACACTTGAGTGACTCACCACTTACTACTTACTTGGCATATACTGTATATCTGACAACTTACACTCAACATACATTACTTGTTTGGCATGAACTAAACAAATGACTTAAGTGTATTGTCACTCATATGTCAAAACTAATATGAGATTAACACTATTTCTGTATACTACTTACATTAGTTTTTCACACTCTAAATAACTCTCAACTTTTCCCCCATACACAGGAGATCTCAATCTATCCCCCATTAATCAATCTCTCTCCCATTGAGGGATCTTCTCCCACACATGGTACTACTCTATGCAATCTCCCACCCATAGTAATAAGGAGAATTTTTTCATGCATACTCTCCCCCATTGACATCAATGAAAAAGGCTTCATTATGTCAATCATCTACTCCAAGTCTTTAATCATATCAAGTGTCCAAAGACACTATTCAAAACCAACTACCAAGAGTCCTAGATGACTTTTCTCATCTTAGATACTCCCCCATAAAAGAAGCATCAACAATCAATCTAGTAAAAAAATAGTGCTATGTACCACTAGAATGATGCAATCTTTGCATCATCTACTCAAAATTAGGTAGGGGCTTAACCCCAAGCATATCTCTCAGGTACTCAAATGTATATTTAGGCAAGGGCTTCGTAAAGATATCTATAATTTGATCTTTAGTACTGACATACTCCAATCTAATTTCCTTTTTTGCAACTTTCTCTCTCAAAACATGATACTTAATAGATATATGCTTAGTCTTAGAGTGCAATACAAGATTCTTAGACACACTGATTGTACTTGTGTTGTCACAATGCATGATTATAGGATCTAAAAATTCTATCCCAATATCCTCCAACATCTACTTCATCCACATGATCTGATCACAATTTAATCATTGTTGCTATGTACTCTATGATATACAATCTTGTTTCTTTCTCAGCCAAGAAACAAATCTTCCTCCAAGAAAAAAATGCTCCACCATTAATGCTTTATCTATCATCCATACTGCTTGTCCAGTCTGCATTAGTATAAGAACCTAAAGTGAAATCACTTGATCTATCATACCATAATCCATAATTAGGTGCACCCTTCAAATATCTGAATATCTTTTTTACTGCTGCATAATGATACTCCTTAGGATCAACTTGAAATCTAGCTACAATCCCAACTACATTTTCTATATCTGGTCCGGTGTGAGTTAGACATTGTAAACATCCAATATTTAATCTATACTTCTGTTTCTCAACTGTAGGTGTAGACACCTAAATCTAATCACATAAATTATTTGTAATCAAATTTAGTCATCTTCTAAAACACATTTTAATTAAATATTAATTATTTAAATATTTTTAGCGCTATCCCCTAATTAATAAATTAGTAGACAACCAATAGTTAAATTTATTACTAAAATCTCTCTTCCTCTATTAAAATAAATAAATGCAAAACCTATTTAATTTAATCTCCAAAAACCCTCTCTATTTAATTTATTTAATTAATTAAATCCTTCCACCCACAAACTCATCCTCTAAACGAAGAGTTACCCAAACTCAACTCATGCACCAAATATCCCTCTTTTAATTAAATGATTCATTTATTTAATTAAATCTCATGCAACAAATGTTCCTCTCTTAATTGAATAGTTTATTTATTGAAATAAATCTCATGCACTAAATATTCCTCTTCTAATTAAATTATTTATTTATTTAATTAAATCTCATGCACTAAATATTTCTCTTTTAATTAAATAATTCATTTATTTAATTAAAATCACATGCACCAATAATTTCTCTTTTAATTATTTATTTATTTATTTAATCAAGCTCACCTACCAACCTTTTCTCTAACAAATCCATCCACCTCCCACATCATCCAGTCAACTAAGCCACCTCACCCACCTTAACTGAAACATATCACCTCCTCTTCCAAGTCTAAAATCTCTCTCCAGATCACTTGCATAAATTAAGGTATAATTTATTCCCTCTAACTCAAGCCTAAGTCCACTCTCATGCCACATTTCCCTCATCCATCTCTAAACACACAAGTTCATCTTCTCCAGAAATCTCAGTTAACTAAAGCCTATCTGACACCTCACCCAGTTAATGATACGAATAGGAATTCTTATCTCCTCACCCAATTGCCTATAAATTGAATCCCTCTCCTCTCACAAATCATCCACCTTCTAAGTAGAATTATTATACCATTTTGAGAGCTAATTCTTTCAAAAGTGCTATTTGGCGATACTCAAATTTTCATGCATCTATTGAATTCATCCATTGAAGCTTAAGGCCACACTTGAGTATGTAGCTCCATCCATTTGGACACATCTACTCATTGATATAAGCTTGGAGTGATCTCCTTTGGTTTTGATCCCTCTTATTTTCTTTTATTGTCTAATATGTATGTTCGTATGTGATTAGTGTGTGATTTTTTTTCAAATTCTTAATGTTCTTTACATTGTAATTTTCATAGCACACAGTAGGCATCTCATCTTTGCTAGATAACTTGTGACTAGCCACCACTGGTGTACCAATAGGCTTACAACTTTCCAAGCCAAATATTTTCAACAAGTCTTTCAAATACTTGGCTTGTGATATGAAAATACCATCTCTATTTTGCACAATTTGTAAACCCAAGAAAAAGTTCATTTCACCAATCATACTCATCTCAAACTCATTCTTCATCACTTCAGTAAACTTATCACTTGCTTCATCATTACCTCCAAAGATTATGTCATCAACAAATATCACAATGATTAGAAAACTATTCTCAATTTTTTTCAAACATAAGTTACTATCTGTCATACCTTTAGAAAATTCAAGTTTTTCCAAATACTTATCCAACCTTTTGTACCAGGTTCTAGGTGCTTTCTTTAGATCATACAGTGCATTCTTCAATATAAATACCATGTATTTTTCTTCAATCAAAGGAAATTCTTCAAGCTGCTCAATGTAGACTTCTTCTTCAAATTCTTCATTTAGAAAGGCTAACTTCACATCCATCTGATACACTTTGAACTTCTTACTCTATTCATAAACAAAAAAAAAATTCTCATTGCTTCCATTCTAGCTATAGGGGCATATGTTTCTCCATAACCTATACCTTCTTGTTGTGAATAACCTTTACATACTAGTCTAGCTTCGTTTCTCACAACTTCACCCAGTTTATTTATCTTATTTTTGAATACCCACTTAGCTCTTATAACATTCTTGTCTTTATGCCTAGGAACCAATTCCCATGTTTCATTCTTCACAATTTGATCTAGTTCTTCCTTCATTGCTTGAACTCAATGATTACCTTTACATGCCTCATCTGCACTCTTAGGTTCAACTTGAGAAATCAAAAAAATTCCTCATGTACTCTATTTATTTTCATTACTCAGTTGTCTTTAGCTCCAATTATCTTCTCTATAGGGTGATTCTTTATCAAGTTTTTGTTAGGTGTCGGAGTTACTATCTCAACTCTTATCTCTTCTCTTGGTTATGTGCTTTGTTCTCCTCTTGGCTCAAAAATTTGTACTTCATTCTACAAGTCATTGTTACTCTTGAAGAAAACTTCTACATTCTCTCTAACAATTTTAGGATTGTCTTTTTCCTCATCATAATTCTAATCCATCATCCTTTCTTTGACTACAAACTTTTCATCAACTTTCACATTTTCTCATTCAACAATTATGTTAGTTCTATGATTAAAACATCTATAGCCTTTCATTTTCAATGAAAAACTGAGAAACATACCTTCATCACTTCTTGGAAAAAACTTACCTATATCATCATCTCTCTTTATGTAACACAAGTACTTTCAAATTTTTTGAAATACTTCACTGAGGGTGTATGACAAAACCATAATTCATAAGGAGTCTTATTTGTACCTTTTCTGATCTGCACTCTATTCATGGTGTATACTATTGTATTGATTGCTTCTCTCCAAAATGTCTTGGATACATCACTCTCAAACAACATTGCTCCTTGTGCCTTTGATATTGATCTATTTCTTCTTTATATTATTCCATTATTCTCAAGGGTCTTAGATAATAATAAATGTCTCTTAATTCCATTTTCTTCACAAAACATGTTAAACTATCTAGAAGTGAATTCTCCACCTCTATCTGGCCTCAAACATTTAATCTTTATACCAGATTCATTCTCAAATCTATTCTTAAATATCTTGAATTTTTCAAATGATTCATGTTTTTCTTTAATAAAAGCTACCCACATCATTCTAGTGAAATCATAAACAAAAATCATAAAGTACCTTTCTCTATAGAACCCTCTTGTTTTGGTAGGTCCACTCAAGTCTGTATAAATAATTTATATCTTCTTTGTAACTTCTTACTGGGAAATGATACCTTCTTATTTTTAGCCATGATACATTCTTTGCAAACAACATTAGGGTATGTGTAGGATCATGGTGTGCCAAAAAGTGGCAATTTGAAAAATATGTAGTTCTAAAATGCCTTAAAGCATTTCAAAATCTATTCCAACTTTTTCCCACCCATCCTGATACTAAACAAAACAATTAATACCTTTATAAGGCCTATTATATCTTTTGATACCAACTCTATATGGTCAACTTAAAAAATGTCCCAAAAATGTGGTTTTGGCATGTTCTTATGTGTTTTTTACTTCAAACATGTAGCTGACGACTTTTTTAAAACTAAAATTTGATGAAATGAAAAGGGTTTCTTAAGAATTTTCTTAGCTTTTCATGAATGTAAGGTTTGTCAAATTACAAGTTCAATAAGTAATGACTACTTTTTTTTAATGGAGTTATGTATAAAGTGTTGATTGACACACTGCTTGAAAAATAACTATAACTTTCAAATGGTACAACATTTCTGAAATCCAAAAGATGCATCACATTCTATGTTTCTTCTACTATAAGGGGAAAAAAATTTTAAAATTTTTTTATAGAGTTTTGAATTAGTTAAGGTGGTTAGATACAAGATTTTTTTATTCCAAAAATACTAAAGTAGAAAATTAATACTTAATTATTCATTTAAAATAAAAAAATACCCAAAAATATGTGTCACATCCAAGAATGAGTCTACTTCTTCTATATATAATATTATTTAAAAATATTACCATTTGATTTTGATTATTAAGGTGGTCAGACAAACATCTACCTCTTATTTTTATCCTGAAATTTTTGTACTATTGCATTAAAATTCAATATTTTGACGTATCAATTTTTATTTTTTTCAGATAAGGCCTAGTATTTAAGAAACTAAATTCAATTTCCTAGAGATTCTTTTTTCTCAATTTTTTAATATAAAGTTTATAACAAGTAGAAAATTGTATGTCAAGTTGGCATAACACTGATTTGTTGATTTTTTATTGCCACTTAAGAGCATAGTTTGGTTGACCATGATCTTGCACATACCCATTAGCAGAGTTCATGATTTTAGGAAAATCTCTGATTACAAATGTACTACTAGCCTTTACAATGTTATCAAAGTTTATATGACAAAACCTTCTATGCCATAACCAACTATTATCCACTTTTGTAACCAAACATGTCATCTCAATAGGATTCAATTGAAATACATTACCTCTAGATCTTGTACCTATTCCTATCAACGTACCTTCTTTGTCTTTGATGATACAAGTCTTCTTTACAAACTACAACTCATAACATTTATCCACCAACTTTCCAACACTCAACAAGTTATTCTTTAAATCATCAACAAAGTAAACATCAACAATCTTAGTCTTTCCATCAAGAGTAATAGATCCTATCCCCATAATGTGACATGCCACATATTTTCCAACTCTAACAATACCTCCATCATGATTTTTAAATTTAACAAACTTGTTCATATCGCTAGTCATATGATGTGAACAACTAATGTATATAATCCAATTAGATTTCTTTTCAACTTAAGAAACTAGAGATTTTTCTTCTCTAATTTCAATTTAAAACTCTCTTCTTTTATGGCCACAAATCCTAATTCATCACCAATTTCACTCTGAGATCTTCCCTTAGATTGATCATCCTCATTTACATACAAACAATCTTTAGGTTTTCTAGGCTTGAAATTTATCTTATACTTTTTAACTCTTTTGGACACTTAGAAGCATAATGACCAAATTCATTGCAAGTCCAACATTTAAATATTTTCTTATGATCTGGTTCTCTTCTCATGAGCAAGGCTATACCTTCTTCAATCTTTTTGTCCTCTTTAGATCTAGATCTATTGCTGCTAAAATAATCTCCATGGGTACTTGCACTTTTGGATAAGGAGGAATGAACACTCAAAGCATTGAAAGTTGTCTCCACTCTTGTCAATTCTCTAGATTTTCTTAAACTTGATTTTGTTGCTTCCAATCTTCCAAGAAAACTCTCCTTGGTGAACTTGTCAGTACAGGGTATTAAAATCTCAATCATTTATGCTACTTGCTTGAATGGTGGTGTCAAAGTTCTAAAAGTATTTCATACAATTTCATCTTCTTCTTTAGATCCTTCACAAGACTTAATTCCTACACCAATCTTAGACATTCTACTAATATAGCTTCTTACATATTCATCTTCCATCATTTTAGCATCTTGAAACAAATATATCCAATTTTGTAATCTTGTTCTTTTTTCATGTTTATCTCCTTCTAAAGTAGATTCTAATGCTCTCCAAATCTTATGAGATGTTTCAAGTAATTTTACATGGATCTATTCATTTTCAGGAAGAGCTATTAATAGGGCTTCTCTGGCTCTCATATTTCACGTAAAGAGTTCTCTTTTTGCTTCACTACATTCCTCAAGTGTTCTTTCCTCCATAATTGCTTTTTTACTCTTTGTCAAAATCTAATATCCTAGACCCATTCATAGCATATGAGTCTTCATCTTTTCCTTTCAACTATCATAGTTAACTCCATCAGACTTAGGACTTTCTTTTTTGAGGTGACTCGCTATTAATCTCCAAAGTTGTTAAACTTTTTCTTCAGTTATGCAACTATTATAATAATTATCAACCTTATTAATCATTAATCATATGAGCAATGTAATCAATAACCATAACAAGATACTCATAAACAATAACATCAGATACGTTAACTAGGGAAACCCTTGATCAGAGGGAAAACCCCAGTGGGGATGATACGTACAAAATGATGTACTAATATAAATGTTCCTTGTTAGAGGATGGACCATGTTAGCAGTCAATAAAAATACCTAGTACATATCAATCCCTATTAATAGGCTTTGAATCCATGTTAGGATATTCCAACCCTGTTAGGAGTTGTAAAAGGTAGATGGACCCACTATCCAAATAGCTTCAGGGCCAAGACCAATAAACCCACTGTCCAAATGATCTTTGTATTATTCCTTCTAGAATAATAGAAATGAATTGTACTTGTAGTTCCTCTTCCTCTATCCTATCAACTAGAATTCTCTACTTCTTTTGATCTCAATACCAGATCACATACTTCACATCCAATAATCCCTTGGATCACTTACTCGCATTTACTAAATACTCTACTCTTGTTCACACACTTAAGTATTTATTCATATTTGCAAACAAGGAAAATATCCTTCCTTTATACCATGTCCTCAAAACAATTCCTTGACTCAACCTTGAGGTTTTTCCAATTAATTATAGTAGGACCACATTAAGATAATTAATTATTTTGCAATTGCACAACATTGTCAGCTCACACTCTTCACAACTTCTCACATGTGCGACTCCATACTTTTTGCACTCACTAATTTCATCATCAGGCTATCCTTAGTCACTATCTAATTTTGCATATCATGATTCCTGCATCTCTGTTAGGAGATACAATCCATTCCTCAGAAAATTCTCCTTAGATGCTATGTTTGTATATTATTCTCTATAAATCAATCATATATTCTCTATATCTTTGACTTACTTGATGTACTCTTTACCACGTGATCTTCACTTAACCATCCATGATTTTTCAACATAGCCTCGATCGTTGTCTACTAGTCTTCTAGTCTTTACATAAACCATTTTATGTTGGCATCAATGAAAAAAATAGTCATGAATGAAACATATCAATCATATTAACAATCTCTCCAATGCTCATGCAATTCTTAAGATACTCCCCCAAAAGAATACCATCATCACTCATGCTAACATATTTCATACCAAAAGGAACAACAACCACTCTCATTTCTAGGGAAAAACATTACATGAGCCTTGCCTTGATTTGAATCACATCCTAAAATATTTTCTTCCCCTTTAGAGGGAATCTTTACCACCATATAATGTTTTGAACAAGCTTCCTTCCAACGAGAGGAATAATTTTTTATGTTTAATTCTCTTTGCCTTGCATTTAGCCACAACATGCCCTATCATGAGTTACTTTTGATGTCTAAAATAGATACCTTTGTAGTCAAAAGACTAGATCTAAGTACCCATATAGGACAAGCTAGATCTCAATAGGAAGAAACTTAGATGTATCAATATCCACCAAAATGCGAGCAAAGTCAAAGTGCATAATATCAAAGAAATCCTTGTCAAGCATGAGAAAATATCTAAGAGCATGAGTAAAGGAGTAAAGGATTCTTTCCAAATAAGTTTCCCTTTAGGATAACCTAATCAAGTCTCTCTGCATCCTTTTATGGCATCCCCATGCAACCTCAAATTGTGTTAATCTCTACTACAGAATGATTGAATGGTGCTCTAATTGTTGGTCCTCGAACTGAAAGATATAAGATTGAGTATATGCCCTCCAAGGTTATTTTCATCTCTCTAGCTGGAATATGGAATGAACATGTATCCTCGACATATCTACGTATCAATACCAACAACATGACCCTATGAAAGTGCATATGTGGTATCCAAGCTACTTAGTACATACCCATATGCCTCATGATCTATGGGTCTTATACTCCTAACTCCCTTACGTCATCATGAATGTAGATCATGGCATGTGACATGTAGTTCTCTCTTATAATGAGAGGCACCTACAGTGGAAGCATGATGGACCTAAATCAATATCTTAGATCAAAAAACAACACCTCAACATAAAATTCTACAAATTGATCTATTTAGGTATAGATATACTTTTAGGAAGAGGTCAACTCCTTTAGAATAGGATGACTTATACCCTGAGGTAAATGTTGACTTCCCAAGAATAGGTTGAATGCTTGGGAACAATTTTACTTACTGAATAAGCATCAAAAGATATTCCCTACAATATCTATAACAACTTCCTAAATCTACTAAAAACATGGAAATAGAAGGAAATGAGTGTAAGCATCACGACCTACCTCTATCTACATTGGTGATAGTTCTTCCTTCCTTAGCATATTTATCCTTCACTTTTACCTTCAAGAAAGTTCTACAAATGAGATACATATTTTTTTTATAAATGTTTTCAACTAGGTTACCTTTTGGATTTCTTTTCAAAAATGTTAGAACTTTTTCTTTTTTATATTAGTATCCACTTTTATTCTTTTGATCATATATTTAGTTCAATAGCTCTGGTTTGGATGTCGTTATAGACATTGGAATCATGATTTAATTTTATTTACATGAAATCACCTTTAAAGGCATTTAGGGTTTATCTTCAATGATTTTGAAGGACACTTGTCAATACATATCATATTCAGTTTGTTGTTGTAAACATGATTCATTGTTTCACCTTTTCTAGATGAACAAGATGAAAATGTGGGGCATATAGCTACCCTTGAACATCATCATCTTTTTCTAGTAAGTCTTAGGTCATTTTTCATTAATACTAACATTTGGTTTTTCATGATGTGGTTATCAATATATTCTTGCAGGAACTACACATATGGACAAAGCCATATCCTTTTTAAAAAAAATTTCTTCTTAGTTTAGCTAGCATATGTATGTAGTATCATATACTTCTAAAGTGGGGGCTATACCATCTTAAAATTATGCCCACTTAGCTCTTCATTAGTGTGTTTTCATTGTACACTTACTATTGGAGCACATACTTTTCTTTTCTCTTTCTCTCTCTTACAAAAAATTGAGGGAGGACCTAATACATCCTCCTTGATTTCTCTCTTTTCATATATTCTCGGACTAAGATATGATCTAATTTCTAGGAATCCTCCTCTTTCTATATATCTCATTTATTGATTCTAATCATGATTTATCAACTGTGATGCACATTACACCTAGACCTTCTATAGTTCCAAAATCTTGGGTTAAATCCTCGAGACTTTGGCCTCCTAGGGAATAGGTTGGCCAAGGTTGTGAATTTTGGGTCTTGGTCCTATTTCAAATTTCAAGAATATCCTCCTTTGTACAATCGACTTCTTTTGGGATAATCTTATGAATTATTTATAAAAAGACACCAATGAACCCATTCATTATGAATTGAAGCAAGGTAAAAGAATGTGTGTACACCAATCTGAAATAGAGAAATTTCAAGGTAGAATCTCAGGGTTGGATCTAATTCATCATCTTCCAAAGAAAAGTCTTCATCCACAATTTTTAGTTCAAGCATTCAAACACTAAATGACATTAGGGAGATCTGCAATGGGATCATGAAGATGGATATAGTAGTTTAACTTTTGAGGTTTCGTACGTCTTCTATTATATATTCAATTCTACTAATTGTGTCTTCATATCTTGCACACATTTACACTTACATGCACATTTAGATGCTACGATTTTACTCATAGAGTATATTCTTGACATTTTCTAGGTCTTTCCATTCTAGATCTGCAATCTAGGATTCATGAGCACAACACGAACACACACAAAAATATTCCTAATGGGTATCCATGGAATTTTAAATCACCAAAATGGGAGGTTAACTAAAAAATTCCCTATATAGCCAATTTTCTGGGTTTTTTGTCCTGATCATAGATCTAAAGTTACAATTATGGTCACAGTTGCAAAAAATCAATATTTTGGAAATAAAGGTGAATTTCAAGATAATTTATCTTCTTTCCCTTCCTTTGGTATCTTATATTTGATTTTATATCTCACCCGAACTTCACATGTGCACTAGATCTGATTTTTCATGAGAAAGTTCATTAATTCAGCAAAATTAAATCATAGTTTAAATATTCAGGTTAATGAACATTGCATGAAAGAGACTTTTCTTGCATAATTCCTAGATGATATTTTGATTTAGCGTTTGCATCTCATGATCCTATTTAGGTTTTTCTATCTCATTTGAATTGCATTTTTTAGAAATGGGGAATATTGAGAGAGGGGGGAGTTGAATTAGTGTTCCAAATACTTTTTTCCAAAGGCATGAATATTATTAACAATCTTTAAACTTGCATAGATGATCAAATGAAAAGTAAATATAAGAATAACACAGTGAAACTCATAAAACCATTATTTGTTAAGTAGGGAAAAATTGGACAAGGGAAAACGTTAAGTAGGGAAAAACTGGACAAGGGAAAACTCTAGTGGGGATGGTACCCACAAAATGATCCTCTAATCAAAAGTATTGTGTGAAAGATATTGACCCTATTAGGAGTCTATTACATCTATATAGTGTATCTACCCTTTTTAGAGGACTATGACTTGTTAGATGCCTCAACCCTATTAGGAGTTTCTATTAAAATGCAAAAGGTTGAAGATGAGCCCACTTCTCAAACATGCATATACAATTATGTACAATACTATCAATAAAGGTAGATACAAGAACCTTTTATTGTGTTGATATCTTCTATATTTGATTAGTCTTTGTAGTTCCTCTTCAAAACTATACATAAAACTCCTTTGATATTCTCTACCATCAAATTCACATAATCTTTAATCATACAAAGTTCCAAAATAAACATCATACCATCACAATACAATATCATACTTCGGTAACCAAAATTCCTTACATTTATATCAAAACTCATAATAAGTTGGCCTTGTGCTGCCTTGCACATTACCAAATCTTCAAGTAAAGTTTTTCAATGTGAGGGTTAACATCTAGGATGTTGTCCCAAACATTTTAAGAAATTATTTTGGTAAAGAAAAATAGTCCATAATTAACCAAAATTTCATTATACTACCTTTTTCTCTATTCTGGCTTGTTAACTTGTTAGTGATAATTCTATCATCACTAATAAAAAACTTGATATCTCTTTTAGCAGTCTTTGAAATATGTCATTTATTATATGTACTACCTACATTTAAGTGTGAAAGTCTTCAAGTTCTTCCAGTGAAGCTCTTTGACTAAAATAGGTCTCTTGAACATTATTTTCCTATTATGTACTTAGCCAATTTCCTAAGTATTGTACCTTCAAACTTCACCAAAAGTTATGCCATATGAAAGTAGACTATATGTTGACATAAATGAAAGTCCTAATATTTTACATTATCCAAATTTATAGTAATATCCCGCTTTGGCATTGATGGAAACATATGAGTAAAATTGGCTAAGTGACAAAATTTTGAAATGTCAAAACACTGTGGCCTTGTGAAATTTTCAAAATGTGGATCATGTGTATTAGTAATATACCATCTCCTACATACATATTGTACTACCCATTAGACTATTCTCTAACTTATATCTCCCTTTACAATTTTTATACTATGCATAATACTTATAATTTTTCATACCATCACATCTCCCCCTTTAACATCAATGACAAAGGTGAGTAAAAAACTATGTACATGTGAAAAATTTGATACCTTTCTCTTCTTTCCTCAAGCTGATTTGTTCCCCAAAAGCCTCATATAGTAAAAAAAATTTATCTTTAGATTCTTGAAATCCTCATCCCATGAAGTTTTCACTACTTCTACAATATTGTTGACTCGGCATAAGCCATAAGCTGACAATTATGCTACATTCAGATTTGTATATGCAAACTTCTCATAAGATGATTTTACCTCCAAAAGCATATCTAGTTTTTTCTTAATCAAATCTATCTTAGGTGCAAGTAATCTTAAAGTAGATTGAATTTCTTCAATACTCTATCCTTATCATGTTGCAATATTATGAGTTCATCACTTGCTTTACCAATCTTATGATCAAACTCAATAAATTTATATTAGTATTATTTATAGTTTTTAATTATCTTCTCAATTTCTTTCTCTTTATCTTTTATGGCATTTGTGGTGGCAAAGGTATTCTTATGTACTAAACCACAACCAATATACATATTCTTCCCTTCTAAAATAGATTTTCTCATTTCTTTTATGGAAGTATCTGACATTGCCATGTCACTTTTGATGTTGTCACTCATTGTTTTAAAAATTCTTACATCACGATCTACTTGTACTTTGAATTTCACTGTCTCTTGAAGAGTAGAATAATAGTTTTCAAATTCTTTTATTATCTTCTTTATCATTTTGTTGTACAGGGAAGGGTTAGGTATTATGCAATTTCTCAATAGTTAGTTCAAGTAATCTTTGTGCATTCTTTCTCATCTTACCTGGTTCCTCTACTATATTCCCAATAGAAAAGTTGATAACTGAATATATTTTTGAATTTATGTGTTTCCAACAAAACATATTTGTAACATCTTCTGGAAAATCTAAAGGCAATGCTTCAAAAGGTGATTTTGAAGTACTACCTAAAGTATTATCTATTGCCTTAAGATGTGTCTCCAACATTGTAATCTATGTTTCTTTACTAATTTCATATTCTTTCTAAATTATAGCCTTAGTCCTCTGATATGATACATTAATTTTCTCAATCATAATATGAGATGGCTACATATCCATCATAGTTTTATTTTCATGTTATATTTCTTTCTCTTTCTCTTCTTCTCTTTCTAATTTTCTTTTTCTTTCTATTCCACTTGTGCCTCTTGTCCTTGTTCTTGTGAATTGATATATGCGCTCTCAAATGTTGGTGCTAATACTATCAAACTTTGATAGGGCCAAGTCAAAATTAGTCTTTTGGAAGTTTCCTCACTTCAGTAAGCACTTAGATCCTGATGACCTATACATTTTTTTCTCTCCAAGACGTTCTTTTCCATCCTCTCTTTCTCCTTCATCACTAGAATAATCTTCAACATTATCATTGATCAAATTGCCAACTAAATTTTTTTAATAATATTTGAAGGGGTCAACTGTAGTGTGAACAAAAATTTGAGCTCCATCTATAAACATTGAAGTGTTATCCATCTGGTCTGTAGAACTAGTGTTTTCCTTTGTATCCATTATAGTAGTCAACAAATTATTTTGGTCTCTTATAAATCTGGGTACAATTGAAAAAAGTGGTCGGTAGGATTCTAACAACAACCACCACATTACTAAAAGAGGTTTCTAGATACTATTGCACCATTTAATGAGATAAGGTACTATTAACAACAACCTTTATTTAAATGTCAAATAGTTAACTCTCTACTAGATAGATTTTATTGTTCAACTTATTTTGGAGGAATATTATTGATAATCATCATATCATTGGGTTTCCAATTCCAAATATTAATTACACTTCATGTACAGAGAAAAAATTGTTCTATAATGTAGTTAGTAACTAACGTTTTTATCATTCTAAATAATGTTGTTATAAAAGATTTTCTCAAATATTACATACAACCATCATATCATTAATATTCATGTTGGACTCAGCTAGAGAATACCCATCAGTTTCAACCAAAAAATTATCTTGCATTCCCTAAATGGTTCTAGGGCCTTTTCAATGTGGTACAACAACCCATATAAAGTGTATGACAAAATGAATATATTGCGACTACTTTTTCATTGGCCATTTATAAGGATATGTTGAATACTATATATGGAATATACGAGACGTGGGGGTTGGGATAACTAGACAATCATGTAAAATATATATTTTATTTATCTTCTCAATGTACAAACTATGTAGTTTTTTAATAAATATGCTTGCTTACATACAATTTTCAAAATTTATAAAAGTTTTTTATTTGTAAATTGACAAACCTTTGAAAGATATATTAGTTCAATCCAATCTCATAGTTTACTATATGATTGAGCATAAAAGTGAGTTATATGTGAATCTATCCTTGAAACAAATTTCAAGATATTGTAACCATTAATAAATTACATAGTCTATTGACTAGGAGGAATCTTCCACCCCTAAATCAATCTTACCTTAGGGTTTCATCTAAGACTAAGAGATGATCATTCAACCTACCATAAAAAAATATTGTTTAAACTAAATTTCTTCTACAATTTCTCTTTTATAAATATTTCATAACTATTCCATTAATTATAATTTTTATTTACCTTTTAATAAAAAAATATTAAGCTCCAATTAAGCAATTTTTTATTATTATTTATCTTTCTGCCACTTTAGTCACTTAAAATTCACCTTTATAAATAACTAATATAAGGTTTTTTTTTTTTTTAAAACCTTTTGATAAGACAAATACTAATTATTTTTGTCTTATATAATTTCTACATGTCAACCCAAAGTTGTAGAGAACGCAAAGATAGCATTAAAGTTAATTCTGAATTCCTCAATATACTTAGAAGCTCATTATAAATGCAACTTAGTAGAAATTGGTGCTTTCTAAAAATGGAATATTTCTCCAAAGTTTGGAATGCCCTCAAAATATGAAAACTGCCTTGTGAAAGAATGAACAAACTCATCTTGATCCTCTAAGAAAATTTTTGAGTTTCCAAAGATGTTGGATGGGAACAGTAAATTTATGCACTTGTTAATATAAAATGATCCTATACCTATCTATTTCTGGGATTATTGTTCAAGCTTCCTATGTGTGATTGTCTATGTTAACTAGGTAAACATAATTGCATTAAATTGCAAGTTAAGTGTGTCATTGTTTGTAGCTTTATATCCAATTTCCTATATTCAAATTGGTGTACTTTTTGAATATTGTGTTCATGCTTTCTAGTTTTTACTTTAAACAAGAAAGAGAGAGGATTTCATAGTTTTTTTGAGTTATTTAATTTATTTCCTTAGTGAGAAAAATATAAAAATCTTGAACCCTGTGTATTATTTTAAGTTTTAATAAGTCTTGTGTCTTAACAACAAGATAACAAGTGTTTACTTCAAGTTAGTAAGTATTAGATACTCAAAGTTGCAGATAGTTGATGCTTCAAAATGTTTTAAAGTTTTGTTCTTATTAAGAGTGTTTTTAATAAGCCTTATGGCTTAACAGCAAGATGATACTTAGTTACTAAGTATTGAATATAGTAGCTGTGTTACCTGGACATTTTAGAGGGAGGATTAATTATATTAACTCTGGAAAGAAAGAGATTAGTTCTCAGTTAATCCAACTTTCTCTCTCCGTAATTTTCTCTCTCACTGTACTTCAACTTTTAGAGAAGTTTGGGATTTGGGTTTGAGTTTGAGTTTCACTCTCTCCTAAACATTTTCTCTCTCCACGTACTCAAACTTTTAGAGAGAAGTATGAGTTTGGGTTTGGGTTTTCTCATTTACAATCTTCTCTCTCCATGTACTAAAGTACTCTCTCCTTGTACTCCAACTTTTGTACCTAATCCTAACCTGAACCTCCAAACCCAAACTCCAACTTTAAAACACCCATTGACTGGAAATAAAATTCACAGATATAATCTAAAAGATAAATCTTTTATCTGTAGAGAAAGCCTTGAACTTTATCACCCAATGCAAGAACATGGAGTAAGGCCAAATGAATTTACATTTCCCTCCATGATCAAGGCTTGTGTGGAATTATTGGCTCTTGAAGAAGGTAAAGGATGTCCCAGACTGTCGGCTCTACAGAGATGTACTTTCATGAACTTCATTGATGGTTGGATATGCATAAAATGGAGGATACGCTACAGAGGCATTATTTTTGTTTCATCAAATGCAACAGCATGGCATGGTTTCAGATCCTATTGTCGCAATGAGTGCTCTCCAAGCTTGCAGCTGGTTGGGTGATTTGGGACAAGTTAAGATGATTCATGGTTATGTTAATAAAAGATAAATTGAACCAGATGTTGTTGTTGGTATGACACTCGTAGACATGTATGTGAAATATGAGGTTGTTGATATTGCACACAAACTATTTTAAAAACAATGCATATGAGAAATATGGTGTCTTGGAATGCAATGATATCGGGATAAGCACAAAATGGATATGGCAATGAGGTGTCTGAAATGTTTGATCAAATGCAGTTGATAGAGGTGGAACCCAATTCGAGCACCATGGGTATGGATTTAAATCAAGGCAGAGAGGGTTATAGAGATAGCTTGAAAGTAGGGAAAAGTGCTTGCTGTTTGGTTAGGAAGGCCTTTTCTCCCATGGTTTTTATGATCCAGGAGCTTCAAAGATATACTCTCCAAATGAGACAATTCCTCTGTTATGGTGATCTACAAGAGCTTTTGAGTAGTGTGCAGAGAGAAATACATGCTTCCTTCGTGTGGCTTTTTCAATAGCTTTAGTCGTTGTTCCACCCTCTGTTGGATTCCCAATTGCCATGGTATCGATTACGGAGGACGCAATTGGTGGTATGAAGGAAGTTCTCCCTAGTAACCTTGGTGGAGGACATCCATCTATTAATCAGATTCTCTCATCATCCTCTCGCTTTGGAGATCTGTCAGCTGAATCAAAGAGGCCAATGGATATGGGAGACGGGGCTGGTGGTAGTGGTTTTAAAATAAATTTTTTTTAAAAAAATTCAGCAATTTCAAGGGGGATCTAATGGGGACGACTTTCAATTTCGCCTCAGAGATAGCTTTCCTAAATCTTCTAGCCTCAGCCTGTGATACATTTCTTGATATTTTCTCTTTTTCTTAGAATGAGATGGGAGTGGTATTTTTCTTATCCTTGGTGAGGTAGAGCTTGACACCTTAGAAGAAAATGCTCTGGTGAAAAGGAATGGAGAGAATCAGATAATAGTTCTGCAAGCTCTTCTTCGTCTATTCAAGAACCGAGCAAAAGGAGGCAGATTTACCAATAGAGATGAGCTCCAGAAGGCTTTGTCTTCCAATGAGAAAATCAAAGTAATACACATCTTTGAAAGATAAGGAGGTTGGTAATGGTGCCAGTTCATCATTCATATGCATAGGATGTTTGAACTATGTATCTCAAAGGAATGTATATATTTAAAGGATGCCTGTGATCTATTTGACAAAATGAGAAACCTGATTGCTAACAAAAACATATGTGAAAATGTTTTAGAACTCCCAAACTACCACACATTGAAGGATGGAGTAGAAAATAACCCAAGAAACATGAGCCATTTGACATAACATTTGTTTTTAGTGATCAGTGCAATCAAATAAAGTGTCATACTAGCAGCCCACCTTCCTACAACCAACAACATCCATAAGGGTAGTAATATATCAAAAAAAAGCATGTGAATTGTTTGCCAATTTCATCTTCCATCTCAACTTTCATTGGAGATCACCAGAATAGTGTTGATGGAGCATTGACATAGCTGATGATCTATTTGATAGAAATGTTGTGCCTCAAGCAATCTCACCATATAAATGGATTGGATAACTAATTTGTGCCATAATGGAGCATGTTTGTCATTGTATCAATGTTGGCTTTGTCCCAAATGATAACATTGAAACAAAGGAAGCAAAAATCATACACAACATGAAAATTGTTTGATGGAATGAGGTCACGTTTGTTAAAGCTCAATGTGTATTGAGTAAACTTGTTTTGAAACCATTTGTTTGATCACTATGGAAAAAATTGGAAATTTCAAATATTGTGTCATGATTCAATTTTCCATTTTTTTAAAACCCTAGGCTATGATGAAGAAACAACTTTTTGTAGTGGACATATAGGCTCAAAAAGAATTGTGCTACTATCAATGGTGAGTGTGATATATGATAAAGACACAGGCCTCATTTCACAAAGGAATAAGTTGCACCGGTCAGCAATAAATGATTGCCGAGGATCTCCACAAAATGAAATTTCAAGAAGCAAAATCAGAATTATCTTATATTGAAAAGTGACATGTGTCACATATTGTAACTGGAGCTAGGATCTAGAGTTTTTATTCATATGAGTTAGAGTTAGAGTTAGTTTTCAAATGCATGCCAAATTCTAAACTCTAACTTTTTGAGTGGTTACGAACCCAAAAAGTTAGTTAAGCTAGAATGGCTATAAATTCATGAATCTCAATGTAACAGAGGACTTTTTGGACTTGGAGATAGGGAACACGTATGCTCTAATAACAAAGCAATTTTTGGGAAGTGTGTACAATTGTTGTTTTTGTAATAAGTTATTTCTTACTTTCTTGGTGCAAAGAAATAAAGGAAGTACATTTGGCATTCTCTTTCTAAGGAATCTGAAATGTTGAAGTGTTGATTCACCTATGAGTATTTTCATGGTATGGTGTGAGTATTCATGAATAGTTGAATTAGCATTGTGTCAGTGATAGTTCTCAAGCTTAGTCCTTGATTGCTCTCATTAACAGTTTACATCATTTTTATGAAAACATTGAAGGCATGTGGTGCATTCGCTATCAATGGTTTTCCTTTTATTTTCTAAGTTCTACTCATCTTTATTGAAAAATCACAAATTTTATCTTATGAGGGAGCTTCCCCTCTAAACGTAGAGGAAGGTCAGATATCAAGGGCCTATTCAACTGTTGGAGACATCGATTTGCTATGTACTCCATTGGGCCAAATCATATATTTTTCTTGGTGACAAATCTATTTACCAACAAATTTTTGGTGACTCCATTGGGGATACTGAATGAAAAAAGATTGAAAATTACCTATAATGAAGCACAATGGTGCTACCACATGAGAACATTTTTCCTTTTCTCCAACCAAATCTTGGCTTCCAAGACACCTAGGAGAATATCATTTCAAACTTGAACACTTTAGCCTGGAGGTGTAGATGAAGTGCACAACAATATCATCAAGTAAATAAAGTTCTTGAAGAAGAAGAAGAGTTCAAGGAAATCTTGCAAAGAGCTCCTATTGGTCAGGACATAGTAGTCATTGAAAGAATAGTAGTTATCCTAAGAAGAAATAGGCAAAATCTTGGTCACATCCAAGGGCAAATAAATAATAACTGCTAAGCTGGCCGACAAACCATACACTCAAGTAGATAGACAAAAGGGTATATTAGACGAGGATTTTGAAGCCCTTCAAAAGTTAGATTTCAAGCCAATTACTCCTAAGAAGAAGAAGAACGTTAAGTCTATTAGTAGGCCATCTTCACCACCCAAGGCTATTATTTCTCCTGCAACCTTTCAAGCTTTGATCCTACTAGGTACCCTTGTACCTCTAGCTATAAATTTGAAGCCTTTGAACATCATTCTCCCAGCTATGGCACATCAAGAACCACAAGCACCAGTCCCATGGGGAGCTGCTATTGGTCCTTTAGCGTTAGGGAACCAATTACATGACATGCCTGTTGGCTCCCAAAAAATTCTTCCTAAGTTTTCTGGGGATGAAAAAGTTACCACTGATCAACACATCAGTGCATTTTTTACGGCAAGCAGGGTTCTTGCAATTCAACATGAAGATGTTTCTATTCATCTTTTTGTTGAAACACTCATAGAAACCGTAGCTGAATGGTTTGGTCAGCTGCCAGCTAGATCAATAACTTCATGGGCAACCCTGATTCAAGCTTTCAAGAGGAGATTTAAAATTGTCGAAGATGAACATTTGCTCCTTTCCTAGTTGACTCAAATGAAGAAGGAAATTCATGAGCCCATGTGAGAATTCATCGCTCATTTTAATCAGACAGTAAATTGAATTCCTATCAACAAAAGACCCACTAAAGAAAATCAAATGACTTTCTTCATCAGTGCTCAAGCTTCTGATGTAAGCTTTCAAATATGAAGGGTGAGACCTCTTGATTTGGTAGCCGCACAAACTTTGGCTATCAAGGTGGAGGACAACTTGCTTCGTTCATGAAAATGGAGTCATGATCTACAAAAGGGAAAAAGTCAACAAGCTTCTATCACTACCACTGATCCTTTATATCATAAATTGGCTAATGATGTGTTACATATTAAGAAGCAATTACCCCATAATCCTCCACCTCTATATCAAGATATCCCAAGGAGGAATTATATGCCATATCAGCAAAGTAGAAAAACTAAATGGCTTCCCCAATCAAGACCAAGATTAGCCATTGAACATCCTTCATCATCTAGTAAACAGACATCTCTTTGTGATTTTCACCTAACAATAGATCATGATGGTGCAAGCTATCCCAAGATGGTGAGATTCATGCAAATGCATTTGACAACAGAGAAAATAGAAGAATATGTAGCTCCTGAAGATGTAATAGAACCTATTGTTGGGACCTCTTCCATTAACTTTCTAGAATATGAATCTAATGATTAGAAAGCTAAAGATATCAACAATCATTCTTGCAATGTGGCTACACCAAATTGGAGACAAAGATTAGGAGAGAAGTGGGCAAAAGGAGCAAAGGAGAAATCTTCTGATGAGACTGCTAAGCGAATTCTATCTCCTAAGCATACTCTGGAAGAACCTTCATAAGCCAAGGAGATAGATAAAGGTAAAACTTCTCCCATTATTGAAGACTCTTTTGATTTTATTGATCATTGTAAGAAGACCAAAGTACAAATTTCTTAGTTGGACTACCTAAAAGCCAACCCACATCAATTAGAAAGGTTGATTCAATGTGTCGGTAAAGGCAAAGGTTCGCCTGAGATCACTATCAACCGTGAGTCAAGAGTTTCTCCGGAAGAGGAAGATAATTTGAAAGGGCTCATGATTGAGAAAGAATCATTTGTTGCAGCTTCTTTGTCAGATAAACCAGATCCCTTCTATGTTTCCCTCTATATAGTTGGATGCAAGTTAAGCAATTGTATCATTGATTCAGGTGCATCTGATAATGTCATGCCCTCGAAGGTGGCTCATGCTATAGGTCTCTCATTAAACAAACCATCAGGAAAGGTGTATTCTATGGAGGTGAAACAAGTTCTACTAGTTGGCCAATTAAAAGATGCTCAAGTAGCCCTTGCAACACATCTTGAGAAGAAGTTAAAATTGAATATCTTGGTCACTGATATCCCAGCTAGTTATGGGATGCTATTGAGCATAAGTTTTTGTAAAGATCTTGGTGGTGAAATCAAGATGGACATGTCTCATGCCCTTATCCCAATTGGAGATAAAAAGGTTAAACTCAATCCTGAACCTAAAGCTAAATATACAGTTTTCAAATCGGATGATCCAAGGGCAAAAATATTGTATGTTGATACTAGACATGGGACATATATGATGACATCTACTGAAGAAGATGTAGCTGAGCTTCTTATGCCTGATATAACTAATGAATTATGGTGAATGGAGTTTGATGGAAGTTCTTCTTCTTCTGGTTTAGGTATTGGGATAGTGTTGATATCACCAAAAGGAGAGAAATTATGGAAATCTTATAAGTCGGCTTTTGAAACTACTAATAATACCACAGAATATGAAGCTCTTATACTTGGTCTCAGGTATGCAAGAGAAACAGGAATCAAACAACTCAAGGTATCAGGAGATGCAGAATTAGTTGTTAACTAGGTGTGGAGGCAATATCAAACAAAGAATGTTGAATTGAAGGCATACAGAAATAGAGTGTGGGATGAGATTAAAATTTTGATGCTTTTTCTTTATCTACTATCCCTCATGAACATAATTCCAAAGTTGATTTTCTTGCAGTCTCTGCCTCTCTCATGATTCCTCATCCTGAGTTCAACAAAGATGTTTACCAATAGAGATGATTCATAAACCCAGTGTGCCCAATAATGATCAACACTGGAAAGTTTTTGATGATGATGTACAAATCATTACATTTCTTGAGGGAATGCCTCCATTTTCATATTTGAATTTTGAAGGATCACAAAATTGTGATGGAACACCAGGTGATAATCTTGAGGTTATTCAACTACAAAGTAATATTATTCCTAGAGGATTAGTCACCCTTGAAAGTATTTTTGATAAAGAAGATAAAAAGAAACAAAAAGTTGAAGATACTAAACCTTCCAATACTTTGGGTTATGAGAAGATAAACATTGGTTCTGAAGAAATTCCCAAGATGGTCCTAATAGGGAGAAATTTGTTGTCAGAAGAGAAAGAAGAATTCATGAATTTGCTAAAAGCTTATCAAGACATTTTTGCTTGGGGTTATGAAGACCTAAAGGAATTCATGAATGGAAAATTTAAACATTAGATTCCATTGAAACCAGGTTCAACTCCCTTCTGGAAAAAACAGAAGCAATTCAATTCCAAGGTAGCTAATGCTATATTCAATGAAGTCGATAAAATGATTAAAGAAAGAATTATCTATCCTATCCACCATTCAACATGGGTAGCCAATATCGTCCCAGTCAGGAAGAAGAATGGTGAGATGAGAATATGTGTCGATTTCTAGAACTTGAATCAGGCATCACTTAAGGATAATTACGGACTCCCTGTCATGGATCATATTTTGCAATTGGTATCTGGTTCAGAGCTCATGTCAATGTTAGATGGTTTCTCTGGTTATAATCAAATTAGTGTAGCACTAGAAGATCAACATAAAATTGCTTTTACCACTCCATGGGGTACCTTTGCCTACAATCATATGCCTTTTGGTTTGATAAATGTCAGACCTACCTTTCAGTGGGCAATGGATCACTCATTTGTAGATCTCAAGAACAAGATCATTGTCATGTACCTTGATGATCTTACAATGTTTTCCAAACATAGAAGAGACCATGTAAATCATCGAGAAGTTGTCCTGCATCGATGTTGAACCCATTGTTAGATTAGGTGAAAAACTAATCTCCCAAGAACACTTGCATGCATAACCCTGTCACATGGGAGAAGCAAAGAACAGAAGCACGAAGAAAATCATGGAGGCCAAAAAACCACATCCATCTTATGGACATGCAAAGAGAAATTTCTATTATGCTCCAATTACTGAATTGAATAATTACAAAGAGGTGAATCCTTATAAAGGAATCACGAAACCTGAAAAGGGAAGCCTAAAGCCTAAAAAAGCTAGGTTGCACAATATAATTAATAAACTATTAATTATATGCACCTACAAGATAGCTTAAGCAAACAAGAGTAATAGGCAACTTAATTAATTAAATCAAAGTGATTTAATTAATAAGTGCAAACAACTAATTACTCTAACACCCCCCCTTAAGCGAAGCTCAGGAGGTAAGCTAAACTAGCACAGCTATGAAAGTAAAAAAAGATAGGTCTCGGCAACAAGGCCTGTTCAGGTACCCAATACAAGGAAATCTCTATGAACTGGAGACAAAGGAGAAAAAAGAGATAGCAAAGAATGTTCCAGAAGATAGGAACAAAGAAAGATTATGAAGAGAAACATTGAAGCATGAAAAGCCGCAAAACTCTGTCAAAAGGTGTTGATCTGAAGAACCTCCATAGAAATAGAAGGCACGAACCAAGTGTGACTATATGGTAGATGATCCATCTCACCGAAATGCATAGGTAGCCAGCAACTACAATCGCCTAGTATGTAGGATCGGGTACTAAATACATAGCTCACACCAACAAACCATCGAACCAAGGAAGCATTAGAACCAACAATATAACCCCCCCTTAATGCAGACAAGGTGAGGTGACAGGCAACTGAGAAAGTGGGCCAAAAAGAGCTGCAAGTCAAGGAACCACAATCATGATGCACAAAAGAGTACATATGTGTGTACTAAGGTGATCAATCTCAGACATTGCATGAGGCTAATGTCATAGAAGGGACACTCACTTGGACAAAGGAAGATGGAAAAATAAGGAAAAACATCAACCCCCCATGGCACTTTATCAGAGTAGTGCATGTACAATAAGGCACAAAATATGATGAATCCCAAAAATAAAGTAATCTGTACGAGTGTCCTCAGATGACACTACTCGATCAGAAGGAAAACAAAGGCAAACAACTAAAATAAAAAGTACAGATGTAGTATGACACTTTATCTCAGTGTGTTTGCATAAAGATTCTTAAAATGAATATCAACAACATAAGGCTGAAACAATAGAAGGTAGAGCCCAAAATAGAGTATCTGAAGCAACAAAATCAATCCCCGAACTTGAAACAGCCAGGATATCCACCAACATGCAAAAATGCAGAAGGCTAAATAAAATGTTCCTAGAGAAAAATTTGAAACAACAACTAGCATCACTGAAAAGAGCACAAAAAGAGCTTTCCAGCAATATAAAGAAGTACAAAATCGGAGATCGAATGCTCAAGATACGCCTCCCGGAGTGTAAAACAGAACATCTAGCTTTGACTGCCAAAACAAGCAACCAAACTACATCAAAACCCAAAAAGACCTATACTAGCATCTTCGTCTCAAAACCAGCTTTCCGGTGCATTTTTTGGATCGAAAAAATACGTCTGTATGCTCAAGTTACGGAGAAAAAACCTCTAAGGCCTCTGAAAATGCATGAATTTTTTTTTTTTTTAATAAAAATAATAATAATAAAAATTCAAAAAACCCACCACCCCTACACCACCGACAGAGTGGTGGCCGGGTGGTGGGAGGGTGGAGAGCCGTCATAGGGTGGGGCTACGACGGGGCTGCGATAGGAGCCGCTGGCGGAGCCATTGCAGGCCGCTGGTAGACCGCCAGCGGTGGTCGCCAGCAGTGACCGCAGTGATGACTGCTAGCGGCTCCGCTATGGTTAATTAACTGCGGTGACTAAAACTACCATAATTTTATTTATTTTTTTGCATTTTTAAAATTTTTTTTGCCTTGGATTGCGTGTAGAGGCCGTACGGGCTTGTTGGACAATTTTTTTTGTCTCTCAGACCAACGGTGTCCAAAATGGACGAATTTTATATGGATTTTGGGGTTTTTGGGCGCTCTAAGCACAACGGTGATGTTCATTTGAGCCCAAAGTGTCCAAAAACAAAGGTCCCCCCTAAATCCACATAAAAAGTTTTTGAAACCCTTGAAAAATGCTAGCTTCTGAAACGCTTCAACAAACCACGAACAACGAGCAACAAGCTTGCTCTGATATCATGTTAGATTAGGTGAAAAACTAATCTCCCAAGAACACCTGCATGATTTTTCCTTGCTTCTTTTCTTTGCTTCATCCATGTGACAGGGTTATGCATGCAAGTGTTCTTGGGAGATTAGTTTTTCACCTAATCTAACACCCATGGCATCTCGTTGAATCCTAAGAAGTCTATATTTGGAGTGATAGAAGGAAAACTACTTGGACACTTAGTTTCCAAGGAGGGTATTCAAGTAGACCCTAAAAGGGTGAAAGCCATCCAATAGTTATCACTTCCCATGAGTAAAATAGGGGTCAGCTCTTTCTTTGGGAAAATAAACTTCATAAGGAGGTTTGTACCAGACTTCTCTGAGATTACAAAGTCAATTGTAGATATGATGAAAGGGAATGCAAATTTTAAATGGATGAAGGAAGGTAGGGCTTCTTTTGAACAAATCAAGACTGCAATTGCTAATGCCAGTACCCTTTCTTATCCAGATTTTTCTAAAGATTTCATTTGTATTATTATGCATCTGAGAACACTTTATATGCTCTACTTACCCAACCTGATAAAGACAATACTGAGGCCCCAATAGCATTCATGAGTATCCCTCTTAAGAAACATGAATTGAAATACTCTTTGATTGAGAAGAATGCATATGCTCTAGTCTAAGTAGTGAAACAATTTAGGTTTTACATCTTGAACTCTCACTCCAAGGTGTTTGTTCTTGATTCGGCTGTGAAGACTATTCTAACACAATAGGAGATTGGTGTGAAAAAAAGGGCCTCCTAGATAGCTAAAGTGCAAGAATATGATCTCAATATCAAACCCACAAAGCTTGTCAGAGGAAAAGGTTTGTGTAAAGCTATTACAGAAGGATCTTTTAAAGATGAAGAAGAAACAGAGAAAGAAATGCCATTAGTTCTATTCATTCGTAATGTTGATGACTGGTTTTCCAATATTTCCTATTTTCTGACTTATGGAGAATGCCCAACTCATTTATCACCCAAGGAAAAGAGGACCTTAAAACTGAAATCTATGAAGTGCATTATCTGGGGTGACATGTTGTACAAGAAAGGAATAGATGGTACCTTCCTAAGATGTGTAGATTCTAAGAAAAGGAAGGAGTTGCTTCAATTGTTTCATAATGAAGCATGTGGAGGTCATTACTCAGCATCGGTAACAACTTATAAAATCTTGAGAAAATATTTTTATTGGCCTGGGATGTTCAAAGATGCAGAGGAATGGGTCAAGAGATGTGACTCTTGTCAATATTTCAAAGGAAGAGTCCAATTAGCAGCGCTGCCCTTGAAGCCAGTAGTGATCGAAGAGGCCTTTCAACAATGGGGTTTGGATTTCATTGGCCCTATCCATCCTTCATCCACTATTGGACACACTCACATTTTGATGGAAACTGACTATTTTACCAAGTGGGTGGAAGCTATTCCAGTCAAACAAACAACTTCAGAAGTGGTGTGCAGTTTTATCAAACAAAATATTTTGGTTAGGTTTGGAGTTCCAAACAAGATTGTTACCGATAATGTTACAAAATTCTCCTCTCAAGAGATATCAGCCTTCTACTATCAATATGGAATCATTCTCTCTCACTCCTTAGATTATTTTGCACAAGGAAATGGTCAAGCATAATCAAGCAATAAAAATATTATGACCATTATGCAGAAATTGATAGATGTCAATCAAAGATCTTGGCATAAACACTTGTATGATGCACTTTGGGTAGATCATACTAATAAGAAGAGAGCAACATGGTTATCTCCCTTTGAGATCCTATATGGAACTGAACCAACTCTCCCCCTTCCTCTGAAATTATCTGCCTTGAAGTTACAAAATGCAATTGAGAATCATGAATTCAAAGATGCTCTTAAAAATAAATGCTGTATTTGACCAAGTTGGAAGAAGAGAGAGATGTGGTGATAGATAGAATATGAGAACATTAGTCCCTAGTTAAAAATTTGTTTGATAAGAAAGCTAAACAAAGGGTCTTCCAAGAAGGTGATCTTGTCTTACTTTGGGACAAGCATAGAGAGCCAAAAGGTCTACATGGAAAGTTTGACTCCTTATGGAGAGGTCCATTCTAGATTAAAGAGATATGTGGACAAAATTCCTTCATCTTATCATATCTCAGTGGTACTCAGTTGACCTTGCCTTACAATGGGCAACATTTGAAGCATTATCATCAGTAAGGCATGTAGTCTACAACATTGTACATATCTTAGGAGTTTTTGTTGTGCCTTCCTTTCTTTTCTATTTCGTTGTGTTCCCATTTTTGTTGTGCTTAGTCCCTTTTTCCTGGATTTATCTCCTTTTGGGGTGACTCTATAGCCC
Source organism: Cupressus sempervirens (assembly GCA_028749045.1). Lineage (NCBI taxonomy): Eukaryota > Viridiplantae > Streptophyta > Pinopsida > Cupressales > Cupressaceae > Cupressus > Cupressus sempervirens. Next base: position 137,302,615 of record CM053789.1, on the reverse strand, counting down.
TTGTGATAAAGCACTATTATTTCTTAACTTTGGGTTCATTCAATGTCCTACACAGTCATTGTCCCTAGATAGAGCCAACCGTTACTCAAACATTTTAGAGGGAGGATTAATTATATTGATTCTGGAAAGAGAGAGATTAGTTCTCAGTTAATCCAACTTTCTCTCTCCCCATATTTTTCTCTCACCATACTCCAACTTTTAGAGAGAAGTTTGGGGTTTGGGTTTGAGTTTGAGTTTCACTCTCCTCAACATTTTCTCTCTCCACATACTCAAAATTTTAGAGAGAAGTACGGGTTTGGGTTTGGGTTTTCTCATTCAAAATGTTTTCTCTCCATGTACTAAAATACTCTCTCTCCCCGTACTCCAACTTTTTAACCTAATCCTAACCCGAACCTCCCAACCCAAACTCCAACTTTAAAACAACTAATGGCTGGAAATAAAATTCACAAATATAATCTAAAAGATTGGTTTTATTTATAGAGAAAGCCTTGAACTTTATCACCCAATGAAAGAACATGGAGTAAGGCCAAACGAATTTACATTTTCCTCCATGATCAATGCTTGTGTAGAATTATTGGCTCTTGAAGAAGGTAAAGGATGTCCCAGTCTGTCGGCTCTATAGAGATGTACTTTTATGAACTTCATTGATGGTTAGATATGCATAAAATGGAGGAGATGCTATAGAGGCATTATTTTTGTTTCATCAAATGCAATAGGATGCCATTGTTTTAGATCCTATTGCCACGATGAGCACTCTCCAAGCTTGCAGTTGGTTGGGTCATTTGGGCCAAGTTAAGATGATTCATGATTATGTTAATAGAAGAGAAATTGAACCAGATGTTGTTGTTGGTACGACACTCATAAACATGTATGTGAAATATGAGGTTGTTGATATTGCACACAAACTATTTTTTAAAAAAATGCACATGAGAAATATGGTGTCTTGGAATGCAATGATATTAGGATATGCACAAAATGGATATGGCAGTGAGGTGTCTGAAATGTTTGATCAAATGCAGTTGACAGAGGTGGAACCCAATTCAAGCACCATGGGTATGGATTTAAATCAAGGTAGAGAGGGTTATAGAGATGCTTGAAAGTAGGGGAAAGTGCTTTCTGTTTGGTTAGGAAGGCCTTTTCTCCCAAGGTTTTCATGATCTGGGAGCTTCAGAGATATACTCTCCAAATGAGACAATTCCTCTATTACGGTGATCTACAAGAGCTTTCGAGTAGTGTGCAGAGAGAAATGCATGCTTCCTTCATGTGGCTTTTTCAATAGCCGTAGTCGCTATTCCACCCTCTGTTAGATCCCCAGTTGCCATGATATCAATTACGGAGGATGTAATTGGTGGTATGAAGGAAGTTCTCCCTAGTAACCTTGGTGGAGGGCATCCATCTATTAATCAGATTCTCTCATCATCCTCTCACTTTGGAGATCTATCAACTAAATCAAAGAGGCCAATGGATATGGGAGATGGGGCCGATGGTAGTGGTTTTAAAAAAAAAATTTAAAAAAAATTCAGCAATTGCAAGGGGGATCTAATGGGGACAACTTTCAATTTCGCCTCAGAGATAGCTTTCCTAAATCTTCTAGCCACAACTTGTGATGCATTTCTTGATATTTTCTCTTTTTCTTATAATGGGATGGGAGTGGGATTTTGCTTATCCTTGGTGCGGCAGAGCTTGACACCCTTGAATAAAATGCTCTGGTGAAAAGGAATGGAGAGAATCAGATAATAGTTCTGGAAGCTCTTCTTTGTCTATTCAGGAACCAAGCAAAAGTAGGCAAATTTACCAATAGAGATGAGCTCCAGAAGGCTTTGTCTTCCAATGAGAAAATCAAAGCAATACACATCTGTGAAAGATAAGGAGGTTGGTAATGGTGTCGTTTCATCATTCAATATGGATAGGATGTTTGAACTATGTATCTCAAAGGAATGTATATATTTAAAGGATGCCTACGATCTATTTGACAAAATGAGAAACCTGATTGCTAACAAAAACATATGTGAAAATGTTTTAGAACTCCCAAACTACCACGTATTGAAGGATGGAGTAGAAAATAACCCAAGAAACATGAGCCATTTGACATAACATTTGTTTTTAGTGATCAGTGAAATCAAATAAAGTGTCATACTAGCGGCCCACATTCTTATAACCAGCAACATCCAGAAGGGTAGTAATATATCAAAACAAAGCATGTGAATTGTTTGCCAATTTCATCTTCCATCTCAACTTTCATTAGAGATCACCAGAATAGTGTTGATGGAGAATTGACATAGCTGATTATCTATTTGATAAAATGTTGTGCCTCAAGCAATCTCACCATAGAAATGGATTGGATAACTAATTTGTGCCATAATGGAGCCTCGACTTTGTCCCAAATGATAACATTGAAACAAAGGAAGCAAAAATCATACACAACATGAAAATTGTTTGATGGAATGAGGTCACATTTGTTAAAGTTCAATGTGTATTGAGTAAACTTGTTTTGAAACCATTTGTTTGATCATTGTGGCAAAAATTAGAAATTTCAAATATGGCATCATGATTCAATTTTCCATTTTTTTTTAAACCTAGGCTATGATGAAGAAACAACTTTTTGTAGTGGACATATAGGCTCAAAAAGAATTGTGCTACTATCAGAGGTGGGTGTGATATATGATCAAGGCATCGGCCTCATAATTTCACAAAGGAATAAGTTGCACCGGTCAGCAATAAACGATTGTCGAGGATCTCCACTAAATGAAATTTTGAGAAGAAAAATCAGAATTATCTTTCATTGAAAAGTGACATGTGTCACTTATTGTAACTGGAGTTAGGATCTAGAGTTTTTATTCATATGAGTTAGAGTTAGAGTTAGTTTTCAAATGCATGCCAAATTCTAAACTCTAACTTTTTGAGTGGTTACGAACCCGAAAAGTTAGTTAAGATAGAATGGCTATAAATTCATGAATCTCAATGTAACAAAGGACTTTTTGGACTTGGAGACAGGGAACACTTATGCTCTGATAACAAAGCAATTTTCGTAAAGTGTGAACAATTGTTGTTTTTGTAATCAATTATTTCTTACTTTCTTGGTGCAAAGAAATAAAGGAAGTACATTTGGCATTCTCTTTCTAAGGAATCTAAAATGTTGAAGTGTTGATTCACCTATGAGTATTTTCATGGTATGGTATGAGTATTCGTGAATGGTTGAATTAGCATTGTGTCAGTGATAGTTCTCAAGTGTAGTCCTTGATTGCTCTCATTAACAATTTACATCATTTTTATGAAAACATTGAAGGCATGTGGTGCATTCACTATCAATGGTTTTCCTTTTATTTTCTAAGTCCTACTCATCTTTATTGAAAAATTACAAATTTTATCTTATGAGGGAGTTGCCCCTCTAAATGCAGAAGAAGGATGGATATCAAGGGCCTATCCAACTATTGGAGACATCAATTTTCTATGTACTCCATTAGGTCAAATCATATATTTTTCTTGGTGACAAATTTTTTTACCAACAAGCCAGTGCCTTTAACATGTTTTAGAGTGTAGTTCTTATTAAGAGGTGCTCTTTGAATGCCCCTTATCTATTTTATATTATTTCAAGGAGAAATTTAAATGGAAATATTAGATGGTCTCTGTAGCTCTGATTGAACTAAAAGCGATACATCAAAACATGACAAGAAAATGTATGAGCCATAAACAAAATGTCAATTCTTTTCGAGTCTACCATGGAAATTGACTACGATACTAATTTCATATTCATCTTGATTATAGGATTTGACTTTTTAACTTCCAGTGCATGACTTTCTTTAATCAATCTTATAAGTTAGAAAAGATTTAGGAATTCTTTTATTTGTTTTTGTATTTGGAAAAAGAGACAGAAGTTTAGGAGTGGCAATGGAATACTCTCTAAAATTCTATTCTTGAAACAAGAAAGAACAAAAGAATAGTAAGGTTCTTTGTTCTCATCTTGAACCAGTTAAGACTCTTTCATCAAATGACATGTACTAACTGGTCCCGATTTGGGTCTGAATGAACCTTATGCATGCAACCAATTTAAAAGATGTATAGAAGAAGACCCAATGGCATGTGTTGTCCCTACATACATGCATTACCAATTTTCTTATAAATCTATCTTTCTACTAGCATTATTTAAGAAAACATATTACGTTTCTATTTGTTGATTTTAATTGTTATTTTTTTTGGTGAAACAAGTAGAATATATTTGACAAATTGCAATGAAACAATAATTGAAGACGCAGGAGATTGCTTTGCTGAGGCAAAAATCTAGAATGAGGCAACAATTGCATATGCTAGGGCCAAGTGTCTCAGAAATTGTCTAAATGCCTACACAAAGGGAAAAAATTTTGAGATTGGATTGAAATTGATTCAAGAATTGAAGAAAAAAATGTGTAGAATGAACTGCAAAAGATGTTAAGTCCTGTCAAATAATAGATGTTGAAGTTGAGTATCTTAGAATGGGTGCAATTCAATTTGATTACAGAAAAGACACCAATTCTATGATGAAATATGTGAACGCTTTGCCTACATTGGACTTAGATATTTTCTGTGGGATAAGGATTACCTAGATGAACTTCTACAAATTGAAGTGGCAAATGGAGACTTCTTAAGAGCTACAGAGGTGGCAGAGATGAAAGGGAATTTGTTACTGCAGGCTGACATGCTTGAAAAAGTGAAAAAATATGAAGAATCAATTAGAATAATTATATTTCAAGTGTAGCTAAAGTCGCAGTGGGGAATGGGAAATAGAGGATGGGCATTATGACAATTTCTTGAAAAAGAATGAACTTTTAGGCAAAGTAAAACAAGTCGTTATGCAAAACCTAAGACATGTACCTAAGGACCTTGATTGTAAAGTATCAATTGTTTCAAATGAGTCTTCTTAATCTCCCCGAGATAACGGACCAAATGATCCTCATGTTGGAATATTTATTGCAGTTGTCATTTGGCCCTAGAGCCAAACACCCACCTACCACCTCTGAACGTTCAGAAAATTTATTATGGGTAGGTGAGTTTTCAAATTTGGAAATGAGGGGGAAAATATTTGGTAGAAGACAAAAAGGAATGTCTCTCTCTCATTTGATTAGTCAGTTGAGTAGATTAGAAGTTGCAGTGAAGGAAGAAGAAAAAGGAAAGTGATCAGTAGATCAGTTGTGTGGAGGACATAAGGAAGCTTGTTTTGTGCTTGCAGTTGCACATGTTTCCTTGCTAGTTATTCTGTAAGTTTGTGATTGTTTGATTCAACTTGTGAAGCAATGATTGCTCCAAGTGTTATTGTATGCAGCCATTAGAGCTGCAAGTTTAAAGTTTAAAGTTTCACCAGTTTAAAGTTTTTGGGTTATTTTAGGGTTTTCTGGTTGTAGCCGAATGCTCCCAGATTTTGTAATTTTGTTAATCAAAGTTGAATAGCAAGCAAGCAGGCATACTTGAATCCATTGTGTTTCCCTTGTTTATTGCATTTAAGGAGTTCATTGTTGAAAGCTCCAAGCTTTGGATCTCTAGTTTATTCACGTTGAAAATTTGGTTTTTATCTAAGTTATAATTTTTTAGTTTAAGTAGAGCTTACTCGGCATCCACTCAACCTAGCTTACTCGGCATCCATTTGGTCCCGAGTTACCCTTTGAGTGCCGAGCTCACTCGGCTCCTTCATGTGTTGAGCTCACTTGGCACCCTCCTACCACTCAGCTCTTTAAAGTGCCGAGCAAAACTAGCACTCAGCAATAGTTAGTGCTGAATGAAAATATTGAAGTTGTGATTTAATTTTATTCACATGGTATTAGAGCTTTGAGGCTGCACATCCATAGTGAGTGAGGGAAATTTTTCTAGGATATTTTACATGGCAAGAGATGCAGTAAAAATATGGCAGCAGCCACCACCCTTCAATGGACAAAATTATGATACATGGGCAAAGAAGATGAAGACTATAATGGTTGCAAATGAGTTATGAGAATTTGTGATTAATGGGTTCAATGATGTGACAAACCCAACTCAATATGCTACTCTCACAAATGCACAGAAGACTCAGTTGAAAGAGTCAAGGAGAAAGGATGCTAAGACATTAAGTTTGATTGAGGCAATAGTGATAGAAACTATTTTTCCCAAGATTGTAGCAGCAAATTATGCAAAGGAAGCTTGGGATATCCTTGAGATGAACTTCAAGGGGACTGATAAAGTCTGTACAGTAAAGCTATAGAATATAAGGGGGGAGTTTGAGAACTTTCAGATAAAGGAAAATGAATCAATTATAGATTTCAGTTCAAGGACCTCCAATGTGATTAACCAACTGAAGTCAAATGGAAAAGACTATCAAGAGCAGAGGATAGTGGAAAAGACATTGAGGAGTTTACCTCATAAATATGACAATTTGGTCATGACCATAGAAGAGGCAAAAGACCTCACTGTTTTGACAATGGATGAGTTGATGGGTATTCTTCAAACCCATGAGCATAGGATCAATAGATCTACATCTTCTTTCCAAGAGCAAGCATTCAACGCTCAGTCAAATTCAAGAGGAAGGGGGAGAGGAAGAAATGGCTCAGGAAGAAACTCTAGAGGGAGAGGCCGAGGTAGTGGAGGTCAAAGAAATGTTGTAGCAGAAAGCTCAGGAAGAGCAGAGGGAGCAAGCACTTCTCAAAACACTTCAAGAGGAGGTAAGAAAAACTACAACTCAAATAGGAGTAATGTAGAATGCTACTACTATCATAAATATGAGCATTATGCAAGTGAATACTAGAAGAAGCAAAATGATTAGTTAGGACAAGCAAATGTGGTTGATGTGAATATGGGAAGTGGAAACAATGACACTGCCTTCATCATGTGTAATGTTGGTGAAGGAAGCCCTGAAGTTTGGTACCTTGACAATGGATGTAGCAACCACATGAGCGATAATGAAACCTTGTTCTCATTTATTGACAAGAGTTTCAAATCTGAGATTAAAATGGGTAACAATGGAACTCTACTAGTAGTGGGCAAAGAATCTATTATGGTCTACACCAAGCAAGGTGAGAAGAAGAAAATACAAAATGTGTATTTTGCCCCTGGTATGAAGCACAATCTGATGAGCATTGGTCAGCTCATTCAAAATGGATACAAAGTGCTGATGGAGAATGGCAGGTGTGTCATTCATGAAAAGGATGGGAGCAAGAACCTACTTGCAACAGTTCAAATGACAAAGAACAGAATATTTCCCTTGAGGATAGAGACATGTTTCTCATCTCAGGTTGGTGTTGCACCTCCCACACAATCAGATTTAAGGAGTGTGATTGAATACCCTTCACGGCTATGGCACCTCAGGTATGGTCATCTTGGCTATGCTGGTTTAAATTTGTTGTCAAATAAAAGAATGGTAGAAGGTTTGCCACAAATAAGAAATTCATGTGACAAGTATGAGGCTTGTATTTTGGGTAAGCAACATAGGCTTCCCTTTAATTATAATAATTCTAGGAGGGTTAGATATCCATTAAAGTTAGTGCATACTAACCTAGTCAGTCCTATGCAAGTTACTTCTATTGGGGGGAGTGCTTATTTCATAACATTTATTGATGATTTTAGTCGTAGGACATGGGTTTATTTTTTTAAATCTAAATATGAATCGTTTGATAAGTTTTTGGAGTTCAAAGCCCAGGCTGAAAGAGAATGTGGACATTATATCAAGGTCCTAAGATCAGATAGAGGAGGAGAGTATACCTCCAATTCTTTTATAAATTTTTACAAGAAACATGTCATTAAGAAAGAGTTCATAGCCAGCTATACACCACAACAGAATGGAGTGGCTAAAAGAAAGAACAGGACCATTGTTGAAATGGCAAGGAGCATGACGAAAGAGAAAGGTCTCCCAATTGAATTTTTGGGAGAGGCTGTGGCAACAACAGTTTACCTAATTAATAGGTGTCCTACAAAGGTAGTTCATGATAGAATTCCAATGGAAGCATGGTCACAAGGAAGATGGATAGTTGAACACCTAAGGGTGTTTGGATGTGTTGCATATGCACATGTGCCTAAAGAGAAAAGACAAAAATTGGATGACAAAGATCTGAAGTGCATCTTCATAGGGTATAGCTCAGAATCAAAAGAAAATAGATTGTATGACCCATTGAACAACAAGATGATTCTCTCAAGAGATGTGGAATTTCTTGAAAATCAGTATGGACCGACTGATGAATCACCAAGCACCTCAAGTAAAGTGTCAATTATGAGTGAAGAGGATGCTGATGAATAGCAGGAAGAAGGAGTAGATAGAAGAAAAGCCAAGTAGCCTCAGTCATTGCCAAGCTCCTCTAGGCATGACCGAGTATTAGTGCCGAGTAACAGTGAAGACCAAGCTGATCGGCAAAGTAGCAATAGTGAAGATTTTGATCCCACACTGTCCTCCCTGTTACCAAGAAAGACCAAGAGTCTTAGGGAGATATACCAAGATGAAAGGTATGAAGATTATAATGAGAGTGTTAATTTTGCATTATTTTCTCATAATGATCCAATATATTTTGAAGAAGTTGTTAAGGAGAAAAAATAGTGTAAGGCCATGGATGAGGAGATAGATGCTATAGAAAGGAATGAGACATGGGAGCTAACTAAATTGCCTCCCAAAAAGCAAGTGATTGGAGTGAAATGGGTCTACAAGACCAAATGCAATGCTGAAGGAAATATTGATAGGCATAAAGCAAGGCTAGTAGTCAAGGGCTACAAATAGCAGTATGGCATAGATTATGATGAGACATGTGTCTCGGTTGCAAGAATGAAAACCATGCGTGCTGTCATAGCAATTGCAGCTCAGCACAAATGGAAGGTATATCAAATGGATGTGAAATCTGCCTTCCTGAATGGTGTATTAAAGGAAGAAGTCTATGTGGAGTAGCCACCTAGTTATGAAGTTTCAAGTGAAGAACACAAAGTATCTAGATTGAAGAGAGCTCTTTATGAGCTCAAGCAAGCTCCAAAGGCATGGTATAGTAGGATTGACTCATATTTGATGAGAAATGGATTTAGCAAAAGAAATGGTGAGCCTACTCTCTACATCAAGGAAACAAATGAAAATGTATTGATTATTGTCTTGTATGTAGATGATTTTATTTTTACTAGTAATAACAAGGCTCTAATTGGTGAGTTCAAAGAGGCCATGAAAAGTAAATTTGAGATGATAGACCTTGGACTCTTGAAGTACTTTCTAGGCATAGAAGTAAAACAAATGCATGATGGCATCTTCATCTCTCAAAAAAAATATGCAAGCCAGATCTTGGAGAGATTCAAAATGTAGAACAGTAAGCCAACCCCCACACCAACAACAATAGGTCTGAAATTGAGCAAGGAAGACTCTAGCAAGAGAGTGGATCTAACACTAGACAAGAGTATGGTTGGAAGTTTAATGTATTTGACTGCAATTCGGCCAGACTTGATGTATGCAGTAAGTTTGATTTTTAGATTTATAGAAACACCAAAGGATTCCCATTGGCAAGCGAGAAAGAGGATCCTAAGGTATGTGAAAGGTACCAACGGATTTGGAATTTTGTATACTGCAGCAAATGAATTCAAGTTGGTAGGATATATAGATAGTGATTGGGCTAGAAGTATAGATGATAGGAAGAGCACTTCCAGATATGTATTTCATATGGGATCAGGTGCAATTTCATGGGCATCCAAAAAGCAACCTATTGTTGCTCAATCTACAACAGAGGTTGAATACATAGCAGCAAATGCAACAGCATGTCAAGCTATTTGGTTAAGAAGAATCTTGACAGATTTGATTGAAAGGAAAGAAGATGGAACCACAATTTATTGTGACGACATTTCCTCAATTACATTTTCTAACAATCCAGTCTTCCGTGGTAGAAGCAAGCATATTGAGATCAGATATCACTTCATCAAAGAATTGGTGGAGAATGGGGATATCAAGATGGAATTTTGTAAGTCTGAGCAGTAGCTAGCAGATATTTTTACCAAGACATTAGGCATTGGAAGTTTCGTACACCTAAGAGAGTGTCTTGGTGTAGTTGATTTGGATCAGCAGTGATTTTTGTTTATTTGGCTCGAGACAAAGGGGGAGTGTTGGAATATTCATTGCAGTTGTCACTTGCCCCTAGAGCCAAACACCCACCTACCACCTCTAAATGTTCAAAAAAATTATTACGAGTAGGTGAGTTTTCAAATTTGGAAATGAGAGGGAAAATATTTGGCAGAAGACAAAAAGGAATGTCTCTCTCTCATTCGATTAGTTAGTTGAGTAGATTAGAAGTTGCAGTGAAGAAAGAAGAAAAAGGAAAGTGATCAGCAGATCAATTGTGCAAAGGACAGAAGGAAGCTTGCTTTGTGCTTGCAATTGCACATGTTTTCTTGCTGGTTATTCTATAAGTTTGTCATTGTTTAATTCAACCTGTGAAGCAGTGATTGCTCCAGGTGTTATTGTATGCAACCATTAGAGCTACAAGTTTAAAGTTTCACTAGTTTAAAGTTTTAGGGTTATTTTAGGATTTTCTGGTTTTAGCTAAATGCTCCTAGATTTTGTAATGTTAATCAAAGTTGAATAGCAAGCAAGCAAGCATACTTGAATCCATTGCTCTTCCCTTGCTTATTGCATTTAAGGAGTTTATTGTTGAAAGCTTCAAGCTTTGGATCTCTAGTTTATTCACGTTGAAAATTTGGTCTTTATCTAAGTTATAATTTTTCAGTTTAAGCCAAACTTACTCGTCATCCACTCAGCCTAGCTTACTCAACATCCATTTGGTGCCAAGTTACCCTTTGAGTGTCGAGCTCACTCAGCTCCTTCATGTGCTAAGCTCACTTGGCACCCTCCTGCCACTCGGCTTCTTAAGGTGCCGAGCAAAATTGGCACTCGGCAATAGTTAGTGCCGAGTGTAAATATTGAAGTTGTGATTTAATTTTATTCACATCTCCCATAGAAATGGGAAATCTTAACTTCGAAGCTCTCTCTTTTTAAAATGGGAAATCTTAAGTTTGAAGCTCTATCTTTTTGCAAAGTTCTTGATGTGCACATATCTTCTAATGTGAAAGAATTTCATCATGAGTAAGTGGGAAGTCTACTGGAGGTGGATTCTAATTCTAAAATGTTGTTGGAGAATAGAGTATCTACAATAACAATGATGTTCCTTTTGAATGGATGGAAGGATAAACTGTTAAGCCCTGTTTGTTTGCAAGAATAGGAAGATGAAATTTAGAATAAGTTTTATATAAGAAGATAAAATTTAGAATATGTTTTATATATGTTGTTTGGTGTATCAAATGGAAATATAGAATCAATGATGTTCCTTTTGAATAAGTCTCGTTTATTTGCAGGAATAGGAATAGGAAGATGAAATTTAGAATATGTTTTATATAGGAAGATGAAATTTAAAATATATAGGAAGATGAAATTTAGAATATGTTTTATATAGGAAGATGAAATTTAAAATATATAGGAAGATGAAATTTAGAATATGTTTTATGTAGGAAGATGAAATTTAAAATATGTTTTATATGTTTGTAGGAATAGGAAGATGAAATTTAGAATATGTTTTATATAGGAAGATGAAATTTAGAATATGTTTTATATATGTTGTTTAATGGAAATATAGAAATAATGATGTTCCTTTTGAATGGATGGAAGGATAAACTGTTAAGCCCTGTTTGTTTGCAGGAATAAGAAGATGAAATTTAGAATATGTTTTATATAGGAAGATGAAATTTAGAATATGTTTTATATAGGTTGTTTTGTGTATCAAATAGAAATATAGAATAGGAATACATATGCTCATTTTGCCTCTAAAATAAGCGGCGTGTCTATTTCAAAAAGTTATTATTGAAATGGACATTCCTATTCCCAAAACAGTTTTTCCAAAATAGTTACTATTGAAATGGGCATTCCTATTCCCAAAACAAAGTTGTATAATTTTTGAAGTCCTTTGGTTAGGGCGCAAATGGGCATGGGCATATCATTTTGCCGCTCATTTCACAACTAGAGTAAAAATTTTAAAGAGGGATTCTTGGAGATCATTTGAGCCAGAAGACGACTTTCACATCTTCTCGAACACAGGCGGCCTGCAATTCAAAGGGTTTCTGCTTATCGACTGTAATTTGCAACTGCAGTCATCTTTCCTTGCCGCAACGCCTTTGAACACGACTAACAAAAACCAAAAATAAGACATGACTACTGCAACTTAGTAAAAGTAGTGGTTTGTGTGTTGTTTCCATGCACAAATCTTTGAATTGCAACACTCAGATTTTTAGAATACAATGACCTATTTTATTCTTCTGCACAATGACTAGTATTATTTCTGCCCAAATCTTCTGATTCATGTCGAAAAAATCATGAGCTTTCAAAAGAAATTGGCTGCAACCTTGCAGATCCATGACTAGAAAGAAATGGAAAAGATATTTCTTCAAATCTGTGTGATTTTCTTCTCCAAATTATGATTATCGCTGCTGCAGATATTTTGGCTATGATTTCTTCTTCGCAAATCGTAAGATTTTGATATGATTTGCTGCCACACAAACTCTACAGTTTCCAACATCTCTTCTTCTTGACCTTTTTCAGATTTTGTACAATTGGTGTTATACCCAACCAATTGGGCTTCCTCACCATGGTTTGTCTTTTATACTAATGTTGGTAAAATCCAAAGACTGAACATGACATGAAATGGCATGCTTTCTCAGGTTGAGAGAATCTATTTTTGATCATCCCCTGAAAATAGAAAGTAGTTATACATTTAAAAAATAGAGGACAGTTTAAAAATATAAGAAAGTTGTAAGAAACTAACTATAACTACTTATCATACACGAGTTGGCAGATACACTGTATAATATCGAACTAATATTCGATACCATTTGCAGCATTATTTGTTGAATGTTGACATGATTAAAAGACATTGACTGAAATGAATATGAGAAAGTACAGGGCTCTCCATCAATTAATAGAAGTAACTATGATTTGTTGAATTGTTTAGTGTTGTAGTAATCATATGAATGAGTACAACATAATCTCTTTCTACAAGAGCTGCAGGGCAGCATAGTTCCTGCCAAGTTCAGGTAGGACTTGTTGGTTTAAGTGAAAAAGAGGACTTGTCAAGCCTGCAAATGAAAAGGGGGTCCCATTGAATGGGCGGGGTTGTAACGTGCAATGACAACATCTGGTGGCTCCATGGGTGAAATGTTACAAAGATTTCAAGGATTAAAACTTAATGTAAACTCAGAATCTTTGGTTAATATATCCTACGGAGAGAAAACAAAACTCAAGAAGGAGATTACAAAGTACAATAGTGTATGGGTAAGCCTCTTAGGAGTTAAGTCTACCATTGTATTTAAAATACTCAAATTCATGAAATTCAAAGCCACCATTGGAACAAATGTGTAAGCAGGACTTTTGACTTAAGTGAAAACAAATATCAACGAAGTACAAAAATATATCAGATTACAAAGTCCAATAGTATGTGCGTAAGCCTCTTGGCTGTTTGGCTGTTTAGTCCACCACTGCAACAAAAGTTGTTAAATACCCCAACATGGTCAACTTATTCCTGATTAGAGAGGCTAACAAATTTTATAGTATCTTATTATTAGGTAGCCTCGTGCTCTAGTAGTGTTGTAACATTCAATGAATAGATCAGATTATTCTCAATCAATGAGACTAATTCACCTAAAATGCAGACCTGACTATCCATGAAGCCATAGTAGGTTTGACTTTTCATCACGCTAACTATAACAATTTCTCTTGAGTCGTTTTACGGTAAAACATTATATTTATATCCCAGTAGTGTAGAATGATGCCTACAATGCCAATCAAAATGAGGCAAAATAAATAATATCTAAAATACTATTTAAGAATGTGTGCTTCTGACGTGCACATATTAGAATGAAATTTAAAGAGAAAAATGTAGCAATTTGATTGGTTAGACTCAGAAATATTTAAAAATTACTGTTTTAACCCTTCCCTAATCAAAGCTTAAATTATGCTGCATGGATGTCCTGCAACTCCTTGTCTTTAATTGGAGCATGTTTATAAAATCTAGAGACAACCAGAATAAAGTTTTTTTGAAAACACCCATTAAAAAATTATTATGAAATTATTGGAAGAATACAGAGCATTCGATTCCTAACTGCCAAGTTTATGCTCTTTTATTACTATGGACACTTAGATTTATGTTTTAGAGGGGCAAGCGGAAATACAAAGTCATGAACAATTGTGCTCATACTCTGTCAGTGCTCAATTTAACAAAACATATATAACAAATTAATGACCTACTGTAAGATAATAAATATAACATTGCTCAACTTAATAGATCATACATAACTTCAAAATCAAAACCACCTACTGGCTAGGTAGAAGTGTCTAAAAACAATGATTTGACTGTATTAAAGATTTACTCCCAAAAAATAATAAAATGCATTGAAGGGAAAAAAGAAAGGTGAAATACCTTTTGTATACGAGACTGCTCTATCAATTTCATGTCTGGTTGGTTTGGCTTCATGATGCAATTGAATTATTGTAAATATTGAATAGAAATGACTGATTTACTCTGCCTTGAATCAAAATCCAATAGACGCCATTATTCTTCTCTGGCCATTATAAAAGTCAAATCTTGTTTATAAATCTTACAGTACTTTATTCTAATACATTAAATATTATATCTTCAGCATGATTCATTCTAACCATGATCATCCCAATATAGACTAATAAAAATAAGTGGCAACCAATATAAGCATATGCTTTTTACCTTTCTCAGCCTTAAAATTGATAAATGCAATAGATCGCACCCAAGAAACTGCCATTTTTGCACAATCAAAACACTATAATCTTCTAGAAATATACTCTTTTTTTTTTTCTGAAAGATGCTGCCATTGCAGCTGTTTTATATAATGCCATGAAATCACCAGCGGAGGACCAAGACAAAAACTTCTCTCAGATTTTGGCAAACAAAAACTATGACTTGTAGCACATGTCTAGCAGCTACATATAAAAGGAAGACTACCCTTCAGCGAAAGGGACGGATGCATGATTGATTTTTCAAATTGTTCTATGATTCTTGATTGTATAGGCTCTAATTTTTACACGATAGACACTTGCCTTTGATAACACGTATACCATCCTAATTGCCAAATGTCCAACAGCCTTGCTAGCTGTCCACACCATTCAATACTTTTTGCATGGGAGATAAACAGCATTTCCAACAGCCCGAGAATTGTTTTGTAGGCCTGACTTTGATAGACGTGCGTTCTCTTATCTTGATATGTGCGAAGGCAACTACACACCATCTGCAACGCCAATCAGCACACTCCATAATAGTTTGTATAAACAAGTTACTTAAAAAATATGCAGGTTCTCAATATTACATAAGGCTATATAAACCTATGCATAAGTTTCATGTAAATTGATTGGCTGAATGAAAAGTGATTAATCAACGTTTAATATTATACCTCGGCAATAGTTTCCTGCCTTGGCAGAAACTAATAATCAGATTTATTATTCTAAGATGGAAGGCAACCTTGATGCCATCATATGCTTCTCTCAATTTCTACCAAGTTATTGTGATCATACCATGCTTTGTATGGCAATTGAGGTCCAACAATGGCCATTGTAAAAGATTCCACCTAATCTTCCCCAAATATTGCAAGGAAATTTATTAAATATAAACATATGGTTGGTATGTCAGCCGGAGTAAACCTTATCATTGAATATGATCCAACCCTAGAAAGATGCTTTAATAAAAAGATTTATTTATGTGTTCTCTAGAAAAAAAAATTGAATATAAAACTTCATTTGTATTCTATTCAGCTATAGATATTACCCAACACAACTCAAGTAATTTAGCAAGAAATATTGTCAAGATCAATAATATCTTCTATGTAAAAGGAAAAACAAACAATCTATACTTCAACTGATATTTTGAAACTTGATAGTAACCTAGTTGCTTTTGTTCTGAGGTATAACTTACGTAAAGACTACTCTAAATTGAAAATGAAGTCTTGAAAATGGAAGTATGCTTAAAATTGGACAATAACGACATATCTAAGATATATGGATAATAAAGAATATCTAAGACATCAATTATTGAGCATTAGAAGAAATCATATTGTGAGTGGTTTACCATCTTTAAAATAGTTTTCAAAAGTCACATACTAATATGCAAAGAAAAAGAAAAAACTCAAGTGAGCTTAGATCTGCCGTCGACACGATAGCCTTGAACTTTGCTACCCATAAATATGACTATTTTTATTAGCATTAGCAACTCGATTTCTCAACAATGTGATCCTGTACATCATCTATCTTTGCTGGCTGGTACTTCTACCATAGGGGTTCAATGGTGTCAAATATCCCATCTGAAGTGTTCACCAGTTCATGAAAATTATTAGAAATCAACCCCTCAAGAAATTCTTGAAAGATCCTTCCATAACTAATAGGGGGAATGGCAATTCTACATGAAGAATTATGATAAGGTGTAGGGTTAAGGGGAATTGTAATTTGACAACATCTACAAATAATCTTTTATCTAGAAATATGTCTTCAACTTGTGGAGGCCTGGAGATCTAATGGCAAGATTGTGATAGTTTGTTACAAGAATGTCTCCATGTAGAAAAATGAGTAACATTTGAGAAGTTTCACTAGGTCTTTTTCTTTTGGGAAACCCTTTATTTAGATACAAAGATTAGTTGTGGTAGAGGTATAAGATACATCAAAAGATACAGAGAAACACTAGACATTTAGGGGTG
Source organism: Cupressus sempervirens (assembly GCA_028749045.1). NCBI lineage: Eukaryota > Viridiplantae > Streptophyta > Pinopsida > Cupressales > Cupressaceae > Cupressus > Cupressus sempervirens. Next base: position 137,285,914 of record CM053789.1, on the reverse strand, counting down.
GGCAAAGTAAGAGAAGTGCCCAAGAGTCACGTGAGATGTTTTCTCCTTGAGATTTGAGATGTTGTATTCATGCAAAATAGTGCTTAATGGGATTTCTCAGTTCGCTTTCTTGTTTGCTAGAAGATTTAGCTTTGTGCAAATGTGATGCTAGCTAATTTGCTCAAAATTTTGGAGAACCTTATGGGAAATTTGAGAAAGTAGTAAATGACTTGAATAGGTTTTTCTTTTTGTTCCCATTATCCTATGTGTGAAATTTTTTTCTACCAATCCTTTTACATATGATGAATAGGTTTTGCTTTTTGTTCCTATTACCCTTGAATAGGTTTTACTTTTTGTTCCCATTATCAGTATATAACCATAATCTACTCTACAAAAATATGCAAGTGGCCTCCTCATATTCCAAATTTGAACAAGCATTGCTAGATATATATGATATTTTTACTCTCTTTTCTATGAAATGTTTTTTGAAATATTTACTCCATATTGTGGTTGTAGGTAATTTGATGGATTCTAATGATGATATATAAGTTGAAGGAGCCATTATTAGGAAGCTAAAGGTCATGTGCATGCTTGTTTTTTTGCTTGCCACCCTTGCAGTACATACATAGTAGCATTTTTTGAAGAAGATTAAAGACATAGACGTAAATGAAGAAGAGTTGCATGTCCTTTTTATAAGCGTATTATACATTCCAATAACATGGATTTCCATGACCAAATATGCATGAGTAGAGTAGCCTTCTTTCACTTCCAACCAAAATTCTAAGGCAAAAAGGGAGCATTCAAGATACAATAAAAATAACATTAGAAGAACAACTTGTAATGTTCTTGCATACCCTTGGCCACACTCTAAGGAATCGTAAGATTGGCCATAACTTTGGTCACTCGGGAGAGATAGTGAGTCGATACTTCCACAAGGTTTTGAAGGCTATCTTAGTGCTTCATAAAGATTATCTTTTACCCCCTGCTCTAACCACTCTAGAAATTTTTGGGAAGGACCCTTTTGATCCTTTCTTCAAGGTAAATATCATAGTGGTGTGTATTTATTTTCTAGAGATATAATAATATTAATATTTCTTTGATAATAATATATCTTTTTATAGGATTGCCTTGATGCACTTGATGGAACCCATGTGCCAATTACTGTTGATGTGGAAAACCAAGCAAAATATAGTGATAGAAAAAGGAAACTTGTCAATGAATACTTTTGGTGTTTGTTCATTTGACTATAAGTTTCAATATGTTCTTGCTTGTTGGGAAGGGTCTACTATAGATAGTCAAGTTCTTGCTTTCTCTCTCTCTAGAGAAGATCCACTTGTGGTTCCCCTTGGTCTATTAGTTCATATTCTATATGATTATATGAAATCTAGACTTCTATGCAATAATTTGACTAAAAGTCTTTTTTTATTTTCGTAGGAAATTTTTATTTAGTTGATGTTGGATACCCAAATGTACTAAGATTTCTTGTTCCATATCAATGTATGTGTTACCACCTAAAATAGTTTTATAGAGAAAACCTGATTAGTAGTCCCCAAGAGTTACTTAATCACCGACACTCATCTCTTAGGAATACGGTAGAGCATACATTTGGTGTTTTGAAGCAACAATTTCCTATCCTAAAGCATGGGACATCCTATAATACCATGACCCAAATGAAGATTGTATTAGCATGCACCATACTACACAATTTCATTACGGTGGAGGATGGTGCTCCATCCAAAGTGGAATTTTAAGAGGACAATGATCGTGCTCCAATAAATGTTCCAATTCTTGAGACTTATGGGATGAATCAATGAGATAGAGATGACTGGGCAAATTTTCGAGATGAAATAGGTCAAAGGATGTGAGAAGAATACAACTCTTGCACTTAGTTGTACCACAAAATATGAACAATGATTTTCCCTTTCTATTAAATATATATTTTCTTCAAATGGTTGTATTTTTCACTTATTATTGGATGTTTACACTTCAGGGTATATGTGTATTGGACTCTTCAATGAGTTTTTGTTCTAGTAGTATTACTTGTAACAACCCATAGTTTGTTTGGTATGTATGAATTTTTTTGACTCTTGACACTCTCAGCACTTTGGCTATATATTATGTTGGTAATCAATATTCAAGCACTTATACATGTTTTTAAATGTCTTTCAAGCACACATTTTCAATATTTGAATCTGGGGCATTGAAGAATGCACTTCTTTACCATTACACCATAACGCTTTAGACATATGTAGGAAACTTCATTTTTTTGGTTGAACATTAATAAATAGCAAGACCATTGTAAATTTATAATCATATAAGATACAATTATGTTAGTAACATCCCTACCTATACTTTCATCACCAACTTCTAATCTAGATTGTTGACATGATTTCATATTTTTCTATAGTTTTATTAAAATAGTTGTATTCAAATTCTAATCTCTCGTAGTATTGCTTACAAACCCCAAAAGTAGTCAACAATAAAAAAATGATAATATTACATTTTCTCAAAAGAAGATCATGATCCTTCATTGTTGAGTCTTCATCTTCTTCTCCCCAACTTTTTTATTATCACAAGGACAGTCATGCGGTCCATGCCAAAAAATATTCCTTCCTCTCATGTAATCACCTCATGTTCATCTAGGCTTGAAAGAAAAACTATGCACAAATAGTATTCGTACCCCTTGAAAACACAAAAAATCTATGAAAAGCACCATCAATTATGCCCTAAGAACATTGTAACCCTTATCACATTTGAAAAGGACATTGTGGCACCAATCTTTTCTAGATGACTTCATGAAAACACTAAGTTGCAGCACAATAGCTTGAAATTACAGTGAAATCAGTTTAAAGGAAAAAAAATTTGTGTGAGGGCATCAAATCCCCTTCTTACTATGTGGTGCAGGAGCACCTAGGTAGGCTAAGTGTGAAACCTAGGTATTTCCTTATTTTTGGCTTGTAGTGATGCTAGCCACATCACTAGTCTAATAATAGGATCAACCAGGTCCTAAGGTGAGGTTAGATAGGTTAAAGAGCCCCACAATGCAATATTGCTCCTAATTGCTAAAAACTGCTCATTTGGCTCAATAGAGAATTTTTGGTTTTTGAGGGCCAAATAGGGAAAGCAAGTGTTTTAGGGTCCTTATTAGGTGTTTTGGATCCATCTTAAGCCTTTTGGAAAGTTTGGTAGCAAGTAGAGAAAGTTTGGATAGATAATTTGCAAAATTGCAAAAATTGCTCATTTTTTTGCAAAGTTGTCATTGACAACTTTTGTAACTTTTATGCAAAAGTCCAGCAACTTCTTTGTGGGAGACCTTTAACCACTTAAAGTAGTTAGAAACTTCCATGCCAAGCCTATATTAGGTCGAACTCAACCTTTTAAAGAGGTTGGAGGAAGGAGAAATGAGAGTTTAAGAATTGTAATCAGCATTTTTACTACGTTACAACAGTTTCTTGCTTTGGAGTGTTTTTCATGCTTTGTACAAATCAAACTTAGGTTTTTCTGAGTTTGAAGTGAGTATTAGTTTTCCTTCAATTCTTTTTTTAGTTTTTGTGTTGTTACAGAGAGTTGTGTGTGGTTGAATAAATTATTTTGTAAGTTAGCAGGTTGTTGTTCTGAACTGGGCAGCGAATAAAAAATGGAGTCTTAGGGCCTTTTCCCACCGTATAAAATGTACAGCCTCTTGGGATTTAGAACTAGACTCCTTTTAAATTATGTACACAGCAAAGGAGAGCCCATGGGAAGCACAAAAAACATTTTTAAAGTGATGCCCTAGGAAAGCCAAATGCAACTTGGCTAGGAATCACAGTTGGAAAAATGAGCTATGGAGGGGATTGAGCGTGTAAACACCTCAATCCGGCCAAACAAAAAGTAAGGAGAAGGTATAACCTTGCTTCAGTCCAAGGGAGAAGTCTTGGAGCATTTTCCAAGGTGGTTTTCCATCACAACAGCGATAAAGCACTTGAAATCTTCATTTTTGGCCTAAAATTGTACTTTGGTTGTACGGATAGTTTGGGGGTTGAAAAATCATAGAATCTTGAAGTGCTCCGAAAAGGGTATCCAAAAATTTAATTTTTTTGCAGGTTTTTTAAGAAGTTTTTCAAGAAATCTTGTTTCTAGCTATTTAGGAGGGCTAATTCCTAGTAGCCTTTTTGGAGCAATTTGGTGTATTTTCCCTAGTAGATTGAATGCACCTATGAAATCAGCATTGTTTAGAATCATGGATGTTAGAAGGAGTCTAAAAAAACCCTGGATGAAGAACTAGTACCATTGGAGCTATAGATGGACTTGAAGGTTAGTAGTGGACTAGAGCCGGCTAGTAAGAAATTTGATGTTATTTTGTTGGTGTGCCCCCAACTGAAGGAATAAGATCTCTTGAGCAAGGTCCTAGTAAGCATAGGGTGTGAAGAAGCCCTAGTGGGTCTAGTGAATGACCTAAGGTAGCCCTGAGAGAGCTTGGGGTTTGGAAGCAAGGTTGGGGTGTTACATCACTATGTAATCATGCAACTCCTTGATTTGACGTAAAGCCACTAAGTTAGTGCAAGCAAAACACCAACTAGAAATAGTTATAGAATTGGGTTTGGGATCAAGCTGGTTCATTTCATGAAATAGTTTAAATTCCTCCTTACATTGTCTATTTATCACATAGCCCACAATCATTACATTTTGTTGGCATACATATCTACAAGTACAAGAGCATTACTAACAAATCAATTTGAACCAATTACTTGATTTCTAACAAAGAAATGGATCTTCTTATCCTATTTCAATGTTGTGCATTAGCTCAGGCAAGGAGAACATTAAATTCCTCCTTAACTTTCCCATTTTGAACATAAACTGGGAAGAAGCCTTGAGGCTTTTTTATCAAATGTGAAGTCTTGGAATAAGGGAAGAAAAATATATCTTGACAAGCATCCTCAAAGTGTGTGCAAATCTAGGTGATTTGGATCATGGAAAGGAAGTCCATAGACATGTTATTAGGTTTGCTTTTGATTTTGACCCTACAATCTCTATTGTTATTGTTGATCATGTATGGGAAATGTGGTCAAGCATGATGCAAAAAAATTATATGACATAATGCTCATAAAGGAAGGTATTTGACAGAATGATAATGTTGATATCTAGGATGATTTCATATTTTTCTATAATTTTATCAAAATAGTAGATGCCATTATCCTAGATAAAAGTGATTGGAGTGCATTGATTTATATTAATATTATCATTTTTTGATTGCCAATCACACTACAATTAGATGCAAGATTTCATATTTTTCTATAGTTTTATCAAATCCAGTCTCATTTGGGTCTACACATCTTCATGATACTAAACCATGGTAAGTTATGTAAAAGTAAAATTTGGATACTCGTGTGAATCTTGTCACAAAAGCTTATGTATTTTTGCATGTCAATTCCTATCTATAACTGAACTTGCAAGAATGCCTTCTTTCTTTGTAGTTGCTTTTGTGACCCACTCTTTGCATCTTTGGGTAATGCTATATATTCTTTAAAAATATGGATCATAATCTTCTCATTTTGAGGGATGAGATTCAGTTTTTCAATATTCCATCACTTATACATGTATTTCAATATGGGGAGATCCAACTTTCTATCAATATTCAATCACTTATACTTGCATCTGAAGCATCAATTCATTTTTTATAGAATCTACTTTTCAAACAAATAGACATCAGATCAGCTTTTAGACAAATAGATGTCAGTAATAATTGAACTAAAATAATTTAACTTTTTTGGTACTTTCTCCAATAAGCATGCGATTTGTGAGTACACCATTTCAATTTTAGGGCGTTGTCTATAAGTCATATATAGAGATAGGTATCCAACGAGTTTAAATGTGAATCCCACCTGATTTTAATACATTCTAATGAATCACACATGTTGATAGTTGCTTGAAAATTTTGCAGCTACCAATTGGTGATAATATCACTCACTAATCTCTTGACTATCATTGATGAGGAGGTTCGCGTCAATGTTGTTTCTTCCTCACCTAAAAATCTGAAAGTTGTTTGGACATGAGAGAAGGAGTGGAAATTGCTAGATCTACTCATCGAGCAAGTCATATTATGAAGAAAAAGTGAAGGGGGGTTTCAAAAAGAAGCTTGAACTAGCATTGAAAGGAGATTTAATGTAGATATGAAGATGAATCTAGTAAGGGATAACTTCAAGAATAAGTTAAAAACATGGAAGCAAGCTTATCGAATGATGAAATACTTGAGAAATATGAGTGGCTTCGCATGGACTGAAAGAGCTCAGTGCGTGGACACTGATGATAATGTATGGGAAGAGTTGTTAAAGTAATGTACTCTACACAATGTTTGTATGTAAGTAAAATATCTCTTAATCAATTGTAATGAAAGATAATTTTGCCTTCAAGTAGAAAAAAGATTTCAAGAATGTAAGAGTGTACAAGAGGCAACCATTCCTCTATTTCAATGACTTAGCAGTCATAGTTGAGAATGAAATCACTGATGAAAATGTAACTACAATGGCCCAAGAGAATGAAGATGGACACCTTTTGTATGAGGTGGTTGATCTTGAGGATGATGGGGGCTTTAATATGCCTATGGATGCCAATCCTAAATTTGATGAAGAGTTCCTTGGGATGAATAATTCTAGTGCATATGTTAGACAAAATCCTTCCACACCATCATTGAGGAGGTCAAAGAAGAGGAAGGAAAGCATGGTTGCATCTTTGGATGTCATGTGCGAAAGTATCCCAACCATATGTATGGGAATGAGGGAATCTCAAATTGTCAAGTTGATAAAGGGGAAACTAAGCATGATATAGCAGTTTTATTAGCAACCCTCAAAGCCATATTCAAACTTAGTCTACAGACTCTGATTATGGCTTATGACACTTTTACTTCTAAACCTACAAAATCTTGGGGGTTCTTAGCTAGACAAGTCTTGAGGAGAAGGAAGAGTATGTCAAATATGAGTTTTGAGGATTTCAATGATTTCCCAACACAACATTCCATGTTAGATTTGTGTTTCTATTTTCACTTTATCACACTTTTGCAACTGTGGAATCTTTAACAGTTATGTGCATGAAGAGATTCTTATTTCCTGCTAGTTATATCATTATTATAATTATGAACATATTTTCACTAGGTTCCATTTATATCATTATTGTAGATGTTGTTTCTTCAATAACCATCTCTATCATACATACCATTAATCGATGTTCCTTTTCATTATAATTGTATAATATTTATAGTTTTGATTATGGATTATGTTTGTGGTTTAGTTCATGGTTTATAATTGTATAATATTTATATCATTATTGTAAATGTTGTTTCTCTTGAATTTATTATGTGTGTGGCTATAAATTGACTACATGAAATTATGTTGTTTCAATGAATTTATTATGTTGTTTCATCACTTGATTATTGTTTTCAATAGTTTATTCCTTCACTTGTTAAAGAAATTGAACATTATGTTGAAAGCAATAGACTATGCATTCAAGCTAAGTTGTTAGTCCTCATGTAAAAATGTTTCACAGCCAAAAAAACATATTGTAGTAGATCAAAGTACTAAATAAGGTGATTGAGATTCAATGTTTGTCTATTAATATTAAATTTCTAATGACTATGGAATCACTTATTTTCTTTGTGAGATTTGGAGAATGGATGTTTGGGTGAGCAATCTGATTTTTATAGAAAATGTTTTGCTGGGCAATATAAGTATTAGTGTTATATGGAAGCACATTGATCCCACTATGAAAAATAATGTAAAAAACCTTCCAAGTATCATCCATTTCACCTCTCTTGCAGTAAAACTTAATCATAGTATAGCATGTGAATTGATCAAGATGAATATCATTTTCAACTATTTTATTCAAGAGGTCATTTTCTTCTTGTAATTTGCCTTCTTCAGATAGCTTATGATTGAAGCCATTATATATAACTATCACAGGCACTAGTCCTTCACCTATCATTTTCTCCCACAATCTCAATACCTTAGGCAAAATTCACACTACAATAGCCATCAATAATGACTATATAAGTGATACAGTTGGAAATAAGTTAGTGATGTCATTCTTAAATGATAATGTTTTTGTCATCCTTCCAAGATGCATGATGACATTATAATTTACTATATTTTGTTAAATACAATTCATTCCATTTTTAATAATTTCAAGAATATGGATTATGATCCAATAAGATGGATGCCAAGCATGTTGATTGTGTGGCAATCAATCAACCTAGTTAAAGAATCTCCATGCTTCCTTTACATTATGATCATAAACAATTGTAGTCTTGGTTGATTAGGGATGTAACATACTCATGAACAACACTACCCTTCCCCAGAACCCCACTTCCATGAACTCCAGTGCTCAACACTCGTACTACAAAAATACCATCCCAATAAGTAATGGAAGGTAGAGCAAAGCCTTCCTTAGCTACCACATCAATTGCATCCCTCATCATTACTCCTATTGACAGTGTGATTGTCATTGCACTCTTATTAACCTCTATTGTTGAGTCATATTTGGCTATGCTTATTATCACCCCTTTTCTTCTCGAGGCACACAATTTTTCTCAGGCTATGAGAAAACCAACTTACAAGTCTTATATTTTCACCCATTTTGACAGCAAATGCAACTACCTCAAGAAGGTGCAGTTTTGACCTGGTAAAGAATGCTCTACCTGCTTTGCAAGTGCCAAGATCATCCCAAACCCCTTGGTAGTTGAATACTTTGCACTTGTGTTCATTGCATTCCAAAGATGTTGGTGGAACATTTGCTAAATTGATCTTGCACAACAGAATGCCCACAAGAATTGTGCTTCTCAATCTCTCCACCTCCTATATTTTATTTATGATATAGAAAATGCATGCATTGATAAGCTATATATATTATAGAGTTTGAGTATTTGTGACAATATAAAGAAGAGATATACCAAGAATGCACTTGTACTGATCTAATTATCTGAAAGATTGCATACTTATTAGACATCAATTCATGCATGAAAAGGTATCCTCATTGTGTATGTAGATTCATTTGGTTGAGATAAACTAATAATCATGTGTCAACAACTATAAGTCATGAGGTATTTGAGTTGCTAGCAGGATTGGACTGAGAAGTCACAACATAGTCTATTGAATAGAGATATCATAACAAATTATTAACTTTTGTAGTAATTTCTCATTATATTTGTTCATTATTTATATAGAGTCGATGGCTTTGATAACTTTTGCATTGTGTCAATGTGGTTTTGGCCCTGTAGCAATGAAGACCTCATGTACAAAGAGTAATCCTAGGCATAATTTTTTGTGTTGTCCAAATAAAAGAAAGGTTGTTACTATTCTTTTATATGTTTATTTTTTATATTATTATTGTGGCAAGCACTAATGTAGTTTTGAAATGTAGGGGAACAGTAGCTGTAATTTCTTTCAGTGGGTCAATGATGGCTCATCTTTATTGACCACATCAAAATGTACAAAAGAATAAAGGAAGGATTGCAATTTGTGCATGGTTTGGGAGACTATTGCTAGGGAGATTGGTTCCATGGCGAAAGCCAAAATCAAGTTGCAACATAGACCTAATTATGTTCTCATTGTTATAAACACACTATTGGTTATGGTAATTCTAATTTTAGTAATGAAATGACCATTTTTTTGTTTTGAAGTTAATTATGATCATGGTGACTAAATATTTTATGATTTTGTATTTAAATGATGAACAAATTTTACTAGTTTCATGAGTAATTTATTGTGTATAACCACCAGTACATTTGGCCTCTATTTTTGATGAAATTTTTCAACAGGAGGCCGAATTGGCTTGTGAAATTTTTTTTTGGTTTATGCTCCCGTGTTCATTGAAATAGAAATGAACATAGGATGTCAAAATAGTGACGAAAACCAAATTGGCTTGTGGAATTCTTTTTTTTGTTTATGCTCCCGAAAATGTCGAAATAGTGACAGGCATGGGATGTCCAAATAGCAACAAAAATAGGATTATATTAGAAAAATAAAAATGAAAGTTCAAACACAATTTTCATTGTTTCATTGTGGCGAAGCACTTTTGGGCAGGAGGAGGTGGGTTCGTAGAAAAATCTTTTGGCATCATAAAGGTGGTAAGTTCTTTTTAAGTTAATACATTACAATGCATAAAATATGGGGCACTCCTTGATGTGCAGTGAATTTGGAAAGTGCGTTGGAGTAGTGATGCAAGAAGAACAAATAAAGCCCCCATTTTCTCTGTTGTTTCAAATGCCCTTCAATACTACCTCCAATGGACTTACTCAGCTATTGCTAAAACCATAGAGGTTTGTAAAATTAGGGTAAACAGTTCAAATTCAAATCTCGACATTATCTTCACAAGCCACATCCCGAGTTTGAATCTCAGCATTATCTGCTATCAAATATGGTTAAAAGTAGTAAACCCTCACCAAAGAAGAATCCCCATAGTAACTTACACCAGACTCAAAATTTCAAGGGGGTGAGAATGAGAAAATGGGGGAAATGGGTTTCAGAAGTGAGAATGTGATAATAATTTTTAATAGGATTAGGCAGCCCAAGTGCTTCATACATGCTACTTTCCTATCCAATTCTACACAAAATTATTCTTCTCAAATACGACAAGGGTTATAGTGTTCTTAGGGCATGATTAATGGTTAATGGTATTTTTGCACAAAGTTCTTGTGGTTACAAAGGGGTATTAGTTTTAGATTTTTACATTATAATTGTATTAGTTTTACATTTTTAGTATATATTTTTAATGTGTTATATTATAAATTCTGGAATGCTTTTCCTTTCCAAAAGTATGTTCTTCATTTATCTCTTTGGCCTAAAGATGCCAAGATTTGCATTTGCAAGATTTACTTTCTTGGATATATCTATGGAAATTTCCTGTCACAAAATATTCTCCTATTAGAGTAATAGTTATTTTGTCTGTGTCTTAATTGATTTGATTGATATATCTATAGAAATTTCCCGCCACTTCTTATGGAGGCATGTTGTACTGAGATGATCTAAATGATCTTCTAGATTTATTTTTGTTCTCCAAATTTCTCCCAAATCTTATAGATGTTGAATATCTTCTTTACCCAATTCTATTCATAATTTTGTCCATACATTCAACCCTTGTCCATCCCAATATAGTCTGGAGATTCCATGGAGCTACAACAAACATGATCACCACCTTCAATTCCTTCAACACATATTTTAATATCTGGAATCCATTGCATTTTGTGTTTGTGTAGGAATATTTTTAGCTTAAATAATGTTATTCTTGATAGTTTGTTGTGCTTAGATAGCAATAGATGACAATACTATCACCAACAACATATTTTCTGTAGACTTTGAAAAGATGCAGCAATAATATCACCAACTGTATATTTTACATTTTTAGTATATGTTTTTAAAGTGTTATATTATAAATTATGGAATGCTTTTCCTTTGTAGAAGTATGTTCTTCATTTACCTCTTTGGCCTAGAGATGCCAAGATTTTCATTTGTAGGATTTACTTTCCTAGATATATCTATGGAAATTTCTTGTCACAAGATATTCCCCTATTAGTGTAACTAGTTATTTTGTCTATGTCTTAATTGATTTTATTGATATATCTATGGAAATTTCCTACCACTTCTCATGGAGACATGTTGTACTAAGATGATGTACTATGTAGATTGTTGTTCCACAAGATAAAGCAACAAATTTGTCTTCTTGCACAGCACACATAGCAGTCTCTATAGTTGTTCGGCCACAACAAAGAATGGTCAAAACCATAGAGATTCAAGCAAATATCAATAGAAAACTTCATAAAACTGTTATGAATGATGTACTGTACATTTAATTGCTAACGACAAATGTTGTTAAGATGTTTCTCAAATCTTAGCTAGCTTTTACATTTATAAAAAAAGTAATTATATTTGATGCTACATTCTGTTCAATTCTTCAACCGTCTCTACAATTAGAAATTCCAATTTGAATTTACATTTTCTCTCAACATATCTCAATATCTCATCAAAACCAAAAAAAATGCACATGGCAAGAACTATAATGCTTAGAGTCTCTTATTTGTAATTCTAACTGAACCAATTGACATCAAACCAAATTAAAAATATGTGAATCACATATCTAATTTCTATCTCACCAAGCATAGAGTGTGGAACAACACTAGAAATATCAATCACAAATGAAATCTACATGCACTTTATATAAGTTTATACATCTGATCCGAAATGTGTAATTTATTCTGAAATGATCCGCCTAACATAGGCAAAAGATAATATAATCGATTGAAACAAAATAATTCTACAAAATGGAAAGGGTGGATTGTGAGCCCGAGCCCTTCTCTCCCATTCCCTACTGCAAAGCATATTTCCATTTACTTTACTTGTTCCTCTTTTCCATATTTTCCACCTTGTCTCGCATTTCATTTCAAAAAATGCCTTTGGCAGATACTCCAAAAGTGTATTTAAAGAATGATATACATTGCAGTCTATGCATTAAATAAGAAGTAATATGCATTGCAACCTACACATCTAATTTTACAAAGCTAACATTATGGTTTAGATTGCCAAAAACTTGAAACAAAAAATAAAAATACATACTGAAAAAAAAAACCTTGACCATCATTATTGCTCTAGATATGACATGGTGCACAATATTATAGTGCAAAGCTATTTTTCAAATTGCTTCTATAGCATCACCAATACCCTGTGCAAGAACACTGCCCCTATTTAAAAAGATTGAAATGGTTGGCATCTCTCACAATAATCTATCTTACAACAATCTTGGAGATAAATATCATCACAATGTGGCAATCAACACACACTTGAAGATTCTTATATTCTCATAAGATATTTTCAACTTATAACAAACCAAATGCAATTGCCAGTTGTTGACTATGGAATCCATTGCATTTTGTGTTTGTGTAGGAATATTTTTAGCTAAAAGAATGATATTCTTGACAATTTGTTTTTCTTAGATAGCAATAGATGGCAATAATATCACCAACTGTATATTTTTTGGGTATTAGTTTTATAAATAATTGTATCAGTTGTTGATGTTTGTGTACACTGTAACCAATAACCATAAGTTTTATCTTTGGGAAAGCAATTATGTGTTAGGGAAGTTATGATGATTTTAGCCTTCCCTATATTGAAAAATTAAATAAATTATAATACCAAACCTTTAAGAAAAGATACATTTATCAGTATTAACTGTGTTCAGTTCCTGTTATTATTTCTTTTGATGTAATCTGATTATGTAGAATCAATAGCAAACTAATGCATACCTTGTGGTCTCCTGATGTTTTTCAATGATGATAATTATGTCACTTTGATATGGTTTATATATCAAAATATTTTTGAACATATTTTAACATTTTAGTTGATTAGATCATAAAGTACATTGATCAATTGGATAGAATCTTCTCATTCAGTTTTGCACTAAGTAATATTCTTAAGTTTCTCTTTAACCCAAAGAGTGCACATTTGTTTCTTCCATCATTCACAACCAATTCTTTTATCTCAAAGTTGACATACTTATACCTAAGGCTCAATTGTTTCTATTATGGTTCTATTATACTTATAAATTTTGCATGCTTCTTTAAACCTGTAACTTTTTTTTCTAATAGCTTAATCATTTTAACTTGGCTTCTATGAATTTCCAAAAGTTTATCTTGAAAAATTTTTTCCCTTATTTTTGTCAAAATTCCCTCCATGATTCATAGGCTGAGAAGATTTGAGCTTTGATACCATTTTAATAACACAGTCTGAATGTGGATAGACAACAACTTATAAATGTTGATGAACACTATATTTTGTATATTATGTATTGTTTTGAAACATAACACAAGAAAGCTGAGATTCATTAAACTATTACAACTTATTAAACATTTTTACTTTTAGGAATGGACACAATTGTTATTCCAGATGTTAATCTAAATACTAATCTGCTCTTAAGGGTGTGTTGTATCTCTATGTGTGTGTGTGTGTGTGTGTGTGTGTGTGTCTGTGTGTGTGTCTGTGTGTGTGTAATTAAAGAGTGGGTTGATGTCACATCAAAATTACACTAGCCAGTGAAAAATTCAATTTCATATTTGATATGTATTATTAATGAGAGTATTGGATAACATGTTGACCTAGATTATTCAATGAACATATTAATGGTATTTCTTTTGCACCATAGAAATCTTGTTACATACTATGATAGCCATGTATGATGACTGCTCCATTGTATAAGCTCTCTTAGATTGTACTTGTATATGATAATTGTTTCTTTCAATGTATGCTAGAAGTTACAGGATAACAATGATCTTAGGCAAGGATATGTCATCTCTGATATTCTGATGTTATATATACACAATTGTCTATTATAGGAATCATCTTTGATGTGTATCTAATGTTATATGTTCTTTAATGGATGTTTTCTCTGATATACTAATCACCAATCTTCTTGCTTTATACATGTGTGCATGTCCCGCTCTTTCAATAGCCTCCATATAATCTTCCACTTGTTTTGGTAGAGATGATTTTTATGTAAATTGAGATGCCTATACATTGGAGTATTTGTTGGCGGAGACATTGATTTTTATCATCGATATTGCTATTTATTAATATTTTCCTTGTTCTCATTATAGATCTATTTGTTTCATGTATTGCTAATTGATACCGGTCCCTACCATAATCAATGATTATATTATTACTAGTGATGTAAAGATATTCCTTACTAGTCTTGTAAAATAACTGAGGAGAAATAATGCAAGGTTGGATAATATATGATTAGTTTATAATGTGAATATTAATGAATGTTAAATATAAATAGATTTAAAAAAAAAAAAAAAAATCCAACTATCACCCTACCAAAAGGCATCTTGATTATTAATGTTGGATGTTCTTTTAATACACTTGATATAGAATCTGCAAGTTGCAAACAAACCATCCTTCTTCCACCAATGAGTCATTCCATTCAAGAAAGACCATGTCTGACGATATCAATGAACAACAAAATAGGGAGACAATTGCTAGACTGTGGTCTAAGTTAAAAAGAAAAGGTGATGGAAAATGTTATTGTCCTTGAAAAATTTGTAAGGGCTTAAAGACTCGAAGATATCTAATCAAAACAACCAAGGAACATTGTAGGCAACATGGTCACATTGAAGGGGGAAACGAATTTCATCTATTGGTATGTATTTTAATAATTTATAAAATACATAAGGCATGATTTGATGATGACATCATGGTCATGGTTAATATAAGGTCATCATTTTGATATAGGCCAACCACTCTGGGTTTCATGTTATGGACCATGACAATTTGGAGAATGTGGATTTTGAAATGAGGGAACATGGAGGTGTGAATATAGAAGTAGAAGGTAACGATCCAATTGAAGAAGATCACGATGATCAAGATGATGATGATGATGATATTGACGTAGACCTTGATGTACCTATACTTGAGAAGGCACACGAGCCCTTATACGAAGGCTCCCAAACAACTCTTCTTGCCGCATATTGTTGTTGGTGAACTTGAAGGTTATGAATGGTTTATCTAATGTAGCAATGAAACATATGTTAAGGTATGTCATCTTTTCTCATTTTTTCAGTTGTAATTCCCTTACAATTAACATTGGGTGAATAGTGTAGCAATTAATATTCTTTATATTAACAATTTTTTTTTTTTTCATAGGTTGATAGGTGAGTGTTTGCTACCACCATCAAACATTCTACCTCGCTCGTACCAAGAATTAACTGCCATTATGAAAGATATTGGAATGGAGTATCAAACAATACATACATGTCTGAATGATCATATTATATATCATGAACAACATGAATTTGCAACACAATGCCCTATTTGTCATATTAGTAGATATTGATCAGATTGACTAACAAAAAAGGTGCCTTGCAAGGTTCTTCGAGTTATTCCCATTATTCCATGTCTGTAACAATTATTCAGGTGCAATAGCTTGGCACATTTTATGGATTACCATGCATGTAATAGAAGTCGAGATAACATTATGCAAATGCCTAGGGATGGTTTAGCATTTAAGGAAATAGAGGAAAAATGGCCACACTTTAAGGAAGAACCTCGTAATCTCAAGCTTTCATTGGCAGTGGATGGTGTCAATCCATTTAGAGAGATGAGATCTACTTACTCGGTGTGGCCTATTTTTGTTATCAATAATAACATTCCTCCTTGGATGACCATAAAGAGGGAGCACATAATGTTGGCACTAATTATTCTAGGTATTTTTTCATTTAATAGTCATCTAAATTACTTTATTATAAATAATCCATCAAAATGGTCATAATAATTATGTAATGTTTTTATTCATTCAACTAGGTAAGTACCAAGTTAAAGATATCAATGTATATATTGAGCCTCTTGTCAATGAGTTGATGGTGTTATGGAATGGGATCACTATGTATGACATCTCTAGACCAATAGGACAAAGAATGCAATGCTTGTATAGACATTACATGATGCTCTTGGGCTAACACATTTTCGTGCTATGTTCTCTTCTTAACACCTATTTTTTGGTATGTTATATTTCTAACAAAAAGTTAATGTATTTAATCCAATTATACATGATCTTGTAGGTCTTCAGACAAAGGGAAAATTTGCATGTTCAGTTTGTGGTCCAAAGATGAAATCTTGTCATTCAAAAAGTTTAGGAAAGCAGATGGTCAATGAGAATAGACACTTTCTCTATAGAAATCATAAGTACCGAATTACCAAAAAATGTCTTTTCAATGGGAAAGAAGAGACTACACCAAAGCCATGGAGAATGACACCTCGCCTATGGAAGTTGGAATACAATAAAATAAATTGTAGAGGTAATGTCATTCCATCTTATGGTTTTTTGTTTGAAATTCATATTGTGATTTTGTTTACTGATGATGTAATTGATGCTCCTAAAGGTCATCAAGCCATTAATGACCAAATTCCAAAAGGAGTACAAATTTATCCTACTCAATTTAGTATGTTGTCATACTATGAGAAACTCCCAATCATGCATTTGTTTGATCCTATGCATAATGGAAAGAATGTAACAAAGACATTATGGAAAATCTTAGATGGAAGGCGTGACAAAGAAAAAATTGTCAAAATTTGTAGTGACATTGAAGACTCCAACCATGCAATGAAAAATTTCGTTTGATCAAATAAAAATTGAGACCAGATTGATACAAGTGCCCTTAGTTGGCTATTTTCAGAGCAACAAAGCAATACTATAAAATAAGTCATAAAAAAAATATGATTTCCCATAGGATTTTTTGTGAACATAAACAATCTCATATAAAAAAAAAGTGAATTTGGGTCAAGGATGAAAACACATGATTGGCATGCATTCATTAAGGTAATTTATGTTATTTTGTATTCACTATATATTTGTATACTACATGTAATTTTCATTGCATTCTTTTTTAAAATATTGATAATCTCATTTTACAAATATTGCAGTACATTCTACCTCTATCTCTCCCACACCACTTCAAGAATAGTGTCAAAAAAGTTATATATGATCTTAGAAAATACATGAGGTGGTTTTCATCAAAAGAAATCAATAAAGAAGGTATAAAATATTAGAAGAGAAAAATTCCTCATCTCATGTGTAAAATGCAAAAGTGTCTACCTCCAAGTTTTTTCAATGCACAAGAACACTACCTCATACATCAAGTTGAAGAGATTGAATTGTGTGGACCTACACCAACTAGGTCAATGCAAATGGTTGAGAGGTACTTGAAATTTTTTAAAGGCTTGGTTCGACAGAGAGCATATCCTAAGGGTTCTATGGTGGAGGGATATATGGTACACTAGACCATGGTGTACATTAGTGAATATCTTCCTAAGTTTGTAGCAAATATCCATGTAGATCATATTTGAGATCTGAACTCCATTAACAAATTTGAAGGGGAGTACTTGATGGGCAAAGGTAGATAGAGGAAAGTGAAAGGTAAATATAAGATGTTATTGTAGTTAATTAATTATTATAAATCTTCAATATGAGTTATTTGTAATTGGTGTATTTTTTTAATATAGCTAGTCAAGAGTGGCATGCAATATATTTGTATATTGCGAACAATCTTGATTGGATGATGGTATGGATTGAATGATGCCAACAAAATGGTTTCTCATTAACATGGGAAGGTGTTTCTTCATTGGTTATAGAAGCTCATCATAATGGAGATTCCAATGTTATGCCGATGGTAGTTGATCTAGTAAAGGGTTTAAGAGGTGGACAGGTACAAATTTATTAATGATCATTACTCAAATGTTTCATATCAACTCACGATGAAAATAATTGTCACACACTTCAAAATTTGTAGGTCAAGCACCACAAAGCTATGTACTATCATGGGCACAAATTTCACATAAAAAATTTGGATGACACTAAGAAAACTTGTGATTCTAGGACAACTATTATTTTTGAGGTCACTAATATATCATCTAGAAATGACATACATCCTCAACAATCTCAAAATTGATACTATGGCATCTTGGATGATATAATTGAGTGTGAATTTAACTCCTTCAAATTAGTTCTATTCATCATCAAATGGTACAAGCTAAAAATGAATCAAAATGATCCAGATAGAACTATTATTCAACATGATAATGGATTTACAATGATTAATACAAGGGTGTTTGAGCCAATTGGAGATGAGCTCTATGTTCTTCCAAGCCAATGTGAGCAAGTGTTTTACTCAAAGGTTCCACATAAATAGGGTTGGCCATTTGTTGTTAGACATGAACCAAGAGGAAGGCCGATAAAGTATAATGTTATGAAAGAAGATGTTGAAGATGATGAAGAAGAAGAAGATGATGAAGATCAAGATGATGGTGATGATGATGAAAATTATGGTGATGATGATGATGATGATGATGATGATGATGATGATGATGGTGATGATGATGATAATGATAATGGTAATGATGATGATGGTGTCAATGATGACGATGATGATTGTGATGATGATTGTGATGATGACGATGATGATAGTGGTGATGATGATGATGATGATGATGATGATGATGATGATGATGATGATGGCGATGATGAGATAGATGAAGAGGATCAATGACATGATTGAAATGTACAAGGTATGTGATCAATAACTCCTACTAAGCTTTGACCACTAAGTACAACATACACCAATTTTTGTTTTCAAAACCATATGTGCAGTTATAAACATTAGGTACAACATGTCCAATTTTTTAAAGATATACATGACTCCTAATAAGCTCTAATTGTTAAGTACAACATGCACCAAATTTTTCTTTCAAAACCATGTGCAAATATAAACATTAATTATAACATGTCCAAATTTTTAAAGATATACATGACTCCTAGTAAGCTTTGATCATTTCACATGCAGGTGTCCTGAAATGAATTAAGTGAAATGTTCATGTTGTCTTCTAAGTTATTTTTAGCTAACTTAAGATAAATGATTAACATATGTAGGAAATTTAACCCCTTTGGCAAGGATCATGCACAGTGAAATAGATCAGTAGGTATAAGTTAATAAATAGACATAATTTTCTTATATTCTTCTTTTTTAAATAGACAAAGAAGAACCATATAGACATGTAATTATATAATCACTTTCAAATTAGTACATTTTATATCTCTCACGTATAGAAAAAGAAGAATCATATGCATGGGTCACAACTTGATTATTCTATGTATATTATTTAATTATTATCAAAATTCTCTAGTAGTTGAAGTGAGGACATGACAATATCTCATTTGATGGATTACAGTGTCCACCAAATAGATACTTGTCAGATCTATCTACATTGAATGAGGGAAATGAGGGAATGGTAGATGAAAGTTTTACATGTACTACGGCTAAAATGGGGAGATCAACTAGAGGTCAAAAGATTAGAAAAAAATCCAATAAACACATGCAATTTTTCCTTTCTAAAGGGGGGTCATGTTCTTATGATGATGAGAGCAAAGGCAACATCAAGGTGCCCTTTTGGTACACACATATTGAGAAAGAATGGGTACCTAATGAGATACCTCCAATTAACATTGGATTTTGTGTTAATGAGAGGATATATTGCATAGTTCCATCCTTATTACATGGTTTGGGCCTATTTTCCACGGATGGGATAAAAGTATGTTACAAAAAAGTTGTTGAATTGATGAAGTATGTCGGTCCTTATTATAATTACAATGATTGGATGCAGATTGTTCAATATATAAAAAGTATGCATAGGTATGCACTATCAACAAATTATATACAATGGAAATAAAATTATCAAAGTAAAATATTTGCTAAGTACATTGATGGGAGACCAAAAGAAACAAGTAATATTGTGGGTTTTATAAATAGTACATGACCTTCCTCAACTAATAAGAAACCCAATTGCATTTTTGAGGTGCGTGGGGGGAATCAAGTTTTTGTATGTGCGATAAAATCAATAAGTGCAGGGGAAGAACTGCTAATAGATTACCATTTAAATTACATAGATACAAACAAAGTTACTATCATGACGGTGGCAAGTACCATATACCATTTTATTAATAACTTTTTTTTGTGAAGATCAGTGGGCTGAAGTTTTTATATTTAATCTTTGTCATAGGATGATATGGATCAAACATAGGATAGAGGCCACGAGGATGCTCCTCCTACAACATATAAGGCTCAAATGTGTCTAACTAATCAAATATTTGAAAAATTCTTTTTGAAAAATTTTAACTTAAAAAATAAAGATTTATATTATAGAAAGTACATAAGTTATAACAACTAAAAATATAGTGAATTGTAATTTTGTTCAAAGTAATTATTTAGATCGCTAGTTAATACTTGGAATTCATAATGTTGTAATAATACTTAGTCTACTTACAAGCACAACTAAGTATTTGAATTATCAAATCAAGTACATTATTACAATAAAATAAAACTAGAAGAACTATCTAAGTCTTGGCTTTACTAGAAATATAGAGTGAAGAGAATTTCATTTTTAGATAATGAAAACTCTTTCATTTTCTATATTTCAATTGGATCAACAAGAATTTTAAATACTTGATTCTTGACCTCCTTGTGAGAATATGTTAATCCATCTCCAAATATATAGAAAAAATGTAGCCCCCTAGTACAATTGACACATATCTTCTCCCACTCAAGAAAAACATTATCTGATCTCAAAAATTCCCTTGTCAACTCCTTCAATAATTCTTTATTGAGTTTGATAATGTTATTTACTACCTCTCCTTCAGAACAATCTGGATGATCACCCATATAACAAGAAATAGCTGAGGCGATCTTTCCATGGAGCCTCTCATCCTACAATACAAATAAAAATATATTAATATTTCATTCTTTTTATAAAATTTGTTTCCATATTTAAGATTTATATTTTTAAAAGGAAGAGAATTAAAACCTCGAAATCATTTATGTCATCAATTAATCGTAGACACACTCGCATGAGTTGATAGAATCTGGATTTATGAAGGTATATCTTCTCAATATCATCATCACATGAAATAGGAGATGCTAGTAGTATAGTATGTAACAATATCGGTCCAAATCCTACACTCATTTCAGCACACTTTATGTACTCGTTGTAGGTTGGAAAATATCCTGTTGCTTTCCATCGTGCTTGCTCAAAGCAAGCTTCTGCATAATCTGCCCACTATGATAAAAGGTGCATGTTAAATAAATTTTATAATTTTATCCTCTTACCTATAGAGCCAGTTCTTGTTAAACATGGTCAAAATGAATTATTCAATGAATTTCAAATATGAGCACAAATACTAATATTCCATAAATATTATCTAAATGTAAAAGTTTCAACCTAGATTAACATATACTAATATTTTAACAATATTGTCTAAATCCTAAATATAAGTTTCAACCTAGATTAATAAAAGCATTATTTTGTAAATATAAATCTTAATATTTATTTATTAGGTGTTGAGATGTAACTAATGAAAGATTAAATCTAGGTTGGTGTTTCACTACATTTCTAGAATACTCTAGAATGAACACATTAGAAGGTAGGTAATATAAATATATACTTTTATATTTTGTGTTTATTCTATATTGATCATTTTAATTAAAATATTCTTAACTTTGTAAGAACTTCATAATGAAACAATATTTAATAAATATCTAGTACCATTAATCTCTTTTTACTAGTTTCATAAGGTTCATTTTCTACAGAGTCTAATTATTCCTATATTTTAATTGATATTATGTAGAATTATTCAAATTTTATAAATAAAAATAGCATTTAATATAAAAATTTATCTAATAACTATTTTCCTATATAACTTACAAAGTATGTTTAAAAATATACAAAAAAGGGTCTTTTAAAAGTATACCTACCGCTTTTGTAAGAAAAGGCATCATCTCACGCCCTTGTTTTTCAGTAGCATCTTTTGCCAATTCATGGACAGTTTTAGAACAAAATTCAATGCATGTCTTGAGATTGTCGGGAATGTTTTCTATAGTAGAAACATCCCAACCTTTAGAAATGGCATGTGTAATACACTTGAGTTGTTCAAATGTTGCATAGTCATCAAAAATATCATCATTTATTGTGATAACCGTTGTAATTTTGGCTATAGCAATTCTACTACTAGAATGCTCCAATTCATCTGTCGAACTAACTGCCCAACAAAGATATTCAATTGATCGTTCCCTTGTTGCAAGTAGCTTGGAGATACCTGAATCAGCCCACCAACTGCCATCCAAAATAATATTTATTTTAAGAAATATTTCAAAATAAAATAAACTTGAAATTATGTAAATTTTAGAAATTTGAAATCGTATAAGTTTAATTATTTGATAAATTATTGAGATACAATAGCATGTCATAAAGAAAAAAAATCAATGAACAAAATTACCTTCAAATTTATTTTATTAGACTTATATTTTTCATTATAAAGATTTATTTTCTATCAAATCATTGATTGCAGTAGAGTATAAATTTTATTCTATAAATTCAAATTATTACGTACAAATTATAGTAGTGACTTAAAAATATTATTGATCTTGTTCTTCCAATCTCTTATTGCAGTTTCCAAAATTAAGCATCTCATAAACTTAACAAAACTATATCATCATATTTTAGATTGTTAGAGAAATATAGATTAAATAGTGAATTAGAACATGAATATTTTTAAATTTTGAAGGTTAATTATATTAAGTTCTTCAAAAGAAGAAATATATTGTGTGCATGCATTTCTTTGTTTACTTGAGAAATTACCTTGAGAGGTTTTTCATCTCCAACTTGTACTGAAATTGTAGCATATTGAAGTTCAATTTAGCAAGTTGTAAGATCCTTTTATCTTTCAACCTGAAAATGTTAATTAAAACTTATAATTGATATATAAAAGATTTAAATTATTTTGATAAAATAACAATATTTTACTTCTACCTCTCGTTATCTAATTCATAGATTTCTATAAAATATCGTGCCTCCCATCTACTAAAAGTTCGAGGCCATTTATATGTAAGAGCATACTCCACCTACAAAATAAGAAATAAAAAGTTAAAAAACAATTTTAGTTTTAATGTTTCTATATATAAATAACTTTCATAGACAAAATAAAACTACATAATAGTTAAAAACATAATAACTACAATTTATCACCTCTTTGAAAACACTTCTCTTATGTGTGTCTGCAGATTTTTCTAATAATTTCTTAAGATAGGAAGTACTCAACGCCTCAGCCTCCTCCATCACGATTTCCCCAGGAAATGCCACACTAGAAACTCTTAACAGATTGAGCATACTTCTTATCATGTCGTCTCCCTTAACATTATTCTTAGCCTTGCTATCGTCGTTTTCTCTGAAGAGGATGAACTGCCCGTTGTCGTCCTTGAAATTCTTCAACACGTCTTCTCACCACACATCACATAACAATGACTAATTAATTATATTTTCAAATATTCAAATTTAAAACACATGTTAAAGTGTATTAAATAACATGTGTATTAATTTATTTAGATACATGCCAAATATTTTAAGGTAGAGATGAATAAAATTAATTTTCCTATATTTGAAGAATACACTACATCAATGAAAAAGACATACTAGTATAGAATTTGTTTTGAAGATAATAAAACTCGAGAATAGAAATAAAGATTAAAACATATCTATAAAATACTACCGGACTAACCAACAAAACATATTAAAACTACCATAAATGATGTTAAAAACTATTCTAACAAACCAACAAAACATATTAAAATTATCATAAATGATGTTAAAAACCATTCTAACTATTATTTGGTTACCTGCAGAGACATCATATCGACGGAGTCGAAGAAGCCTGAGTCCTAAAGCTGTGGCATTCAAATCCGTTGTAGTGCTTTGGCAGCCTAATTCTATCCCCACGCTTGCATTCCAACTTCTGTATTTGTGAATTAACTCTCTCTATTAATGTTTAATTCAATTGTTTCCTATTATAAACATTATATATTTATGAATGATTCTAAATAAAATATATTAAATAATTAAAATTAACTTATTTTTTCGACAATTTTAATTTTTCTTCAATATATGATATGTAAGAGTGTCAGTCCCTTGCAAATGAAACTCTACTCTACTCTTTAATGCACTGTTCATTGCAAATGAACTATAGTAATAGCAAATTACATTCTAGATGTTAGGAAGTTGGTAAGAGAAAATTTACAGACCCGTAAACGTAGTCGAGAGCTGCTTTTATTTCATCCTTGAAATATCGATCTATTCCGAGGCATTGCAATAGATCGACCATCTCAAGCCGCTCGATTAGATCGCAATCTCCAGTCTGCATTTCTTTTAACGAGATTTGGACTTCTTTCGTCAGTGTTTCAAAATGTTTACGGTATTCAGATCCCTGATAAATACACAATCAGTAAAGATAGAAAGTGTTAAACATCATATACTAAAGCTTGATTTCTATACTAAAAGTATTAAATAATCTAAGTTAACTTATTTCTTCCATGTATAAAGCTATTAGGATGATTGTAGAAAGAAATAGAAATAGAGATAGTTACTTACCCCATATGGCATCTCCATTGATTGAACAAAAGCATCGTCCCACTGATTGAAAGCACTGGATGGTATGGAAGAAATGTGATCTCCGTTCAAATTAGACATCGTGGAAGCACTTGAAAATAGTCACTCTTCAAATTAAATTGATATTCTATTGTTTAATGCGTGTGTTCAACTTTACAATTATACTGCTATTTATAGTGCTTTTGAACGCACTGCCTGCTACTGGTTGTCTTGAAAATTTGAACTCTCGAGCGCAATGTCAAATTTAGGTTAAATGAATGCGCTCTTTGAATCTTTAGCCGTTTTTGTCTCTTCTTGTGTACCTAATAAATAATTGTTTTCTTAAATATAATTTAATCAAACCTTAATATTCTTTGTCTACACACGAATACTAAGTCCATGGATTCTCAACTTACAAATCTTAGTTGGTTATAGAAACAGATTACTTAAATTACACAATGACAAAATGGCTATGAAATGTTCTGCAATATTCCGAAGATGCGTGCAAATCTGAAATGTTCTGCAAACCGAAGATGTGTACAAATATGAAATGGTTTTGTCTAGAGTTCAACGAAACGTGTTTTGGACCCACCAACTTGCGTGTCACACTTGTGGTCTCAATCTATCTAAAGAAAATTTACAAGGTTGGGTAGGGGAGAGGACCCATACTTGAATGCATTTCAATAATTGTGATAGGAGTTGTTCACTTGATATCTACACTTATTGACTTAATGTCCAATTTTTATTTTTATTTTATTGAAAGAAGCATTTTATTAATAAAAATAAACATTTACAAATAAATAACAGCAGATACAATGCTCAGTTGTTGTAATGTTCAATTTTTTTGACAACATTGTACATATACTTGTGACTTTAAAGTAGTTAGCACAATGCTAACTACCAAAAATTGAATAAAATGTACTCTTAGTTATAAAAAAATTAACCAATGATGTGATGCCACATTAGCTGTTCAACTATAGGTACCCTTTATGCATGACCATTGATCTTACATTTTTTTTTGGTTTTTTTGGACAACTTCGCAAAAAGCATGCTAATGTGGCATCATAATGAGTGACATGGACTTGAAACCTTAGTTATAAGTAGACGACTCAGGAAGTAAACTGCTGTAAAAAATTAAGAGCAATTTGAAATTTTCACCTAGGGTTTTGATAAGCGTGAAGTTAGGGTGTTCAAGTACTAGGTCCTCTTCCCTATAGTGGAGAGAAAATGTGTGTCAAAAACACAAAAGAAGTTGAATATGACAACACATCAATTATGGGTCGATGTCTTTTTACAAAGTCGATTGCAATTACTACCAACATGCAAGATCACTACACTTAGATTAAAATGCACACCCCTAATCTCATAATGAATATTCAGGACGCGGGTATCCTCCCAAAAAAATGTACAACTGATCAATTTTCAAAAGATCTAAAATATCGTGGATTTTTTTGAAAATTTCAACGTTTGATCTTCATGGTTTGCATAGTTTGTAGTAAAAAAACAACAAAAAAATTGGAAAAAATCACTACGTTTCTGTGAATCTAGAAAAAAAAGTTTGACTTTGTTTTGTCTTTGGTACTTTTTTGTTGGAGATTAGCCTATACCGAATATTCACACGTATTTTAGAAGACCTTTCTTCTAGCTACAATGAATAATTCTCCCTAGAACCACAACAAACCAATCAATGAGGTGGAAGTTAAATCAACAATATTGGGCTCTTAAGGATAGAAACGATAATCTAAAGAATGTTCCCCCAACCAAAACTTGAGGAGCTAATGTGAGATTAGTAATAGTAGTTTGAATCAGACAATGCAAAAATGATCAAAAGAAGATTAAGATCTTGTAGTTAGATAATTAATTTTAGAATTTGACACTATTAGAAATTCATGATTGGTGTTCTTTTAACAACAGAAGGAATATGAAACATTCAATTGGTAATAATTTATAATTAAGTGAGAAATAAAATTTAAAAAATTGACACTAGGAAGAGTTTCCCTCATAATCCAAATTTTGTCTATATGAACAATCACCATATTCTAAAACAACATTCACTTGAATAAAAGAAAACAGGAATAAATCCAAATTAATATGCCAGTAGCATAATCGAACATTATTAGATACATGGAATATAATTACATATTCCTATGTTATAAGAATAACATAAAAATGAAATAAGATATTTAGGATGTGAATTCTAATTGAAAGTTGCATAAAAGGGCTTCTTTATGAATTCAAGTAATTACATATGTAAGCCTTTAGAAAAATAGTATTTCTTTCTCAACACTTTTGACATGGTAGTCACTCACTAATTATTTCTAGAAAACCAAAAAAAATAATAGATTTTAAGCTAGTGAGAATGTTTGACATAGTAACAGTGTTCAAATACATTAAACAATTATTGCAGAGTTCTATGCCCTAAAGATGAGCTAAACAATCAAAAATTGAAGGGTTTCCAATTTAGGATGGTACAAGTAGTTAATGATTAATTATTATCGAATCCATATTTTTCATCCTCTAAGTCTATATTCCTCACAAGGTAAGAGTTTCTCTATTAGAGGTGATGGGTTGCCTTGTTGGAGATGTGGTAAGTTGGTTTATGTGGGGATATAATCAATTTTTTATACTTGGATGCACGCCTAGATCAAGGGTGATTTTCTCAAGGTTGCCCTTCTGCTTATTTTCTTATTGAGGTGGATTCCACTACTTTTTAGTTAGAAAGACATTTTATAGGGAGGAAGGGGTTGTGTCAGGTCTTGGTTATTTTTCTTAAGCTCCTTTGATGTTTCAAGTTGTTTGGTTTTAGGTGTTTTCTTCAAATCAAGGCTTGACAAACCTTTCTAGACTACTATCACCTTATTTGGATCATGGTGTCATTGGAGGATTTTAAGATTTCATTCAATTAAAATGGCATTTTTTCTTCTTGTATCTATGTATTCAAGTTGGTAGAGCCTTGATAAAATCCAATGCATTGGTTCTAGGCATCTTGTAAAACCCATTTTAAAGGTTTAGGAATCCTTTGAAAACCACAAATATCAAGTCCACATCTTTTGTTTAGAGGTTCTTTCTATCCAAGCTTCTGACATTTGTTTCATTTTTTAGTTGTTGGTATTTGAGGTTATGGGAGCCTTCTCAAATCCATTCTTCAAGTAATTGAAGCCTTTTCAATAAAACTCTTTCTTTATGTTAAAGGTTAAGTGAGCCTTTAAAAAATCTTTCTTTGGAGTTTTAAGCCCTTGTTTAGATTCTATTATAGCTCATCATTTGTATGCCTATTTAATTGTATTCTATTGTTTAGGTGTTTATTTTTAGTTGTTGATCTATAATTTTCGATATCCTAGAGCTATTTATTTATGTGGGTCTCTAAGTTATGCTCAAAAAGTTATTGTAAAGGTTTTCAAGGTCTCTTTGACACTTAGTTTCATGTAATAAAAAAATTGCACAACAACCACACTAAGTATGGGAATCATGAAATAAATATTAGTCTAATATTTTAGATTCATAGGATTGGTAAAATAAAGCTTAATTTTTTTCCTAAGCCTTGTTTATGGATTAAAAAACTAAAAATATTTTAACATAAGTCTAAAACTCAAATAATACACTCACAAGACCATGAATTTCATTTTTGGGGATATATAACACATTTTCCATGCATTCAATGCAACTAATAGTGATTATTATTGTATAAAAATTGATTGGAAGTACACAAATAGAATGATATAATTGTATACCAAGACTTGAATCTACAAATTGGGTACATTTGGCCCAAGAAGTGAACTTAGATAATAACCCATTGGAGAAATTAATTTTCCAATTTAAGAGAGTAGTCCAATTTAATCACCAAATAGAGACAGAAGAAATGAAAAGAAAATCCCCTTTAAAAACAAGGAATAAGAGAGAGATTTATAAAAACATTTAAAACATTAATTTTACAAATTCAATGCCATTCAAAATTTAGATATAATATGACATTTAACATAAATTTTACATACACAATAATAGACAAAAACCAAATAAGAGAGATTCAAACCCTATGCCCAATTATGCATATAAATAAAGAAAAATACAAGAGACCAAGCATAGGAGATCCAATCCAAGGCTCCAATGCACAACAATAATGCCAAGTAGTAATCTTTAATAAAGCCCATGCTAAATGAACCTTAATTCAAAGCCAAATCTGTCTTAGACAATGTAAGGAAATCCCCAATTTAAAAAACTTTAAAAAGACCAAACAAAAGTATCCAAAATGCAATCCCAATATCCCTCAAAATTTTGACAAACTAATAAACACAAAACCTCTGGCAATTTGGGAAATGAATTCACAAAATTGATTCATAAACATAATCCAATTTTTGATAAGAAATAATACAATTTCTCCACCAATCAATAAATAAAAGTAAATTGTTCAATAATCCTTGTATAATTGTTTTTTTAAACAATAGGGAAACCCACACAACTATGGAAATAAAACATAGAATCAAAAGTAAAAATTGAATATATTAAAATAGGATTAAACAACTAAATGAAATTAATACGTCATATACCATGAAAATTTAATGTAGATTAATCCATAAGAGATGCATTGTTAGTAAAATAAATCAAACAACATTGTCAAACTTAATCTAAACCAAAACATAAGTAATGAATCATGTTACTCAAAAAAAACCATGATGACAATCTAACATGGTGATTCAACATCAAGGTCATTCTTTATGAGAAACGTGGGTAAGGCTAGGACCCATGGGCCTTTATGTTACCTCTATTTCGATCACTGTCAGATATTACTAATGGACTCTCAGACCTATGAAGTTAGGTAGATTTCCACAAGATAATAACTTATATACGCATGCACATATATAATATTCAATTGATATAAGTCAATGAAGGAGAAATCATAGCATCATTAGGTTATCAATAATGATGAGTATGATAACAACTCTCTTTATGTGAGCACATTATACAAAGATTAAACTCAAATATATAACATTAATTATATCATCATCCTATGCCATCATTAAAATCAACAATTGAATGATGGTTTAGCCCTTAAAAATACATCACTTACTTGAAATAGAATTGGTACTTTTTGTCCATCCTCAATGCTTTCACCCAAAAAACAAGTTCAAATTTTACAACAAAACATATCAAAATCAACATGGTAGTTGTTGACATAATTTTTGTTTGTTAGTTAAACTTTACAAGTAAGCTTACTTAGCATAATACGTACATGGTACCTTTCCTAGTAGACACTTAGGAGTTTGCACCTTATTTTTGCACATTGTGTAGGATAAATTCCTTTAGGTGGTGATAGTCATTATCGAATTTCCACTTTTTGTCTGATAATTTTTTTAACAAATTTCATATAAAAAAATCCAATAATTTTTTCCTTATATTTTTACATCCAACTTCTATAAATTAAATTTTTCAAATGATCTTTCCAAGTTCTAAGTGGGAAAATGGTGGTGTTCCATAAGCTTTGAAAGATCTATTGCAGAATGAAGTCTTTGACAAAATTGAAGGTGAGACTTTTGATGTCTTGAATGAATTTTTTTCTTCTTCTTTTATTTCTAGATATTAAATTGGGCCAAAGGATTTTGTGGGGAATTCTTAGCCCACCCCAAGGGGTTTGAGCTCTTCTTTAGCTTAGTTATCAAGATTAGCAACATGTCAGTACAAGGATCTATTTGGGAAGAAGATTTGGTAGAGAAAGGTGGTGTCTTAATTGTTAAATATAAGGAAGGTATGTGTATTAATTTCCTTGACCATTCTCTTTAAAATCAGTTAGTTAAGATAGATTCCTCCCTTGTTGGGAAGACTGATGGGAGAAGGCCCAATATTGTCTTTGTTTACAAATGGGTTCTTTGCTCATAGTTCCTCAAAGGGTATGTGGTTGTTTCAACTCTACCTAAAGGTTTTTTTAAATTTTATTTTACTTATCTCTGAAGGAATAATTCTTAAGGATTTTAGCTTCAATCCCTTGGTCTTTGGTAAAAATCCCTTCTAGTTGTCCAAGTTGAAGTTGGGATTTGATCCAGTAGACCATCTATCTACTGTAGTTTCCACCTAGGTCTGCTTTTTGGGATTGCTCCTAGAATTGTGGGACAAGGAATCCTTAGAAGAAATTTAAAATATGTCAGTGATTAATAAGTGTGGATTCTTTCACTCATAATCATACTTAGTTTTTCCATCCTTGGTTCTATATCTCACTAGTTCTTGGCTCTATTCTTCCAATTTTAGGGGTCCTTAAATCATGGTAAGCTTCACTAGTTTAGTTTTTGGAGTATGAGAATTCTATTACTTTATATTAAATTATTCTTATGTTGGTCACTTGATTTTAGAGTGGCCCAAAGGTTTCAAGCCTTCTTCTCCTAGGCCCTCTTGTAGAAAAAGAGGTGTTGGGTTTGGGCTTTATTTTTGTCCCTCTTCCTTATGTTTCTGAGGCTTCCCTTAAGGTTGGTCTCGGGTTGGGCCCATTTTTCAATTTACCATTCTCCTCTCCTTTTTCCCTACTTGGGACATTAGCCTTGGTGTTATATCATGTTCTTCCTCTTATTCCTTTGTATCCCTTACCTCCCCATCTTGTTAGAATAATTAGGGTTTTCATTTAACCAAAAGATCAACCTACTAATGCCTAATACAACCAATAGTCTTATGTAATCACATGAAGTTTTTAAGCACTATAATGAACCCCATGAGGCATATTGGCCCACTACTTATAAATTTCCTCCTAGTGTCACTCACCATGACCAATGTGGATTTGAACCTCTAACCAAGATTTGATATCACTTGTTAGAATGATTAAGGTTGTCTTTGCACCAAAAGATTGACATGTCAATGCATGATATAACCAATAGTCTTATAGAACCATAGGAGGTAGTTAATCCATGTTGCAAACCCTACAAGGGATGTTGGGCCACTACCAAAACTTATCCCCTCTTGTTTGACTTCTTATGTTTCCCTTTCCCAACTTCTGTAGTTTCATTCCTTCCCTCCCCACTCCTCCTTACTAGGAATCCTTTCAATCCCTTCCTCCCCCATCCCTCTCCCCCTCCCCCCCATCTCACCCTAAGTCTTCCTCCCCTTTCTTCCCTTCTTAAGGTTAAAAATTATGTGGATTTTTTTCCCCTATAATTTAAAGGTCATCCAATCAAGACTAGAGACGAAATATGGTAGATAAATATGTTTCCAATGGGAGCCAGAGATCTCTCAAGAAGTTATGCTCAAAATTTTCTTCCCAATAATTTTTGTATCTTTGAATATTAGGGGTATTAAAAACCCTCATAGAAAAAATTTTGGTGAAGAATTTGATATAAAATATTTGAATCTTGACATTGTGTTCCTTGAAGAAACTAAGATGTCTAGTGAACCTTTTTCAATTGTCTATAAGTTTATCTATCCTTTTGTGCAAGTTATTGTAATGGATGATGATGGTGCCTCTATTGGGCTTGCAATACTATGGAAACCCAGCTTCCTTTCCAAGACCTATATAATTTAGGTTAAGTATGTTCAACATGTCTCCTTCTGCCATTCCCAGTCTAGGTTGAAGTGGACTCTAACTAATATTTACTCTCATAATTCTCTTGCCTTAAGGAAAAAATTCTTGTCTAGTTTGATCATTTCTAGGTGGACTTGTTCCAAGTTGATAAGTGAATTATCATGGGGGATATCAACATGCCTTTATACCCCTCTAATAAAATACATGGTAATAGGGATTTCTTAGATTCTATACTAAACTTCCATAGCTCTTTGGCTAATTGTAGCCTCATCAATGTGGAATTATGAGATAGTTGAACTATACTTGGTCTAATCTGTTATAGAAATCACCATATGCAGGTGAAACTAGAGATATGTTTATTGTCCAATAATTATGATTTTTTTATGATGTCATTGTCTCATATGTTGTTAAATTTGGTTTGGACCACTACCCTATTCAGTTTCGAAAGAATCACAAGACTTTATTAGATAAACACCCCTTCAGATTTGAAGTTATGTAGATCCAAAACCTCAAGTTTCACTCTTATATTAACGTATGGTCGAATATTAAATTGAAAGGTACTAATATGTTTAGGTTGGTTAGTAAATTGAAAAATGTGAGAAGCAACCTTAGACACTAGAATAAGTACACTTTTGAAAATATCTTTGAACAAAAAGAAAAAGTGAAATTTGATCTTCAAATTAATCAGAAGGATATAAATATTTTTGGCTGGAATGTGAATAGAATACTTCCTTTGATTAATCTTACAATTAGAATCATGCCTATGATCTAGATGTCATAGTCTGAGATGGTTTAGAAGACCTTTCTTTTATCAAGAACATGTTATTTCCTTTACATGGTTTCCTACACCTAATGTGAAGGCATAATATAGATAATTTTCCATCTTTTGACCAATCATGGGGATTTTACACACAAAAAACAAAAGGATTCTACTTTTCTTGAGATTACTAATTACTTAAGGAGGACTTGATAGTTTAAACAAAAACTTGAATGTCGTCCTTAAAAACTATATGAAGTTAAATGAAACAAAAACCAAAGTAAGCACCTGTAGACCTTCATTAAATCCTAAAGACAAAAGAAGTTCCCAAATGATTCATTATATTCAAATCTGGCCTACAACAAATTGTTATATTAGACCAAAAAAGAAATTTATGCAAAGAACCAAAAATTTATTGATCATAAGCTTGATACATTGCCTCTTGCCCTTATTCTAATTTCTCTTCTTTAACTTCTTTTGTATTCTCTATCATTCCTGTGGGTTGTTGACTTGCACCATTCTTCAAAGGTTGGTTTATGCAAGATTGGATTTTCACTTAGAGTTATTAATCCGTTATCTTTTTAATCTTTTTAATTTTGATCCCTTCTGACAATTGATATTTTTTATTCATTTGGAAAATTATTTTTAATAGATTGAAGTTCATTGAAAATGCAACTTATTTGTAGGTAGCAGATTTAGAGGATGAGCTGCAAAAATAATGGCTTAATTATAGTGCCCTATAAATAATGGGGATAAGTTTTGGACTCACAAATAGGAAAGCCATGGAAGTTGTGTCTTTGATCTTAATGACCATGACTACTTCAACTCTATACTTATATTAGATTGTGAATGCAAATTGTAAATCTTCTTTGGGTTATTTCATTTTACAAGAGGAATAAAGAGGTTTGTTTGAAAGTTGAGACATACTTAGATATAGGCATGACTCAAATCCAGTCTAGATTTAGAACCCTATAATCCATCATCAAAACAAATATTCTAATTTTTTATTTTATTTTTTAAATTATGAAATAAATGATGTGTATCTAGAGATTGTTTGTCTTTCCCATATCACATCAAATGATGAAATTATAAATGAAAAAAGAAACCAAATAATACAACATTGATAAATTGGTTCTTCTAGAGCATATACATCTCTAATAATTCGTATGTCACCCTTGAAAAAAAAATATTCTAGAACATGTATCTTGTAACACGTCCTTTGGTGAAGTAGACTATCTCAACAATCTAGGGACTGCAAGATTATATAATCAATGGTCAACCTAGAATATGAAGAAAACAATGTTCTTAAATTACATGTGTGACAAAATATTCATATTCATGTCGATAAGTGTGACAAAATATAACAAAAAAAGGTACTAGACCTACAAAAGTGACATCATTTTCCCATCTTCTTGTGCATGTCATTTTCCTGTTGCATCCAAAATAAGATTTTGTCACTGTGAATCAAGAATGCATGTACAATTGTGTTCTATATGCATGGGCAATAGGTGGAGATGAAAAAATGCACCACATTTACATTTATCTAATAGGTCTATTAAGTTTTCAAAATTATATACCATCATGAATGTTAGAACTCTAGTTGCTATGGCCGAGAGAATGTCCTTAGCAAGCCAATGCATAGAAAGTTCTGATTTGCTTGCATGTTGAGGACATTACCCTTTCCTGTAAGAGTAAAAGTTACAATGTTCATGATGTTTTATAAATTAAAATACCTAATTAAACACCTTTAAAAAAAATAAAAACCTATTGCATTTTTTAGCTCCACTTGATGCCATATGCATATGAATTGATATTGCATATTGAACTATTACCTCCTTCTGCATTGCCTGAAACCAAGAGATTCACACAGTTAATTCTCATGCAATCATAGGTTAATGTTGAGCTTCACTTGGTTTTAAGAATAGTTTAATATTATCTACTAATTAGCACCAACCACGTGAAGGTGGAAGCTCATTCAGCCCCACCCCCCAACATCTAAACTCCCCGTTAACATCTAAAATTCATTCATTATATTAATAAAATGTAACATTCACGAATTATCACATGATAGCATTCATTAACACATGAGTTTCATTAGAACATTCACATTATCATTAAAGCATAAGATTCATTAGAACATTCAATAGAACAAATTTAAAACATGTAGACATAAACATCAGCCATTATCAAATAAGTTACATAAATGAGAATCTTTTATTTTTTGTCTTTTTGTTTTTTTTAACTTCCCTATAATTTTATAGAGGCATATCCATGTTGTCATCGACATTTTTTCTAACCCGTGGAAGTGATCTCATTGTCCTTTACAAAGGTGGCTCCTTTTCAATAACAAATAAATGGTTAGATTAAAAAAATTCAAGACTTCAAAGAACATTGTAGTGCTCTTTACCTTGTCCAACCACACCATCTTGCCTGACAGCTTGCACCTCAACACATTCATTAGGAACAACTTCGACATACTCTAATAACTACAATACAAGATGTTTTCTTAATCCCAATACATATTATAGTTAAATTTATATTACTACACCAAATTCAATTTAAAATGTTCACTTGTATTAATAATTTAGAAATCAAAATTTCAATAGAAAATATATACCTTCACTACTACAATGCACATTTGAATCAACACCTCCATGGTGCTCGGATGGTGTACCATGATTGGAAGGCTACAATCCAATGTAAATAATTAGTGTATTTATCAACAACACACACACACACACACACACACACACACACACACACACACACACACACACACACACACACACACACACACAGAGGAAAAATACTGAGAAATTTTTGTCATTTATTTTAATACATATAATTATATTCAATTCAAAGTTTTAAACAAATATATAATCATTATTTCCTTACTTAAAACAAACATAACAACTTATATTTTTGGAACTTAATATCAAATATAGTCATTGCTAAAGTATTCATTTTGAAATAAAAACCAATTGACTTGTTTACCTCATTGATAGATCCAACAAAAGAAGCTTTCATATTCATTACTCAAATTCATTTAGCCATGGATGTATAGCCTTTTTTGTAGTCTAGTTTCTTGCCCTCTTCAGAAGTTGTTTTTTAAAACTCCAAGGCCTACATTTTTGCTTGGTATCATGAATTATTTTTGTAATCAATTTCATCACGATCAAATTGTTTACAATTTATAAATATTTTCATATAATTTTTTATTTACTTATACTTACAATTCACACAACAAGTTTTGAATATCCACCTGAACTGAGCTTGTGCTACCCATGCTTCTGTTTTCTTGCTTCAGTTGCCTTTGATGTGTTAAGCAACCTATGTGAAGTTTGAAATATGTTAGATCACATAAATGTTAAGAGTAATTAGTACATAATTTCATTCTTAACATTATGACATACCTTCTTTCCTCAGGTGGTACTATTTCTCCACCATGTCTTGCACTTTTCTTAGTGGCATCCCTTTTAAGATTCTCCCACTCAATAATAGGAATATAGCGGGGGCACTCATAATATGGATTTTCTTGCATTTGGGTCATGTAGTTGTTCCTAATATATTTCAAATCTTGGCCCACTTTCTCATGGAGCCTAAGTCTTTGAAAGAAGTTGCATCCAAAAAGTGATTTCATGACATCAATGAGTTTATCCTTTAACTCTTTAGTTTATAAATTCCACCTTTTAAGAAAAGAAAAGGAAAGTAAGATTCATAAATGAATTGAAGCTACCTTTTAATTAACTTGAAGAAATTGATCAAAGGAAACCTAATCTAGCAACGAAATCAAAATATGATTCCTTGTGTGGATGGTTGGCCCAAATATGCACAAACATTCATCATTTAGTTTTCCATAAAATAGATTATTCCTTGCAAAATAATAATGGGATTAGTAGTTATTGCAAGGGACTACATGGGAGGTAAGTGCATTTGATTATGAATATAAGATTGTATAGTAAAAGAAAGGATCAATCTTTAAAGTACTTAGAAGTTGGGCTACTCTCGGGCGAAGTCCATCTTCATTGCTCATGAACAATTGATCATAATTCTTTAGTGTTCCCATACATCTAACACACATACATCAAGGAATTTCCTCATTGCCTCCTGCATAAAATGAATCCAATATTACAAAATGCCCCCTAAGAAATAACTATTCAAGTGAATAAACACATGGAAAATAAGAGAGAGAAAAGAGGAATCTACTTACCACTAGGCATTACCATCGCATCTATGGCCATGTTATGTGTTGTTGAAATTGCAGTCAACATTACCTCTTTGGTTCTATTCCTTATGGAAGGTGGCATAGTGACCATAGGATCAATGCTAGGAGATGAAAAATAAGATTTTCAGAGCTATTAAAAAATATTGTTCGAGAAAAATACAAATGTGGGATAGAACATGCGATGTACTTGAACCACCTAAAGTATCATCATCTGGAGCATGGCCCTTTAACTTATTTAGCATCATCTGTAAAAATAACACATGCATTTTATTTAATGACATAAATAAAAGAGTATAATATAAAAACCATTATTGAACTTTTGCTATAATTAAAAACTACATTAATAGTTACTATGTAAGTCTGAACTAGGTGCATCAAATCATCCTTTCTTTGTTGTATTTGAGGATTCTAAGGTCAATTGAAGCCAAATGAGTTAATGTTCTTGATAGTGCATGAAGCACCTTTGCAGTGCAGCCATAGGATCAACGATTGACACAAAATCAATAGTGAATTGATCATGCTCATCATGCAGCTCCTTATGTACTACTTGTTCCTTTCTCTTTTCCTAATCAACACTTGTTTGTGAGAACAATATTATTAGCACTATATTTAAAACCAATCCAAAATAGTAGTGAAGAATAAAACATAATAGAAAATATGCATTAACGTATTTCTTATATCTAATTTGTACAACAACAATGAGTTTTACATGTCAGGAAGAAGAAGTTCTGTGAGAACCATTGTCGGTGTGCATATTGTGTAGTTGTTGATCCATACTATGGCCATGTATTTCAAAAAAAAATCATTGAGATATATTATAACACTTGTTATTATTCTAAGTTAGCAAAAAAAATAAAAATAATTAAAGTTGTTGGATTCATTGATTGGAGTTGATTTTAAATGGGCATAATACGTTCCACCTTGCCCATGATAGTGGCTTTGTTTGTATCTATGTAATTCAAATTGTAATCAATAAGAATCTCTTTGCCTCCATGTATCAATTTTGTTGCACATACAAATACGTGATTTCCCTCATACACTTCAAATATGCAATTGGCTTGTGTAAGGCCCCTTCTCTAGTGACTTATTATAAACCCTAAATGTTATGGATATGATAGAAAACTAAAAATTCAAGGATGTAAAGTGATATGTTATGGTCACATTAGGTTGATATGCTAACACCTTATTGAATCAAGGCTTAGGATGTAATGGTTGTATCCGATGATTAATTTGTTCCTAATTTAACATAATATGCAAGCATCTTGATTACTTGACATAATTGATTTTAAGGACTTACACCTTATGATGTGTTATCTCATAAGATAATGAGACATTGTTAGTAATTTCACTATAGTGAGTGCTAGAGTTTTTATCTTTCTTGTAGGCTTCTAGGAGTAAGCTTAAGTCTAGGGGGAGAGGATGTAATGCCTACCCCTGGTTGAATTTTCATATTGTATTTCCAAATTCTTTTAGGCTAGTTTGATGGTTGTCTTATGATTAGTGGTACTTGGTTATCGAATTCGATTAAATTTTATTTCATACTCAGTTGATTTATCTGATGAGTTAGTTATTTCATGTGTATGATTATTTCTATGATGATACATGTATGGTCGTATAGTGATTTATCGAACAAATATTTCTCTCTGATTTTATTAGGAGGATAACCATCATAACTAATCATTATTATCAAATTGACGAGTATTAATTATTTGTCTGAAGAATTAACTTTTTAACAAAAGGTGAAATTTTAACTTTAATTTTTATATTTATAATAAATAATTAAGGAATTATTTCTCTATTTGTTAATTAGACTGAATAGGAAGAAAAAGTATTTTTCTCAAAATATTCAATTTTTTTCTCCAAAATAATTAAATTTTCATGCATTATAGAATGACAAGCATAATTTAATAATGACATAACCACAATTGGAACAATTTTTCTAGCCTAGGAGTCGTGACATTGATTGATGAGCATTATTTAAGAAAAATTTACCCTTTCATATCTTGAAAACCAACACCAACCTTTTTCACCTAAAAGATATTAAATAGAACAAAAAAAAAGTGCAAATATGATGTGAACATAGCCTTTAAAAATCCCTCCACATGAACAATATTGAAGTTGAATGAGATGTCATTGGTCCTTTGAAGGCCAAGTGCAGGATGGTTTGGCAGTGGAATAGACACTTTCAACAACTCTAGTAATGGAAGTGGTGCAGAATTTCATAATTTGGTGCAAGAGAATTAAAGATTAAGTTAATAATTGTGATCTGTAACGACCTTGTACACTTGAATATCATACAAATAAATATCTATTGCTAGATGATGTGTCGTGTTGTCCAATCCATGTATAAGCTAAAAACAATTTAAAGGAAGTATCTATATATATATATATATATATATGGCTCAAAAAAGTCAATGAATCTTCATAAAATGCTTAAGCAATTTCTAACATGTTCCCTTCATCTTGTCAGGATAAAATACTTTAAAAAACCATGGACTCAATAGCTTGCAAGACACCAACTTCTGATGGTCCATATTTGGATAGTCCAGTCTACTTGGGTGCCAAACAAGTCTCATTC
This sequence comes from Cupressus sempervirens, assembly GCA_028749045.1. Lineage (NCBI taxonomy): Eukaryota > Viridiplantae > Streptophyta > Pinopsida > Cupressales > Cupressaceae > Cupressus > Cupressus sempervirens. The sequence continues at coordinate 137,245,909 of CM053789.1, read as the reverse complement.
AAGTCAAGCCACATTATGTTCCCCAAGAAACCAAGAGAAATGCCCGACTTCTTTAGAGTCCAAGTATATCCATGTTTCTCTAGGGTTATGAAAGCACGAGCTTTGAGTTGAAGTGGATGATTTGGAAGCTAAGAGAAAGGAACCCAATTTGAGCTGTGGATATCTATCATTTTCATTAAATTAAATGAAGATTGAGGTAAGAGTATGACATCAAGATGAAATTATATTTTTCAAATTTTTAGGATGTCTCTTTATAAATTGTCGATTGATATGATGGATGTGATTTATTTATGCTATAATATTAGCTTAGGATATGATTTATTTATGTTATAATATTATCTTAGATAGAAATTGCATAGTAGACATATGATAATTGCTCTTTAGTATCCTTGGTTGGTTTTAGTTTGTTATTAAATGATATAAGGGGAACATGAGTATTTTTCAAAATTTAAATATTTTTAAACTTAGTTATTTAAATATATTTAGATATAAATATATATTAATATTCAAGTGAAGTTAAAAAATTAAAACAATTGAATCATATAAATTATATATATATATATATATATATATATATATATATATATATATATATATATATATATATATATATATATATATATATATATATATATATATATATATATATATATATATATATATATAAAGACAATAATTTTTTAATACTTTGAATGGTGTATAGGCCCTAGTTGATGTAATAGAATGATATATAATTAATTGTTAAATAATTTCTTTTAAAGAGTAATTTTGTAGTATGCAAAATAACGGGATGGAAGTGAAGGGATAAGTGTTAGTATAACAAAGGGAAAATTTAGGAAAACAAAGGATAAGTGTTAGTATGACAAAGGGAATATTAGGGGGAGAGTGTAGAGAGATGAATCGACGTAAAATATCAAAGTTTGGAATAGTCATTAAAGGATCAAAGAATAAATAATAAGAAGTTATAATTTGATAAGCTACATATGTTTGCCTATCGGCTATACACTTGCACCCGCTCTGTGCAAGCACTAGTATAGACCAAGTGACAACTCCAACCCCAAATTCCACTATACAGATTGATAAAAAAAATTGAATAGTAAGATATAGAAATATTAAGAAATTGTATTTATAGTTTCCTCATGTCGACTTGCTTTGTTAGATTTAAATGGATCTTGATTACTATCAAATGAATTTGGCCCATCTATACATTATTTTGGGCACTTTTATCTTCTTGTGATAGCAACTAATGGCTCGTAGAACACACTTAGTTTTCCTATATTGTTTGAGACTATTCTTGGCACTCTCTAGATCACACACACACACAAGAGCAAAAATACCTAAAAAATCAATATTTGAAAAAATTACCACAAGAGTGAGGGCATCAAAAGTAACCTCAAGTTCCTTAAAAGTATGATATTAGTGAAGAATTTTTTTATATAAACTATATAAAGAAGATTGCTTTAAAAACAAAGTAAATTGAGAAAAGTAGAATAATAAGTTAGAGATGGATAGTAAAAATCAAAACTATAACTAGTCCAACATATTTCAATTAGATGCTACTGTAATATAAAACAAAATCTAAAGAATTTCAACATTAATCAAATAACATATTTAAATAAATAAAGGCTTGATGCAAAATATACTTGATTATACATAAAATTTATAATATATGTATATAACAATATAACATCTCAATGCTTTCTAAAGATAAGTTATAGATCAAAACATGTACTTCTTAATGGCTAAGTACTTGTCTTTAGTAGAATCAATAGTTGTAATAATAATTATAATGATAAGTGTTAAATATAAATTAATTTATTTTTATTTTTACTATTGTAATAGAATTAAGTATTCATTTAATATATTTTTATTTTTATTATAATATTAAATAATATATGTGGGAAAAAATAAATTTTGTAATATAATTTTAACATAATTTGTTTTGTGTATAATTAAAAACAAAGAAAAAATATTTAGAAATATGAATATGAACAAATATAATGTTATTATAATATTTTGTAAAGAAAAATAACTAACAAATATAAGTTTAAAAATTATAACTAATACAAAGTTGATGGATCCATTGCAATTATTATTTTTTTATTACAATTTCATCAAAAACTAAATATGTTATTCAGTGAATTTGATAGAACATGGTATGGTGTTCACTAATAAAATGGTGTGTATTTGGAGAATTAGGCATATAAGGCTCAAAAGTGTCTGACTAATCAAATGTTTGAAAAATAAGTTTTGAAAAATTTAAACTTAAAAAATAAAGATTTATATTATAGAAAGTACATAAGTTATAACAACATAAAGTATAGTTGTAATTTTGTTCAAAGTAATTATTTAGAAGTACTATCTAAGTCTTGGCTTTACTAGAAATATAGAGTGAAGAGAATTTCATTATTAGATAACGAAAACTCTTTCATTTTCTATATTTCAATTGGATCAACAAGAATTTTAAATACTTGATTCTTGACCTCCTTATGAGAATATGTTAATCCATCTCCAAATAGATAGAAAAAATGTAGCCCCCTAGTACAACTGACACATATCTTCTCCCACTCAAGCAAAACATTATCTGGTCTCATAAATTCTCTTGTCAACTCCTTCAATAATTCATTATTGAGTTTGATATTGTTCTTTACTACCTCTCCTTTTGAACAATTTGGATGATCTCCCATATAACAAGAAATAGCCGAGGCAATCTTTCCATGGAGCCTCTCATCCTACAATACGAATAAAAATAATATATTAATATTTTTGTTTTTAAATAACATTTGTTTCCATATTTAAAATTTATATTAAAAAAAAGGAAGAGAATTAAAACCTTGAAATCATTTATGTCATCAATTAACCATAGACACAATCACGTGAGTTGATAGAATCTAGATTTATGAAGGTATGTCTTCTCAATATTATCAGATGAAATAGCAGATGCTAGTAGTATAGTATGTAACAATATCGGTCCAAATCCTACACTCATTTTAGCACACTTTACTTACTTGTTGTAGGTTGGAAAATATCCTATTGCTTTCCATCGTGCTTGCTCAAAGTAGGCTACTGCATAATTTGCCCACTATGATAAAAGGTACACGTTAAATACATTTTTAAGCTGAGAGGCTTTCTACAGTGGCAGCAATCTTCAATGTAAACATTTTTCATTTTGAAAAAAATTTGATGTTCATTTACATGTCAGAAAAACAAAATAGAAATAAATTAATTATAATTATAATTGTGAAAATTACAGAGAGGAAATGGGAGTAAAAATGAGACAGATTAAGAGTCAAATTATTTCGTCAAGAAGGATATCTCTCGGCTTATTTTATATATATAATATATATATAAGCTAGTATAACTTTATCCTCTTATCTATAGAGCCACTTCTTGTTAAATATGATCAAAATGAATTATTAGACGAATTTCAAATATGAGCACAAATACCAATATTCTATAAATATTGTCTAAATGTAAAAGTTTCAACCTAGATTAACATATACTAATATTTTAACAATATTATCTAAATCCTAAATATAAGTTTCAACCTAGATTAATAAAACATCATTTTGTAAATATTAATTTTAATTTTATTTATTAGGTGTTGAGATGTAACTAATGAAAGATTAAATCTAAGTTGGTATTTTGCTACTTTTTCAGAATACTCTAGAATGAACCCATTAGAAGGCAGGTAATATAAACATATAATTTGATATTTTGTGTTTATTCTATATTGATCATTTTAATTAAAAAATTCTTAACTTTGTAAGAACTTCATAATGAAACAGTGGTTAAGAAATATCTAGTACCATTAAGCTCTTTTTACTAGTTTCATAAGGTTCATTTTCTACATAGTCTAAATATTTCTACATTTTAATTGATATTATGTATAATTGTTCAAATTTAATAAAAATATAGTATCTAATATAAAAATATATCCAATAACTATTTTTCTATATAACTTACAAAGTATGTTTAAAAATATACAAAAAAGGGTCTTTTAAAAGTATACCTACTGGTTTTGTAAGAAAAGGCATCATTTCACACCCTTGTTTTTTAGAAGCATCTTTTGCCAATTCATGAATAGTTTTAGAACAAATTTCAATGCATGTCTTGAGATTGTCGGGAATGTTTTCTACAGTAGAAACATCCCAACCTTTAGAAATGGCTCGTGTAATACACTTGAGTTGTTCAAATGTTGCATAGTCATCAAAAATATCATCATTTATTGTGATAACTATTGTGATTTTGGCTATAGCAATTCTACTACTAGAATGCTCCAATTCATTTGTTGAACTAACTACCCAACAAAGATATTCAATTGATCGTTCCCTTGTTGCAAGTAGTTTGGAGATACCAGAATCAACCCACCAACCTCCATGCAAATTAATATTTATAAGAAATATTTCAAAATAAAATAAACTCAAAATTATATAAATTTATTAATTTGAAACCATTTATGCTTAAGTATTTGATAAATTATTGAGATACACTTGCATGTCATAAAGAAAAAAATCATAGAACAAAATTATCTTCAAATTTATTTTACTAAACCTAATTTTTTCATTATAAAGATTTATTTTCTATCGTATTCTTCCAATCTCTTGTTATATGTTTCCAAAATTAAGCATCTCATAAAATTAACAAAATTATATCATCATATTGTAGGTTGTTAGAGAAACATAGATTAAATAGTGAATTAGAAGATTAATATTTTTAAATTTTGAAGGTTAATTATATTAATTTCTATAAAGGAAGAAATATATTTTGTGTGTGCATTTCTTTGTTTGCTTGAGAAAGCGCCTTGAGAGGTTTTTCATCTCCAACTTGTATTGAAATTGTAGCATATTGAAGTTCAATTTAGCAAGTTGTAAAATCCTTTTATCTTTCAACCTGAAAATATTAATTAAAACTTGTAATTGATATATAAAAGATTTAAATTATTTTCATAAAAAAACAATATTTTATTTCTACCTCTCATTATCTAGTTCATAGATTTCTATGAAATATCGTGCTTCCCATCTATTAAAAGTTCAAGGCCATTTATATATAAGAGCATACTCCACCTACAAAATAAGAAATAAAAAGTTAAAAAACAATTTAAATTTTAAAGTTTCTATATATATATATATATATATATATATATATATATATATATATATAAGTTTCATATACAAAACAAGCGGTGCAAGCGCCAAAGTTTTTGCCTTCATGGTTTATGGTTGACTGAAGCAGTATTGCATGAAGACAAAATTGAAGAGGGTTTCTTCTTTTCTAGAAATTCGATATAAGTAACATGCATGACAAATACAAATTGTAATAAACAGAATGCATTAAATTAAATAGAATGCAATATTTAGATTGAGCTCGGTTATGAATACCATTTATGAATAAACTTTCATATATATAAGAATACGTATGCTGAACTTATTCGTGATTTACATAAACATTTGTTTTACAGCTGATATTCTTGATAAGAAGTACAATTCAATAACATTAAGTTCACTTTCCAGCTTGGACTGAATATTATAATATATCTCCAACACTTCAGATGCTGTCTTTTGCAAATAGCAAAGATGTTGATGCTTGTGCTGGTTGGAAAAAGTGTTGTTGTTTGTGAACAACAGGGGTGTTGTTGTTATGTTACCAAGGTGCGGTTGGCTGGAAAAGGTGTTGTTGTTTGTGAACAGTAGGGGTGCTGCTGTTGTGTTTCCAAGGTGCTGCTGATCAGTACATATTTTTATATAAGAACATATGTAACTGAAGTTCGAAATTACCAAAGAGCCAGAACATATGTAACTAGAAAGTGAATTTCTATAGAGTATTCAAATTGAAGCTCACAGTTGATTGCACAAGGCTAATGAAGAGAAGCAAAATAAAATAACCAAAGCCTTTTTTAAGTCATAAAACATCTATACCTATAAATTAAATTACTATAATTTGGATTAAAGAGTAAGCTGAATTTTGTAGCATATGCTAGTTACTATAAACATGTTGACTAAATGTTCATGCTAGAAACAAACAAAATGTTATCTAAAAGAAGTTTTAGACCCTCAGACGCAAGAAAATTTTTAGTTCCTAGTTTCTTTCCAACTGCCAGTTTTAGATAAATGAAACATTTTGATTTATTCTTATGAATATGCTAATGTGTTCATGGAAATTTGTTACAAATGAAAGGGAAGAAAGTACCTCAAATAGTGAGCTTGGTATAAGACCCATTCCATGAACAAATGGGACAAGTGCATTGCTATCAAATGTAGCATCTGTGATCCCATTTCCTACCATATAGCCCTGCAAATCATTGAAAAAATTAAATACCAACATAATTGTTGTATGATACATGATATGTAAGTTCTAATTTTTTCACTACAATGAAAAATAAATTGGTAAATCGTTAAAGGTCTCTGACCTGAAAATTTAGAATAGGTTTTACACCAGCTGCAATTCCTATAATAGACCACAGCCATAAGAGGTTTTAGTATTTAATATTTCTTCTATAAAATGTCTCTACACTAAAAGTATAATAATAATAAAATCTTTTTCAACTAATTCCCTCTTTCTGGATCAGTGGCCTACACTAGCCAATTACTATTCTTTAAGCATACGCTTTATGCTTCTAATATAATACTAATTACTGGTAAAGCATAGCTTTAGTTTACAAAGAACAGCTTAGGGCCTTTTAAAGGATAGCATGAGTATCTTTAGAATCCAAATAGATGATATTAGAGACCTGTATAAGAAAATAATGATGTGAATGGTAAAATTTTCTTAACTTGTAGATCCAAACATAGACATTTCATTCAAATTAGAAATACCCTGACATTATTTAGAACATCAAGATGTCAATGTTTAGAATATCCTTCAAAGATATACTATATAAAAAATTATATTATAATAGTGGATGTATGAAGGACCCTAACCATGCTAATAAACATAACGAAAGCTTGAGCAACCTAGACCACCATTCAACCATAGGACAACAGGATCTTTGGCTGGATTTCCTTGTGATGTAACAAAATAATAGTACAGATACTTCCCATGAGCCCCATCTAATGTTATGTATCTACAAATAAAAAACATACACAACATATGTACTATTAGCAACAGTATTGAAAACCATAACAATAAATGTCATAAATATTGTCTTAATCATACAGTTCTCAATTTTAGGCAGATCAACAACTTATTATTTTCAGTCTTGTCTGACAATGAAGAACATTTTGACAAATCATTCCTATCATCCATATTGTTTTGAAGGAGAACTGCCATCATAGCCAGGCACAAATGTGATCTGTGCATTTTGTGGTGTTGCAACTACATAATATTAAAAACCCACCAATGCAACGAAGTACCAAATCAAGACAACCCTACAAGTATTCATTGCCAAATTACCTTAAGGAGTATGTAAATATGGAACTTTTTCTGCAGTAACAAATATATGTTAACACAAATTACTCAAAAATCAAAATAATCCAAACAATAAAAGTTTCAAATCATCTTTTTAATCTTGACCTCATAAGGCCTTAAGTGATTTCATTTTCAAAATAAAAGACATACACAGAGTCAAAAGAGTAAAATAAGCAAGGAAAGGGTCATTTAAAGCTGAAAATATTAATAATGTAGAGCCCAAATATATATGACTGCAATAGTGTAATAAAAATACTAATAATGCAGTATTCATATTAGAAAATAAGTCAAAAAGTCAAAAATTATACTCAACTTGTAGGATCCTCCAACAAATGGGGCATTTTTTGCTTCTTTGTGACCTATTCAAAACATCTAGACATTAATATATAATATCTAAAAATATATAACTATTTCTGATGTTTCAAAGAAATGTGCTAAACAAAGATTTTAAAAGAAAATACCATTGAAGTATATGTTGCAAATGGTACTCACGTTTGCAGTTGGTAACCTGGAAAGGTCCACCAGTGGCATTGGGATATGATGTCCTTGATTGATCCTGTAGAGGACTAACAAATGGACTGTGGAAGGGAAGAAAGGTGGAAGATGCACTGGGTTTGTCTAATATGATGATGTAGATTCAGAGAATACTCACGAGGACTATTGTTGTTAAAAACTTATAGAATGGAAGAAGTTGAATTATTAGTAATGAATATGACTGAACTAGGTTAAGCGGACACTAAAAGCATACCAAATTACAATAACAGAGGAATGCTTAAATTCCATAGATGTCTAATTGTTAAAATTAATGTACAAATCAGCAATACGTGAACCACAATAATGAGCAAATCTCTAGTATGGAATCAATAGCATCCGATGGAAAACAAATATCAAAAATCAAAATACATGTTTTGAGCAGTTAGAACACAACATTGAGCTTGTTTAAATAACTGTTTTGTTATTAAATTTCAATTTGGCAATTATTGCTTCAACTATCAATGACATCTCAAAAAAATCAATAGAGCTTCTATGGAAATGGGTTGAAATAACCTATTAATTACATGTCAGTGAAAGATCAAGCTGAAATCATTAACACTGTTGTGGCTAAAATCATTATAAAAGTTATAAAAAACATGAAAACATGAAATTAATATCTACATTATGTATGAGATAATTTTTACATATAAGGAGTATGTATGGCAAACATCTAATATGTGTTGAAATGCTCTTGCTTGAATGTTACTAGTGACTTTTCAAAATAGCGTAGATAGCATGTATGTTTTATAATAGATTTGATCGACAACTATGATCGATATTTGAAACCAAAATTTTGTAATAGTTACAGTATAACAAAATTATTTGATGTAGTTGGAGCCCTGTAGAATCATGTGATTGTATGAGTCAAGTTAGTACTACATAGGAAAAATGATTTAATATGAAATTAGAAGAAACGAAAAGCATTGTGAATGAGTATACCTTAATGGAGATGTTGTGTGGCCTAATCTTCAAGTGCAAAAACCAAACTTTTGTAATAGCTGCAATATAACAAAAGCATCTGATGTAGTCAGAGCCCTGTGTAGTCATGTGATTGTATGAGTTAAGTTAGTACTACATAGAAAGAATGATTTAATATGAAACCAGAAGAAATGAAAAGCATTGTGAATGTGTATACCTTAATAGAGATGTTGTGTGGCCTAATCTTCAAGTGCAAAAACATGAGTTATCTGACTGCTTTGATTGAGACTAAATTTTCCTTTCAGCTAGAAGTCTCGAAACATAAATATAGTTGCTTGTTTGTCAGCAAAATATGCTTCATATTTCATGCTTTGTAAGGAAGGCCAGATTTGTTGAGCGATATTTTTTTTTTGCAAAGTAGTGAATTGTTTGATTGTTGTTGTTGGTGATGACTGCTTTAACATGAAGGGAATTTATGTAGTTGACTTCCTCTTTACATTTGGCACAATATGCTTTGTTGTCATTCAGTGTGGTGTAGCTGTCAAATCTATAGTTGCAATTAGGACAGAATGTGCAGAATGGATTTGAAAATGCATTTGCAGGTGTCAAGAGCCCCACAACCTGTAGAAAGAATATTAGAAAAATGTTGAATCTTATTGTAAGAAGTGATTAGTGCAAGGTATTTGAAATGGTTACCTCAAATGTGGTGTGTAAAAGTATACAGAGTCTTTCCAATGTTCTTTTGTCATTGAGACTGCAAATATATGTTGATGGAGTTATACGAAGAGCATGCTTCTGATCCTATTTATTTGCAATGTTTCTAAAAAGGAAGATTGGAATTTCACCTTTCTGTAATTGTTGTTCCATTTGATAGAAGAGTCCAGAGAAACTTGGATGCATATAAAGCTGTGTTGGAAAAGTAGTAGTGATTATTTTGGAAAACAAATCAAAACTATAAAAAAAATATAAAAGAAAATGGAAGTAGATTTAAGAAGCTTACTGGTGCTTTATCCATATCTGTATGGCCATCTTTGATATCAAGAATGTGTTGTGTTCCTTTTATGTTCGCTGCTACAGCGAGGGCACCCACTATTCCATAAGCATATTCTTTTGCACTAGATGTAAGTTGTTTTATGGTTGTGCCTAGGATGAAGTTATATTCATTTTCAAGTGGTGGAATAGTTTCAATTTGATTACAATCATTTAAAAGTAATATGTAATCAAAATCTTCGCGGTCAAAATCTATTTTTCGTACAAGTTTGAATTCTTTTATTGCTATTGCAATTCTTGGTATTATCTTATCCTCAAACTTGCGTAGTAGATGGCTACCAACAGTTAATGTTATTATCATTTTTCCCTTACAATCTATCAAATCAGCTTGTAAGACTTTACACATTCCTATGCCTTTGTCAAGAACAACCTTGTAGGTGATGAGTAGAGTGCCATGAAAAGTGTTGCCAATTTTTCTAGCATTTAGATCTTCAATTGTTACTGGTCTTTCAGAAGTTAATTTTGGCCTATTAGAAACCAAGAAAGATGATGTTTAGTTGCATGATTTGGAAGACTTTAAAAGATGAAAAGAACAATTCATGTTAATACCTTTTTGAATTTTTTTGCTTGTTTGTATCTGCTTCAGTTGTTGGGGTTGTTGTCTCCATTATGATTGATCTGTTATAAATGAAAGAACACAATGTTAAGACTGGTCATTGTGTAGATAACATAATATATTGAAGCAATTGATGCTATTACCTTTTTTATTCATTTCTCTCATTTGTATCTGCTTCATGTGCTAGTTTGATTATGCCCATCATTGTTGGTGAAAATAGAATTAAATTGAATGTATTTACAATGACAAGATTGACCCATGTTGAAAGATTACAAGTGCTAGGTTTTTACTTTATTGTCTCACAGAATGGACCTTTATGAAAGTTGAGGGGTGATCTATACAAAATGCTTTTGTTGTATAGGTGGAACATATATTTCCAATTGAGTTAGTCCATATATGATCAATTAATGGTCTATTTGGAGTATGTGTTTTGTTGAGAGCAAATTGTGTGTTGTGTTGTTTCATATGTTGTATTAGTCTTTTTGTTGTTTTCTTGTTGTTACACATGTCTAAATTAAGATCTCCTATAATGAAAAGAGTTGTTTGTTGGATTGGATAGGTAAAGTTGACGGTCATTATGGCCAAGATGTCATCTATGGGAGTATTGGGTCATATGTAAACATTAGTAACATTGTATTCGATGGCATGATGGCATAGTGTCAGTGTTATGGCTTCACTATTTTGTATTTTTTGCTCTTTTGTATTCAACACTTGTAGATTTTTTATTACAAAAGTTGTTATGCCATGTATATGATACAATGTATGGCTATTGTATTTGTGGAGAATATTTTTATGGGATGGAGTCAAGTGGACCTCTTGGAGGCACAAAATATCAGAGGTCATGATGTCATAGTCATTAATAATGTCATCTATATGTGCTCTTAAGCTACGGGTATTTAGTGTACATCGAAGTATATGTGAATCTTGCATCAAGCATGTTAGCTGACTTTCAAGTTTCCATTGTGCATTTGTTTGGAGATGAGACATCTTGCAATGAATAGTTTTTTTGACTTTTAAATGTTTTGATTGTAAAGGTTTAAGTAAATATAGTGATTGGATTTATTTTGTTCTTGAAAGAGTTGTATATGTTAAGCCATGTTGTGTAATGCCAGTTAGGTCAAAAGCAAGGCCTTCTAATGTTAGCCCTTGAGATCGGTGTATTCTTCGAGCACATACAAATTGTATTGGGAACTGTTTTCTGATTTTTACTTGTCCACCAGTGAACATTTTTGGAATTGGTCTTGCTATTCGATGTGTTGGGACCCAATCTCTTTGAATCTCTATTGTATAGTATTGACCTAATTTATTTCTTTGGCGCTAACCTATTTTAGGATCATTAAACTAAATCCAAATTATGTGAATGTCTTGTTGTCTTATGTATGCTTTCAAGATTCCATTTGATCCATTAACAAGACCATCTTCTGTGTTATAGTTCCCTCCAATAATTTTAATGAGGATATTTGGTTTTAAGATTATTTGACTTGGCAAGGTTGTTGCATGGTTGTAGACTCGTGTTGCAGTATAGTTTTGGTCTAAACATCAATTGCATCTAATATGATGTTGTTACTAAGAATTATTGATAGCATATTCTTGTTATTTGTGTCAACATCTTGTCTTTTGAAAAAGAGGTATGGAAATGTTGGGTCAAGTGGCGATGGGCGTAACCAAGCATGATTGAGGTATTGTATGCCAGCATTTGTATATTTTCCCAAACGTATCCTATTCAAAGTAGCAATGAATTAACTATCATTTTGTCGTATTGTTTTGGTTAGAGAATAGCACTTTACCTTGTCTTTCCAAAAATTGTAGGGCATTAATTCTGTTGGAGATGGGCTATTGTTAAATACATCCAAGTCTAGCACTAGGAGAGCTTGGTAGAGATCACCAGAAAAAATTGTGTTAATGTTGCCAAAGTATTTAGTAGGCAGTTGCATAATATCATGTAATCATTTATCAAGGTAACATAAAAATGTAGACCCTACCAAAGAGATCTCATCTATAAGAAGCACATGTAATTGACTGTAGGTTTTTGACATTGCATCTAATATCTCTGTGCTAAGTGGGACAAATTTTGATTTGTTGAAAGGTATGTGAAAGGTTGAATGCAATGTTGATCCACCAATGTTGTATGCTACTTTTCCTATATATGCAGTCATTAGGCCTTTTGGTTTATCAAGATCACTATTGATTGCATTGTTGTACAATTGAATGAGCGATTGGTAAATAGTTGTTGCAGTAAATGTTTTTCCAGTTCCTGCTCCTCCTATTAGGAACAAATGTATTGGAGTGTTAGGATCCTTTAACTTTTTCATGATAATGTCTTTAATGATTGTTTGTTGCTCTCTATTTAGGGATCGTCTTAATTGGTAGTATTCGTTGTTGTCCATGATTTGTGGATGTTTTGCAATTTCAAATGGTCTTGAGGATAGATTACTGATGTTTTTATTGAAGGGCATATGCACCAAGTTGTGGTGCCAAAAAGATGACAAGTTTTTTTTTTCTAATTTTCAATAGCACATACGCGCTATAGTGCGTACGTGCTATTAGTGCGTACACGCTATTCTGATGCCAAAAAAGGTATATGATGGGCTGCAGACCCGCAGCCCATCATTTTCATCTTGTTTTTTTGCTCTCCAACAGCATGTATGTGGGTTTGACATCGAAATTTCACCACCATTTGCCAAAATGCCTCCTCACCGACGAAATCCAAGATAACAAGCACACCCATGATGACGAGGTAATTGATATAAACTTAACTTTGCGTTGTTTAATATGTTTTCCATATTGTTTTATTGGTTTTTGATTTTTTTTTGTAAGGTTATTACAAATTTCATTTAGATTTGTTTATTTATTTGGATTTCAATTGATTTTTTATCAAGAAATGTCCATAATCAATCGAAAAATCCACAAAACCCTCAAGAACCTCAAAATCAAAACCCTCCTCAAGAAGAAGAACAAATTCCACAACCCGAACCAATTGCAAGACCTCTGCCAGGCACACAAGAAAATATAATAAATGAAATAAAGAGAGGCAAAACTGAATTAGAAAGACTTATTGCTCGATCGAAAGAATTCGAACAAACCAATCCAATGAGGGCTCAATTGGCATCATCCCTCAAATCCATTAACACTCAGATAGCCTCAATTAGTGGTTAGTTAGATATTTGGTGGGCTAAGAGGGATGAACAAAAAAGATTTTATGCAAATAAATTGTCATATGAAGATGTTAAAAAAAAGACATACCAAAAGGTAGTATATGTGCATTATTTAGAAAACCCGATGAGCAAAATACTGTTAGAGAGGGTACTAAACAATTCCCCATCCATTGGTGCATACACGATGCTATTAGAAATAATTTTTGGGATAGATGGTGGATGGTTTTTGATGCCCCTCCTTACAACAATCACGAGGTCCCCATGTATTTTTTGAAAAAATTATATTGTGAGTTTGCCCTTGGGGAGATTCCCAATTATTTTGATATGTTAGACTCCCAAGGTAGAGGTGGGGGGTCATCATTTGAGAGGCCAGGAGCACGTTGTGACCGTAATGTAGTTAGGGCACCTATGGTGCATCCACATCATGAGCATGTGATTATTCCTTCAGTTGTGAAGGAACATGTAGAGGCCAACACTCTAGGGACCATTAATGCTTTCGCGCAAACCCTCATCTATTCTAGGAGCCCATTAGTTGAGGGGGAGCCTTCTATGCGTCGTGGTCACATGTGCACTTCATGCAGATCCCTATGCACATTTGGCACTCATGCCAGAGATGGTGCTAATGATGGGCTTGTCACCGATCAGTTCCTGAACGAGACATTTGGCATTGACACACATGTAAATTACTAATTTTATAACATTTCATATGTATAGTGAATGATTAATTAATTAGCATTTATTGACATTGTTCAAAATTTAGGGTCAAAGTGTTGTTGGGCCTAGCAGTGATCCTCCAGGCCCATTTTTTGTCCCTTCGACGAGTCCTGAGGTATGTATCAATTTAATCATTTTAATTAATACATATATTTATTATGTAATCATATTAAGGATTGACAAAAAAAATTATGCATATGCATCAGTTCTCCATAGGACCCTCAACCTTTACCACAGACGCAGAGCAGAGACATCATATGAGCTTCACATAGTTACAGTTGTTTCATGTTAATTTAATTCATTTGATTATATTTATTCCATGTTTCATGTTAGATATAACATGTATTATATGACATGCAGCTCATGATGTTGGACACACCTCCTCATCTGCGACAGTCTATTGATAGTGGAGTGGCCACAGCTGTGGCTAGCTCATAGCCACTGACAGAGGTATGAAAGAGTTTTCTTCATTTTAGTTGTTGTTTATAATAGTTAATCTCAAAATTTATAATGTTATTTATAAGTGATTATATTTATTAAATTTTTGTAGGGTCTTGTCATGCCTGATTGTCCACGAGCATTTGAGGTTGACTTACAGAGTGACTATTTATTGGCGGTAAGAAAATAATTGATTTTGTGTGTACATATATTTGATTTCAATGTATAATAAATATTGATTCATATCTACTTTCTTTGTATCAGTTGGACCTGGAGAAGAGCCTCAACAAGAGGTCAAGTGAGCATG
This sequence comes from Cupressus sempervirens, assembly GCA_028749045.1. Taxonomy (NCBI): domain Eukaryota; kingdom Viridiplantae; phylum Streptophyta; class Pinopsida; order Cupressales; family Cupressaceae; genus Cupressus; species Cupressus sempervirens. Next base: position 137,230,830 of record CM053789.1, on the reverse strand, counting down.
TCAAGAGGGCCCCATCATCTCCACTGTCTCCCTCCACACGACGGCAGAGGACGTCAAGAGACTTGTTTCCTTCCCCTTGTGGGAAGGAAAAGATGTAGTTGAGATATTTGATACATATATATAGAGAGACTTGTTTCCTTCCCTATTTATATATATATAGGCATCAGAGAGACATATTCGATACACATTTGATGTACATATGACATTCTATATTTGATGTATGACATTTATTTGATGTATGACATTATTGGTTAATATATGATATGTTTGTTCATATATGACATTATTGGATATCATAATATATTATGTGTTTTTTAATGTACATGACATTATTGGTTATCATTTTATATTATATGTTTGTTCATGTATGACGTTAAATTAGATATGTTCATGTATGACATTAAATTAGATATGTGCATGTATGAAATTAAATTCAATTGCTAGAGAGTTTCCATTATTTCTACCAACTAGTAGATGTTCTTTTTTGCTTTATTAGTATTTCTCAAAAACTACAAATAAGCTATTTCTGGTGAATATTTATAAACAATTGTGATCATCGACTTCATGTACTCATGGCTTTGGCTGCGAACACTTGTAACTTTGGCTATAAGCATCCATGGCTTTGGCTATGTGCACTAGTGGCTTTGGTTGTGAGCATTTATGGCTTTGGTTGTAGGAACAATATAGCCTTGGCTGTAGGTTTTCTTTCTTGTTGCATATCGAAGTTACCTTCAAGAATATCATTAGTCTAAGATCATTACAATTAAAATACTATGACATAATACCTTGGAAATAATAGTCTTCAACCCATTCCTTTATTTGTTAAAACATCATGTAGTATCTACTGTAGTGCTTCTACTCAAATATGTTTTCAAAAATACTTAGTATCGCAATGAAATGTCTATGGAAAGCTTTTCAAATAGGATATTGAAGAACTAAATGTGGACAATCATTAGTACCCATCAATAAGAACACGGACATCTTTCTCAAGCAAGCCATATGAAATTAGCTTAATTTATAAATTTTCTTTGCAAATAACTAGAAGATGCTATGAATCTTAATATAGAGTTAATCACGAACTCATTATTCCATCCAAGAAGCATATATCACCCTAAGCCAATTAACCGATAGGATGAAAATTAATTCAATTTCAATAAAATTTTGAGTATAGCAAGCATTTTAGGGATTCTTACAAGAATTAACACGATGTTTAGAAGAGCATTACAAGTTCTTGTAATGCTATTTCACATATGTAATCATATTCAGTTTTGAATGGCCATTTGTGTTACAAGCATAAATGTTCTTTAAGGTCTTTTAATTCTAGACATGAATTTTATTCTGAAGCTTTTTTATGACAACCCACTCAATGCATATATTGTTGTTCCACATTATGCTTATTTGACTTTCATTGGTTGATTTGGGTCTAGACATGACGTTATTCACTACCTTTTTTATATATTATTTTTTTGTAGTGAGATTCTAGCCTGAATGAATGTATTAATCATTGAAGTTGTGAACCTTGGTCGAGATCCTTAAAAATATTTTTTCAAATTGAACCTCAAATAGTTTTCTCAGTCACCCCCTATACACAGATACTGAAATTGTAGTTAATGACAAAATTAATACTAAATTAACACAAGTTTAATTGAGAAGTATTATGTACCTCAATAGGCTAGATTATTATTGACTGGGAAGCTTTATCTTAGAGTAGTTGGTTTTCTAAATCTTTAGCGCAATGACACTCTTATGGAATGTGGAATTAGGTTTGCTAGCTAAGGAACGTTCTTTAAAAGGCAGAGGAAACTCAAGACTCCCATGTTTCCAATCAATATAAATGTTTAAATTGCTTCTCTAATTTTTTCTATTTATGATCTTCTTAAAATTTAACTTTCTAAATGCATTGATGGGGAAATAAAGATCTTCTAGGAACTAAAGGCTAACCATGTTTAATACTTACAATTCTTTGTTTTTATCTAATAATTTAAAAAATATTGTACAAGTGTTTTCAAAGAGCAACACTTGTCACTAACATCATAAGAAGGAATATCCAAGGAGACTTACCACTAATCCCCCACCACCAAATTCAAGAGAAAACAAAAATCCACTACTAAAGAGATAGTAACAATTATCATCCCTAGTCTCTCCCTTATCACAAAATGATTACCATAAAAATTTGCATTTCCAATTGTGTAATGTGCATTGAAGCGATAGTAACATTTTCACTCTCTTACCTAATGTCTCCCATTTCTGAAACTCCTAGGGAAGGGCAAGGCCATCTTCTCAGTACTTCAAAATACAACGAGTTCCATTTTTTCCCATATTGATAATCATTGACTTAAAGTATAGTCGAAGTATTAACAGCCCATAGGAACTCAACCTTTGAACATCCCATCTATAAATGACCTCATAAAGAAAGTTCAATAAACCCGCATGAAACAGTGAAACAAAAGTTGCATACTTGTGAAGATGATCAGACTGCAGGTGATCAATATGTCTCAAATCTATATTCAGTTCTTTTACTATGCATATAAATGGTTTGTTATATAAAAGACTTATATCCACCAGATAAATAATCATTTTCTTACTATGCTATCCTTATCCTTGGCTGATCTCTGGTAGACCATTTCTTAACCATCCTCCTTCGATCTATAGGTCACTGTATTAATCTGGTTCATCTTGTCTCTACTGGAATTAATAAGAATTGGCAATCTCAGGGATTGCCAAAAGAGGAATGGGTCCAAGTGGAAGATAGGATTTAGAAGTGAGTTTAATTAAAACATAATAAATAGTGTATTACAAAAAGGAGAATGGTATGTTCTTCGCAATCTACTCCCTTATACATTCTATCAATGTTCCACATTGAACCTGATAGAGAACATCATAACACATAACTAGCAACATAGAAAATACCTCCTAGCCACCTCAAGAACATAAAATTTCAAAAACCAAAGTGCACAAGTTTAAATTCAAAGCCTCAAAGGTCAAGAGCACAACAAATAAAAATAAATAAATAAATACGAACAAAACCCACATTTGATGGAATCACAAAAAATTTGGTGGCTATATAGTTACAGGTTGATTCAAGCTAATCCTTCATCACCATTAAGGTTGAAAATAACATACCCAATTGAAAACCAATTTACATATACAAAGTGACTAACATTACTCACAAAGAAGGAGTAGAAGCTACACACTACCTTGCGTCCAAGGTGCGCTAAAGAACATAACCAAACTCTTGGAGATCATATAATCCTAAGTTTACATAATCTGGTAGTAACACATTTCATTAACTTATGAAACATTTACCAAGTTCCATGATTTTCCTTTCCAAAAATGACATGCTAGATATGCTTTCCAACAATATAATTAAGATCCTTCCATCACACACTGCAAGTTTTAGCATCACCCAAGATGGCATTGTAGAATGAAAATGAAATATGATCTCCAAAAAGTGAGAGAGGTTATTGTAGGTCTCTGCAACACGGGCTTGTAGGGATTGGAATCTCATCCATATCTTGCACGAGATTCGAGATATGCCCCGTCAAAGATTGCAGCCCTGTGGCATTTAGTGACCCTTAGGGACATTCTGGCTCAACGTGCTTGAGAATGTTCGACCACTGAAGGGGACAAGACGAGGTTGGGGATAGGGTTTACCCGGCCACTCGGAGCTAATGGAGAAGACAATTTGATCCCACGATGAAAGATGAGAGAGATTTGGCAGTTGGCAACTTTGTACTGGCCAACACTGCAAGTTTCAGCATCACCCGAGATGGTGTCATAAAATAAAAATAGTGTGTGATCTCAAAAAAGTGAGAGAGGTTATTGTAAGTCTCTGCAACATGGTTTTGTAGAAGCTAAAATTGCATCCATACTTCACACAAGCTCCAAGATATGCCTCATCAAAGATTGCAGCCCTATGGCATTTAGTGACCCTTAGGAACATTCTGGTTCAGTGTGCCTAAGAACGTTCGAGCACTGAAGGGGACAAGAAGAGGTTGGGGATAGGGTTTACCTGGCCACCTGGAGCTAATGGAGTAGATAGTTTGATCCCATGACGAAAGATGAGAGAGATTTGGCAGTTGGCAACTTTGTACTGGCCAACACTACAAGTTTCAACATCACCCAAGATGGCATTGTAGAATGAAAAAGGAATGTGATCTCCAAAAAGTGAGAGATTTTATTGTAGGTCTCTACAACACGATCTTGTAGGAATTGGAATCTCATCCATATCTCGCACGAGCTCTGAGATATGCCCTGTCAAAGATTGCAGCCCTGTGGCATTTAGTGACCCTTAGGGACATTCTGGTTCAGCATGCCTGAGAATGTTCGAGCACTGAAGGGGACAAGATGAAGTTGGGGATAGGGTTTACTTGGACACCTGGAGCTAATGGAGCAGACAGTTTGATCCCACGACGAAAGATGAGAGAGATTTGGCAGTTGGCAACTTTGTACTGGCCAACAATGCAAGTTTCAACATCACCCGAGATGGTGTCGTAAAATGAAAACAGTGGGTGATCTCCAAAAAGTGAGAGAGGTTATTGTAGGTCTCTACAACATAGTTCTGTAGGAGCTAGAATCACATCCATACTTTAGATGAGCTCCAAGATGTGCCCCGTCAAAGATTGCAGCCCTATGGCATTTAGTGACCCTTAGGGACATTCTGGTTCAGCATTCCTAAGAACGTTCGAGCACTGAAGGGGACAAGATGAGGTTGGGGATAGGGTTTACCTAGCCACTCAAAGCTAATGGAGTAGATAGTTTGATCCCACGATGAAAGATGAGAGAGATTTGGTAGTTGGCAACTTTGTACTGGCCAACACTGCAAGTTTTAGCATCACCCAAGATGGCATTGTAGAATGAAAATGGAATGTGATCTCCAAAAAGTGAGAGAGGTTATTGTAGGTCTCTGCAACATGATCCTATAGGAATTGGAATCTCATCCATATCTCACACGATCTCCGAGATATGCCCCATCAAAGATTGCAGCCCTGTGGCATTTAGTGACCCTTAGGGACATTCTGGTTCAGCGTGCTTGAGAACGTTCAAGCACTGAAGGGGAAAAGATGAGGTTGGGGATAGGGTTTACTTGGCCACCTGGAGCTAATGGAGCAGAAAATTTGATCCCACGATGAAAGATGAGAGAGATCTAGCAGTTGGCAACTTTGTACTGGCCAACACTGCAAGTTTTAGCATCACCTGAGATGATATTGTAGAATGAAAACGGAATGCGATCTCCAAAAAGTGAGCGAGGTTATTGTAGGCCTCTACAACACAGTCCTATAAGAATTGGAGCCTTGTCCATATCTCGCACGAGCTTCGAGATATGCCCCATCAAAGATATTTGAATTCACAGTGTTTAATGAGAATATAGTTGAGGCTTGCTTTACTTTTCTATGTTAAGTTTGGCTTTCAATTTTGGAGGAATGAATCAACCTTGATGATAGAGGTAAATGCTAAATAATATTTATTTAATCACATTGTTTGAAAAAACTTTAATGACCTTTAAATACAATTGAAAGAAATGGAATTGATCTCCCTTACTCATGTAGATGAATAAAATTGGAATTTAAAAAAGAGAGGGACATCCACCATAAAACCATGCAATCATTCACTTCTTGATGGGAGTATCATAAGTTCATTGTTAGATGGATATGCCAAATGTGGAAGAACTAAAAGGAAAATATGAGGATTGATTTAATATAAAACCAAACATGTGGAATATTTAAAAACATATCATGGGGCTATTAATAAAATCAAACTCTACAAACATGGGTATTCAAACTATGAACCAAAAAAACATCATTATTGAGGTTTTAGCATGTTGGGCAAGATAGGGTCTTATTGAAGCTAACAAGAAGCATAATTGTATATAGTGTTTTATAGGCATAAAATTAAAGTGGCATAAAACCATTCACATGCAAAAACATCTAGAACATGTGATAAAATCATACGTTCAAACCATTCATGTAGCCATAGTCACAAATTTCAACAAAGAATTCAACCAACATAAAGGTGCTAAACTTTGTAAGCTATGGATAACTATTGATCTTTAAATATAAAAACATTTGTATGGGTCTAAGGTAATATGCATTATGAAATTTCTTGATTTTCCAAAATATTATATCTTAAAATTCACAATCATCAAATCTTAGCATCCAATCAACTAATCCAGTAATACAAGCATCAAAACGATGTGATAAAAAAAAATCAAAGTTGATTCCATAAGGTCTAACAATATCATATAATTTATTTATCAATAATTTGAAACATCATAAGCATATGTCTAATAATTTCATACATGAAATATACGTAAAAAATGACATACATAGAAAAAATTATACAAAACATATGCCCAATAATGCCATATAGGTGTAAAATGTACATCATTAGATATATACTCTTTCCAACTAGGGGAACAAAATAAATCCCTAATTGTCTTTAATTGCCAACAAGTGGGAGATGGTGTATATAACGAGGTCTTCCTAACATGTTCACTAGTCCATTAGTCTAGAATCTTCTGTAACTCGACATGTTACAATCAAAATTGTATGTGAATAAATAACTATTTTATATCAAATATATATATATATATATATATATATATATATATATATATATATATATATATATATATATATATATATATATATATATATATATATATATATATTTACACATAAAACTTAATATTTTCTTACAGCTAGCTGATAATTCCTCTGTATATACACCTCAGGGATACACTGATGGTCAAGAGTAATAAGACCCTACAAAAACCATCAAAGTTATCACTCGATTGTGCCTATGAATTTTATATTGAATTTCAGTACTAATGAAATTTTAATGTAAACTCTTTCATACCTTAGTCATTGGTTTAGAACTAGTGAGTACAATAAGGACTCGTTGATCAATGCAATGATGAAGATGTAAAGGAATCTCTGATGTCAATAGCTGAAAATGATAATACATGAGACTCAAATGCAGTTATGAAGAATACACATTTTCTTTTGTCTCCATATCAAATAAAATATTTTGGTACCTCTGTGAATCTAGTATGACATCCTTCATTTTATAGTGTTGATCCCAAAGCTACAACACTTATTATTTATTACACATGTATATAAATCTGTTAAGCATCAAATTCAACACCTTTGTGTGCAAAATAATGTACTATATGTTAGAGTAATAAATTCATTTTCTTATTGATTAAATTATATTGATATAATTACTAAGTTACTTATTATATTGATATAGTTTACTTATAATTCCTTTCGATTTACAACTAATTGAAATGATTTCCCCAATTTTCCATCTAGTCACTAGGAAATTGGATTTGTTGTCTCTTTCTCTTAAAGAACCGGATCTACTAGTTCCTTTGGTCTAGAAGCCTTCCATTGAGATTGGGGTTTTGAAAGGTTCAAGGGTTGAGGAACTTTTTATAGAATATATTGAAGAAGGAGAGGTCATGTATAATGGTTTTGAGGAAGGCTAGAGTTCCATCCAGATGGTGTTGCAAAATGGCCAAGCGGAGGAGGAGGTAGAAGAATAAATAGAATAAATGCATGAGAAGGAGGGTCATGAGGGCAATGGAAAATTTGGGGAGGGAAGCAATTAGGAGAATGGGTCAAATATGCTTCTCAACTAGAAGGAGAGTATTGCATTGGACACTGATACTAGTCTGCCTCATAGCAAGATCACCAATGTTGGTGATGACCTTGTTAAGGAGATCACTACCAATCAGAATTTTACCTATAAGCCTACAAGACTTCATCCCTTGGTAGTGGTAATGGTGGTAATTATGGTTGAATGTGTTTGAAATAGAAAAAGAAATGAAGGGTGTTTTGCATGACACTATTCACTCATCATAGGTTGTATGGATTCAAACCCACAACCAAGCTTTTATACCATTATACAAATTACAAATTATAAGACTATGCCTTTCATGATAGTCGCATTTTCATATTGGCAAATGAAGAATGACTTTTGGAACAAACATAATAAATTCTTCCAAATACAAATGAAGCCAAATAAACATAATTTAACCTCTACAATTCTAGGCATAAGATGATTAGCATACAATGGTACTTGAACAAAGAACACTAATAACTATTGAGGATGTGAATTGATAATACCATTTCGTAGATGATTTTGGCATCTCACCCTTTATCACTTGTGCGTCAACTTTATTAGCCCTCTTCTTTGGTGACCTACAAATGAAGAATTAGCACAGTAAAAAATCTAAGATAAGATTAAAAAAATGGGTCCTATTAAAGAATCTAATATAAATTCAAATAATGTATCTAGATTCTAAACAAATCAAAACTAAATCTCATCACTTACACATCATAAAAATACGGTCCACCTTAGTCATGTGATAGTCTTGGGGAAGAGGTTGTAACATTGTATTTGGATCCAATTGATCACTTTTTCTCTCTCTCCCAATTCAATCTAATGAGCCAACTGGATCTGCTCGACATTTTAATGTCTCAAGCATTGCCTCATGGTCTGACTCGCGAACTTTCCAAAGAATCTTATTATGTGGTTTTCCACCATATTTTATCAAGTGGACATTTGATGTGACAACAAAGTTTGAATAATGAAGAATCTTCCTCTCTGTTTTCCAATCCTCGAATAACCATAAGTTAGGATTTGTCATAGGATATCGTCTAAGCCATGTGCCTGTTACAACCACTGCACCGACATGGTACTCTAAACCTTCACCATCTATAACCGAGTGATCCAATTTTTTGTTTGGCTTCAACACAATGACACAAACAATAATTTGTCCCTTCTTCATTGTCTTCAAGTGCAATAACAACAAAAACATGGCCTGCAGTGACAAATGTACAAAATGTGGTCATTAATTCAGAAAATACTTGGGTAAAAGTTATAAAGTTACATATTGAAATTACAAAGATATATATATATATATATATATATATATATATTACCAGGTTGCACTAGATTTGACAAGTGGTCAAAGTCAATAGATGAATCCATCTCTACCATTTCCAGTGCTTGTGGGGGACAATAGGTATCAATTGGGTCCAAAACTCATATATCCCATTTGTCCACCCATTTAGTTGACTCACAGTCATCCCAGTTTTCCTCTGCACATGATGGACAATAGCATTCCATTTTTCATGTGTGGATACTCCATGAACCTGCATCAGAGCTTCTAAAATAGTGTAACTCACTAGATCCTGTTGGTGTGCAACAATCCTGATATGGTGCAATTTTAGTATTATCTATCAACCAATAAAATTTATGAACTGTAGACTCACCTTCCTTACCTGGACCCATTGTAGCATTACACCATTGGATGATGGATTTTGCATCTATCAATATTGCTCCATCTTTGTACTTTAGTTCTTCACGAGCCAAGGCTCTTTTAATGCATGCGCCGACACCATCGTGCTCTCCCTTACCATGACCAGCCTCTGTGAAATTTCACATATATTGAATTCTACACAACCTATGCATCCTGCTCAACCAATAGAACATCCATGCATTCTTGAATTGAGATGCACAATTGTCTGACCAAATAATGTGTTGACGATATGATATGCCCCTATTAGCCAAATCTCCATAAAATAGTTGAAAACAACCATGTGGGTATGTGCAGGATCATGGTGTGCCAAAAAGTGGCGATGTGAAAAAAAAAGAGTTTGAAGATGCCTAAAAGCGCTTCAAAATCCGCTCTGACTTTTTTTTACCTATCCAGGAAACAAACCTGGAAGGTTAAGCCGAGCCTTATCAGATATCCGATATCATATCAGATATCTGATTTTAAATCCAATATCCGACTAATAATTAAAATCATATAATAGTATGATATATTATTTAATATTATTATTATTGATATAAAATAATAATAATAATATTAAATAATATATCATACTATTATATTATAATAATAATATTATTATTTAATATTATTATTATAATAATTATTATACTATAATATAATAATATTATTATAATTATTAGTATACTATAATATAATAATATTATTATTATTATAATTATTATACTATAATATAATAATATTATTATTATTATATTATAATCGTATAATATTATACTATAATAATAATATTATAATAACATATTATATTATAATAATATAATATAATATTTCATATATTATAATATATAGTAATGTAATATAATATATATATATAATATAATATAATAATAAAAAGTAATATCTTATAATATAATATATAATAAAAAAGTATAATATATTATAAATTATAATAATATAGTATAATAATAATATTTTATATTATAATATATAGTAAATTAATATAATAAATATAAAATATAATATAAAAATATATAAAATGTAATATATATGTTATATTATATATATTATAATATCGGATATCCGATATAATATCGGATATCCAATACTTGTGCATGGATTAAACACAAAATCATAGACCCGCGGCCCTTATTTTCACGCAAATTTGGGCCAGTCAGATTGGATATCAGATAATAAATCGGATATCAGATAGCAAATCGGATATCAGATATCGGGTATGTTCCCCCCCCCCCCCCCCCGCCCCCGACTCATTTTTAACCTAAATTTAATAGATTTTAACAAGATTTTGTTTGTTTTAGTTGAATCTAGGGTTTTTTTGACAAAAATGGTTAAAATTTAGATTTTTTTTTAATATATATTACGTTTTACAATTCAATAGGAATGGCTGATCAAAATGATGACACTGAGGCAGGGAATAATATTCCTCGCAACCCACCACCAAACGATCTAGTATCCCCACAAAACCATCCACCAAATGATCCTCTACCTCCTCAAAACCCTCCTCGAATCGAGGATTTGATAAATGAAAATCTCACTGAGCTGAGAGGTTTGCATAGAACATACAATAATGTACCTGCACTGGCTCCTATGTTATCCACGTTAAACACCATAGTGGATAACATTGAAACTCTTACAAACCAACAAAATATCGCTCTTCGTTGGCGTGATGAAATGCACCAGATGTTTGATGATGGTTTGGATTATGATGAAGTCGCGGCCCTCAACATAACCAAAGACGATTTGGCAAGCCTTTTTGCTAACCCAAAAATGGGTATACCAGTTGACCCAAAAAAAACCAAACTATCGATTAAATGGTGCACAAATGACGCCATACGTGCAAATTTTTGGGACCGTTGGTGGATGGTCTTTGATATCCCTCCACATGGAAATTTAGACATACCATTTTATTTCCTTAAAAAATTATATGCAGAATTTGTGTTGAAACTTAAAGTGAACTATTGGAGCATGAAGCCCAACATGGGCTTAGGACTAGGAGCTCCTCAGGATAGACCCTCTTCCCAGCGGAAGAAACTTGGCACTTTTGTCCCCCCCCCCCCTGATATCTCCCCCCCTCCTCGAGTGCAGCATCCAGATATTATGGCAGAGGCTAGCTCTCAGACCATCAGAGCCATTCATAGGCTAAGTAACCTAATGATATCTTAGGCTAGGTCAGTCTTGCCTCCTTGTGTTGATGATGTTGGTGCCAGTTCATCATCGGCTAGCTCATCACACGTTTGTGTGCCTCACACTTGCATTACATGCAAGAATATTTGCCTAGGTCCCATAGGTGATCTTCCTGAGTATCATTTTGTATTAGACAAGGATACACCAGACGCACGTGCAGAGGCTACAGACCCTGATGCGAGAGAGGAGGGGAATGTAGAGGCATGGACTCCTTCGGTGTCGGTATGTGTATACATTTTTTTGTTATGACATATGTGATTTAAAGTTAATTTTTATAATAGAGTAATTTTAATTTTTAAGCCATACTGACTTTTACATGTATGTGATCTTCATTCATGTTTAGTTGATGACCGAGGAGGAGCTCAAACAAATAGATGATGCTACACTCTCGGCCATTTCATTTTGCCTTGAGACATCTACGGTACATTATGTTTTGTTTGCATTTCTTTTTTCTATTTGATATTGTAGCATATATGGTTGCTAATCTTTCTTTTATCTTGCAGATACCACCTGCCCCGGGGGGACAAAGTGCGGGGGGTGAGCCAGCATGCATTGACAAAGGAAAGGTAATTAGATGTTTTCTAATTGATTAAATATTGATGCATTCTTGTAAAATGTTTGTGGTAATCTCATTTAATTACATTATTTATTGTATATAGGGTGTGGCTACTGGTGATGAGCCTGTACAGATTCGGCATCCTAGATCATCAGGGATTTTCATTCGCACAGAGAGCCCCATTGTATGTATAAGTATCATTTATTTTTTATTTTTTTAATTGATGCAGAGGAAAGTATGATTGTTGTTCTATACAATTTCTATGATTTTTTTTGTACCAATAATGATTCATGTCTTGCATATATTCATTACAACTTAAATAGGCTTATATGCACCTGTCCAACTGACCAAGTTGGTTACAAAGGTTTATTTAATCAAACAAATACCAAATTACTACTTTCCCTCCAAAACTAATATGACCGTTTCAATTTGAAATTCAAATTTAAAACTATAGTTTTTATGCATTCCCTAACTTTCTAAACTATTCCATTGACTCAAAATTGGTCATATGGATTTATTAAATGCAACTAAGTAAATTTCCAGAAAATTGAAGTTTTTATTATTTTTTCTCCAAACCACCGTACACTCTGATCTCCCCCTTTCAACTGAGATCACATATGACATATATAAAGGTCTACATGACCGTTGGAACAACCATATAGGCGTTCCCAACCATAAAACAAACAAACAACCACTTTTTGCTAATACTGTTTAGACTCTAAATACCCTATTCTAAGGCCTTTTGGTCCCATGGAGTCACTTGGTTTATAACCACACCAAAATGCTTGTGGGCCTTACATGTGCCTTTATTACAAAACATAGACCAACTTGTAAAATATGGACCAAACCTTTATTCCAACTTCCTAATCTACTTGAATCCTCGCTTTCATGGAGTGGCAAGGTGTCCGGCAACAGAGATACTTGTTCCCCCCTACCACATAGGTTAGGTGCCCTGCACCACCTTTCCTCTCTCTCATTCTGAACACTAGTCCACCAAGTGAGTGATGTTCCTCTCAGTCTTGTTGTTGCTACTTTTACCTTCTTATCTGCCTCTATGTCTTCAAGATCAAAGTAGTTCTCAAGGGCCTCTATCCACCCTAGCACTTCTTCACTATCCATTTTACCCTGGTATATTGGAAAATCAATATGGTTCTTCCCACCATTACCTTGTACTACCTTAATGATTCTCATAAATGTCCTTTCTTCAGGATCATCTGTTGTCTCATGCTCTTGCCTTGCATTACCAACCTCTTCTTCTTCATGGTTCTCTCCATGATTTCTTCCTCTAACCTCTTCTCCTCTAGGTTCTTGCCTTTCCTTTTCTAAGGATTCTATCCTTGCAATAAGCTTCAGCCTCTCTCTTCTCATCTGTCTTTCTTCCCTCACTCTAGATGCTTCAAGTTCTCTCCTCTCTCTTTTCTCTTTTGCCAACTCTTCTCTCAATTCTTCAAGTTCTCTAGCCATTTGATTTTTAGGAGGCATTTTCACAACAAGTTTTCTTCCTTCCCAAGGGCCAACTCACTGATTCTCTTTCTTTCCTCACCAAGAAATCTTTGGACACCACTTATGTACCTTTCAACTCTGGGACACACAAGGAGGAATTAGACACACCAAGGCTTCAACAAAGGGACCAACACACTAAGGATTTTCAAGATTATAGGTCTTGGTCACACTCCTAAACACCCAAACTTCAAAACCCTCCTTAAAATGGCTTAAAAACTAGGGCCTGCTTGTTCAAACCCCAAAACTCAATTCTAGAACGTTTTGAATTGTCTAATGACAAGATATGATCATGACAACCTACATGAACCTATCAAGTGACACATCTACCATATGAAATCCTAAAATCCTATCTCATGCCCAATTACAACTTTCTTCCACATATGAGTCCAACATTATAACTTTGTATGCTTCCATGAGCCATAATTGGTGCAAGGATTGCCCAATTGACTTCAAGAGATGTTCCATGACCTCTGTAATGCCTTGGATCTTCAATGTTCCCCTAATGAGCATGGGATGCTCTTGCATCACTTATCTTCATTAATAAATTCAAAACTAATTTCCGTGTTATTAACAACTACTATTTTGTATCTCATAGGAGACTCCTAGTGCACATGAGGTTCGACGGGATAGTTATGTAGATTTGATGACGTGGCCACTCACTCCTGAGGAGGAGCCTACAATAGTAAGTTGTAGTTTGAATTCATGATTAAATATGTTATAAATTTAGCATGCTATGAATTATAATTTTATAGTTTAAATTGTAGATTCAGCTGACAAAGGTATTTGAACATATACAGCCCACAATCACAGAGGTACCAGCATTGCCGAGGGCATACGAGAGGACTCCTGACCGGCACAGGAGGTCGATGAGAGAGGTATTTATTATAAAATTTTGATAGTATTAATCTCCAATACAGAAAAGATCATTATGCATTTGAGTAATTCAATGTTAGATATGTAGAATCATATAAATTTAGTAGTCTAACTTTGGGTTTTCCTTTTTTGTTTACGTAGGAGGCATCCAATCCACCTAGTGCAGCAAAGAGGCTGCATTTTGATCATCCACCAGCACCCTAGGATAGTATAGTTTTCGTAGGATGCATCATGAGACATTTTGAGATGGCATATGCCACATTGTATATAGAAACATTGATATTATACACATTCTGATGGCAGGATCAGCCACATTTTGTATATGGATCTATGTATTTTGATATATATATATTTGAGTACTTTGTCTATGGATACATGATCTTTGATATATATTTGTGTAAAATTTTGTCTATGGATACATGTATTTTGATATATATTTTTATCATTTACATGCACAATGATATACATATTAATTTAGTATCTAGTATTGTTCAATTTATCGTGGATCATGTGTCATGCCCTAAATTTTACTAGTAAAAACACAACAATTTTTTTTTTTTTTAAAGCTTATGAAGTCGCATAAGAAATTACATATTGTAAAACAAGGTTATCATTGAATAGGATTTCAAGACTCATGTGAATAGTGTGAAGGTGTTAACATTTTAGTCACAGGTGGTTTTCAAATAGATTGGATGACAGTCTAGTTCAAGTTAGCGTCACGAGTCAAATGAGCAAGTTCAAGATACAACACTCATAAATTAGTGAGGTAATTCATATCCTAACAAGCCTCTGATACTAATATTCTATTAGGGTCTGTCAGTTGTATCATATGGACTAGGTCGTGATTCTAGCATGTAAGGGAAGGGGATCAGAATTACTTATTATCCTCATTACCAATGTACACACATTCATTAATCATTACAATATATATTAATGTGACAATTAGTATATTACTATATCCTCATTATCTATCAACATTGCTTCCTCACCAAATTATTGAGTGCACAACAAGATTGTAAGCAATCTACTAAGTTTTAAATTTATACAACCAATGGTATCACATAACATCTATGGATTGTTATTATCAACTAGTCATTTACAATACCACAAGGAGAAAACTTTCTTTCACATTTTCAAATGATAACAATGATGTCAAAGCAAATCTGTGACTTGTACCAATGCTTTCATAACAATATAAACTCCAAATGAAACATGCATATACAACCTTATCAATATTTTCTTCTACACGTACATTAGGTAACAATGATACAATCTCCTTCCATCACAATGGGGCAACATAAGGGACTTTTCAAAATCATAAGGAACATGGACATTGAAAGATATGGACAATGAGTAGCATGAACATTGTCCAACATGATCGTTGAGAACATGAACAAGCTGGTGAATCCTCCTTCACAAATGAGGGCACAATGTCAAGTTTTCTCATCCAACATCAATCTGCAAGATGATCATTCCAAGCCATTTCCATTGCTCCCTTTGACACAAATCTGCATATGCAACACAACAAAATAACAAGGACCATGGGTGCTTTCCACCCAACCATAGGCCTCAAAGAGACCACCCCCGCACTAGGGAACAAGGCTCAAACTGGGATACACATACAATCTTTCAATGCATAAACATTACATTTCAAACTTGAACAATTTCCCCCCAAGACTATTTCACAATGGCTTCACAGATGGAACCATAAACATAGGGTGAAGGTGTGTTCTAAAATGGAGACTTTCCATACCAAACCATATTTGCAATAAACAATTTTCATGCCCTCTCGGGGCTATCATAATTCACCAAATTTCATGCCCTCTCAGGGCTGTCATAAATGAACCATTTAATGCCCTCTTGGGGCCTCCACATTTCCTCCTCCAAACCCACTACCATCAGCTGTAACTCCTCAAACTTCCTTTCTACACCATACTTTCCTTATCACCCCTAGCAAGATATGAAATGTTATGGCATACAATGGAGCCCATACTCCAAGGTTCTCAATACATTTTTCGAACCCAACTTAAGCCCTTCACCTTGTACTTCTCTTCCCTTCCCACAAGGGTGAGTGTAAGTCCCAATCCCATAACAATACTCAAGCACAAAACAAGAAAACAAAACCAAGTAGAAATAAAACAAGAAATTTTGGCAAACACCCCACTAGTTTGGCCAAGACCCTCTAATAAAGCCTTCCCACTAACTTATTTTAGCAAAAACACTAAGCCACTCCATCCTTACGAACTTGTCTCCTCTAACGGTTCATCGATAGCCCTCACGAGCTCTGAGTTATGACCCTCGAAGGATCGACCTCAAAATGCACTTAGAGCACCTTGAAGACTCCTCGGTACGGGGTGGCCGCAAATGATGGATGGTCTTCGTTGCCAAAAAAAAGGTGTGACTAGGGTTCGCCTGCTCATCTGGAGCTAATGGGACTGATGATTCAATGCCAAGATCAGCGGTTTCAAAGTTATGCTGTGGTGCACCTATGAACTGAGGCACACTGCAAGTTTTGGCATCGAGCGAGATCGTTGTGCTGAATCCAAATGGAATGTGATCTCTCAAAAATGAGATAGGTTATTTTAGGCCTCAGGATCACCGTCCTGTAGCATTTGACAGTTCGTCGATACCCCTCACGAGCTCTAAGTTATGACCCTCGAAGGATCGACCTCAAAATGCACTTAGAGCACCTTAAAGACTCCTCGGTACGGGGTGGCCGCAAATGATGGATGGTCTTCGTGGCCAGAACAAGGGTGTAACTAGGGTTCAACCGCCCATCTGGAGCTAATGGCACTGACGATTCGATGCCAAGATCAAAGCCTTCAAAGTTACGCTGTGGTGCACCTATGAACTGAGGCACACTGCGAGTTTTGGCATCGAGCGAGATCGCTGTGCTTAATCCAAACGAAATGTGATCTCTCGAAAATGAGATAGGTTATTTTAGGCCTCAGGATCACCGTCCTGTAGCATTTGACAGTTCATTGATAGCCCTCACGAGCTCTAAGTTATGACCCTCGAAAGATCGACCTCAAAATGCACTTAGAGCACCTTGGAGACTCCTCAGTATGGGGTGGCCAAAAATGATGGATGGTCTTCGTGGCCAGAACAAGGGTGTGACTAGGGTTCACCTGCCCATCCGGAGCTAATGGCACTAATGATTCGATGCCAAGATCAGCGGTTTCAAAGTTACGCTGTGGTGCACCTATGAACTGAGGCACACTGCAAGTTTTGGCATTGAGCGAGATCGTTGTGCTGAATCCAAACGGAATGTGATCTCTCGAAAATGAGATAGGTTATTTTAGGCCTCAGGATCATCATCCTATAGCATTTGATAGTTCATCAATAGCCCTCACAAGCTCTGAGTTATGACCCTCGAAAGATCGACCTCCAAATGCACTTAGAGCACCTTGGAGACTCCTCGGTATGGGGTGGCCACAAATGATGGATGATTGTTTGAAGACTACTCCATGTGTCACTATCTTTCTTGGAAAAAAAATTGCTTTTGAACATCAAGCTTGCAATATTATCAATTATTGTCAAACTTTTTCAACCAAGTCAAAATGTCAAATGCAAATATTTGTTTGCATTTTTTGCTAAGGGGAGTTTCATAAATTGACTTTGATTTTCTATGTCTCTAGTGCTTGAACATACTTAAAATGGCTCTTTGGTCTTAGAGCTATTGGTATTTTCTAACTTCATGGTCTATGATATGCATACTAAGAATTTCTTTCACTAAATGGTTTCCTTGATCTATTGACTACACTTAAATTTGTTCACTTGTCATCTCTCTTTCTATATGTTCAATACAAAGAGCTAGAAGAGACAAATAATCTTTCTTACCTTCATCTCTCTAAGCACATGATAGAAATCAATTCTAAACTTGAGAAAAGGTTAGAGGAGAATATTGCATTCTTAAATTAATCTCCCTTAAGACCTTTACATACACACGGGGCATTCTTAAATTAATCTCCATGGAAGAAAATTTCATAAAACTAAAGATTCCATAGTGTTTATTTGTGATGGGATTGATGATACCTCTAATGACTCATCCACTCATAGCCTTCATATCCAACTTCATATCATGTCAGTATGCATGTGCTATCTTGCTTATTGGCTTTAATTGCTTATCCTACATGCTATCTTCTTTCATGGATTTTATGGCTTATCCCAAATGTGCTTCATACAACTTTTCAATATGAAAGTCTTTCAAAACATTATACAATATTATGACTCTTTATGCTTTCAAATGCTATGATTGGTTGTACAATGGAAGAAATCAAGTATTCTAATTGTTCATCCGTACTTTATGGATTTTTCTTATTTGATTAGTTTGATAAAAATAGTTTTAATAATCATAATGTCAGCTTTATGTCAAATAAGGAAAAAACCAAATTTGTAATAAGATATTTGCATGCAATTATCTTTCATATAGTTATAAATGCTCTTAAAATTGTCATTATAGCCTTGTATCACATGCAAATATGATTTGGAAGAACTTGTTCAATATCTTCCTCTTATAATTCCTTACAAAGAACCTACCAAAATACAAAAACCATATACAAAAAACTACACATTTTACATCATAAATTTTAGAAATTCTCCCCAATACCACCCCCCTCCAACTCTTCATGATGTACCTACATTCCAATATCATACAAAAATTAGTAACTTATTGTATTAAACAAGATAATCATCAATACATTAAATCATTATGAAGAAAATAACATAAGAAGTATATATACCTAGTCAAGTATTCCAATAGGGTCCTCTCTCTGTTTTAGGGTCTCCAACAAGGCTTCATGATCAGCATTAGCAATAGTAAAAAGTTCTTTTACTTTTGGTCTTCCTTGATGCTTCAATAACTTTACATTTGTTGCTATAATAAGATGCGAATATATGAGAATTACTTTGTGCTTTTGATAGTCTTCAAATGCAGGAATTCTGTTCCTTCTAAGCATGTATGTCCACAGCCATGTTCCAGCAACAACCACTGAACCAGTAGGATACGTGAATCCATCATCATCTATGATCGGTTGTGCAAGTTTTTGTTTTCCTCTTACACAATGTGCTAACCAATAATCGGATTTCTCATTATTCCTCTGTGGTGCAACCAATGCAAAGACATGTCCTGGCTGAAGTAGATCTGATAGATGATTATGCTCAAGTGAACTTTCCATGTCATCATTTTTGATAGAGGGTATGATAGACAATGGAGTAAGATAATGTGGAGCCCATGTGTCCACCCACTCACTTGACTCACAGTGATCCCAATCACACTGAAAACAAGTACGACAAAAATAAGCTAGTTGTCATGTCCAAATGGTCCATGTACTAGAATTAGAGCTCCGAAATGAATGCATTTTTTATGAGTCTATCACTATAGCACAATCTGATCTATCACCTATGGACCCTTCCTCAACCAACCAAAAGAACCTGCGTACCACTGAATTAAGAGTCCCCCCCTGTGATAATGCTAAACTACACCAATCAACAATGCTATGAGCATCAAGAAGCTCTGTTGTTGAAATCTTCAGTTGCTCCTTAACTAGAGCTCTCTTCACACATGCCCCTGCTCCATCATGTTCCCCTTTTCCATGGACGGACTCAAAAAAACTCCAAATATGAGGCACCCCTCTCTCTACGTGCATCCTACACAACCAATAAAACATGTGAGCATTCTTGAATTGACCTATACAGTTATCTGACCAAATGATATGTCTATCCATAGCAATTGCATGCTCGTGTAAGAAATAAAAAAAATTCTCGAAACAATGTTGCACAAACTCGTGAGAGTGAGATCTATCATCACTCATATAAAAATGATACTCTCTAATAATCTTTCAATTATCTTCCGCACTATCAGGGGCATGTCTATATGTTATGTGAACAAAAATTGCAATCTGAATAGAGTTGTAATACTGAGATTGTGTCTTATTTTGAGGTTGCAATGTGTAGTTCTCAGCAAAATCAACAACTGATATAATAGTGCCAATGGGAAAAGTCTCCTTACACGTTCTAAATTGTTGATCCAACCACTGAGACCTGTGACTATGTCTTGCATACTTGTAAAAAAGATTTTCCTTGAAATCTGAAATAAAATTAGCCACATTGATATCTTTTTCAACCAATTCACATCTAGAGCTCTCACTCCCACTCTTCAATGTGTATTTCACCATTTCATAGACCCTTTTTTTCACTATTGTCTTTCCAAGATCTTGTTCACACCCCTCATGGAAACATGTGTCAAACTTGGATAAGCCACCACATTCTGAACACTTCTCATTTAAGCAAGCATTTTTATAAAAGGAACAACCATCAACTCTACGACATAAGAGTTGATCTAACAAGTCTCTTGATGATTTTGGAAGCCCACTAGCCCCACAATCCTCCAACATTTCTTTACTATGCAAAGTAGAACGGATGGAGCATAATAGTTCATGGTGCATAGAAAACTCAACATGATATTTGCAACAACATGTATTTCGAATTTTGAGTGGCACACAATAAAATGGCTTCAAAGATTCAAAAGCGCTTTGTGATATATGAACACTTGGATGACTCTCTCTAAATTGTTTGAACAACATAGTTTGACTTACCTCCAAATAGTGTTTAGGATGTGGTGTGCAGTCTCTGATGCCAATTCTGAACTTTAAGACATCTTTAGCAATGGGTGATACTCGTGAGTT
This sequence comes from Cupressus sempervirens, assembly GCA_028749045.1. Lineage (NCBI taxonomy): Eukaryota > Viridiplantae > Streptophyta > Pinopsida > Cupressales > Cupressaceae > Cupressus > Cupressus sempervirens. The sequence goes on along the minus strand of CM053789.1, from coordinate 137,209,703 downwards.
AGAGTGCCAAAATTGTATAATTTCTTCCTTCACATCGTCGGATAGCTTCTTATCAAAACGTGGAAGTCTCCCACCAAATGCCCATGTTTCATTTTAAAGAGGATCATCAATTTTCTCTCGTCGACTAAGTGCTCTTCTCAAAGTAGTACGATTTAGATTCAAATCAATACAAGTTTGTCTCATACATCTACCCTTTCTCAAATGATGACTTACCAAAGAGGTTGTAATAACCCTTCGAGCAGCTCTATTATCCTTCTCTTTGCTATTTTTTCCAATGCTATTGAGAGCACTGAAAAGATTCTTCACAATAATGGCATTTCTTTCCTACTTTTTATTGACACGAATTTTCAATTTGGAAAGCATAGGTCTCATCTTTTGCATCTTTAATAAGTGCATGAAAAGCTGACATTGCTCTACCACTGTCTTGTTGCTGAAAAACATCTGATATAGTCTTGAAGCCCATAACCGAATGGTTCTTTCTGATTTTTTTCCTTCCAAACTAGTCATAATCATTTCATCAATTTCAATTATCCATTTTGGTGTTTTAGAACCTTCATGTCGATTATAATTAGGAGATATGTAAGGTTCTTGTGCATTAAGTTCTTGTGCATTGTCATCTTCGACATGGTCAATTATGCAATTTGGATTATGACTTGGTGGCATTTCTTCTTCAAAATTTTCAATCTCTACATTTTCAATTTCCGCATTATCATTTTCAATAGGTACATTTTCATTCCCCAACTGTACATTTTCATTATCTGACTCTATGATTTCACCTTCTATTAATTCATCGTCAACTTGATTGATATTTAGCATACCTTGTCTTTTTTTTCGGTGTTTCATTTTGTCCTTTTCCCTATATGTTGTAATGTCTTCATTGGATATCTTCCTTTTACGTTTATTCTTTCGACGACTGCTGCTCCCCATTCAGATGACAAATTCAAACACCTAAGGTTATATTTTCAAATTCTTTTTGATTGGTTGGGCCCCAAAACACGACTTTTTACAAATCCCGTAAAAAAAGAGGTTAAAAAGTAATGTTGTCGGGTCTGTAGGGACAGTCAAATATTTGAAATTGATGCCAGTATAATCGGATATCCGATATAGGAAAAAGACTTTTGGGGGGAAATTTTGCTAAGGTTTCCCTCCTTTGCCACAATAATATTAATATTATGAAAATATTTGGAGGCAAACGACTTTAATTTATAACTAAGTTAATAGTATATTAGTATTAGTATAAAATATCAATAATATTAATATAAAATAGTATTAATATACCTATAGTATCAATATTATTATTATACCTATAATAGTATTAATATTATTAATATAGATATAATAATGTAAATATATAGTGTTTATTTATATTAAGCTACAATATATAGTATTAATATATATTATTATTATAGCTATAATAGTATTATTATTATTACTATACATATAATAATATTAATATTTAGTGTTTATTTATATTATAATTATTATCCTAAAATAGTATAAATAGTATATCCTAAAATATTACGTTATATATACTAAAATATTACGTTATTATATAGATATATTAATAACATATATATTAATATAATAATATTTATAATATATATTATATTTAATAAAAATATTACGTTGTTATATATATATATATATATATATATTATATTATTATACATATTAATATAATAATATATAATACAAACAGGGTCGTCATTTAATGGGTCAAAGGGGGTCATAGGTCACCCTATAACCCCCTTTGACCCATATGAACGACTCAACTATGTCCCTAGGGGTCCTAGGACCCTTAGGGACATATGTCGTTGTTTAATGGATCAAAGGGGGTCATAGGTCACCCTATGACCCCCTTTGACTCATATGAACGATTCAAATATGTCCCTAGGGGTCCTAGCACCCCTAGGGACATATGTCGTCATTTAATGGGTCAAAGAGGGTCATAGGTCACCCTATGACCCCCTTTGACCCATATTACCCATTCGAATATGTCCCTTAGGGTCCAAACACCCCTAGGGACATATGTCATCGTTTAATGAGTCAAAGAGGGTCATAGGTCACCCTATGACCCCCTTTGAACCATAATACCCATTCGAATATGTCCCTAGGGGTCCTAGGACCCCTAGAAACATATGTCATCATTTAATGGGTCAAAGGGGGTCATATGTCACCCTATGACCCCCTTTGACCCATATTACCCATTCGAATATGTCCCTAGAGGTCCTAGGACCCCTAGCGACATATCTCGTCGTTTAATAGGTCAGAGAGACCTATGACCCCCTTTGACCCATATTACCCATTCGAATATGTCCCTAGGGGTCCTAGGACCCCTAGAGACATACATCATCGTTTAATGGGTCAAAGAGGGTCATAGGTCACCCTATGACCCCCTTTGACCCATATTACCCATTCGAATATGTCCCTAGGGGTCCTAGGACCCCTAGAGACATATACCGTCGTTTAATGGGTCAAGAGGGTCATAGGTCACCCTATGACCCCCTTTGACCCATATGTACGATTCAAATATGTCCCTACGGGTCCTAGGACCCCTAGAGACATATGTCATCATTTAAAGGGTCAAAGAGGGTCATAGGTTACCCTATGACCCCATTTGACCCATATTACCCATTCGAATATGTCTCTAGGGGTCCTAGGACCCCTAGGAACATATGTCGTCGTTTAATGCATCAAAGGGGGTCATAGGTCACCCTATGACCCCCTTTAACTCATATGAACGATTCAAATATGTCCCTAGGGGTCCTAGGACCCCTAGGGACATATGTTGCCTTTTAATGAGTCAAAGGGGGTCATAGGTCACCCTATGACCCCCTTTGACCCATATGAACGATTGGAATATGTCCCTAGGGTCCTAGGACCCCTAGGGACATATGTCGTCGTTTAATGGGTCAAAGAGGGTCATAGGTCACCCTATGACCCCATTTGACCCATATTACCCATTCGAATATGTCCCTTGGGGTCCGAGGACCCCTAGGGACAGATGTTGTCGTTTAATGGGTCAAAGAGGCTCATAGGTCACCCTATGACCCCCTTTGACCCATAATACCCATTCGAATATGTCCCTAGGGGTCCTAGGACCCCTAGAGACATATGTCGTCGTTTAATGGCTCTAAGGGACCTATGACCCCCTTTGACCCATATTACCCATTCGAATATGTCCCTAGGGGTCCTAGGACCCCTAGCGACATATCTCGTCGTTTAATGGGTTAGAGAGGGTCATAGGTCACCCTATGACCCCCCTTGACCCATATTACTCATTCGAATATGTCCCTAGGGGTCCTAGGACCCCTAGAGACATATATCATCGTTTAATGAGTCAAAGAGGGTCATAGGTCACCCTATGACCCCCTTTGACCCATATGTACGATTCGAATATGTCCCTAGGGGTCCTAGGACCCCTAGAGACATATGTCGTCATTTAAAGGGTCAAAGAGGGTCATAGGTTACCCTATGACCCCATTTGACCCATATTACCCATTCGAATATGTCCCTAGGGGTCCTAGGACCCCTAGGGACATATGTCATCGTTTAATGCATCAAAGGGGGTCATAGGTCACCATATGACCCCCTTTGACTCATATGAACGATTCAAATATGTCCCTAGGGGTCCTAGGACCCCTAGGGACATATGTTGTCGTTTAATGGGTCAAAGGGGGTCATAGGTCACCCTATGACCCCCTTTGACCCATATGAACGATTGGAATATGTCCCTAGGGTCCTAGGACCCCTAGGGACATATGTCGTCGTTTAATGGGTCAAAGAGGGTCATAGGTCACCCTATTACCCCATTTGACCCATATTACCCATTCGAATATGTCCATTGGAGTCCGAGGACCCCTAGGAACATATGTCGTCGTTTAATGGGTCAAAGACGGTCATAGGTCACCCTATGACCCCCTTTGACCCATATTACCCATTCGAATATGTCCCTAGGGGTCCTAGGACCCCTAGAGACATATATCGTCATTTAATGTGTCAAGAGGGTCATAGGTCACCCTATGACCCCCTTTAACCCATATGAATGATTCGAATATGTCCCTAGGGGTCCTAGGACCCCTAGAAACATATGTCATCGTTTAATGGGTCAAAGAGGGTCATAGGTTACCCTATGACCCCATTTGACCCATATTACCCATTCGAATATGTCCCTAGGGGTCCTAGGACCCTTAGGGACATATGTCATCGTTTAATGGGTCAAAGAGGGTCATAGGTCACCCTATGACCTCCTTTGACCCATATTACCCATTCGAATATGTCCCTAGGGGTCCGAGGACCCCTAGAGACATATATCATCGTTTAATGGGTCAAGAGGGTCATAGGTCACCCTATGACCCCCTTTGACCCATATGAACGATTCGAATCTGTCCCTAGGGGTCCTAGGACGCCTAGAGACATATGTCGTCGTTTAATGTGTCAAAGAGGGTCATAGGTTACCCTATGACCCCATTTGACCCATATTACCCATTCGAATATGTCCCTAGGGGTCCTAGGACTCCTAGGGACATATGTCGTCATTTAATGGGTCAAAGGAGGTCATAGGTCACCCTATGACCCCCTTTGACTCATATGAACGATTCAAATATGTCCCTAGTGGTCTTAGGACCCCTAGGGACATATGTCGTCATTTAATGGGTCAAAGGGGGTCATAGGTCACCCTATGACCCCCTTTGACCCATATGAACCATTCGAATATGTCCCTAGGGTCCTAGGAGCCCTAAGGACATATGTCATCGTTTAATTGGTCAAAAGGGGTCATAGGTCACCCTATGACCCCCTTTGACTCATATGAACGATTCAAATATGTCCCTAGGGGTCCTAGAACTCCTAGGGACATATGTTGTCGTTTAATGGGTCAAAGGGGGTCATAGGTCACCCTATGACCCCCTTTGACCCATATGAACCATTCGAATATGTCCCTAGGGTCCTAGGACCCCTAGGGACATATGTCTTCGTTTAATGGGTCAAAAAGGGTCATAGGTCATCCTATGACCCCCTTTGACCCATATTACCCATTCAAATATGTCCCTAGGGGTCCTAGGATCCCTAGGGACATATGTCGTCGTTTAATGGGTCAAAGAGGGTCATAGGTCACCCTATGACCCCCTTTGACCCATATTACCCATTCGAATATGTCCCTAGGGGTCCTAGGACCCCTAGAGACATATATCATCGTTTAATGGGTCAAGAGACCTATGACCCCCTTTGACCCATATGAACGATTTGAATATGTCCCTAGGGGTCCTAGGACCCCTAAAGACATATGTCATCATTTAATTGGTCAAAGAGGGTCATAGGTTACCCTATGACCCCATTTGACCCATATTACCCATTCGAATATGTCCCTAGGGGTCCTAGGACCCCTAGGGACATATGTCATCGTTTAATGGGTCAAAAGGAGTCATAGGTCACCCTACGACCCCCTTTGACTCATATGAACGATTCAAATATGTCCCTAGGGGTCCTAAGACCCCTAGGGACATATGTCGTTGTTTAATGAGTCAAAGGGGGTCATAGGTCACCCTATGACCCCCTTTGACCCATATGAACGATTCGAATATGTCCCTAGGGTCCTAGGACCCCTATGGACATATGTCGTCGTTTAATGGGTCAAAGAGGGTCATAGGTCACCCTTTGACCCCCTTTGACCCATATTACCCATTAGAATATGTCCCTTCAGGTCCGAGGACCCGTAGGGACATATGTCATCATTTAATGGGTCAAAGAGGGTCATAGGTCACTCTATGACCCCCTTTGACCTATATTACCCATTCGAATATGTCCCTAGGGGTCCTAGGACCCCTAGAGACATATATCGTCATTTAATGGGTTAAGAGGGTCATAGGTCACCTTATGACCCCCTTTAACCCATATGAATGATTCGAATATGTCCCTAGGGGTCCTAGGACCTCTAGAGACATATGTCATCGTTTAATGGGTCAAAGACGATCATAGGTTACCCTATGACCCCATTTGACCCATATTACCCATTCGAATATGTCCCTAGGGGTCCTAGGACCGCTACGGACATATGTCGTCATTTAATGGGTCAAAGAGGGTCATAGGTCACCCTATGACCCCCTTTGACCCATATGAACAATTCGAATATGTCCCTAGGGTCCTAGGACCCCTAGGGACATATGTCGTCGTTTAATAGGTCAAAGAGGGTCATAGGTCACCCTATGACCCCCTTTGACTCATATTACCCATTCGAATATGTCTCTTGGAGTCCAAGGACCCCTAGGGACATATGTCGTCGTTTAATGGGTTAAAGAGGACCCATAATACCCATTCAAATATGTTCCTAGGGGTCCTAGGACCCCTAGAGACATATGTCATCGTTTAATGGGTCAAAGGGGGTCATAGGTCACCCTATGACCCCCTTTGACCCATATGTACGATTCGAATATGTCCCTAGGGGTCCTAGGACCCCTAGGGACATATGTCATCGTTTAATGGGTCAAAGAGGGTCATAGGTCACCCTATGACCCCCTTTGACCCATATGAATGATTCAAATATGTCCCTAGGGGTCCGAGGACCCCTAGGGACATATGTCATCGTTTAATGGGTCAAAGAGGGTCATAGGTCACCCTATGACCCTCTTTGACCCATATGAACGATTCGAATATGTCCCTAGGGGTCCTTAGACTCCTAGGGACATGTCGTCATTTAATGGGTCAAAGAGGGTCATAGGTTACCCTATGACCCCATTTGACTCATATTACCCATTCGAATATGTCCCTAAGGGTCCTAGGACCCCTACGGACATATGTTGTCATTTAATGGGTCAAAGAGGGTCATAGGTCACCCTATGACCCCCTTTGACCCATATGAACAATTTGAATATGTCCCTAGGGGTCCAAGGACCCCTAGAGAAATATGTCGTTGTTTAATGAGTCAGGGAGGGTCATAGGGTGACCTATGACCCCCTTTGACCCATATTACCCATTTGAATATGTCCCTAGGGGTCCTAGGACCCCTAGAGACATATATCGTCATTTAATGGGTCAAAGAGGGTCATAGGTCACCCTATGACCTATGACCCCCTTTGACCCATATGAACGATTGGAATATGTCCCTAGGGGTCCTAGGACCCCTAGGGACATATGTCGTCATTTAATCGGTCAAAGAGGGTCATAGGTCACCCTATGACCCCCTTTGACCCATATTACCCATTCGAATATGTCCCTACAGGTCCTAGGACCCCTAGGGACATATGTCGTCGTTTAATGGGTCAAAGGGGGTCATAGGTCACCCTATGACCCCCTTTGACCCATATGAATGATTCGACTATTTCTCTGGGAGTCCTAGGACCCCTAGGGACATATGTCATCATTTAATGGGTCAAAGGGGGTCATAGGTCACCCTATGACCCCCTTTGACCCATAATACCCATTCGAATATGTCCCTAGGGGTCCTAGGACCCCTAGAGACATATGTCGTCGTTGAATGGGTCAAAAGGGGTCATAGGTCACCCTATGACCCCCTTTGACCGATATGAACGATTCGGCTATGTCCCTGGGGGTCCTAGGGACATATGTCATCATTTAATGGGTCAAAGGGACCCCCTTTGACCCATTAAAGGATGACATATGTCCTTAGGGGTCCTAGGACCCCTGGAGACATATATCGTCATTTAATGGGTCAAAGAGGGTTATAGGTCACCCTATGACCCCCTTTGACTCTTATATATTAATAATATACATATTAATAATATACATATATATTAATAATATACATATCAATATAATAATATATATATATATACATATACATATTACATTATTATATTTAATGAAAATATTACGTTATTATATAAATATATTAATAACATACATATTAATATAATAATATATAATACATATTACATTTAATGAAAATATTACGTTATTGTATATATTAATAACATACATATTAATATAATAATATATAATACGTATTTTATATATATATAAATTACGTTATTATATTTAGTAAAAATAATAATAATATATATTATATTTATATATTGTAATAAGATTAACATAAGATATTATTATATATTACTAGATTATATCTTGTATGTTTACATTGCGTTATTATATATATATATATAATATATTAAAATATGCCTTTACATATTAATATAAGTGAAATAATTTAAAAATAAAAAACTAGAACGTTTAAATCGAATTTCTCTCCAAAATTTGAAGATTTTTGGAATTTGACTACCGAGCCATATCTGATATCCGATGTCAAATCGGATATCCAATTTTGAATCGGATATCCGGTCAGGCTTGGTATTTACCAAGCCTGCCTGGTCAACCCCAAAGACATGTTTATAGAGAGTTTTAGTGATACTCAGACTTCGAGTAGCCGTCTGACAATGTTATTTTGATCGAAATTGAATGAAACGAAATGAGTTTTTTAATATCGCTCTCTAGATTCCATTAATATAATTTCTGTCAAATTCTGAGTTCGATAAGTATTTATTAGTTAATTATCAATGAAGATTATTGTAAAGTGTTGATTGACATACTAAATGAAAAATAGCTATAACTTTCAAACGGTATAACATTTTTTAAATCTAAAAGTTGCGTCACATTCTATACTTTGCCTAGTATAAGAAAAAAATAAAAAAATAAAAATTTGATCAAATTTTCTATTAGTTAGGGTGGTCAGACACGAGACTTTTTTTAATCCGAAAAAGTTTTGGTAGAAAATTCATATTTAATTATTTATTTGAAATTAAAATATCAAAAAATATGCGTCACATCCGGGCATGAGTCTAGTTTCCATATCTATAATTATATTAAAAAAATATTAGGATTTGATTTTGATTAAGGTGGTCAGACATACACCTACTTTTTATTTTCGCCCTAAAATTTTCTTAGTACTGCATTAAAATTCAAACTTTTGACCAATCAATTATTTTTTTCTCCTGATAAGGCCTAGTAGTTTAGAAACTACATTCAATTTTCTACAAATTATTTTGTTACAACTTTTTGATATAAAGTCCATAACCACTTCAAAATTATGTGTCAAGTTGACATAAACCTGATTTGCTGATTTTTCACTGCCACTTAAGGCCATAGTTTGGTACACCATGATCTTGCACATACCCATGTACAAACTCTATAGAATGTGATCAATCATCGCTGATGTAAAAATGGTACTCCCTCAAAATCTTCCTATCATCCTCTGTACTTGTAGGTGAATGCATGAATGTTATGTGAACAAATATGGAAACCTGTTGAGATGTATAATACTTTGCTTGCACCTCATTTTGTGGTTGTAGTGTGTAGTTCTCTGCAAAATCTACAACCGAAACAATGGTATCCAATGGAAACATATCCTTGCACAACTTGAATTGCAAATCCAACCATTGAGCTCTATGGGTATGCCTTGCATACTCGTAAATAATCTTTTCACGAAAAATCTTCATGAACTCATACACTGGAATCTTTTCAATAACTAGATCACATCTTTTACCATGTTTCCCATCTTTTAGAGCATATGTCACTGTCTTGAATTTTCCATAATCTACTATTTCATTTCCAATTGCATGTGTACTATCCATATGTTGACAAGTTGATAAAAGTTGCAAAGAACCACAAAATAAGCACGTAAAATCTAAGCATGATGTCTTGTAAAATTGTTGGCCGTCCCCTATTTCACATAAAATGTTGGATATGAATTCCCTTGAAGATCTTGGTGGCTCTTTTATGTCACAATCCTACAAAACAAACTGAGAATGCAAAACTATGCATATGTGCCTAAAAACATCAAAATGGTTAAAAAATTCAATATTTATCCTACAACAACAAGTTGTGTGTGGGTGATTTATTTTCACATAAAAAGGTTTACCCATCTCAAAAAATATTTGACGTATTCGAACTTGAGGATAGATACCAATAAATTTTGCAATAAATTGTGTCTGAGTTGAGTTCAAAAAATGTTTTGCATATGGCTCTCGATTTTGGCTACCAATCCTCCTTCTTACAACATCTCTTTGATTAGGAGAAACACGTGTTTTATTTTTTTTAAAAATCTTCGACCAATGATTTCAAGGATTCACTAATTTCTTTATCCTTTCGCAGTAGTCTACCACTAAATGTCCATAACTCATTTTTTGTTGGATCTTCTAATCTCTCATGCCTTAGCATGGCTCTCCTTAAGGTACCTCTACCAATTTTTAATATTTTGCTTGTCTTTCTCATGAGTCGAGCTTTCTTCATTTGGCTACTTACTATTATCGATGTGAGTACTCATCTTGTGATATTACTATCTTTGGTGCGTGATTTAGAACTCACTTTGTCATAAGCACTCATTAGATTCTTTACAATATTTCTTTCATTTGAATCATCCATCGTTCTTAGCCCAAGAATCTTCATGATAGGCCTAAATTTCAAATTTTTCATCATTTCAACAAATAATTGGCATTGACCTGTAATATTTAATTCTTCAAAAAATAATCTCCACATATGATTAACTTTTCTTTGACAAGTACACTTGCTAATCTTGTCAGGCATTGATTTCAAAATGTTAGTATCAATATCAATCAAATATTTTGATTTTCTAAAATGAATTCTAGAAGGTGTTCTAATCTCTTCAATTCTCTCAACATTTTGAACATCAATATAAGGTTGAGTGTATTGCGTACCTTGAACCGAAGATGATGTGCCTTGAAAATAAGATGTAAAAGATGGAATATCACCTACTTGATGTGTTGATGTTGTGCTTTCAACATAACATGATGGAGTGTGTATATTGTCGAATCTATAAATCAGTGTCTCTTCAACATGAGAGGATGATATGACTTCAACATTGAAAGATGGTGTAGTGGATGATATGAATCCAACATTCGAAGATGGTGTAGCCGATGATATGACTCCAAAATTGGAGGATGGTGTAGCTTCACAATTCAATTGTCTTCTTGAGCATAACAATCTCATTCATTCTCTTTGTCTTTCTAATTCTTCCTCCTTGTTTCTTTGTAATGGTGGTTCTTGATCCTCTTCAGAAGTCGATTCTTCATCATTGCTTCGCAATTTTCTTTGTTCACGTAGTAATTTAATTTTATCTCTTTTAATTGTCAAATCTCTCTCCCTATCTACATGTGTTTGAATCTTTGGCTTCTTCCTTGGCATGATGATGATTTCTACATGTCAAATTATTCAAACATTTGAATTACTTAAAATGTGTAAATTACAAATTATTCAATAACATATAAAAATTATAATTATTTGAATGAATACACAATATATATCAAACGACTTGTCAAATTTCTAATCATTTCAAAATAACATTTCATTCAAACATACAATTTTCAATGAATTCACTATATATTACATAACATATCAAATTATAATCAAATTTGTATCTATATATCGACAAACAATATTTAAAATGGATTGCACTAACCTTTTCTATTAAAGGAACCTTCAAAAATTCTTCAAATCACATATCCAATGATTGAATTTGGTGTTTGCTAGCTTCCAAAAGTGTTGAGATAGTGTTTGCTATGTTGAAACCCATGTTTTCTGTCGGAATAACAGAGAGCATAACAGACCAAAAGTTAAAAATGGATGAAATGGGCCCTAAGGTTGATTTTTGACCATTTTTTGGTGATTTGAGATAGTGTGTATGCACTATAGCGCGTACGCACTATCTCAAAACACATCACTCCCCATCCTCCCTACTCTCTCTCCCATCCCCTCCCTATCTCTCTTCCTACTCTCTCCCATCCTTTACTCTCTCTCACTCTCCCTCTCCCACCACCTACTCTCTGTACCTCTCTCACCCCCTCTCCTCTCCCATCCCTGGCTCTTTAGATCTCTCATACACACTCTTATCCCCCCTATCTCTCTCCCTCTCCCTCTCCTACCACCTAATTTCTCTCCCCCATCTCCTACTCTCTCTCTTCTCTCCCATCCCCTACTTTGTCTCTCTTACACAAATTCTCATTCCCCCTCTCTCTCCCTCTCCCACCACCTACTTTCTCTCCCCCATCATCGTACTCTCTCTACCACCCCCTACTCTCTCTCACACTCACACTACTACTACCTACTCTCTCTCTCTCTCTCTCTCCCTCTGTACTCTCTCTCTCTCCCATCTTGTACAAGCTCTCTCTGCCTCTCCCACTCTCTCTCCCACCGCCTACTTTCTCTCCCCCATCCCCTGCTCTCTCTCTCTCATCTCCCATCCCCTACTTTCTCACACTCTCACACTCTCCCCCATCCCCTACTCTCTCTCTCCTCTCCCATCCCCTACTCTATCTCTCTTACACATACACCCCCATCCCCCCTCTCTCTTTCCCTCTCCCACCGCCTACTTTCTCTCCCCCGCCGTCGTACTCTCTCTCTCTCTGTCACCCCCTACTCTCACACTCTCACACTCTCTCCCATCCCCTACTCTATCTCTCTTACGCACACACTCCCATCCCCCCTCTCTCTTTTCCTCTCCCACCGCCTACTTTCTCTCCCCCATCGTTGTACTCTCTCTTTGCCACCCCCTACTTTCACACTTTCACACTCTCTCCCATCCCCTACTCTCTCACTTTCATAGATACACACACTCTTATCCCCCCACTCTTCTTCTTCTCTCCCATCCCCTACTCTCTACATCTGTCACACACACTCCCATCCCCCCTATTTCTCTCCCTCTCCCTCTCCCTCTCCCACTCCCTCTCCTATGCCTACTATCTATCTCTCTCAAGTTCTCTTTCTTCCTTTGTACTCTCTCTCTCTCTCTCTCTCTCTCTCTCTCTCCCATCCCTTACTCTCACTCTCTCTCCCATCCCCTACTACTTTCTCTCAAACTCTCACACTCTCTCCCATCCCCTACTACTTTCTCTCTTATAAATAAATACACATTCCCATTCCCCCCCCTCTCTCTCTCTCAGTCCTTGTCCCACTGCCTACTCTCTCCCATCCCCTACTCTATCTCTCTTAAATACTTCCATTCCACCTCTCTCTCCCTCCCACTCCCTCTCCCACTACCTTCTCTCTCTCTCTCTCTCTCTCTCTCTCCCATCCCTCTACCATTGCTTTCTCTCTCTATCTCTCTCTCCCCTCTCTCATTCTTGACTCTCTCTCTTTCACACACACATACACCCATCCCCCCTCTCTCCTCTTCCATCCCCTACTTTTTCTCTCACTTGCTCTCCCTCTCCCACTGCCTACTCTCTCTCTCTCACTCTCACTCTCTCCTATCCCCTACTCTCTCTCTCTCTCTCTCTCGCACACATTTCTATTCCCCCCTCTCTCCCCCTCTCCCACTCCCTCTCCCATCACCTACTCTCTCTTCCATCCCCTACTCTCTCTTGAGCTACTTTGTCTTCCCCCTCTCCCATTCCATACTCTCTCTCTTTCACACACATGCACTCCCATCCTCCTCTCTCTCAAGTTCTTCCTCTCCCACTTTGTCTCCCATCGCCTACTCTCTCTCCCCCATCCCCTACTCTTAATCTCTCTCTCCCAACCTGTACTCTCTCTCACACTTCCTCTCTCTCCCATCCCCTACTTTAAATCTCTTTCCCCCATCCCACACTCTCTCTTTTCCACCCCTACTCTCTCTCACACTTCCTCTCTTTGCCACCCCTACTCTCTCTCTCTCATCCTATACTCTCTTTGCCACCCCTACTCTTTCTCACTTTCTCTCTCCCATCATGTACTCTCTCCCCTCTCCTATCCCCTACTTTCTCTCTATCTCTTTCATGCACACACATAGCCATTCCCCTATCCCCCCCCCACGTCATTCTCTTTTGCAACTTAGATCTTAATAGTGCATGCACACTATTTAGAACTGAGGTTTAAATAGCGCATACATGCTATAGGGTGCACGCGCTATTTAAACCTTAATTAAACCCAAGCTAAGGCTTGGTTTTGCCTTGGAGATCCAACCCAAAGGTTTGGATTTGATGAACAGGCTTGAGACGTGTTTTCCAACAAACATACAAAAAATGATTATTTTTTCTTCTGTGCTCCCCTTCAAGATTTCTCATAGTTGGGTATCGATAAGATCAAGTTACATAGCATTATAGGTCTCTGTGTTAGCTATCTAACCATATAATTTATTTTTAATTTGAACTATTTCAAGCCTTTCATCTATAATTTCTTTTGAATGTATGTTCATTTTTTGTCAAAAACCACCACGTACTAATTGGGCTATAGATTTTAGCTCGTTCGTCGAATTATGTAATAACTTAATTTTTTAGAAACTAGACTCCATTCTACACACTTTGAAAAAAAGAAGTTTTGATTTTAGATTAGTTTTGTATTATTTCTAGGGGGAGCACATAGATATTTCATGTTTTTGGGATGTATCTAGTTAAAAAATTCATTAAAAAAAAATACACATTATAAAATTACCCAAAAAATCTGGGATAAACTACATAGTGTTAAGTAACTTTTGACTAAAGCGATTAAAGAATTTTTAAAAAAAAGTTATAATTTTAGGGGGGCCACACTTTGTACTGTGTTATGTTTTTTTGGAATAAACAGTACCACTTTTTGTGGCCCCCTTTTTTGAGGACCTAAAACTAAACCATTTTGAAAAAAATTAGTAGTTTAGAAACTAGATTCAAAGGACTACAACTTTTGTTTTTGTCATATCTGAAAATTTTGAGCGTAACTATCTTCAAATTCTTGTTGAAGTTCAAAATTTGCAAATTTCAGGAAAAACGTGTCCACTTATACCCCCCTTTTGGCACCACAACTTTGTGCACTTACCTTGAGTGTAGTTTGAATATCTTGTTGCATGTCATATTTTTCTTCTTCTGCGAGATTTTTTCCTATGAATCTTGTGTTTTCAATATTGTCATCAATGTCATTGACTTCAAAGATAGCTTTGTCAATGTCACGCCATGCATAAGTTGTGGTGTAACAAAATTTTGCATGATTTATTTCGATAATCGATTGATTTTGCAAGTATGCATTTTCCCAAGTGTCAGAGTTTTCTTTGAGGTTATCTTCACTTATTATGAATGGCCTATATAATATTAGTTGCTCTTTACAATGGCTCTCTATGTCAATATGTTTGTTAAATTTTATGAAACGAATTACTTTTGGCTTGGTTTTATGATCAAGCTTAGTGCCATTTTTTTTTTATATTGAGAGACAAATTCTGCAAAGCAAATGTTTGAAATAATCTGAGGACGTTGTAAATAGTAATCCATCATTGATTTGCACATTACATTTTTTGATTCATCATCTTCTTGGTTTAACTCTTTCATTGATTTTAATATAAATGTTCGATCATTTTGAGCTCTTGGATCAATGAAGATGCATTTTCTAAAACTGCGATTTAGGGGTAATGAAAGTGCAACATGTGCTGCTTGTTGAGATGACATTTGATGGAGGTTTAGTAAAGCATTTCTTAAGTTTGATATCATTTTTAGGGCATCTATATTTTTTGTTAGTGGTCTGTACGGACTCTTTTGAATGCATTTGTCATCGATCTGTCCACTTTTGCCATATAGGAGCTGCAATACATTGTTGTAGCATATGCATTGAGGACATATTGTGCATCTATATTTGCTCTTCAAAGCCCTAGTATTTTTTTGGAGAAGCTATTGTTCCATATCTGTGAAGGTGTTCTTTTGAGATAAAGGGTAGGCCTATTGACTGTAGACCTCAAGGCCATTATGTAGTCATTTTCATTAACACCTATTTCTTGTAAAAAATGTGTGAATGTAAATGTATTGGGGTAAGTTGCTTTTTCAATCGTGGTACGAATTTGTGTAGCAATTAAATGTAATTTGTCATTTGTATCTTCTAATGGTTTAAGTATTTTTGCGTTCTTCATTGGTGGAAATGGAAAATTATATCTACAATGTGCCTTTTTGGATTTTTTGCATCGTTTTGTATGATGGTGGACATGTAATATTGCTATATTTGGTTCTAAATCTTTTGTATCACATGTAATATATTTGTCTACAAATTCTGTTATGCTTGTATTGTTATGTCTTCCATACATGTGAGCATTACGAACCCATAAAGGAAATGGTCATGTTCATTTCCATGATTTTAAAATTTGGTTACTAAGAAATAGTCTAATACAGTTCCAAAGAAAGACTGGTCTGTCAAGATTAATGTTTTGAGTGCATTTATTCTATGTCTATAGTATCGAGCACAAGTTACTAGGTCTCTTTTGATTAATTCATGTACATTCATTTCATTTTTTGCAGTAAAGTTTTGTCTACTTTTTGAATAGTGGGAGCTATGTAGTTTTTTCAATGTTGTTTGCAGTGCTGACCAGTTCTATTCAACACTGGTAAATGTGAGAAAGAAAGTAGGTGGTCCTAATTGTCGTATCATTGCAAAAACATTTTTCTTTAGTTGTTGTGTGTAGTCAGGAGATATTCGTATTTTTTTAAAGTCAACATAACCTATATTTGACTTTAGTATTTTCTCTAGATTTGGTTTATGCTTGACTTCTTTTGCCAATAGCTTTCTTTCTTTTATTTGGCCCTTTCGAATTCTTATCCACATTATCGACATTACTTGATGTATCAATATCTTAATTGTTTTGAAGAAAAGGTTGGTTTTATGGTATGCAAATCGCCTTTCTGAATGTGACAATTCCCATAGCACTATTTTTAGATAGCTGAAATTTTTAGTGATATCATTATCATGTGCGCTATCGAAAAACAAAGTTGGAAAATTCATTTCTTTTGCATGTTTGTCTTGGAATATTCCAATAGGGAATTGGTCTTGGGCAGGTGCAACTTCAATCAACTTGTCTTGCATTTTGTGTATGCTAGCGGATTCCGTGAACCCATGCACTAGAGTTTGACATGGTCCTTGGTCATCATCACTCTCTGACTCAAAGTCAATCATGGATAGTTCATTTTGGTTGGTAATGTTAGTATTTATTTCATAGCTTGTTTCCAACTATCATTTAGTTTTACATTGTGCATTTTGTATAATGTTGTTTGGGTCAATTGTTGAAGAGCTTGCATGATAACTGTTGGATGTACCATGCCTTTTCTGGAAAGCATTTTTATATTCTAGACGTCTTTTTAGGGAAACAACAATTGTTGTTGTATTGGTAGTTGATACAGGTAAAGCTCTTTGAACAATGTTTGTATCAACAGGGAAATTAATGATTGAACTAGTTAGGCCTAATTGAGATCTTCTATATCCTAGCTCCCATATTTGTGCACAAGCAATTCGCAATGAAACAAGATGCTCTTCCAATTGTGTTAACATTTCAACATGCTGAATTGCATTGTTAATTCTAATATTGTGCAGTGTAGCATACTTAGGAAGAGTTGAATTCCATTTTTGACAAATGTAATTTGTCAATGAATTGATAGGTGGTTTGACTAGTTTGCGATAGGCTAGTTTTTGTTGATTTTGAAATGTTCTAATGTCTTTTTTGAAACACAACATTTGGCAAATGGTGCATACGTATTTTGGTGTGTCTTGGATTTTTGCTTCAAATATTTGTATTGGTGATAATGTTTTCTTCCTTCATTGGGGTGGATTTTTCTTTTTTCTACATTTTTTGGCATCTTTTGTTGGATTTTGGAAAGGAGTGAACAAATTTTTAATATCAATTTGATTGTTGTCTCTAATTAAATTTTTTATAGTATGAAGTGATATTCTATGATTAGTATTTTTCTTTTCAATCAATGGTAATTGTAGCCGGCAAAATATTTTGTGTTGTTTATGTGTTGATGCATTGTTGAATTGTTGTTGTTGTTGGTCACTAGTAAAATTGAATTTTGAGCACACAAGAGGCCCAAAGTGTCCACATAGTGGATTATTGTCATGAAAAAGAAACGAATATGATTCTACATGTGACGCACTATTAAAGTGCAAGTACTTCTTGCCTCTTGTTAGTGACCAAACACACACTTGTATGTTCAACCACTTTGATAACCAGTGAATGCAAAATACATCTCCCCATAGTCCAATTTCACTATTGCCTGTGGTTGGGTTTGCAGACAATTGCATTCTATGTAAGTATGATGCAACATTTGTAACTTTGTGGAGGTCATATAATGTTTGAGAGTTCAATTCAAGGTTGTATGAGTCAATAGTGTCTCTTTCACCTCTTTGGAGACAACTCAGGAAATATTGAATGGTTCCTTTGTGTAGTTGAATTGATGTATGCTTGTTTTGGAGAAAATATTGAAAGGAGTCAAATAAACAATCTCCAACTATGTATGTAAATGAATTTAATCTATACAATCCTTCTTTATCTAGTACAGTGTCAATGTTAAATTGCGGAAGTTGTGTTTGAGTTTCATAGTTTTCTACATCAACAATTTCTGAAATGTTTTGTTTTGGTTGGCTTCTTTGGTTATAGTTTGTAAGATGTTTGTAATTTGTCATTTTGTCCATAGATGAAACAAATTGATGGATATTTTGACTTTGTTTACAAAAATTGTTGTTAAAATAAGCAATTCAGACCTCCTATATAAAATGTAGTATGCTACAGTATTGCAAGGAAATAGCAAATAGTTTTGCATACTTGTTGCACAGTATTGGTCCTAGTATTCGTTTAAGATAGTGTTTCTTAAGTTGCACAAGTATAAATAAAATAATTATTACTCAAAGTAGTTAACCGTATTATGCATTATAAGGAAACTCGAAAATTGTGCAACGCTAAATTGCAAAGTCAATGTATTTTTTTTATGAAAAATACAATGCATTAATACTTGTAAATGTGTCCTTTAATAATGTATCTTATCTCTTGGATAGGTGGAATAACAGCTCTATTGGGAGCTACTATGGCCCTTGCTCAAAAAGGTCTTAAGAAAGGTCTCAATAAACATTATTGTTCCTAGGATCCAGATCAGTCATCCAGTCGAGGGAACCCATTGTTGGCTATTGCCCCAATAAAAGTTAGAATATGGCTCTTATGGGTGGCTTGAGGAAATATATGCCAATTATGGGAATCACTTTTCTTTTAGGAACATTTTCTCTTTCTAGTATTCCACCTTTTGCTTGTTTTTGGTCTAAAGACCAAATTCTTAGTGATAGTAAGTTATATTTTCTCATTTTTGGAGGAATCCCAAATGGAAAAGGTTTTTTAGGCCTTTTTGTAGGAGAGGAAATGAGATGCTTAGCGGGGGACATATATCTTCTTATATATTCTTTTCTATATTTTGTATATTAATAATTATATTAATAGATTTATTTATTTTCATAATATAAATAATGAAAATGTTGACAATAGAAAATTAGAATGTTATATTGAAAGTGTGCTCTTTATTAACATTGATGTTTATAACATCATCCTATTTCAATATCGTTCCCTAAATAATATTTTTTATAGATTGTTAAAATCCAGTTATTTCATCAACTCATTTATATAGAACAATATAGAGATAGCTAAAAAAGAAATGAAAGATTATGAAATAATTGATTCAAATGCTTGGTTAAAAATGAAAGACTATGATCACTAATATGAAGTCCATTTTCATACTTTACCATTTATTATTCAAATTTCTCATAATTTATGTACCTTTGAATTTGTAAACAATAAAAATATGTCCCGTTTGTCGAAAAAGTATCGCATTTTTAACAATTGATGAACTTAAAGAACTTTCTAATGACCAACAAAATGCTTAGGAGATGCTTCCCTTCAAAACTACCAAACACCATGAAATTTCTTAGATAAATATGAATATCTTATAAATAAATATGTTTTCATTACTAAAATAATTTCACCATTTTCATTTTACATTTTAAGAAAAATTCTTTACAAATTGATCAAACAAATTGATGAAGCAATGTTTACAAATTGATGAAGCAATATTTCATTTTGTAAGATGAAATAAATTGATGGATATTTTGACTATGTTTACAAAAATTGTTGTTAAAATAAGCAATTTAGACCTCTTATATAAAATGTAATTTGTTATAGTATTGCAAGGAAATACAAGATAGTTTTGTGTACCTATTGCACAATATTGATCTTAGTATTTTCTTTAAAACAGTGTTTCTTAAGCTGCACAAGTATAAATAAAATAATTATTAGCCATAAAGTCGTTAAACATACTATGAATCATAAGTAAAATTGAAAATAGTTCAATGCTAAATTGCAAAGTCAATGTATTTTTTTTATGAAAAATACAATGCATTGATACCTATAAATGCCTCCTTTGTTTTCAATTTCTACATGCACAACATGTACTACTCATGATATGTTCTTCTAAGCTTTGCAATTCATTGTGTAAAATAATTTCATTTGTGCATTTTGGAAAACGTAAGCATGTTTTGAGTAAATAAAAATCCAAAATTTCATGTCAAGTAATACCAAGAAGCTACTTCAATGATTTGGCGGGTCCCACTCCCAACCTTTCACGCTTTAACCCATGGAGGCGGCATAAGATATTTTTAACATTTTTTAAAAATTTTTAACCATTGTTTAAAATGACGGATCTCATTTCTTTGACGACGACGTACATAAAATGGGGGAATTTTGGTATCCACTAAATTTTTTAGATTTTGTAATGTGTTGTGTTTAAAATATTTTATTTTATTTTATAAGTTTTCTAAGAGTTTTAACTTAATTTTTCTTTAAGAAAAAGAACAAATGATCATTTAGGTATAACGTATTTTCATTCCTACAATTTAGAAAGCTATTTCAAAAGTATAATTTGTATAATCACTGAAGTACTATTTAAACTTTTAACCCACGGATAACCATGTCATATTTGGAAAGATAGCAATTCAAAACTCTTCTGAATTTTTCAAAAGTATTGAGTTCCAGGTGTGAAAGCTAAACTGAATCAATCTCACAACAACCATTGATCTTATTGATCTTCAGGTATTTAAAGGTTTAAAAAAATGTTGATAATAGGTTCATTTTGGATAACTGACAGGGTTACTAAGATGAAAAAATTCTGAATGACCACATAAACATCATTTGGTTCCAGGTTAATTAAGTTATCAAGCGCCCTTGACAATCTAAAAATCATATCCACGTGAACATTGCTAAATAGTCAGCTGCAGCCAAGGTACATGATAAGCTTGGACATGATCTGTGATTTTTCTGTCATGAAATGCAATAAAAGTTCAAACTATCTTAGTGCTCGCAAGTTTGACCATGTATAAAGCCTAAGAGTCTCTTGCAGTGAGGGCCGATGACGCTAAATTCAAACAAATAAAGCTTGGTGTGCAATTTCAACAAAGATCACAACTATGGAAAATCATTTGAATGGAAATCGGAGTAAAATATTGATGAATTAAGAGTAAAAACGCAAAGAACTACAATAAACAGCAAATTATGTTGACTTTTCCTTCCACTTTTCACAGCACACAAACTCTATCGCAACGGAGTAGCACTCACAGAAATGATTTTTCTTGTAGATTACAGGGGACCTTTAAAAGCTTTGCAAGAAGAGTAACAGCAAGAACAGTTAAATACAATAGGTCATGTTGCATGGTCCTTGAGACTTACTTTGTCTTTGTTTTGATCTGTAGTTAGGTTCGGTGGCATAGATCTGGCCTCCCTGTTAATAGTGTAGCATTTATGCATTTGGACAGTTTATTTCCTTCTCTACTTCCAAGCAAGGAAGGAGCATGTTGAACTCTTACAAACTTAACTAAAAGAAGTTTCTTACACAAGAATAATGAAAAAACTTCCCCAACTAAGTTTAATGACAAAATCAAGCTTAACATGCAAACCCAGGATGAATACAAATGTCAATATCAAAAGCCTTAAAAGATAAATTGGAAAAATTTAAGAGCCACAACATTTTCTCTCTAGCAATCTGTTAGTTTTCAGGCTTAGTGGATAAGAGAATTGCTGCTAAGGATGGTACCTAGCTAAATCCAAGTTAACAAAAAGAGAAAAACAACGTTTAAAGTTGGAACAACAATTAACTCACTGCAAAAAATGAACCTTCACATTCAAATCACCTAATCAAAGAACAAAAACAACACCTACAGCAATTAACTCACTGCAAAAAATAGAACCTTCACATTTAAATCACTTAATCAAAGGACAAAAAGAACACCTCCTAACTATGTGATTAAGCAGTTTTGAAAATTTGATCAAATTTGTGAAAGTCAAAATGGGAATAGGAATTGCAATTCCAATAACACCTATTTGGGTGGAATAACAAATGGTCATTTTAGGGCCAAGATAAGAATACAAATTCCTATTCCCAATTTTGATTTGGCGCACCCAAACCAAGGATTTGAAATTTTGAGAATTTGTTGATTCTTATTCCAGTTCAATTCCAGCAGCCAAACAGGCCCTTGGCAATGTATTTGGCCTCCAGTTCTTGATCAAGGATTTGTCTCCCTCTTTGGGGATCAATTTGATCAGGCCAATATTAATCTCTCTGCCTTGTGACCAATGGCTTCATCATATACCTATACCTGACAAAGCTCCTTCCCAATCCAACTAATATTGCTCTTGTAAAATTCCATAGCTAGGTGCCTTATCATTACCTAGAGCCATTATCATCTGATTAATTTCCTCAACTACGATCTTCCTACCCAACAAGTTACAACCCAACATTTTCTTTATTGACTTTACTAGGGATGATGAACTTGACTGTTTCTTTTGCCTTTCCATGGTTGATCCACTCTCTTTTGAAGTAAACAACTTTCCATAAAACTGGGCAAAGGCCTTTGATATCTTCTGCTGATTAGTGTGGTTAAATCCTCCCTCCCATATGCTATCAATCCTCTCCTTAGCTTCTTTACTCTTCAGTAGCTGAAAGAAAAACTTAGAGCCTTTATCTCAATGGTTCAGCCAATCTACTCTTGTAATAACCCTCCTCAAATCTGCCCTCAAAAATGCTGATGAAAGCTCAAGGAATTGCATCAAACAATTCACATGCAAGGGACGTATGACTGATATAGTATTTCAGCTAGCTTCAATTGACCTTTTTACAATTTGCATCAATGAAAATCTTGTGCTAGAAGACTACAATGGACTACACAAATGACCTAACATGAGTGTGCTACTAAATTTGACAATATTCAGAGCATATATATGATCTAAGCATGAGAAATGAACACCTACAGCCAACTGGCATTTTTACAAACAGTTGGTATGCAAACTAACTAGCTGATAAATAATGATATTAAATTGCTAAAATGACACCAGCAACTATTATCTTCTTAATTGCAATGAAAATTACAATGCTCATGAAATATGGCCAAGACTTTGGCATTTACATGGATTACAAAATGATAATGCTGGTATAATGCACACTTACAGCTGAAAGCTTATAACACCCTAAAAACAATACTAACAAAAGAACCTGGTTGTAGATGGCTGAAATAATTTCCTTCTATGCTACCCCTTCTGCTTTTCTTTTTTTGAACTGCTTTTTCAGCCTGCTTTTTCGTACCCGCTTTTTCAGCCTTCTTTTTTTGTTCCGCTTTTTGAACTGATTTTACGAATTGCTTTTTTCGCCTACTTTTTTGGTTCCACTTTTTTCGGGCTGCTTTTTCGTATCTACTTTTTTCAAACTGCTACCATGTTGAATCTCAAGACCATATCTTTCAATGGCGTCGAGATTTTTAGCTTGAAGGGATTTCGTCCTTCAAACTATTGAGATATAATCTCCAAAAAAATCTCCAATTTCTTTGATATTTCCAAGCCTGAATAAATGAGAGCTATCCTCTTCCTTTTAATCCCTTCCTCACTTGCTCCACGCTTCCGTCTTGCCAATGTGGGATAATACATAACTTTTTAATATTACTTCTTTTTTTCTTTTTACAAAGCCCATGTATGTACTCAAAAGGGGGACTCTTGATTTTTATAAAGTGACTTTATGAAACATTATAATATTTAATTTAAATAGTCACTTTATTGTTGTAACTTCAAACATTAAAATAATATACCAAATAAACTCGAAATCCCACATATAATAGCTCATTAGGAAGAGCCCAACAAAACACATCTCATCATGTCACTAAAAATTGAAGGCACTGCATCCCCCTATTGGCTTACTAAAAATAGTAAGTCTTCCTGACAACCCAACAAACAAACTCCGTTTGGCCTGTAATTAAATTTAACTAGGCCAAATAACCTCAAGATCCCTTTTGAAGTCCTGGTTAGCCCTCGGGACCATACAAGAATGGGCTAACGACAACATACCTCCAAACTAGCTAAGTGGGGGACATTACAGTCCGCCCCTCTTGAAATTGCTTGTCCCCAAGCAATCTCAACTCAGGATGTTGAATAATCTCCTCTGCCTCCCATGTTGCATCCTCAACTGGTAGGTTCCTCCACTTTACTAGGTACTCCCTGATAGTCCGCCTGCGAAGCACCCTCTCCCTGGAGTCAAGTATAGCCTCAGGAACCAAGATAAGTTTTCCCTCATCATCGAGAGGTGGCAATACTACTAAAGGCACCACATTATGCCCCAATGCCTTCTTAAGGTGTGACACATGGAACACGTTATGTACTTTACTGTCTGCAGGCAGCTCCAACTCATAAGCTACCTCACCCACTCTCCTAATTACTTTGAATGGTCCATAGTAGCATGGTTTCAATTTCTCTGCTCCACTCCTCTTGAGAGAGGACTGTCTATACGGCTGTAACATGAGGTACACCATGTCTCCTACCTCAAAAGATCTCTCAACCCTGTGCTGATCAACATATTGCTTCTGTTGATTTTGTGCCCTTTGCAAATTTTCTTTCAAAGATCGCATAATGTTCTGACACTCCTGCAATATATCATTGGCCTTAGGCACCCTACTGTCCCCAAATAACAAATCCAAAAAATTAGGAGCATCATACCCGTATAGTGCCATGAAAGGGGACATTTGAATAAACATATGAAAAGAGGTATTATAGCAGTACTCCCCTAGATGTAGCCACTTCACCCAAGCCTTTTTCTCTCTTGCAATGTAGTTTCGAAGGTACCCCTCAACCCATTTATTCACTATCTATGTCTGCCCATTAGTTTGGGGTGGTAACTGGTACTCTAAGTTAGCTATGTTCCACACAACCTGAACAACTCCTGCCAAAAGTGGCTCATAAACCTACTATCCCTGTCGCTGACTATGTTTCGTGGCATCCCATGTAATCTAAATACCTTTCGAAAGAATAGCTCTACTGTTTGTATTGCTGAATATGTGGACGAAATCGCAAAGAAATGTGCAAATTTTGTCAATCTGTCTAGCACAACAAAAATACAATCCCGACCCTATACCTTGGGGAGGCCTGTAATGAAATCCATGGAAATGCTATCCCACTTCTTCTCTGGTATGGGTAGGGGCTGTAGTAAACCACCTAGAAAGGAATGTTCCTATTTGTTCTGCTAACATACTGGGCACTCCCTAACAAACTGAAGCACCTCTATTTTGAGTCCTTTCCAAGTGAAGCACTCTCTCACCTGTCGATATGTCTTAAAGAATCTGGGATGTCCTGCCAATGGTGAATCATGAAATGCCCTCAGAATCTTGTGCTTCATAGCAGCCCTGGGTACTAAATAAATCCTTTCCTTGTAGATGATCAAATCATTTACAACAGTGTATCGACTATCTTGAATAATTCCTTCAATAACACTAGATGCCCAACTATCCTTGGCATACTTTGCCAAGATCAACACTCTCCAATCGTCCATGACTATCCCAATAGCAAGCAAATGAGGCCTTCTGGATAAAGCATCTGCGACGATATTTTTCTTCCCTTTGACATAGACTATGTCAAAATCATAAGCCTGTAACTTACTCACCCATTTCTGTTGCCTGTCATTGAGATCCTTCTATCCAAGGAAATGTTTCAAGTTGTTATGATCTATTTTTACTGTGAATCGGCTCCCTGCTAAGTATTGCCTAAACTTAGCTAGCGCGTGCATGATTGCTAGCATTTCTTTGTCATAAATGTTGTAAGTTCTCTCAAACCTGCTCTCATATGCGATGGGGTGTTTTTCCTGCATGAGGACAGCTCCTACGCCCTCTCCTGAGGCATCACACTGCAGCTCAAAAGGCCTAGTGAAATCTGGAATGGCTAAAATAGGGCATGTACTCATCAGCTCCTTGAACCTGTCAAAACAATCCTGAGCCTTCTCTAACCACTTGAAACTATCTCTCCATGTCAAATCTGTAAGTGGTGCTGCTATCTGTGAAAATCCCTTCACAAATCTGTAGTAGAACCCGCAAAGCCCAAGAAATCCCTTGAGTTGCGAAATGTTCCTCGGCAGTGGCCAATCCAGAATGGCCCTAATCTTGTCTGGGTTAACCCGAACACTTCCTGCACTAATAATATGCCCTAGATAGAGCAATTCTGTCATCTCGAACTCGCATTTACTCATCTTGGCATATAATGACTCCCTCTCTAGAATGTTGAGCACTGCATCAATATGCTTCAAATGTTTCTCCCAAGTACAGCTGTATATCAGTATATCATAAAAAAAAATCAACACAAACTTCCTCAACTGATCTCTGAATACTTTATTCATACAGGACTGGAAAGTGGCGAGGGCATTAGTCAACCCAAAGGGCATGACTAAGAACTCAAAATGTCCATAGTGGCATCTAAAAGCTGTCTTCTCCACATCCACCTCTCTAACCCGTATTTGGTGGTAGCCGTATCTCAAATCAATCTTAGAGAAGTAGCAGGCACCGTGCAATTCATCAATAAGCTCATCAATGCGTGGAATAGGGTATCGATTCTTGATTGTCTTCTTGTTTAGTTCCCTATAATCAATGCACATCCTCATTGTACCATCCTTCTTCTTAACCAATACTACTGATCAACTCCTTGATTGCCTTTTCTATTTCATCTTTATATCTCTTTGGATGGTGGTAGGGTGTGATGATGACTGGCTTAGCCCCTTCCTCTAACTCAATAACATGCTCGATTCCCCTATCCGGGGGTCTCCCTAGAGGTATCTCACCAAACACCTTAGTATGTTTGGTTATTATTTTTTGTACATCAGGGGGATACTCTTGTTTATGTTGCTCTATCACCTCAGGCATTACTCTGAACTCTATTGTCCACTGCACCTGGTCGTGTATGAAGAAACTCTGCATCCGCTTGAGTGACACCACTCGTAGTCTCCCATCTGACAAACCTCTGAGTACTATCTTCTTACCATTTGCCTCAAACCTCATTTCCATTTTCTGGAGGTTAAATGTAAACTCTTCTAGAGATTTCATCCAATTCATCCCAAGCACCATATCGTGATCACCAATGTTGACAACAAAGAAATCTCCCACCATGTCATAATCTCCCAAATGAAGCTGCAAGTTGGAGATTTTCTTGGTACAGTCGATTTTGAAGCCGTCGGCAACCATCACCTTGAATCCCCTATGCTCTTCTGTATGTAACCCTCTACGTGTCACAAACTTTTCATCAATGAAGTTATGTGTTGCCCCTGTATCAATGAGTACCACAAATCTTTGTCCATCCAAAGTTCCCCTAACTCTAAAAGTGACGGCCTCCTGTATACTAGACAACTGAGCTATCGTGCTATCACTGTGTGCTTCCTCATGTGAAGAATTATCATCTCTATCTGATTTTGATGACTGCTCTGAATCTCCATCCACTAACTCTTCAACTGAAAATTACTCCATCTGCTTGGCTTTTGCTTTCAATGGACACTTATGTGACAAATCCCAAGGCTCCCTGCAATGCAAACAAAGCTTCTTCTTCCTGCGATCATTGTCTCATTGTCCAACCTCTTACTTTCCTCCTTAGGTGGCTGACCCTCTCTACGAAAAGGTTTACTGACCTTATCTTTCCTCGAAGGGAAACTCTTTGCCTGGAATTTTTTTTTAGAAGCTGAAGAGGAATCCATGTCATGAGCTTTCTTAATGGCTTCCTGCAACGTGGGAGGGTTGAGAGCCTTAATCCACCCTCTCAACGGATCAGCTAACCCATCCATAAATAGAACTAGTATCCTCCGTTCAGATACATCTGTTACTAACACTGCAAGTTTTTGAAATTCTGAAATGTATGTTTCCAATGATCCCCATTGTTTAAGCTGAGCTAACTCCTTGAAATGTAGTTCTAGATCCTTCCTATCAAAACGTTCAATCAGTCTCTCCGTAAACTCCACATATGAGGTAATGTGTGCATGACCCATAGTGACCATACCATGATGCCACCACTCGTGTGCTAACCCATCCAGATGAATTGCTGCATACTTAATAGCTTCTTCCTCAGGCATAGGGTTCAATTGAAAGTATGTATCAAGCTTTTGAACCCAAGCTCTTGCTGTAGACTTCCTCGAGTCATCATAATATGGTAACTGAAGTTTCCCTACTTTCTTTCGTACCTCATAGCACTGGTTCCTGTCATGTCCACGTGGCATATGTTTCATCCGCACATCCATATACTCCCTAAAGGTAATTGCAGCAGTAAAATCTGGACCTCCGACTTCCCAATCTCTCCTCAACTGGTCCTGTATATCAGTGATCTGGGGCTCTGGTATGGGCTGCTTTGGAGCTCTAGGAGGAAATGTGGGAATCATGGGCCTCAAACTCACTGTCCTAGCTTGCTGGGGTGCATGACCGAAATTGTTCTCGACTTGTTCACCTCCATTATGTGTCCCATCCTGATTATTCCCATTCTGATTGTTACCATTCTGATTATTACCATCCTGATTATTTCCTCCACCTATGTTAGCGTTCAACCCCATTTGACGATTCATTATCTGCATCATAACCTCCATTCTCTGATTTTGTTCCTGTGCCCTCTGTTCTGCTAATCACTGTCCTTGTGCCAAGGTCTCTAATAACTGTAAGACTCTTTCCTCTCTAGGATCCCGAGCATTCCTATCATCTCGGTCACCCATATTGATGTCTTGATGAAAGAATACCTCCTCTGTGTCTGTATGACTAGATTCTATGTCCACCTCTGTTTGCTCTGTAGGTTTGAAGTCCTATTTTGTCTTGCTCTGGTATTGCAAAAATTATAAGGCCCCTGTCGCATGCTCAAACAAAAAATGCTCTGATTTTAGTGTTTTGACATTTCGTCAAACACTTTCCCCTCTATCTGGCTGTTCCAAATTCCCTATAAGACCTCCACAGGATGGCAGGACTTATAGCTCTGATACCACTGTAATAACCCTCCTCAAATCTGCCCTCAAAAATGCTGATGAAAGCTCAAAGAATTTCATCAAACAATTCACATGCAAGGGACGTATGACTGATATAGTATTTCAGCTAGCTTCAATTGACCTTTTTACAATTTGCATCAATGAAAATCTTGTGCTAGAAGACTACAATGGACTACACAAATGACCTAACATGAGTGTGCTACTAAATTTGACAATATTCAGAGCATATATATGATCTAAGCATGAGAAATGAACACCTACAACCAACTGGCATTTTTACAAACAGTTGGTATGCAAACTAACTAGCTGATAAATAATGATATTAAATTGCTTAAATGACACCAGCAACTATTATCTTCTTAATTGCAATGAAAATTACAATGCTCATGAAATATGGCCAAGACTTTGGCATTTACATGGATTACAAAATGATAATGCTGGTATAATGCACACTTACAGCTGAAAGCTTATAACACCCTAAAAACAATACTAACAAAAGAACCTGGTTGTAGATGGTTGAAATAATTTCCTTCTATGTTGCCCCTTCTGCTTTGCTTTTTTCAAACTGCTTTTTCGACCTGCTTTTTCGTATCCACTTTTTCAGCTTGCTTTTTTTGTTCCGCTTTTGAACTGCTTGTATGAATTGTTTTTTCCGTCTGCATTTTCAGTTCCGCTTTTTTCGGGCTGCTTTTTCGTATCTTCTTTTTTCAGACTGCTACCATGTTGAATCTCAAGACCATATCTTCCAATGGCGTCAAGATTTCCAGCTTGAAGGGATTTTGTCCCTCAAACTATTGAGATATAATCTCCAGAAAATTTTCCAATTTCTTTGATATTTCCAAGCCTGAATAAATGAGAGCTATCCTCTTCCTTTTAATCCCTTCCTCACTTGCTCCACGCTTCCATCTTGCCAATGTGGGATAATACATGACTTTTAATATTACTTCTTTTTTTCTTTTTACAAAGTCCATGTATGTACTCAAAAGGGGGACTCTTGATTTTTATAAAGTGACTTTATGAAACATTATAATATTTAATTTAAATAGTCACTTTACTGTTGTAACTTGAAACATTAAAATAATATACCAAATAAACTCGAAATCCCACATATAATATCTCATTAAAAAGAGCCCAACAAAATGCATCTCATCATGTCACTGAAAATTGAAAGCACTGCATCCCCCTATTGGCTTACTAAAAATAGTAAGTCTTCCTGACAACCCAACAAACGAACTTTGTTTGGCCTGTAATTAAATTTGATTAGGCCAAATAACCTCAGGATCCCTTTTGAAGTCCTGGTTAGCCCTCGGGACCATACAAGAATGGGCTAACGACAACATACCTCCAAACTAGCTAAGTGGGGGACATTACAACTCTAGCCTTGACTTCGACACTTTGATTCTTAACATTCATAATCCTCTTGAAACAGTCTCTTGCTTGAGCAACAACCTCTTTAGCGTTCTGATTGAGGGGGTCTTTCTGTATAAGTCATTAGTGGCTAACAACTTATTATGCAGTTTAGTTTCTCGTCTCCTACCATCCTTGGCTTTCTTCCTTCTGGTTGAAGATTGGTAGCTGCAGGAGCTATTTGCTATACCTGTGATGATTATCTCTATTGAAATTGTCATCTTCCCAAGCATTTGGTCGCTGGCTGAAAGGCATTCAATGAATACTAGCTCTTGTACCAGAATGGCAACTAGGAGAAGCTGTAGACGAAGATATATGCTTTGGTTCTCACAAATTTTCAGTTAATGATGATATTTTTGATATACCATGTCATGCTGGTGGTCCCTATGGTAGATTTCAGATTTTTATGAATACTGCACTAATATATGCAAATTCTAGAGCAGAAAGGTTGATGTAGCAGATTTGAAGTTGAGTATGATCATATTGTTTGAAGTAACAATTGACAATAGTTTGATTAAAGTAACATCTTTTGTCAAACTGATATTCATGAAAAATTTGGAGCCAGTTTAGATGCACGAACAAAGTCTCTGGAGTTAGTATCAAACTATATCGGAGTGCTTTGGTCGTCAACAAGGAGAAAGTTGTCTCTTTTGCTGTTGGTTTAAGGAGTATAATAATAACACAAAGTGAAGTTGGAATCTGGTGATATGGAAAGTTTTAGCAAATCTTAGAATGTACTTAATAGTACAAATCAGAAATCCTAAGATGTAAAGTTTTATATGAATAGTAATGATATTGACAAGCTTGAGCTTGCAGGTAAGAATCCTGATAAATTTCTTTACCGAATCTGGTATAAGTTATCACATTACAAGGAGGCTGTAGATGTCTTAGCAAACGTTGAGGTGGGAGACGAGAATATTGTGGCATAGACCTCAAGGAACAAGAAGCTAGAAGGATTGAGACAAAATCATAAACGTACAATAGAGGTCTTTCTAAATCAATTGCGTCATAAAGGCTACGGCTTTCATTCTTTAAAGAATGATCTGATTTTTCTTCCAATAGCTTATAACATGTTCCTATCAAGTGCATAAAAAAATAGAATCCATCTAAAGATGCAAATTGTTTCAGATGCAGTGAGGAACTCGATGAAGTCATAAACAAAAAAAGATTATTTGAAGAGTATGAGATAATAGCCTTACTTAAGTTGTAGGCTTTATGTTGGAAATATTACACCATATCTTTGAAATAGTATGTTAGGTAAAGAAGCTTTTGTGATTAGGAAATAAAATCATCTTTATAATTAAATTTGTAGTTCTGTAATAGTAGGCCATGGTGTATCTATTTCTTTTAGGAATGATATTGAATGAATGCCAACTGTTTGACATTATGCCTTGCTGTTATGAATTTGTTGGCTGGATGTCATAAAACAATTGTGCACTTGTACACCATTTACTATTATAAATTTGTTGGTTAGAAGTTGTTCTAAATGAGCTATGCATTCTACACCATTTATTGTTATGAATTTGTTGGATGGAAATGTTCATGTGACCACACCTCTCAATTCTAGAAATTTTATTGTGATAACACTTAATAATTTGAAAAAGAAGAAGAAAATATCCCAAGCTCATTTACTATGCTTAGTAAAATACCAAACACTTGAAAATATTAAGTTAGATAAATTTCACAATGGTAGGCATTACTGAACAGAAAATAGGAGTCCCAGTTAGTAAATTTTGCTTACTAAAATAAATATATGGTTACAACTCTCTTATCAATAGATAGAAGGTTAGATCGTTGTTTGTAGTCGTTGCCCATAAGACTTTATTGACACTTGTTTTATATTACACAAGCTATGGGAACCAATAGGAGTTTTGTGTTCATTCACAACTTATATGATTAATCATTGTATGTGTTGTTTCAGATTTCCATTTATTGCAAAACCGTTAATATATGTGAAAATTAAATATTATTCAAATCATTATAGTCTGCCTAGCCAACA
This sequence comes from Cupressus sempervirens, assembly GCA_028749045.1. Taxonomy (NCBI): domain Eukaryota; kingdom Viridiplantae; phylum Streptophyta; class Pinopsida; order Cupressales; family Cupressaceae; genus Cupressus; species Cupressus sempervirens. The sequence continues at coordinate 137,177,300 of CM053789.1, read as the reverse complement.
ACAAAGAATAGGTACACTGTATATATTTTAAACGTATTAGCAGACTGTGAAATAGAACATCGAAGAAACAGAAAAAAGAAGAAAAACATTTAGTTAAGGCCCCGTTTGGTTATGGGAACACCGGGCGTGGAATAGGGTTTTTAGCGCCAAAATTGGGTTATGGAAGAAAACGATGGCGTTTGGTTCATCAAACGCATAACCCGGTTTCGGGTTTCGTCTGCCAATTTCGCTCAAAAATTGGAAGAAATTTCTTCCAGGAAATAGGTGGAAATTGAAATGAAAACCAGGTTTTGGGTTTTTATGAATGCGTTTGAATAAATCGTCGAGTCCGCCGAATCTGCCTTAGGTTTTTGGAAGAACAAATTGGGTTTTTTGGAAGACAACGGTTGTATATTTTTCGTGCTCTGTTGTGCGAAGGCGAGGGTTTCTGGTTTGCTACATTTGTTGGGCTTGTGGGTTTTCATTGGCCGTGGTTTGCGAGAGTTTCTGGTTTGTGGGTTTTCTGTGGTCGTGGTTTCTTGTGGCCGTGACATTTTTTGCGATTTCTCTTCTCCACTTTGAACAGCGGCGGCGGTAAATAGTTCTCTTCTCACACCCACCTTTGCATACTGGATTTTTTTAAGTTTTTTTGGTTCATTCAAACGTAACTGTTTGTTTCAAATCTGTTTTTAAAATAGTCAATATATGTGGTAACTGTTTGTTTCAAATCTATTTTTAAAATAGTCAATATGTGCTCACTAATAAATTCGAGTATAGTGCTGTGAGAGATCAATACCAGTGAAATGAAAAATTAAACTTTGTAACAGTTTCTGGCTATTTGTTTTAAATCTGTTTAGCAAAATAGTCAATATGTGCTCACTAATAAATTCCACTATAGTGTTGTGAGAGATCAATACCAGTGAAATGAACAACCAAACTTTGTAACAATTTCTTGCCAGTAATGAGTTCTAGTATGTTGTTGTGAGAGATGAATGAAATACCATTAAATAGAGCCAAGTCATAAACTTGTGCTCACTAATAAATTCCAGTATAGTGCTGTGAGAGATCAATACCAGTGAAATGAATAACTAAACTTTCTAACTATTTCTTGCTAGTAATGAGTTCTAGTATACTGTTGTGAGAGATGAATGCAATACCATTAAATAGAGTCAAGTCATAAACTATGTATGCATCAACTATGTATAGATCAATGTCAATCATGGCTTTTATCTATACATAATCAATATGTGCTCAATATGTGCTTAATAATGAATTCCAGTGTGTGCTCATGTGATTACCTGTATATATCATAGTGCTAATAAAGAAAAACATGGCAATCATGGCTTTTATCTATTCATAGTTGACCTATACGTAGTTTATCATGGTTCAAATCTGTTTAGCAAAACAGTCCAATATATGCTGTAACAGTTTGTTTAGAATCTGTTTGACAAAATAGTCAATATATACTCACTAATCACTTTCAGTATAGTGTTGTGAGAGATCAATACTAGTGAAATGAACAACTAAACTTTGTAACAGTTTCTTGCCAGTAATGAGTTCTAGTATACTGTTGTGAGAGATGAATGCAATACCATGAAATAGAGCCAAATCATAAACTATGTATGGATCAACTATGTATAGATCAATGGCAATCATGGCTTTTATCTATACATAAATAATATGTGCTCAATATGTGCTCAATAATGAATTTCCGTATGTGATCATGTGATTACCTGTATATATTATAGTGCCAATCATAATAGCAAAACATGGCAATCATGCTTTTATCTATACATAGTTTATCATGGTTCAGATCTATTTAGCAGAATAGTCCAATGAGTTCCAGTATAGTGATGTGAGAGATCAATGCAATACCATTAATCAAAGTGAATCATGCCAATGAAATGAACAACTAAACTATGGATATATCAAGTATGTATTGATCCATGCAAAATCATTCAACATACTTATGAGGTCATAAACTATGTATAGATAAAAGCCATGATTTCAAACTATGTATAGATCAATGCAGAAAGAAACTCTATTCCCATTGCCAACAATGCTACTTTTCATCTTCTAAAAGACGAGCCTCAGTTTCAACAGACCCGATGATTTATTAAAACACATTCATAAAAGCCCAAATTCAGGTTATAGTTTGTACATGTGTATGTGTACATACATACATGTGTTTGTACATTTATACATGTGTGTACATGCATACATACATGTGTGTGCATGTATGTACACATATACATACATGTGTGTGTGCGTACATACATGCATACATACATGTGTGTGTCTACGTACATACATGCATACATGTGTGTGTGTGTACATACATACATGCATACATACATACATACATTCATGTGTGTGTATGTACATACAAACATACATACATGTGTGTGTTTGTACGTACATGCATACATACATGTGTGTGTAGGTACATACATGCATACATGTGTGTGTGTATACGTACATGCATACATACATGTGTGTGCACATACATATATACATACATGTGTGTATACATATAGACAAATGGAATCAATATTATGCTTTCATTGGTATAGATAGATTACATGGAGCATAATGACACATTGTAATTTGTTCTTTATGGGCTTATGATCCTCGGTAGTTGGTACTCCTTGCTGTATTTGAATAAATAATTGAATTCTTAATGCAATGAGGCTAGCAAATTGATGGGGACACAACCCAAGAACAAAATGGACACAACAGAAAAGGGAAATTATATTAACTGAGAAAATAAGCTAGTACAAATAGTACAGAGAAAATAAACTTCAGAACATGCCTTAAGGGCTTACAATAGCATAAATCTGGAGAATATTTCTCCTTTTAGCACCTCCTCTCAAACTCCACTCCGAACTGCCTTTTACAATGCCAGAAATCTCCTTAAATAGACCCCGGAGGGTTAAGGACTAGGAGTACATTCTAGAAAGTGCTAGTAGGCATCCACCGAAGAAATAGAAGGTTCCGGAAGCTGCGTTAGAAGTCGGTGCAAATCTAGAAGAATCCAGAAACGGTAACTGAACTTCCAGGAGGCATAACTTTTGAACCGTAGCTCCGATTGACGAACCGTTTACATTTTCGAAAAGCTCTCGAAGCGCTCTATAGCCTTATGGACAAGCTTTGCTTGTCTCCCATTTTTTGACCCTTTTTGAGGTCATTTAATGCCCCAAACCTGACTTTGAAGCATTCTTAGGAGGTCTCCAAAACTCAAAAAATTGCAATAACTTTCAAACCATGGGGCCTATTGACCTAATTCTTTTTCTGGAATGCTCTAAATCATGATTACATTCATCTGGCCAATTCACACCTTCTAGTTTACTGAAATGATGGCCCAAATACATGCTCCTATTTTTTTGAGATTTTCAAACGCACTGATAGTTGAACTATGAGAGTTGGAACCTTTATTTGAGCCAAATGGGTATCTAAAAATGTAAAGACATGAAACAGAAACTAAGTCTAAGTACATTTTTTTGGGTGACACAGGATTGCCCTTATACCTCTAGATGCTCCTGCATCAGACACCCAGGGTAGATTGAAAAGTGACCCTGTCACTTTATGGATGGTAGAGGAAATTCCAAATGGGAAACCTCAGCTGCTGAAATCCAAGTTGAGTCCTGGATCAGCCGTTCTTTCCATTTGACCAAATACTCTTCATACTGTCTGTTTCTGGTACTCCTACCCACACGATGATCTAGAATGTCTTCTATCTCCTCCTTCTTAGAAGAAAGAATTGGACATGGCTCTAAAACCAGCTCCTCATCTGCACCATCATCATGATACTCTGTTAAATCTGCAATGTTGAA